>CM024519.1:8973052-9573052 GCA_014182375.1 Eucalyptus virginea
GTGCATGACCTATACATTCAGCACCTCCCAGAGTCCCAGAGGCCTCTTGTGGCCCCTGATCCTTGTAATAAGTCGTGAGGGAAACACGTCTCTCTTGTAAATACTCAGGCTAGAGAGTTGCTGTATCAAGTACTACAGTAACCAATGGCCTGTATATTCTTTTTCAGCTGGGAGATAGGGTGGCTTGTAGTCTGTGTGGTCATGTTGTACTATCTGATCAGATTGAAATCTGAGCAACATCATTACATGCTTTGTTTCAGATGAACTTTTTCCTACCACTTGACTTGTGTAGTGAAGTGACAGAGGTAGACTCCTTAAGTTTCAGGTTTTTTTGCATGATGTAACTTGATGGCATGGCTAATGGAGGAGATGGGTTTCGTCTTCCCTCTTCTCTGCAACAGTCTGTCTAGTCCCTGAGAGAATTTTACTCGATTCAAAACTATTGGGGGAAAACAATGTTGTTAATCTAGATATACGTATACTAGCAAAAATAGATGAAGCTAAGCATATTCATCTCGATAGATTCCTCTCAAATTCTATTTTAGACCGAGGTCTTTTGCCTAGAAACCATCTCAAAAATCTCGTAAATGACATGTTGCTACTTTATATTTTGCTGTAATCTTATTTAACATATAAAGGTTCACAAATATTACAGACCATCATGGAGTGTGGTCTGGCAATAAGCAGGCTAGCAGCGTGAAGCAGGGTGCTTCGCTGGTGACGCATCGTAAGTGTTGGGGAATTCTAAACGTCACCGTATAAGTATTTTCAAGTGAGCCAATAGAAAAAATTTCTGAATATGACTGTTCAGGTACGCTAGTGACTTTTCTTTTCCCTCGACTTAAAGTCCAGATGTAAACCTCTAAAGCTGAGTTTGGTCGTCCGAATTTCTAAATGTGATAGAACTGGATAGGATATGATAAAAAATCCATAGATTTCTTCATATCCCATCAACTATTTGGTGAACTACGGATTTAAAGTCGAATATCGTCATATCCTATCCAATCTACTATTTGGTGAATTACGGATCTAAAGTCGGATATCTTCATATCTTATCTAATCTATCGTTTGGTGAACTATGGATTTAAATTCGGATATTTTAAAAATAATAACATTAGGCAAGTACAAATTTGCAGGTTTAATATTCACAAAATCATCCAAAACAATATATCTTTTTCAAATTAATAGATTCTCATCGAATTTCATGATAACGCATCATAATAATCTTTTCCTTTCTTTTGAAATAATCATTTTGATAACCCCTTCAACATCAAACGTTTTTAGAATAACCTCAATTTCAATATATTCACTTTGAAACATAGAATTCTTTTTCTCTCTTACAAGTTTTTCATTCGTTTCCATTTTGTTACGGGTCCAATACCAAATTAAACAAATGCCCAATTAGAACAAAGCATAAAGTCCAAAGTTCATTGGCTTTTTTTTTTTCCAGTTGTCACGAGGATGCAATGATAGTTAATCACGTTAACGAATGATTTCTGAACAATTCGCATTTATAAAGTATATTACATTTGTTGAGTATCGGCCAACTGCAATTTTACCAAAGTAAACTCATGTTCACGTCCATCTAAATTAGTAGATGCGAACTATCTTGACTTAAGGCTTCTTTTAAGTTCATGGCTAGGTTTTTTGCCAAAGAGACAGAGAAACTATTTATGAAAATAAAAGACAGAGGCAAATAATATTATAGATAATGGTTTTCTTGGCGATGAACATAGAGATAGAGTTTCAAGCCATATCCATCTCTAACCCAAAAAAAAAAAAAAAAAAAACATAAAATCTTTAAAAAGTCCGTCTCAAATTTATCCAAAACAACTTTTGTACATTCACGTCTTATTTTTCATCATTTTGAAAAATTCAAACTAATTTATTAGCAAGGTTTACAAGTCAAAATAAAGCCCTAACTAAAGAAGAAAACATCCTTTAAGGCGAATACACCACGAGGCATGAGTGTGTTTGTTTCACAAAAACAAGGATCAATTATACGGCTTACAATAATAAATAAGCAAAAATATTACCATCACCCATACAAACGAAATTATAGTCAACAATGAAAATTTTTTTGTCAACTAATTATTCAAGTGATAAAACAATTATTCTTTAACATTAATTTTTCGCGAAATAAAATGATTTAGCCACATATTATATTAAAAATGATTTAGTTATCTCATTTTCTTATTGGGTGATTCCATTTATCACAAAAAGGCCATCCCAAGAAATCACTACAGAACCTGGACCTCGGCAATCGCTAAAATTGCCACCTGTGCGCCCAGGCAATGCCCGACACGTGGATTTTAGCTGACTCGGGGCTGTTTTGGAAAAAGGAATTGGTGATTTTCTATTGGCTTTAATCTTTTTCATTCCAGGGATGGAAAAAGAAAAATCCGACCAACAAAAACAAAAACAAAAAATAGAAAATATGCCATATATAAGACGAACTGGCCGTCCAGAACGCCCAGGACGCGCGCATAACGCTACCAGGAAGACGCCCAGGACGACCGAGACGCCCAGGACGCGCGCCGTCGGAGAAGAAGAGGTCCGCTCTTTCTGCCCCATCCATCTTTAAATTTTTATCTCTTTGACGTCCGAGGCTGGCCGCCGAAGTCCACCGGCGAGGGCCGCCGAATCGCGCAGCGCCTCGACCTCCGCCCAGATTGGCGGCCCCTCGCGGACAGCGGCTCCGATCCGCTCCGAGTGCGACTCGGAGCGGATCGGAGCCGCTGTCGCCGCGATCGAGGAGCCGCGCTCCGACCCGCCCGATTCGGCATTCGGAGCGGATCGGGGCGGCTGTCCGCGAGGGCCGCCGATCAGGCGGGTCGGAGCCGCGCGGCTCCGACCCGCCCGATTCGGCATTCGGAGCGGATCGGATCCGCTGTCCGCGAGGGGCCGCCGATCGGGCGGGTCGGAGCCGCTGTCGCCGCCGCGATCGAGGAGCCGCGCGTCTACGACCCACCCGATTCGGCATTCGGAGCGGATCGGAGCCGCGCTCGGAGAAGATCGGAGCCGGTGTCCGCGAGGGGTTGCCGATCTGGGCGGAGGTCGGATCGGAGCAGATTGGAGCCGCGCGGCTCCTATCCGACCCAGATCGGAGCCTTTGTAATTAACTGTAAATATTTTCAGTTTCAGGCAGAAGCGGATAAAGAAGATATGAACGACCCTTTCGACAGGTAACGACCTCAATTTTATAAACGAAAATTTGTAATTTTGTTAATAAGTAATGTTAGTGGTGGATTGGAAAGGATTTAGTCGGGAAGTGTTTTCATTCAGCTTAAATGTCCGTCCTGGGTCGATAGGTGGTTAGCCTTCTGTAGTGTGGGTTCATGTATTGAGACTGCTGCAATGCGTAATTTGAGTGGCTGGGAATTGCCTAAGAAGCTTTGCCGTCACACCCCTCATTAAATTTTCGTCGTTGATTTCCAAGACTTGAGGCCCAGGTCGGTGCTGTGGATGTTCCAGTCGTCCCAGCCGGTTGGGCACAGGAGGAGCTCCTGCTGGTGGCGATCGCCTGCGTGGATGGTTCTTCCGGCACCCTCATGCGGATCTATAGTGCGCTCAAATTCGTGCAGCTGCTGTTGTCACTCCTTATCCGAGTCCTAGAGATGGACCCGAGGATCGGGCGGAAGCTTGCCTTCATCATCCATATGCTGGACTACGCTAAACATGTTTTGCTGGGGTTTATTTTACTCTCTAAACTGTATTGGGCTTTGCCAGCTTAATAGGGCTTGCATTATTGTAAAATTAAGAGTTTAAAGTGCTTGGATTATTGTAAAATTAAGAGTTTATTGTGAGTCAAAATTGTTAAGCAGTGGACATCTTGTATATGCCATGTATGCTTTAGAGTTGCAAAGAGTTTCTGTATGCGTGGGATTAATCATGCTGGATTGAATATTGTAGTTGGAGTTGGAACTATCTAGTTTATGCTCCAATTTCTCTGTTGCGTTTATCCTAACTTATAGATTTTGAACATCACTGTGGGCCAATTGTGTGATTTGTACTTCAAGCCCGAGCTTCTGTAGCTCAAAAATCGTAGCAGTACTCTCCAGGCTCAAAATGGTTTCTAGCATGTATTGATTGTGGCTTGCATCATTATTTAGTGTTCTCTGAGTGTCGAGCTTGGCATCTTAGTTTGCTGGGCGTCATTTCAGCTTTTGCTTCCATCTTGGCTCGTTTATTGCAGCAGTTTCTCCAAATCAATTCAATTCTGGCGTGAGATTTGATGACCATGTGGAGCACAATCTGCTGAGTTGAATGCAGCATTAGTTATTTCACACTGGAGGTCGGCGCAATTTCTGTGTGACTTACGAATAAGGGGAAATGATGGAAGTCTATAAGTAATCTGGGTATCACTTTATGTGCTTCGAGATTGTCCTGGTTCAGGGGGATACGGACGCCTTCCGGAATCCACCCCATCTTCGAAGTCTCATTCAAGGAAGAGGGAAAGAAATCAAACCTTGGCCTGAGGAAATCATACAGGTCTCATATTTTACACCCGACCTACGAAGTCTCATGGAGCCCCTATATCCGAGCTTGATCTGGTGCATCTATCTTCCTTAAAACGGGGGAATTTTCAATGCCCCCAGGACCTAGGCTAACGTATTGAACTCATAGTGCAATCTGGTTTAATCTTACAAAGCAGAGCAAGAGTTCTCGGAACAAACCCAAGACTATGGTTCGATTCGAATCCGTTCGTAAAGGCCCAGCACTGGCTGGAATAAGCTCAAAACAGATGGGTCCCCGGCTAATCAAAGGCGACAGGCTAGAGGAGGAGGTTTACTTACGAATGAGCATGACAAAAGATTCGGGCAATTAGAGATGAACCGTGAATTCCTAGAAATACTTGGAATAACCCAGCTTGACTTAGAATCTTACTCTGAAGTCGCAGTTCTGTACCGCCTGCAACTATAAGAATATACACAATAGGCTCTTGGCGCAATATACCGCATACAAGGATTACTCGCATGTTCTAGGAAGGTAATAGGGCCCGCAGGGAGGGAGGGAGAGAGATAGAGAGATTTCCCTCGTAGCCAAAGGAATGACAAGCTTAAACAAATAATTTAAAGAAATAAAAATTCCACCTCACAATCGAAATGAAGAACCTTTAATAATAAAAAAATAATCCCTTGACCAGGTCTTACAACGATTTCCCCAACAGTGCACTCACTTTCAAACATATAGAAAGAAAAACCTATATGATGCAGCCCGGCAAAAAAAAAAATAAAAAAATAAAGGAGAGGAAAATGAAATCAAACTCTTCCATAGTGAGGGAGAAATGGAGAAAATTTCTTTGTTGACGCTGATCTCAAGGAAATAGGACTACATTCACAAAAACTTGGTGTTAAAGAGCCCGTTAGCTCCGGGGACTGAAATGGACTGATTAGCGGGGAAGGAGACTGCAAAAGTGGCGGAGGGCTTGCAGCGGCATATAGTTGCTGCCCACCAACCGTAGGTTGATGCACAAACGGTTGACCAGGAAGAGTTCCTGCAATCAAAGATGAGATGCTTCTATCACAATTTTTTAAAGCTCTTTAAGATAGAATTGAGGTTGTAAGAATAAAATGAAATACAAACAGCGTAGCTCCTCCATACAATCTTCATAGACAAAAAGATAGCTCCCATGACTATTCATCCTCTCCTTGGTGAATAAAGCTAGCACAACGGGGATAATACCAAAAACTGCGGCTTAGATAATCTATTGTTGCAAATTGCAAGATGAGATAGTTGACTCAAAGATTAGTTTAAGATACAATAGGTAGGCAAGTTCACTTCAACATCTGCATGTTCTTCCCTGGCATTCCCCTTTTAAGCTGAGCATAATATTTGGCCTGAAAGAATTACCCTGTATCCTCTAATTCTAGTTGGCAACATTACCTAATGGAGCATATAATGTTCCACTAATCATCTTCAGCAGATAAAGTAAGGTTTGACATTTTAGATGACATGATGCCCCACCGTTGTACTTATCCACCTCAAATTCTCATGTTCCAAAAATCTCCAGAAACTCAAAAGATATCAATTTTCATTTCTTTGAATGCAGAGACATGCATAACATTGAAATTCTCCTTTTACCTTGGTCCTTTGGAAACTGCACTTGACTTAAGGTCGGCAAAGGGCGTGGAAAAGCTGGAGAGATGGCAGTTCCACTCTGAACTAGATCCTTCAAGAATGAAATTAGAAAAAAAAAAAGACGTTAAAATAAAGGAAACCATGTCATCATGATAGTATCAAACAAGGGAAATGTGAATGACGTGGTACAAGGTCTTGGTAAAAAGACCACCTAACACAACAAGTAAATAAGTGTGCACAACCCATCAGATAGAGTTCATTACCCTGTGGACTCCGTTAATATAAGAATGAAGAGAACTCGTATTAACTGACTTGTACAAAGAATCACAACAAAAACTGTTGCAGAACATGTCTTACCTGGGATACAGGCATATAGACAAGCTGACCCATTCGTCCAACCATGACCTGTAAAGAAAGATACAAGTTCGGATACAATTGCCAGATGAGGCATTATACGCAAAAACATAATGACTGGACAGGAAAAGCATCCAACTGCAACTTACAGCTTGAGGATTAGGGTGAACAAAAGTAGAACCTAGTGGAAGAGCATGATGCTGACCACTATACCTAAGTAGCTGTGCCCTGCTTCCCATATTTCCAGCAAACTGCAAAACCAAAAGCCCAGTCAATTTATAAAATAAGACTTCTTGCTCCCTCGCTTCCCAACCCCAATCCAAAACTAGAAAGAAGGATTTCTACAAGTAATCTTGGGTAAGTAGAGCTCCGAAGTTGAAGCATAAAAAGAATGTTCGTCATTTTAAGAATTGAAGTAATAGCAAGTCCTCTGCCAGGAAAAAAAATGCTTTAAATCTGTTAGCAAAGACAACTCAATGTAAACTATAAATTACTTACAGCCTGCGAAATAGCACTCATGTCGCCGTTTCCAGCAGTGAAATTATTGTACTCTACAGCCTTAGCAGGCACAGATGGCTGGGGTACATAACAGGTAGTTCCCACCTCTGCTTGAGCCGCTACAACAGGCAACCGAGGTGAGGTGCTTGGCACATAGGACATTCCTGTGACTGGTCGTACCAAGGGTGGAGTTGCTGGTACTGATTTTGTGAGAGCAGGAGAAAAGATTTTTGCTCTAGGGTTAAGTTTAGATTCCTGTGATAAATTTTTGATAAAAAGAAAAAAAAGTCTTTGTCAGACAATAGAATAATGCGGAGGAACAATGCAACTAAACAAATCAAATGCACAAATGCCAGTTTTTTGTTAAATGTAAAAATTAGTCCTATTTTACATACTTCCTCGGTTCATCTTCTCACAAGTTGCAAGACCACACTGTTACATGCCAACCTGATTATTTGCATTCGCCATATGATTTACCTTTGCCCTTTTGTTTGATTCTGGACCTTGCAAATGAACCTTCTCAGTTGGAGATGCCATTGAACTAAGGCTTCTGCCGGAGGTACCAACTACGGATAGAGTAGAAGCCAATCCACAGCAAGAAGCAGCATTCTTTGATAAAACCGGCCTACAATAGGTTTCGTTATTTGATTTCGCAGGTGCAGAAGCAGTAACATGGGATGCTTCATTAGGTTGTGATGGCGGCAGCAACTCTGAATGTGTTCCATCAACAGGTTTTACTAGGGAAAGGCAAGCATCCGCTGTATGGAAATCAAATTGAGTTTTAAAAGGAAATAGTATAAAAACTTAGTTAATTCTCAGCAAGGAAAAACTTAGTTAATTCTCAGCAAGGAAAAACTTAAAAAAACTAGATGGCAAGCTAACAAGACCGAGAGCATCACGGCAAAAACCAACAGGTGCAAGAGAATCCATGTGCATCTTCATTGGAATGCAGACAGAACTACAAAATGTTTCTAACGGCATGCCGTGCAAAGCTAACAACTTCTAAAAGAGTTCCTAAAAACCAGTGACAGCCATTTCGGTGTCTCATACAAAATAAGCCACAAATACCCCTTCGTGAACCACTGCACCCCTATTTAAGCTCTTCCAATACTATGTTTGGCAATTTAAAGTTGGAGGAACGCAGATAGAAAATTAAAATGTCTCTAACTTATTTGCAAGTCCATTGAAGAGAAATAATGCACAGTCAGTAGCGGGACTGAACACGCCTCGTCTCATCCTCTTTCGAAAAGACAACACATGCATGGGAAATGGATTCCCTTCAAATTCCACCCAACTCTGGAGCAATGGAACATGGGCCCAAGAGGAAAAAGCAATTCTCCCAATTTGCATTCATTTAGCCCAGTAAAGAGAGAACAAAATTCTTCAAGTAATTATCATCAAGAGTGAGCTTACAGCTTGGACTTGAACCTTGCATTGCTGAAGCCTGCAATATACAACCACATTCATAAATACAAAAGTACTTCCATTGACGCATTATTAACTCAATTCCACTGAATAAGACATATGCTTCATTTCGACAAAACAAACTTTATCATCCCCTCGATTCTCAGACTCCCTGTTAAGATCATCCTGTTTGACTTGTGGATTTTCATCAACCTGTCTGGAAGAAATGACCGAAATGACCTCAGGAAGAGAGAGACACTGAAAGACAAATTAATGGATAGAAGCATCCACAAGAGAGATGTGAAATGAAATGGGACAAAGGCACAGAGCTACAGCGTAACTGTCCAATCATGCTTTCATTCTTCTCCACATGATAAAATAATAAGCTCATTATGGTCAACAATATGCCAGAAACCATGGATGCCCCCAAAGCATTATGCTAAAAAATCAGACTAAGTCAAGAAGCACAGAGTTAATACCTTCCATTTGCCGAGGCATCAAAAGCTCCTCCTCCCTGAAATAAGCATAAGATGGTCATTGAAAAGGAGTAACTTACTGCATGCCAGTCACAAAACTGGATAACCATTAGCTTCTCCAGTTCATAGGAATGTCAAATGGAATCTCTGCGAAAACCAACAGAGGAAAGTTGCAGGCCAACAATACCATAATATGGATTTTCCTGCCCCTTTTCTCAATTCCTTCTTCAGAGACATTTTCAACTGCTCTGATTGACATCCCTTTTCCCTCATTCTCATTTTCTGCCTGTCCTTGTGAATTGACTTTGAAGGTTCCACACGTATCTCCATCAGTCAATCCGTTTTCAGATGGAACTGAAGTCCTGCTTAAGCAAAGTAAAAGTAGAGCCCATTATATAAATAAATGGCTTCACCATTTTTAACATCATGATAAATTCAATAAATGAAAGTAGAAGACAGAACCAGGAATTTCTTCCCTAAATGTCAAATCAGTCTATGATTATATAAAGGTACTCTGGTTAACTAAAATCATGAATTTTCAAATTTCCATTATTTTCCAGCTATCTTCAGCAGCATATGAAAAATATCAAACATTAAACATTTACTTTGGTTTATAAGTATGATTTCGCAACATGTAATGATACCTACTTTCTTTGATGGGGTCTCCTCTTGCTTGTGTCGATAGAACCGGACCTATTGTCCACTCTTGCGACATCGTGTGAAGCAGTTCCAATCGCCAATTCTGATTCATCCCCAGCTATAGTTCCAGTAATGCCATAAGCTGGAAGCTCTACTCCCTACAGCGGTAACGTCACTTTAGTGCATTGATTTGTACTTCGTGAAGGTACTCAACATCCTATAAGAAGTGTTAGACAATACCTTGGCAATGACCTGAATAAGATCTTCAGCGAGAATCACAAGCGTTTCTACCATGCATCCACTCGCCACATTTGAATTGCTTCTCCCCTTCTTAGTCATTCTTGCTTTCTTCACAATGACACCTAAGTAAAGCGAGCTTAAGTTTAGTTCTTTTTGTTCTTTTGGGATCACAGATTGTTATAGGGACATAGAAATGTCTGCTAGACTTCTGCAAATTAAGCTTCAGCAATTATCTGACCATATAACCCTTCAAGCAGTGAAAATACGATACGTGGCCAAGAAAAACCTCAGCGGCACAATAAATAAGACTACAAAGATTCTGACTGCCACCTCCTTTTGGCACCAAGCTAATAGCACCTCGACAGACAATGACAGAACATAGGCTGCATCTCCATGTCAGCAGAGTCCTATGTTTTGGTTGTTTTCAGTTAACCGAATTGGTTGGTGGTTGTTAGAGAATTATAGTTCTGGAAGTTGCCCATTACTCATATGCAGCCAGTTCCATATAGAATCGACACCAAAAGACGCATAACGAAGCGCTGTATCAAACGGTTGAAATTGATTTCCACCCTAAGCTTTTTCCGCAGGCTTTATTCCTCTACACTCTATCTCGAATTCTTCCCCCGGGCCTTCTCTGCATTCTTTCCAAATGTAATCTCCATTACATTCCCTACAATACAAACGGAAAAAAAAAAAAGACGCCACCACTGCGATCTCCAATCCCATCCGCACCTCAGTTCTATCGCACCCGATCAATCAACACACCCCACCAACACCAACCACATTCCTATGAAATTCGCACTCCATCACACGGATGGATTACGCAGCAATTGAAAAAACGAAATCAAGCCCTATAAAGCAGCGCCGCATCGTAACGGAAAACCAAACGAACCATCGCGACTTCGACGGAATTTTCCCACACGATCGACTCTCCGCGCATCGGTTCCGAAATTTCAACAGGTTCGCCGCCGAGATCGAGCCTCGAAGGAGCCGAATTTGCACGCCCACAACGCAACGCAACGCACGCCCGCCCGCACGCACCTTCGACGGAGACGGTGTGGAAGATTCCGGAATAGACGGCGCCGTTCCTGACGTGGACGTCGACGGGGAGGCCGACGATGCACACGGCCGCGAGCAGCAGCGATTCGCCGAGCGACGCCCCGTCGTGCCCGTCCCGCGACGGCTCTCCGATCCTGCGCCCCATCGCGTTTAGCTCTTTCCCGATGCGGAATCGCTCTTCGTTGTATTATGTAACAGTCGCGGCGGCGGGCGAGTGAAGGAGAGAGCGAGAGAAATGGTCGAGAGCTTCTTCTTCGTCTCGGTTCGGTCGTGTCTGGTCGTGCGATTTGTCCGAAGGAGGAGGCAGTTATGCTCTACATTTCCTAGGATAGGTGGCCTGTTTTTTTTTTTTTTTGTTGGAACGGAAAAGGAACATAAACGGGTTTATTTGTATTTTTATTTCAAATTTTTTTTTTCCCAAAAACACGTCTGGAATGAAACAGAAGTTAAAACAAGAAAACAAAGTTTAGGAACATTTTTTTTTTTTTTTGACCGGCGACCTCGCCAGAGCGTCACCGGTCCCCGATGAGGCCGAGCGTCACCAGCCCCTAGCCAGGCCAAGCTTGCCTAGCGGTCGGCGAGGCTCGGTCTCGCCTGACCACCGCCCGAGGTTGGCGTCGCCTGGCAGTGACCCGACGACACTGAGCCTCGCCAGTGGCTGAAGGCGAGGCCACTGGCCAAAAGAAGAAAAAAGAAAAAAGAAATAAAATATAAAATAAAAATATTAAAAAAAAAAAAATTATATAAATTTACTAAACATGTTTCCATTCTTTTTATATTTTTGGAATAAATTTACTAAACGCGTTTTTGTTCAAAATTTGTTTAAAGTAGAAATACTTTTTCTAGTTCAGAACGTCTGAGACGTCTCCAAAACGCCTAAAACGTCCAGCACGCGTTTCTGGAGGAAGAAGAGGTACTGCTATTCTTCTCTCTTGTCTCAGCGATTCCTCTTATATTGATTTCAATTTTTTGAAGTCTAGCCCCTGTACCGCCGTCTGAGACGTCCGCACGCTGCGACGCCTAAAACGTCCAGCACGCGTTTTCTCGAGGAAGAAGAGGTACTGCTATTCTTCTCTCTTGTCTCAGTGATTCCTCTTATATTGATTTCAATTTTTTTGAAGTCTAGCCTCCGGACCGCCGGATGTGGCTGCCGGATGCCGTCGCCTGGGTCGGCCGCCGGATCGGGCCGTCCGATCGGGCCGCCGGACAGCCGGATCTGGCCCCCGGATGCCGTCGCCTGGGTCGGCCGCCGGATCGGGGCCGGATCGCCGGATCGCCGGATCGGGCGGCCTGATCGCCGGATCGGGCCGCCGGACCGCCGGATCTGGCCCCGGATGCCGTCGCCTGGGTCGGCCGCCGGATCGGGCGGCCGGATCGCCGGATCGGGCGGCCGGATCGCCGGATCGGGCGGCCGGACCGCCGGATCTGGCCCCGGATGCCGTCGCCTGAGGTCGCCTGACCCAGGCGACCGTCGTGTGACCTCAGGCGACCGGTCGCCTGGGTCGCCCGACCCCGGCTCAGGCGACTTAGCCGGGGTCGGGCGACCCTCAGGCGGCGGTCGCCGGCGCGCGCGACACCTTGGCCGGCGGTCGTCGGCCTCCAATTGGCTTCCGTGCGGTAGTTTTGGAGAAGATGAACAGTACCGGGGACTTGCATTCCAAAGATGCAAAGGGACTTTAGAGTCCCAAAGCCCGGCGACCTCCGCGAGGGGCGGGCGATCCCCGTAGGTCGCGCGACTCAGATATGGGTCATTATGAGGTGTGCTAGATCTGGAATTGAGGCTCTGGGCAGAGGAGAGGGCCAAGTTGAAGAGAAGATGCGGCACCGCCACCGCCACCGGATTGGCAGATGGAAGAGGAGGAGGAAGGGAAAATCCCATCGGATTGGGAGATTTTTAAAATATTTCTCTATTTCCTTGTAAATGTATACGGGTCAATTTATAAGTGATTAGCGCTAAATAAGTTCTCTATTTTCAGGCATTAGCGGGAAAAGTGGATATGGCTGACAGTTCCGACAGGTAAACTTACACGACCTCAGTTACATATATGTATGTATGTATGTATATTTCGTGAATAAGTGATGTTAGAGTAGAGGACTTGAAAGGATGTAGTTGCAATGCGACAGTTCTCACCCTCATTGATTGGTTGGTAATTCTTGATAAATTTTGAAAGAGTTGAAGCCGAGGAAGGTGCTGGAGATGCTATAGACATCCCACGGGTGCTGGAGGAGTTCCTGCGTAGGGAGATCGACCGCCTAAATCATCCTGCCAATGCGGGCGGTAACACCTCCCTCGACCGCATCTACAAAATTCTCAATATTGGGCAGCAGTTGCTCCTTCTTATGAGCCGAAGGGACCAACCAATGCTTGCCTGCATCATCAATGTGCTGGGATATGCGAAGTGTTTTCTGCTGGCGTGCATTCTAGTAGGCCGACTGTAGTTCCCTGCATGCCAGAGCTATTAGCGTTCGTCCCAAATTGGAGAATTATTGAAACCGTGGGTTCTCCAGATGTGGTCTTTTGTTGGATGGGCTGCCAAACTTGTCGTTTGTTGTTACCTTTTACACAATCTTACTCTTGGAGTTGTATTATTATCAAATCAGAATGGTGATCTCCATATGCTGTAGTTTTCATTGTGATGCTTTCATGTGGTTTTGTCTGCTTTTGCACACGATCGACTTGATGAATGATTTTGTAAAACGAAAGCTGCATTTGAATGGTAACCTTCTTGTATCTTGCTTTTGAATTGATCATTGCGTTGAGAAAATGAGAAAAGGTCCAGGTGAAATGCAGAACTAGTGCTTCAATTAGTTGGCCTGGTTCTCGCGGAGTTGCTGGTTACAGTGGTGAAAGCTTTAGCTTGAACCTATTTTTTTCATGGTGTCCTGTTGTTCTGCTGGAATTTTATCTTTGCTACTTGGTGATGATAAATATTAAATCGGTGTTGGTCTTGGAAGTAGTATTTTGTGTTTCGGCTTGGAAATGTCAGAATATGCGTCTCTGCATCATCTTTGTATAACAAGTCTCCATAGGGGGTGTGTATTTGTGCAAATTATGCAGCATCCAATTTGGCTTTCGTCCTTTTATTTTGACATTCGAAGCATTAGCCTTATTAATTGCCATGTGCTGCAATGGGGAGTTGCTTCGATGTTTAAGGCATGTTTTCAACTTTGCCCAAATTAGGTGATTGAGCGAAGGATTTGAGGCTGTCGATATGGACAGTCATTCCACATGAAGAACGAGGGGGCCAAAACCCTTTCCAAAGTTTCTTGTTGACGCTTTTCTTTTAACGCCTCCATTATTATTATTATTATTATTATTATTATTATTTGAAAAGGAAGTAGTTTCATGAGGCCCAGCCTTCCCCAGACTCGAAAGTATCATTTTAGAGAACTGTGGCAACGTGAAGAGAGTGGTGGGATCGGAGTGGCTTTCCCACTTTCCCAATCTGACGACGATTAAAGTAAAAAATTGCAACAACATGAAGGAGCTGCTGCCACATGAAGGATTGCTCCATCTTCCAAATCTCAAACACGTGAAGGTTCATTGCTGTGAAGGGATAGAAGTGATAATCAGCGGAGGAGGAGAAAATCATGGGGAAGTGCTCCCTTGAACACTCTCTCCTCTTCCTTACCATCTCCATCTTCTCCCCTAAAGTTGAGGAGGTTGCTGCTGCACAAACTTCCACAACTGAAAATTATTTATGAAGGCGCCTTGAGTTTCATTCCTGAAGCATTTGTTCAAGTATATAACTGTCCGAAACTGAAGAAGATTCCGCCTCAAAGGTGCATTTGTTCAAACTATATTTGGCTGTAAGTAAATGCCTTAAGTTTCATTTCCAGAGCATTTGTATTATGTCTGTTAGATGAATTTGGAAAAGGCACTCTAAATGAAGGTTTTTACCTGCCTCGAGTAAAATTTTTCAATCGCAACAGCAGACCATATTACGTCATTAACATGTCCTTTTGGTGCTCTTTTCAGATGGAGTTGGTTTGCTTGGTGGAGCAATCGATCACTTTGTCACATGGGACGAACCACCAAAAGTCTGTTTCTTTATTTCCTTTTCAAAATAGTTGAGACAATGCCACCTAGCACTTCAATCCGTGAGGCAGATCACTAATCTATCTTCTTAGCTTAGACAATCAATTGGCATCCTGGTATTAATCTGATCCTTCTATAGAGATATAAACTTTATGCAGGCCAAGTTTTTGGATTATGACAAACCATTATAAAGTTACTGATATATCTTTTAATAGGACACTTTTCTGATTTGTGAATCATTACAATCTCTAATCATATGCCACTGTATACAATTTTTACTTGTATTGGTCAGTCCAATGGATTTCGTTAACTCTCTTTTTTCCTCCGTATTCTGTCGATCAGGACTGCTGTTTTTGGGATTTAAAAATTCAGTTGAAATATCTTGTGGAAACAACTTTTTGTCAATGATTAGCACCAGGACCATATTAGGCTGTCCAAACCTCTTCATATACGGTTGTGGCCCTCACCCAATGTTCTAATTATGAGGCTTTCCAACTAATTGTTTGCTTTGCTGCCCTAGAAAATAAAGGGCAATCTTTGAAAGAAAAATCGGCCCATGTTATGCTAGTCATTCTAGCTTAAGTCTGTCATTCCTAGCCAAGGGAAAGAGAGTAGAAGACTGACAAACACCTGAAGTCCCACCGTTACATTTTATATCTTTCTAATAGTAGAAATATTGAATGACTACTTGATCGTGCTGCAATGATCTGTAGGTTCTGGTCTGCACTCACTTGACTGAGCTGCTTTCTGAGAATTTTTTACCAAAGGTATTACATTGCTTTGGAGTTGAATTTGGCATTCAGCCTAACAAATAGAATTGGTGACTGGTTACCTATATTATATTTACTAAATCAGTGTGAGCAGATCAAGTTTTACACTATGAGCGTTTTAAGGTCCAAGGACAACAGTGCAGACATTGAAGACCTTGTTTTTCTATATTGGTATTGCTTCATTTTCTTTGCCATCAATCTCTTGAATGTTGCCGTAAGCAAATTGTCTATATTTGAGTCAGGATATATTGGGTAATTACTTAGAAGTTACATGGGGTTATTTTGTTGGTGGCTTTAGCAGGGTTTAAGTAGCTTGAACTCCACTGGGAAAGAGTTCAATGAGTGATTGTCTTTTGTGGTGACTGAGAATGGCAAAAATTATGGATCGAGTACCTTGAGTATGGGAATAACCAAGATCTATAAATAGTTCATTAAATTGTTTATATCTAGATAAGTAGGTATTTATAGTTCTTTTAATCTAGTTTATCAGACGTGAAACGGTCTTGAGCAATATTCAGTTGCTTACTCAGCCCAATGAGAAAAGGCATTATGAAACAGAGAATTAAGAGTCATAATTTCAATCACAGAATAGTGGGTTGCACCTTGATACAAAATCAAAGGGTTAATTTATAACATAAAGTATCAACCTGAGGTAATTTTGTCCTCAGAGTTGGCAAGGTGGCCTGACCTTCAGTACTGCTACCATTTTTTAAAGTTCTTGTGACAAGACTGCAGCTCTGGCTTTCTGAAATTACATGGATTTATGGCATCATATCTACTCTGAAGTGTCTAATTTTTGTGTAGCCTTGTTCCAGGACGACACACTCTTCTTAGCTATGGTGAGTACATGAATGTTTGAGCTGGAGGTTCATCCTGGAGGTCACATGTTAGGTTCCTAACACGTCTTTTAAAATCCTGCAGGGCTTCATTGTGCTCTCCTGGCTGGTACATCCGAATATCTATTGGCAATCTTATCCTGTGGTGTGGGATATTTAATTATGTCCCATAGGAGGGGGTGATGCGCTCTTTAATGCTTATCCTATCCTATTAAAAAGGACTGGGAAGATGAACCTGTTCCCAATTATTTTCACTTGCAATCTAGCAACAAGTGAAAGAAATTAGTATCGCATGCAGAGAATTAGAAACAGACAAGAGAACGTGGGTTATATGAATGATTCATTAGCTCTGGCATTTGATTTTTGCAGGTCTTCCAAAAGAAGTTATTAGAAGAGCTGCCCTGCTGCAAGAAGTCAAGGGGAATAACCAGCCTGTTGATCGACTGTGCAATGAGAACATATCAGCACAAGATCAGCGGTACAAGGTATGGGCCGCAGCCCTATCAGGTTCCATGATTGCATAGATACTGCTTTTTCTCCTGTTATAATATATCTGTCTGCAAATCCAGAAGGCGGTAGACAAGATGCTGGCTTTCGATTCCCGAGACGGTGATCTCAAATCGTTCTTCGAAGACATATTTCCTTCATAATGCCAATTTTCCTTTCATCATTAATTAGAGTTATCTCTAGTTTGCATGACTGGACTAGTAGAAGACGTCTCCTATTGATGTCCACTAAATCTCTCATCTCCCGCCCTCTCGACAGTTTAAGTAGAGAGACCATGAAAATTGAGGAAGTGTAAGTGGCCCTCCCATCTACTGATCATCGTCCACTGAAGTTGCGACATTTTCTGTTCTGCTTTGAACTTCCCGGGTAAATGTTACTAGCGATGCTCTTTCTTCTGATATGCACAGCCCGGCAACGTACCATCTTTAAAAGCGACGATTCTTATTAACTCAAGCATATCCGCAAACACTGAATTGCTTCGTCACGATTGACAACATGTAATATGTAATCCTACCGTCTGAAAAGAGCAGAAAAAAATAAATAAAAAAAACAGTTCTTCCAATTTGTGTTTGCTTGTTTTGCTTAAGTTTTGACAGCGGCCAGCTGCTGCACGCCCATCGGGTATGTGTACTGTGGTGAACCGCGGAAGACTATGTCTATAAGCATGCGGTCCGTTGCTTCTTATAATTGCAATAGGGAAATTATTTGTTTATTTAAATTTCAAAGTTATAACTACTATATAGAAGCGTTTGTAGAGGTTTATAGATACAGTGTAATGGACCTTAATCAATCACATCACTTAATGTTCTTTGCAATTTACATGATCGGCCGCGATTTGATAGGAATGCAATTTACATAGAAAACCTTTTTTAAAATCAAAAGGAGAAACATCACAATGCCACTTAGTATCAAAATTACAATTTTTAAGGTTAGAGGCTTTAGCATTACAACTTCAAAGGATATTGTCTCAATATATGGCAAGAATTTAGGGTATACATAATTATAATGGAAGCTGCATGTATGCCACTAGCAGTAAAACTTTGAGCTTTAATATTGCTTTTCTTTATGAGACTTCACAACACCATCAATTTCCCGCTTGGAGGTTGATCTTCAAAACATTAATAGTCTTTCAAAGTTTTCACTTGTCTTTATAATTTAATGCGGTGGCAACCTCATCACTAACCATGGAGGCCTATTGAGGCAATGCACAATTTAAATTACTCAGTGTTGACAACTTTTATCGACATATCTGCTAAATTTTCTATTTTTAGCGACAATATCCCATCATCTAGCGGCTAACGAGTATGATGATACCTTAATATAACACGTTTTGTCCTTGAATGCGATGCCAAATTTTTTGCAAGACAAATAACATTTTGACTTAAATTCCGGCATGGTTTGTGTTTGTACAATTCTACTTAAATCAAAGCTGTTGGTTTCTTAGTACCTGTGATATTTTTTGTCCAGAGTTGACGCTAGACTTGGTTTCATTTAGTTAAAAGTGGAAGAACAATTTTCGGTAAAAGTTATTTCGTTGTGAGAGAAATTTAAGTGAAACACTAGAAAACGAAAAAATGTCTCCTATTGATGTCCACTAGATCTCGTCTCCTGCCCTCACCAAAGTTTAAGTAGAAAGACCAAGAAAATTAAGGACGTGTAAGTTGGCCTTCCATCAACTGGTCATTGTCCATTCACGTTGCAAAACTTTTGGGTTCTACTGTGAACTTCCGGGGTAAATGTTACCGGTGGCATTTGCCCAAAATCTAGCTTTTTGGAACCTTCGGTTTATACTTTCTGTCCGTACCCGAAAAGGGGACAGGAAATAGAGACCGGATCTCATCCGTGTGTCGGCATTTTGCACAGTTGCTCTGAGATTAACGCAGGTGACATTTTGAGATTATATCAACAGACGATGCTCTTTCTTCTGACGTACAAAGCCAGGCAACAGAATGACATCTTTAAAAGCAACGATTTTTCTTAACCCAAGTATCCCCATATACCGAATCGCTTTTTGAAGATTGACAACATGTAGCATGTAATCCTACTGTCTCAAAAAACAAAAAATTCTTCCAATTTGGCACGTTTGTTTTGCTTAAGCCTCGACAGTGGCCAGTTGCTGGACATCCATCGGGTATGCGTACTGCGGTGCACCGTGGAAGACCTTGTCTATGAACATGCGGGCCGCTGCTTCTGAGGGATGATATAGATCCCAAAACACATGGTCTCGCCGGTTGGGGCAGTAATGCGAAATCGGTAAGCATCCGACTTTCGCGTTCAGGTTACCAAGACCGCAACAGGCCGCTTTGACCTCTGTAAAACCTGAAGAAATGGTACAGATAGTCATTAGTCGATAGGTCTGAAGATCGGGCTGATGATGTACAGAAGATTCGTAAAGGTCTGATTAAATCAGGAGTCCCTCTTGAAGTTCCTACCGTGAGCAGATGGATTCTGGACGAAGTTTTGCACGACGGCGTAGGTGTCCAAGTAACTGTAGCTTATGTCGTTGAGCTCGGCCTTTAATCCCTTCAACATTGCTTGGAGCGCCGTGTTGTACATGCGCGACCAGGAATTCGTGTCCTCCTTGCATGCGGCCGTCTTGTTCTGGTTCCTCTGTGACGGACAGCATCCGATCGGCGGGAGCCCCACGAACACGAACTTGCGCGCATCATAACTGTGGAGATGCTGCCTCAGGAATTCAGAGTTTCCCCCAAAAACGATCAGAAAACGCACCTCGGTAGTCAATAATGAACGCGTAACAAGCTAATTCCACCTAAAACATCACGTTAGGCTGGTTTTTTCGGAATGTAGGTACCTTCAACTGATCCTTCAGCGAAGAAGCCATGAGGTCGACGTACTGCCGCGGCATGTGCTGCTTGCGGAGATCGGAGGATCCGGAGTAGCCGAAGATGTCGTTGCTTCCGATGACGATGATGAAAAGGGACTTGGTTACGTGCTGCTTTGCGCCAGACGATCCCATGTGTTGCACCAGGCTTTCGTGCACCGCGAGGTAGTATTCCACTTGCCTGGACAAAGGGATCGATTGTTTCTGGACAATAATAAAAAAAATTGAGTCGTTCTTTCGCTCGAGCGGGGATAGCTCAGTTGGGAGAGCGTCAGACTGAAGATCTGAAGGTCGCGTGTTCGATCCACGCTCACCACACTCCTCTGTTTATTAATTTTGGCTTTTAATCACCTTTTTCTTTTTATTTCCTTCTCCTTCGTGGAGTTTTCTTAACCAATGTGACCGCAAAGAGAGAACAGATTTTCTTATTTCGCTTTTAATCTCTCTCTCTCTCTCTCTCTCTCTCTCTCTCTCCTCTTTTCCCCCCATTTTGGGCTTTCTTAACCAATTTGACTGCAAAGAGAATAGATCAACTCTGAATGACCAAAGACCGCATACTCAAAAAGAAACGAAACATCGTTTCTTTTGACCGTAAAGAGAACAGATTTTTTTATGTCGCTTTTGATCTCCTTTTTTCTTTTTCATTTTTTTCCTTTTTATGGGTTTTCTTAACCAATTTGACCGTAGAGAGAACAGATCAAGATTACCTCTAAATGACCAAAGACTGCGTAATAAAAAAGAAACAGAACATTGTTTCCTTTTCTTTTAAAGAAAAGTTATTAGATATATGGGTTTTAGTATAAATTATGAAATCGGTGTCATGACATATTTCTTCTTAGTTTGACCCCATTAAATGAGACCACCAACTGTCGGCAATCGCATGCTGTGGCTACCCATTAATTTTTCTTTAGTTTAGTGGTCTTAAATCAATCACTGCCTTACAAAGAGTTCGCTTTCTTGTAAGGTCAAATTCCATTGCGAAAAATAAAAAAGACAAGTTTCTGTTACTTACGTATTTCTCAGCAGTGCCATCGAAGATGCCAGCACCTCCGGAGGCGAAGCTGCCGGTGAGGAATTGCTCTTGCTGGAGTTGGAGACGAGGGCGAGACACGGCAGTGACGACGGTGACGGCGGCAAGCCCAACTTCTCAGCTGCCCAAAATGTTCATAACAATCAGTCAATCATAACGTACGCCGTGGTCCCTTATTTTTGTATCCTTTTCTCTTCGCTGTATGTATGGAGAAAAGCAATAATAATCTAGCGATTGGATCTAAAGTAGCCATTTCCCAGCAATAATTCAGTGGATAGTTACGTAGAAATTGCAGCGCAACAGGAGGCGAAGATGGCAAAAAAGGGGAAGGCATATATCGTCCTTTAACATTAAAGAAGGTGAAGTCGATTTGCTCTTTCCGAAAGTGCATGTCCCTATCACATTTATGTGGCTTTATCGCCATGACAACGAAATGATACCACGGAAACTTGACAGAAGTACACTCTTAAGTACCAAAACTCGATATGGAAGGACACGCGTTTGGTAATGTTTTTATTAAAAAATTATTTCGGGGAATAGAAATAGAAAAAATTATTTCGCTTTTCGAACAATTTTTTAACGAATAATGCGTTTGGTAGAACACGTCGATAAATTTGTATAATTTTTTTTTTTTTTAATATTTTAATATTTTAATATTAATTTTCTTTTTCTTTTTCCTTCCTTTTGGCTTGTCGTCGGCCTCGGCCATGGCCGGCGACCGGTCGACGAGGGCCAACGACCTTGCCCAGATCCGGTGAGGTTGAGCTCGCCTAGTCACCGGCGAGGCCGAGCTGCCCAGCCCAAGGCAAGGCCGAGCCTCGCCGGGGGTCGGCAACGCTATGGCGAGGTCGCCGGCTCTTGACGGCCGATCGCCGGCCATGGCCATGGCCGAGGTCGGCAGTTGACCAAAGAAAAAGAAAAGAAAAGAAGAAGAAAAGAAAGAGAAGAAAAAAATTGTTTCTTGGAAGTGTTCTGAAACAAGAAACTTGTTTTTGTTCAAAATATGTTCCCGTGAACAAAAATAAATTTGGAACAAAAACGCAATTTATGTCCTTTTTTTGTTCCCTGGAATAAAAAAACACAAATTGTGTTCATGAACAAAAGAAAAAAACACAAACAAATAGGGTCTTAAGTGCCAAAAGTTTGGGAAGGTTCACTTAAGTGCAAAAATCGGAGCAAAATTGATTACTTAAGTGTCACTCCGACGAAATTACTGATGTGATAATTTTCTGGCGAGATGAGTGCAAAATGGCGTTGTTTTGCATGTTGACGTGGCTAAAAAATGCAAAAATGATGTTGTTTTGTTTCAACGTGATAAATAATTTACAAATTAATTAAATTAAATTTAAAAATAAAATTATTTAAATATTTAAAAAAGGGGGCGAAGGGAGGCGGTTGAGGGCTAAGCCCTCGCCACCGCCACCGAGAAGGGGGCGACGGAGGGGGAGGGTTGGCCGGGTCGCCAACCGGCGACGAGGGCCGCGACCCTCGCCTGCATTATTGGCCCTGGCCGACCGATGGCGAGGGCCGCGACCCTCGCTCGATTGCGAGGCCCTTGGCCGACTTGTAACGAGGGCCCGCGAGCCCTCTCTAGATCCAGGGCAAGGGCCACCGACCTCGCCCATCCTGCGAGGGTCGCGGCCTTCGCCCCAGATTTGGGCGAGGGCTCGTTGGCCCTCACTGTCGGTCACCGGGTGTTGCCGACCCCGGCTAAGGCTCGACGACCTTGGCTAACGCTCCCCCATCGTTGCTGGCCCTTCCCGGCAACAAGGCGGGAGGCGGTGAGGGTCGCGGCCCTCGCCCAAATTCGGCGAGGGCTCGCTACCCTCGTCGCTAGTCGGCCTAAGGGTCGGCAACCCCAACCGACCCTCCCCCTCCTCCGTTGCCGGCCCTTCCTAGCGGCGAGAGGTGGCGATGGCTTATCCCTCATCCGCCTTCCTTTGGCATCGCCCCATTTTTTTTAAATTTTAAGTTTTTTTTAAAGAATATTTTAAATAAATTTAGTTTTAAATTTAATTTAATTAATTTTTATATTAATTATTTACCGTATTAGAGACAAAATGACGTTGCATTTTCTAACCACATCGACGTGCAAAATGACATCGTTTTGCACTCACCTCATTGGAAAATTACCACGCGCAATATGGCTGGATTTTGACCTGGAGTGGCACTTAAGTGATCCATTTGATCCAATTTTGGCACTTAAGTGTACATTTCCAAACTTTTGACACTTAATTATCTTTTCGTGCTAAGTTTTGACACTCTAGGTGTCCGTACCTTGCAAAAATGACGCGTAAACCCTTGGAGTGCCATAACTTGGCACAAAGGGATATCAAGTGCTATAACTTACGAAAGTAACACTTAAGTATCAAAATTGGAGTAAAATAGATCACTTAAGTGTTAATCGCCAAAATTCGGTCAAAATGCAAATGTGTCCATTTTCCGATGAAACAAGTGCAAAACGGCATCGTTTCGGTGCCGACGTGATAAAAAAATTAATTAAACTAAATTTAAAATTAAATTTATTTAAAACATTTATAAAAAATAGAAATATTAAAAATAATAAAAATAATAAGAAAAGATAGGCAGCTGAGGGCCGAGTCACCTCCGCCGGGCCTTGGCGGGGCCGGCGACTTTGGCGACGGCCCGAAGAAGGGGGAAGGAGGAGGAGGGAGGCAGTTGGTGGTGAGGGCCGAGGCCACCGAGCCTTGGCCGAGGGTGGCGTCCCTAGATCCGGGCGACGACCCTCGCCCAAACCGGGGTGAGGGCACGTAGGCCCCGCCGCCGGGTCGACCGGGGCCGCCGACCCGGCTAGGGCTCGGCAGCCTCGGCGACCCTCCCCCACCTTTCGGCAACGCTTGGGAGGCGGCGGCAATGAGGGCTCAATCTTCAGTTGTCGGTTGCCTTCCTCCTCCTCCTCCGTTTTTTTTTTAAATAAATATAAATTATATTATTATTTTGTTTTAAATTTAATTTAATTAATTTAACATTGTATTAAAATTCAAATTATGCAAAAATGACGTCGTTTTGGCCAATTTAAGGGTTTTATTTTGGCCAACTATAGAAACGACGTTGTTCTGGGTGAATTAGAATTAAGTCAGCTTTCCATGAGTCATTTCAATGAGAAATATTAATATTTAATTGTTACGTATGATTTTCAGTCAATTTCACTAGAGGTGGTACTTAGGTCTCTCACTTTCTTAAAATACGACACTTAAGTGTCAAACTTTCGTAAATTATGGCAGTTAAGTGTCATTTTGTATCAAATTATAGTATTTGAAGCGATCTTTTGTCATGTAGTCATTTTAAATCCGTAGGTGGCGCCGAGCGGAAGGGCAGAAACGTAAATTTCGCACATACTTCTCCCGTCCTCTTCCCTCCTCCTAAAACATCGCGGCGCCCTGCAAATACCCTAAACCCTCTCCTTAGCCATCCCTCGCTAACCTCCGAGAAATCACCGGAATCGGAAGGCCGCTGGAGACTCGCCGCCGATGAAGCAACCCAAGTCGAAGCAGTCCCGCAAGCAGAAGCGCCTCTCGGAGCTCCAGGAAATCGATCTCCTGGACGCGTGGATCGAGTCCCGCAAGCCCGACTCGGGCTCCAATCCCCTGTCGCTCCCTTCGCCGCCGCCGCCGCCGCCGCCCGGCGAGCAGGACGCCGCCTCGCTCCCTCCCTACGCCGGGTCCACGAGGTTCGACCAGCTCCCGATATCGAGCAGGACGAAGGACGGCCTGCGCCACGCCAAGTACGTGAAGATGACCGATGTTCAGAGGGCGTCGCTGCCTCACTCGCTCTGCGGGAGAGACGTTCTTGGCGCGGCAAAGACCGGGTCGGGGAAGACTCTGGCTTTTCTTATTCCGGTTAGTGGGTGTTCATTCGAATGATTGATTGACTCGTTTTTTAATGTAGGAATGTGCTGAATTGGGCTTTCCCTTTTCCTATGTCTCTGTCGAAATTTGAAGTTTTGAAGATTTCTTTTTGAGAGAATTGCTGATTTTGTTCTCTTTGTCCCTTTAAGACATTTTCGCTGTCTGCGCGAGGAGATTTTTTTAGACTGAACGTGTAGATTGTCTCAGGTATTGGAGAAATTGTACAGAGAACGATGGGGACCTGAGGACGGGGTAGGAAGCATCATAATATCTCCGACAAGGGAATTAGCTGGTCAGCTTTTTGATGTGTTGAAAGTTGTTGGGAAGTATCACAGCTTCAGCGCCGGTCTGCTAATCGGTGGCTGCAAGGATGTCGACCTGGAAAAGCAGAGTGTAAACGACCTTAACATATTGGTCTGTACTCCTGGTCGGCTTCTTCAGCATATGGACGAGACCCTGAACTTTGATTGCTCACAGCTTAAGGTCGATGGGATTTTTTATTGGTAATTTTCAATGCTGATGTATAGTTGCTGATTTGAGTTAAAATTTCTGGCCAGGGAACAGGTCCTGGTCCTTGATGAGGCAGATCGTATTCTTGACATTGGATTTAAGAAGACTCTAAATGCAATTATTTCGCAGCTGCCTAAACATAGACAAACCGTGCTCTTTTCTGCAACCCAGACAAAGTCAGTCCAGGATCTTGCAAGGCTTAGTTTGAAGGACCCTGAGTATATAAGTGTGCATGAGGAGTCTGTGACGGCGACTCCAAACCGCTTGCAGCAAACTGCTATGACTGTTCCGCTTGAGCAGAAGCTGGACATGTTGTGGAGCTTTATTAGGACACACCTCGAATCCCGGACTCTCGTATCTCTCTATAGTTGCAAGCAGGTATTTTAGAACCTCTGAGCTTTCTTCACTGAGCCTTGCCATTTTTATTTTTCTTGCCTTAATAGAATAAGTAGATAATTTGGGCTTCTTCATGACTACTTAAAATTGTGTAATTCTTCTGTTGGATGGTTTCTGTTATCTGACGTTTTCTGTTTGTTTATTAGCATTGTTTTAGGCTTTTGTTGACTTATATTTGTTTGGCGATTAGTTGAATTTGTTGGCTAAATTCTGTGGCTGAATTTTCGGATTCCCAAAACTTGCTAGTTTGTTATGCGCATCCGCAGAAGAAAATTTTTTATACGCTGGTGTACTTACTAAGCACAGCTCTCGCAAATGTTTAATTGCTAGAGTGGACCGTTTACAACGTGAGTTAGTTTAACCTCAAAATGGGAATTTTTGTTTTGACAAAACAAATCAGAGGCTGATCCCATTTTTTCTATAGAGATTGCTGGTATCCAAAACCGAATTTCACATTTTCGGGATAATTACTTGCTTCAAGATAGCTTGATTTAATTGTATTTGCTTGGTCAAATGCTTAGCTCAACTTCTCATGGTCGCTAACAGAATCTTTCAACCTCTTATGCTGGTTGATTTAGCATTTCAATTTTTCATTCACTGTTTTGTGTTTGGGTTGATTCTTTTGTTCATGTATAACTCTACCCCCGAATTGCAATCTTCCAGGTGAAATTTGTCTATGAAGCATTTAAGAAACTTCGTCCGGGAATTCCCTTGAAATGTCTTCATGGAAGGATGAAGCAGGAGAAAAGGATGGGAATATATTCTGAATTTTGTGAGAAGAGGTCTGTTCTTTTTTCAACTGACGTGGCTTCTAGAGGTCTTGATTTCAATAAGGCAGTGGACTGGGTTGTTCAGGTGATTCTTTTTTTCGCTATGCTTTAGGTGGATCATTGATCAGATTGTCATCTTAATTGTTCTTGGGAAGGTGCAGTCTGTTCCTTTTTATAAGTTGTTAGATCCTTTTGAACTTGTAGGTTGATTGTCCAGAAGATGTTGCATCTTACATTCATCGAGTCGGTTGCACAGCTCGATATTTATCTGGAGGAAGGTCAGTTTTGTTTCTGATGCCATCAGAAATGAAAATGCTTGAAAAATTGAAAGCTGCCAAATTTCCTTTGGAACTCGTTAAGGTAATGCTTTCTCTCTGGACCTTTTTCCCTTTTGGCTTATGGTTGAGCTTAGCTCACTAGTCATCTATAAAGTTGCTTATGCAGTTCTTTGTTGGTGCACTTCATTGATTATCATGTGGTATTGGCACCTCAGATGCTGACATGGCTTTGAATCGGTTTGATTCCAGGCAAACAACAAAAGGTTTCGACCAGTTTCTGGCTTGTTGTCGGCCTTGCTTGTCAAGTATCCAAATATTCAGTATCTTGCTCAAAGGGCCTTCATCACATATTTACGGTCGATCCATATACAGAAAGATAAAGAGATCTTTGATGTGATAAAACTCCCTGTTGATGACTTCTCAGCATCATTTGGTCTACCGATGACTCCAAAGATTCGTTTCCTAAGCCGGAAAAATAAGTCCAAGATAGTCTCTGAAGAATCTTTACCACTTGAACCAGAGAATGCTGTGGGCAAAAGTGAATTGAAGGTCTCAACAAAGAGTCTGATGGTGAATGACTCTAAACAAGATGAAGAGAACGATTTACTTTTGACTGATGATGATGATGTGGATGAGGCTCAGCCAAAAGTTAATGAACTTGAAGACGTAATGTATGTTTTTCTTTTCATATTAGAAGACTGTTACCCAAAGATAGCTTGTGCACTCTACAGTGTGGGCATATTCATAGTTTAGACAACATCCTTCTTGAAATGATCAGAATGCAATTATGCACAGAAGTAGGCTACAAAAAGATCGAAGAAAGAATGAAAAATTGAAATCTGCATGTTCTTTCTTAGGTAGAATTATATGTTGCAGATTAGGAGGAGCGTCAACAATCAAAAGTTGGCTAGGATTTTACAAGCTACTTGTTTTTCTGCATCTTCAAGATCGTCATCCGTTGCAACTTAATTTGGTGTTACCAAAAACGTAAAAAGAAATTTGACTTGCTATTCTACTGTAGACTGGCAACTCGGGTTTTGAAGAAAAAGAAGCTTAAAATCAATGTCAATCGGCCAGTGGGAACTAGAGTTGTCTTCGATGATGAAGGCAATACCCTACCCGCACTTGCTAGGATAGCAGAGACGCTTAGTTCAGATGGTGCTCTTCTGCTTGACAAAGGTATGTACTCCTACTCAAATTGATTGGTGTTTCTAGGTTTTTCCTTAGAGAACAGATGTTGTGTTGATGTTATTCAAAATTGAATCATGAATTTCTTGTGTTCAATGCATCTTGCCAATGGGAAGAATGGCTGCGGCTAATGAATTGACTGAATGTGCTTTTATTTTATTTTTTGGTAATGGGTTGGTGTGCGTGTCATTCTGTTTTATTTCTGCATGGATACTTACTTCCTGACTCTATGAACAAATGAATATCAGGGATGGTATTTGTCTCTGTTTGCATTCATACAAATTTCTGTAATTATTTATTTCAGGCAAGAAAGATGAGTACTATAAGAGGATGAGAGAGGAGATGAAGCAAGTGGATAAAGATGACAAGCTCCTTGAGCGACAGCGCCGCAGGGAAAGAAGACTCAAGCAAAAGATGAAACTGAAGGGAGGGAAAGGCAAAGATGATGATGATGAGGGTGAGAGTGAGCTTTCGGAGTCAGATGGTGAAGCTATGGAGAACAGGAAGCGAAAGAAGTCGAAAATATATTTTGACAGTGACGATGACGGTAGCACACAAAAAGAAACCAACGATAAGATCAATCAGAAGTCCGACGCTATATCATTGGCAGGGCAAGAGGCATTGGCTCTTAAGCTGCTGAGTTCAATGCACTCATGAGTCGTGATTTAACTTTATAATGATGAATCCAGTTGTGAGATTATTTTCTTCCGACTGGCTTTACAAAGTTTTGTCCGTGTTACTTAACTCTTGATCCGGCACATGTAATGCTTTGTTGAGGCAGAGACTGCATCAGGATGTATTTTATGCGAGAGAATCGTACATACTTGGAGTTCCCACAAATATTTGTCGGGGCGTTAGTAGAAATTTGAAGAAGCATGTTGCAAGTCAACTCTTACCATATCGGTCATCTGTTGCTTATTTATTAACAATTGCTGCGCCTTTAATATTTGTATGCAAGAAATGTCATAACTACAATACCAGGAAATTTTAAATTTGGCCGGTATCCGCAGCTGTGAAGATTTGTGTAATGCTTCTGCTCCCACCCTGGGTTGTAGGCAGACCTGACTAACAAGAAGCTGCATAAATCTGAAAGATGGCTTTAAAACGTATTTGGTAGAAGAGGATGGTACAGGTTGCATCTAACAAGGCTGTCGTGCACAATAGAGACCTGAGGACCCTAAACTCTCCCAGAAATATGTTTTGAATCCCACAGGATACACTCACTCCCACATGATGCACTCAATTTTGCAACGTCTCAAAATACAAATTGACAAGATATCACCCTTTACATTACCATATGACTACTCCTGTATACACTCGATTTTGCAGCGTCTCAAAGTACATATTGACAAGGCATCACCCCATCCTAGCTACATAACCATATGACATCGGCCATTGGCATAAGAACTTCATATCACCGATACTAAGGAGCCATGAGAATCTTCCTCAAGGAGTGTTTCTTTTCAGCGAGGCAACCTGAACTCTTCGAAGAAGTTACCCACAGCTGGTCTGACCTCACTGGCTCATCATCATCATTCCTGTGCCAGCTCCAGAATGCATGTGATGAATTCACAACCTTGAGCTCGCCGTGACCAAAGCTGGCTTCGCGGAAGACAGACCACTCTGGCTGGGGGTCCTTATATCTGTAATGATACACAGGAGCTATTTTAACATTTCCTGATGCATCCAATGAAAATTGATCAACAGAATGTCCTATCGAATCCCTAATCAATAGCTTTTGTTAGAGTGAGGACATACCTATGAGCTAAACCTTCTCTGTTCCCCCCATCACCAATGGTAATGTGAACAGCACCACAAGGATCGGGTTTTCCACCATTGACATGTTTCTGTTCAGTGATGACCACTTAAAATCATGCCTCATGCACATCAAATAGCAATGAGAGATGAAAAAGTATAGGTATAGGGTCATACGGATCGCTCATAAGCATGCACATGTCCTGCAAATACTATGTCCACCCCAGCTGCATAGAGCAATGGTTCCATGGCTTGCATCATCCCATCGCCCTCACCTCGGTGAGCATAGTTACTGTTATACCAAGGTGCATGGAACAATACGATCAGCCATGGAGTTTTACTGCGATCGACCTTTGAAAGATCAGCCTGTAAATTGAGAATAAGACATATATGTTAGCAGAAAATTCATAACCATTGGACAGAAATGAGTGCTAAATACCATCATAAGTCCTTTGCATCAATGTAAGAAAACAAAGAGCAACATGTGATAGCTGAAAATGAACACCTTTGCCTTTGACAACTAATATGGAGATTAATTCCCCATAACAAGTTGAAGATTGAAAATTGCTTCATTAGCAAAATAGTAGCTAACACTCTGATTTCAAATCTATTTACTCTTAACAGAATTTAACCAAAATATATATATAAATTACAAACTTAATTTTCCTATCTGCGAGACTTGTTACCTCAATTTTAGAATCCTAACTTCCACAGATGGCTAACAGCACAAACTTCCTCCTTTGTAATCAGTGCATTTAAGTGATTTTTCAACAGCATCCATAGTATTGCAATCATTTTTGCACGACAAAAAATAGGGAAATGAAGGATGACCTTCAACCAGTTATATTGCTCTGAGTATTCATCATAGTCTGTGTATGAGCCAAGCATGATGAGATGGACGCCTGCCACCTCAAAAGAGTAGTATAGATTCGAACTTGATCCGCTCTCCTCATATGGCATCTTCCACCTAGCATTATAGGACTGAAATCCATCTTTAATCAGTGGAATGTTCTCCATCTCGTGGTTTCCTTGTGTTACCATCCAAGGCCTTGCACTTGCAAGTGGCTGCACCAGCTCACCAAATGTGTCCCAGCGATGCTGTATGTAATCAGCATAGGACAGATCTCCAGGAAGGAGATGCACATGATACTTGCATTGATCAATGTGGTCTAGTGTTGATTTAGTCCAGCCAGTTTGGCCTAAATCTCCTGCAACAGCAAAAGCAACCGGAAGTTCTGCAGGAGGAGTCTTGAGCTGGAACTCAGGACCTTCTCCTCCACATCTGTAGAAGTAAACAGTGTTGCTCTCCAATGGCCCGATCACTGTGTGGTTTATCTTTCCAGAGCTATAAAATAGATAACTATAAGAAGTGCTATCTCCTTGAGCTGTAGAGTCATATCAACCAGGCGATATTCCATATTCCACGTATGAAGGGCAAGATTTACCATCAGTGACCCATGAGATGCGCATATGTCCCTCTCCAGCTAAAGAAATGTGAACCTGCAAGAGGATTTTTATACCGTCACACAATGTATCAATTTGAGATCTTGGTGAAGCAGCTGGAGCTCATCTTAAAATAAAACTGAAATCACCAAATATCGATGAATCCACCGCCTGTTAAGCAAACTAAGTTAACACAACAAGAGAACATGACAACCAAGCTTCTCCCTTTAAAGAAACTCAGTCGACACATAAACTGAGAAAAAGATGTGAGACCTACTGTCCTCAGATCACTAACAGATCACCTTGGCCTCCATCATAAATCGGTGATACCGCTAAAAAACAACATAGTTTACGAGGACGGCGTAGGGTGATGAGACTGACGGTAGTCATCACACCGGTAAAGATAAAGATATTAACTTTAGTAATAAAAGACCAATCTTGGTTTGGTGCCATATGAAGTACCTAAGCTTACATGACGTTTCTTTTTTCCCCTTTTTACTACCCATTAGTTGAGATCCCTCTTCACGTGATTTGACACTCCGCATCTAACAATCATCACCACAAGCCGAAACAAGAGGCAATTCCAGCTTCAAGAACACAACAAAACGCTCCAAGAAAGTGACAAATTCAGAGATTGCAGACAACCGAGCCGAATTCAGACCCCCCACTGCAAAGACATCAACAGAAAAGGACGACCCAAGTAACGAAGTCATGCAAACTCGACAAATTCCCTCCCCCAGAAGAAAAAGAAAAGAATCAAAAAGAGGGTTTTCGCAACGAAGGATCGACAGAAAAAAAGGAGCGAGAAGCGATAAGTCTTCACCTGCTGGGGATAAGAGGGCTTGCGGTCCCACGGGAAATCGAGGGTCTTGCGAGGCTGGGACCGCACGTAATCGGCCGCGACGGCAGCCGAGAAGATGCAGAGAAACAGTACCAAAGTCGGTATCTTTCCTTCCATGTCGACTTCCCAAATGCTTCTCCGTTTGTCAGAGAATGTCGTTCATTTCCAACACCCCCAGTTTCTCCGCAGCTGTTTGTCTATGTTGCTTGTTTGCTCAGCCTGAGCAATTATTCGGTTGGTTGGGAAGTGAAGTGAAGCGTTGGGACGGATCGCCCCTTCAGGCCTTTGGTTCTGTGTTGGGCCTTCTTCTTGCACAGGGCCGTTTTCCTTCTCCTCACAGCTGTCAGCACCAGCGTCGCAGCCCTCTTCTCCATTGTAGCTGTTATTTTCTGTCTTGATATCCTAAAGGACATCATTGCTCCTCGTCTCGTTCTATTGTTGTTGTTCTTTCTATGATTCAACTTCTTTTTGTCTTTATGCTTTCACTGCCTTTTTCTAATTAAATGCATGTAATCCTATTTCCCAGTGCTGAAGCCTATGCATTTCCAGCAATAGGATCTGATCATAGTCCCCTCTTATTATGTTTAAATGCAGGGGAACAGAAAAAACATCGATTATTCAGGTTTGAGGCTTTCTGGTTAGATCATCCTGAATGTGTAAAGATAGTAGATAACGCTTGGAAGTCAGAGAATTGGCAGCAAAGAGATCTGGTGCAGAAAACAACAAGGGTAACTGAAGATTTGCGAAAATGGAGCAGGGCATCTTTTAAAAATGCTTCAAAACAGATTGACCATCTAAGCCATCAGCTCATTCAGATCACAAACAGGGCAAACCAGACAGCAAGGGTAGAGGAATATAATACTATCACGGAAAAAATCAGCTCTTTGTGGCGCCAAGAAGAATTGTATTGGGGTATTCGTTCTAGAATTAACTGGTTAAAGTGGGGTGATAGGAACTCAAAATTTTTTTCATGCTACCACAATCCAAAGGAGACAAAGAAATCAAATCAAGATGTTGAAGATTGAAGAAGATAGGTGGTGTCGAGAGCCTCATGTCATTAAACACCACATCACCACTTATTACAAAGAGTTGTATAGAACGGTGGGTCCTCGGCATTATCAACCAGTTCTAGAGCATTGTCCAATTTCTGTTTCTGAAGAAATGAATGAGCAGTTAATAGCCCAGGTTACTATGGAGGAGGTGGAACAAGTGGTTTTCCAAATGGGGGCAGCCAAGGCCCCTGGACCAGACGGTTTAAGCGGTCTATTCTATCAGAGTCAGTGGGCCACTATTCAAGAAGATATATTTCATCTAGTAGATTCCTTTTTCAAAGAAGGCAGATTCAATACAGCCATTAATGAGACCTTTCTTACGCTTATCCCCAAGGTTGCTAATCCTGAAAGCATAACAGAATTCAGACCTATAAGTCTTTGCAACTTTAGCTACAAAGTTATTGCAAAGGTCATGGCAAATAGATTGAAACCTTGGCTCCCATCTATTATATCCTCGGAACAAAGCGCATTCGTAGGGGGTAGGCAAATACAAGACAACATCTTTATTGTTCAAGAAGTCCTCCATCAACTACGGGTTAGAAAGCGACGTCGAAAGTTCCAAGCCGTCTTTGAAGCTAGACATGAAGAAAGCATATGACAGAGTTGAGTGGGACTTTTTATGTGACTGGATGAAGAAGATGGGATTTAACGAGAAATGGGTGAATATGGTCAAATTTTGTATATCTTCAGCTCACTTCCGGGTGTTACTTAATGGCCAACCGGGGATTCTTTCACTCCAACTCGAGGTATTCGACAAGGGGATCCTCTCTCACCTTATTTATTCATCATTATGGCAAATGCCCTCTCCCACATGGTGACTAAGGCTATTATGGATGGGACCTTAAAGGGTATCAAATTAAACCCACACCTTTGCCCTATCTTATCCCATCTATTCTTTGCAGACGACGCTATTTTCTTCTTGGATGGTACTCTCATGGAAGCTCGTAACCTGTCTAATATCCTAAATTGTTATTGTTTTGCTTCCGGTCGTCGATCAACCCGAACAAATCTGGTGTTTTTCTTGGGGCTAGCTGTCCACAGGCTTTAAAACACAATATTGCAGCTGAACCGAGGGTTCCTATCCTAGAGAAAACAGGAAATATTTAGGGATACCATCGATTGGGGCCAAACTAAAAAACAGATGCTAGATTGGATCATTGCACGGGTGGACAGAAAATTGGAGGGATGGAAAGAACAATTAATATCGAAGGCAGGGAAAGAGGTGCTAATTAAAATGGTTGTTCAGGCACTACCCCAATATGCCATGAACATCTTTAAGATTCCTCTATCTATTTGCCGGTCAATCGAAAGGAAAATCTCAGCCTTCCGGTGGAGACAGAACGCACAAAGAAAAAGGTATTCATTGGAAGAGTTGGGAAGTGTTGAAGAAGAGGAAAGCACAAGGAGGAATGGGATTTAAAGATTTAGTGGAATTTAACAAAGCCATGTTAGGAAAACAAGCCTGGAGATTAGAGAAAACTCCCGAAGCCTTGTGGAGCAGAATTTTTAAAGGCCTCTATTTCCCTAACGGTAATCTATGGACTGCTACAAGAGGAGCCGAGACCATCTTGGGGTTGGCAAAGCCTTTTAATAGGCCGCGATGTCCTAAAACCCGATCTGAAATGGGAGGTCGGGGATGGAAAATCTATCAACTTGAGAGATGATCGTTGGCTAATGTCGGGAAGTATTGGGGGACCGGCGAACCGTGATGATCCTAAGCTAGTGGCAGAAATTATTGATCCAACTACGCGTACATGGAAAAATCACAAGATCACAGAGATTTTTGACAGCCGAACCTCAGAGGAAATTCAAGCAACCACACTCAGCATATTTGCCAGACCAGACCATCTAATTTGGACAGGGCATAACTCAGGGGAGTACAAAACTAAAAACGGGTATCATAAACTACAAGAAGCCAACACAAGCAAAACAGAGTGCCGGGCATCATCTTCATATCGGGTGCCGCAACAATTATGGACAGAAATTTGGCACCTACGGACTACACCCGAGAATCGGACACTTTATGTGGAGTTTATGCAATGAAGGCCTCCCCACTAGAGCTAACCTATACCGGAGAAAGATTATACCGAACCAACATGCCCACTATGTTCCCAATTTCCGGAGACCTCGAACACATTTTCGGACTTTGCCTGTGGACAAGAAAGATGCGGCAGCATCATTATACCGACATGAATGTTTCTCCATCCTCTATAACAAGAACAGACCGGTGGGTGACTCGAATACCTCGGATCTGGAATCACAGAAAGTCAAAAAGCTATCTTTGCGACCACCCTTTGGCTTATTTGGAAAGCCCGCAACGCTTGGATCTTCAACGGGAAGCGAAAAACACAGGAACAAATCGTTAGTGAAGCCCTACTCTCCCACCAGCTCTACGAAAAATGGAACCCACGGGAAAAATTTAAGAAATCGAGATCCGCGCACTGGGCGGCCTCCGGCTACGGGCTCCTTGAAGATCAACGTCGATTGCTCTTGGCTGGCCGAGAAATCGAGGGATCGATTGCTGGTATATGTAGAGGAGAAGCGGGCGTGTGCATCGGAGGCTTTGCGCAAAAATTTCGTGCTCAATCGGCTCAAGAGGGAGAAACCCTAGCTGTCCAACAAGCTTTACTTTGGTTGAGAAGACAAAGAACAGCTCGACGGGTCTTCGAACCGACGCACGAACTCAACTCATCTTCTCTTCCCCGTGTGTATTTCCAGCGGTGCGTTTATGCCGTGGAAGCCATCTTGGGCCAAACAGAAATTGCATGGGCTTCTCGTCCATTTGTCCTGGACTGCAGAGAATTGCTGGCCCAGATGCCGGATGTCACATTGCGGTACGAAGCACGGGAAACCAACCGGGCAGCAGACTGGCTTGCGAAGTCGCACGACACCGGCTCCTTACCAAGTAATTGGGTTTCCCATCCCCCCGGAGCTTTATCTTATTTTATGTATGGACTTTCGGTTAAGTTGTAATTCGGAATCCCCGAATTAATCAATGAAATATCTTTCCGACCAAAAAAAAAAAAAAAAAAAAAAAAAATTAAATGCATGTGATTTCGACATTTTTAATCAGGTTTTTGTATTTATTTATATGTAATGTCTAATCATGTTCATCCAACACAGAATTTAGCTGATATGGCCATTAAACGATATTGATACGTGATGTGTATTAAATATTGACTAAGTTAGCACCTATCATGATTAGTGACTTGGTGGTAGGCTGGCAATGTACAAAAAAGTAAAGAATTTGATCCATTCTCTGTCTTCAAGGATTTGATAGGACGTGTTGTGTTGATAAAAGCAATTGAATTGAAAGTATGGGGGCTTGTTGAGAAAAGTAGTTGAAGTACATGAAAAGTGAAGGGTCTCTCCTCTTTATGCATGCTTTCTTATTCTAAAGTATGCCAATTGTCAGGACCGAAGACATGATTTTTCTCGTTAGTCCCTCATCTCAGGCGTGATTATTGCTTCTGCAGTTCCTTTTTATGTTAGTGTTTGAAACTTTGCACGACAGTCATACATAACATTAACCTATGCCACAATGTGATGATGTTTCATTGATGAGGGTCCATTTGTGTATGCATCAGAATAAAATGAATTTGTATGAGCAATCCAGCCTGATTTAAGTGCACAATGTGCACCCTAGACTTCTAACATCTCCATTGATGCTTGTTGGCTCCAAGTCCAACATTAGATGGAACAATTGTTGAGATGCAACAGCTTCAGCCATGGATCCTCACTGTAACTTTCTCTTTGCTTTCATCCACCTTCCATCCCATTACAATCAAGTTCACTTCGAACTCAGCTGCCTTCTCAAGTTCATCAATGCTGAGCGTGTTATGAGAAGGAGATGGAAGTTGAGATCCATGAAGTGCTTGTATTCTTCAAGCAGCACAAGCATTAAGTTACAGCCTCGTCCAAACACTCGGAAGAGATTAATAGTGCAAGTGCATGGCATATGTATAGTTTGTGATACTTAGATAAGTTTTCTTGATTGTCAGAATAGCAGTCTGATGGATTTATGAGATGGGCTTAAGGCCCGTCCGCCCAAGTTGGGCCCAAAAAGCCCGGCCCACGGGAATAGGGCCCGTGGATGGGGGAAGGTATAAAAGGGAGGAGAGAGAGAGAGATGGCATCTGTTGGAATCAACGAACGTACGTTCTTCCCTCTCCCGCACGCTCTCTCTCTCAAAAAAGAAACAGTAAGCAAACGGCGACACTGTCTTCCCTTCAAGGCGTCATCGGATCGAACAGGGACAGATTCTCTTCCTCCTATCGGCGTCGGTGTCTAATCTGTGGCTAACAAGGTATGCTCGAATCCGTGGTGTGCTTTAGGATCGGTGATACGTGTTTTCCGGGCTTCGCTTCCGCATTCGATTTAGGGGTTCGATTTAGTGTCGAATCCGGTTTCGGGGATCCGTTATTCCCTACATTGGTATCGAGCCTTAGTTCATGTTTTCCCGACCTATTTTTGATGTTTTTGATTGAATTTTCGCGAAAGAACTTCGGTCGTACGGATCGGGCAAAAATCCCGACACCCGAGCGTTGTTCGGCCATTTTTCCGAGTTTGCGTAAGTCTAAAACGAATTCTGAAGGCACTGGGTGAAAGGCGACGTCGAGACAAGTCCGGGGATAGGTCGAACGCCGTCGGGTGACGCTGCACGCGCCCACACGCGCGGCCGGAAGGCGCTGCATGTGGGCGCGACGTGCCCGGAAGTGCTGGCTTCGCCAGCGCGTGCGCTACACGCGCCGGTCGGCGAACTGGCACGTGCGCGTCGGCGACCGGCGAAACGGCACGCGCCGGTCGGCGAACCGACGCGTGTTGACGTCACGCGATGACGTCATCGTGACGTCACCCAACGATCGGTAACCGTCGGGATGAGCGTCATCAATGACGTCATCAATGACGTCATCGCCGACGACCGTTGGCCAGCCAGTCACCGGCCGGCGATTAACCCGACGACGATCCGACCCGACCCGATCCGCGGACGCCAAGCACGCGCGTGGCATGTGCCGGCTGATGTCCGTGTGGCGTCGGCCCGCGCACGCGCGCGGCATGTGCGATCGGTCCACGCGAGCGGTCCGACGACCGGCGAACTGACCGTTGACCGACCGTTGACCCGTTGACCGACGACCGTTGACCGTTGACTTTGACCGTTGACCTGAAAAAAAAATAAATTTGTTTCTTTTTCATGTATGCCTATGTGGTTTATATGTAACCCTTTTTTTTATTATGCATTTGTTGCATGAATTATGGAAAATTATGTATTTTCTTTTATGTGCATTATGGATTATAAGTGATCCATTTTTAGTTCTGCATTTGTTGCAGGAACTATGATGAGTTATGCACGGATACCTGCAATCCCGAGAACGGATGAGAGAAATGCAAGACTTAAAAGGCTGATGAAAGAGTTAGCTGATTATTGGTGGTATGACGGTGATTTAGTATCACATGTGGTCAGGGTCAATCAGATGATATAGGAAATCATCTGGAATGGTTATCTAATGCCGGATTTTGAGAAGGTGCCGGCTTTGATGAACACTCTTCCACCTGAATGGCAAGCAGTGTTAGGTCGGCTATGGGAGGTCAACGTGGTTCCGGATTATAGAATACTAGTGGAAGCTTTTGTAAGAGAGTACTATAGGATTGAGTTAGCTAAAACTTCAACCCTTAGATTGAGCGCCACACGACGCAGAGTAAATGCGCCTTGGTGGCGACATGAAAGCTCTCCAAAATTTTTTCCATGGTTGGCAAATGTGCCTTCAAAATTCTCAGATTTTTTGACTGATAGATTAGAAGGGACATTCCCTAATTATTTCTTAGATTAAATATGAGATTTTTTATGGATGTAAATATCTCTTTCCTTGTTGATATTTTTCTCTGTATATATTGCTTAGTGTAATGTATAGTTGTATTATGTGAAAACACTGTTATTCTATTAGATGTTAGATAATATTTGCTTTCTGTTACTGCTGATTGCTGTGGGTAATTAGCTGTGGGTAGTTTTTTAGAAGTTTTTGTAGCTTCATAGAATTGATTTTGCATATGACAATCATATTAATGATAGTTTTAAGTTAGGATTTTTGGAGGATGATTGGAAACATAGTGACCTTTTGATTCTGAAGCCTTACTTGAAATTATTCATTAATATGATGGGTCTATGTAAAAGTGGATGCGTAAATGATATGCATTAATTATTCGTGCATGTATGTCTGATGTGTTCAGACTGATGGTTTCAGCAACTAAGAACGTGATTGATGATATAAACGGCAACAATTGTGAAATATTGAATATGAAGATTCAATATGTGCTGGAAAAGCAAGAAGCACTAGAAGCTCTTGACCATATTATGGAAGATCTTGAGGATGTTGTGCGCCACCTTGAGCTAGTAGAGGACCACCTAACGGCATTTGAGCCAAAAATGGACATTTGCAATGCTGGTTCTAGCTCAGAAAGAGCTTTGAGCTCTAAGCGCAAGCGTATTGATTTGTTCAATATGTGGGAATGCAAAGGATCAAGTCCTTATTGCAAGAAATTAAGAGTTAACCAACACAAGAGAGGAAAACGTCCTCAAGTGAAAAAAATGTCAAGGGTGAGGTATTACAATTGTGACAAAAGAGTCACTATGCTTGCGAATGTCATGAGTCAAAGAAAGTAATACACCTCTTGTACATTTGAGAACTTTGCTTATGTGTCAAGTTCTGTATGATTGGTTAAATCCAATCCTTTGTGGATTGTAGATTCAAGGGCGACAGACCATGTAAGGAAGGATAGAGGATCCTTTGTGAAATTCTGACGATACCAACTGGAACTATGTGGATCTGTGTGGGAAATAACTTCAGAGTTGAAGTTAAAGGGATTGGCAGCCAATCAAACATGCGTGGTGGACGCATTTTGTTCCTACATGATATTCTATATGCTCCGGAGATTCGTCGAGATTTAAGTGTCTGTTTTTGATGTTGGTTAAGCTTGGTTTATGTGTGAACTTCCATAATAGTGATGTAGATTTGTATTTGGATACAAACTACTATAGTTGTAGTCACTTTCTGGATGATTTTATTGTACTAGATGTTGACTGTGGTGATGTTCTATGAAGCACGGACACGTTGTCCGTGCTTCCGTGTCGTGTCCGACACGTGTCGGAGCGTGTCGGACACCTCGACACGCTCGGACACGTGGTCAACGCGTGTCGAGTTTTCCGACACGTAGTCAACATTTTTCGACTCGTCTCGACACGCGTGTCGGATGGAAGCGAGGGCGGGGGAGGAGAGACGAGGCCGCGAGCGAAGGCGAGCCCGCGACGGCGAGAAACCGCCAGAGAAAGAGTAGAGATTGAGGCGCCGAGAAAGAGTCGAGACCGAGGCAAGGGCGGCTGTAGAGACTGAGGAGAGGGCAGCCGCAGTGATGCTGCGGGATACGAGGCTGCAACTGCAAGTGAGGAAGGGCCGAAGGCGAGGCGGAGGAGGAGGAGAAGGATCGAGAGGAAGAGGAGAGGAAGGGGGTTGTATGGAGGTCGTCCGGCGAGGCGATGGAGATGGATCGAGAGGAAGAACGTGCGGCGAGGGGAAAAAAGTGAGAAGAGGAAGGGGTTGCGAGGTCGTGCGGTGAGGGGAAAAAAGTGAGAAGAGGAAAGGGTTGCGAGGTCGTGCGGCGATGGGAAAAAAGTTTCGGTAGCTAGGGTTTTGGAAACTCAATGTGACATCCTGAAATTCGACCCCGTTTCGATAAAGTGAAATGGGCATTTCGTCGACGTGTTTACGGTCCTTTTTCTCTGAGCTGATCACTCGCGAGTTAACTAGCTTATTGAGTGAAGCCGTTAAGGGACGTATCTGCAGTAAAATCCCTAAAAGCTACTCAATTTGTTGGATAGGACTAAAATCACGTCTGATCGATTTTTAACCACGAAATTGAACTCGATTTCGGGAATCGAATTTTAAGCGCGTCATAATTCCTTTTTAGGACTTTGTCTCATCGTTCGTCAATTTATTGACGAGTCCGAAATTTCAATAAAGAAATTATCGGAGGAAGAATTGAAGACCAAAAAAGAAAATAGAAAAGGAAAGGAAAAGAGAAAAGAAAAGAAAAGAATAAGATCATTATTTAAATTCTTTTCTCTCTCTCCCTTTTCTCTCTTTCTCTCTCTCTCCTCTCTCTTCTCTCCCCTCCCCCTCGTGCGTTCTCCCCACCGACCGACTGCCCCAGCTGTCTCCCTCTTTATTCCTCTTTCTTTGACCAGTCAAGCTTATCCTCTTTCCTCTTCTCTCTCATCTCTCTCTTTCGCACTCTCTCTCCCTCGACTCTCTTTGCTGTGCGAACATAACCGAACCAGAAGCGGACAGAAGCGGAGGAGCTCGCCGAAGCCGTCGCCGCTCGTCCCGCCGCCGCACCGGAATCGGACCACCCTCGTGTCCCCCTCGCCCTCCGCCGACTTCCCCTCGCCGCCCTAGCCGCCGGAGCAGCCCCGATCGGCTCCGTCCAGCAGACCCACGGAGTGGGTTTCAGCATCTTCGGACCCGCTTTTGGGCCGTTTCCGGGCCCCGGATCCGCGAGTCGCTTTGGGAAGTTTCGTTCCTTGCGTCGCCGCCGTCGGATTGATCCGATTTGCGCGCGAATTGGTGAGTAATCTCACTAATCCTAAATTAGTTGGCTAATTATGCTTTAGGTTGGTTTAGTTTTAATTAATTATGTTTAGGTTGTTAGATTAGAAGTAATTAGCAATTATTAGTCAATTGTGATGCGATTTAAATAAATTGATTGCGCAATTAATAAGTAGACGTGGTCTACTATTTATTGGGAGTGTCTCGGGAATTTTCGGACCCCTAATTGAGCTTCAATTTGATGATTCGGGCCTAAGTGAGACTTTTAGCTTTTAAATATTAATTTTCGGAATTAAATCAAATAATTATTTATTTTCCGAAAATTTAAGGGAGATGGTTTGGAACCGGAATATTATGCGGATGACTGTTGTGAAGTCCGTTTATTTAATCGGACTTTATTTTAAGCTAAATTGAATTTTTAATATCAATTAATTTTCGAAATTAATTAAATAATTATTTATTTCCTGAAAATTCAACTGGGATGGTCTGGAACCGGAAAATTATGCTGATGACCGTGGTGAAACCCATTTGTTTAATTGAGTTCTAGTTTGTGCTAAATTGAATTTTTAATATTTATTAATTAATTTTCGAAATTAATTAATTAATTAATTATTTTTCGGAAATTAAGATTTTGATGGCCGATGACTAAAATCTCGTGCTGATCGTCGTGGCGCAGTCCGTTTATTTATTTGAGCTCTACGTTGTATGGAATTGAATAAACTGTGATATTTGAGGGATTTACCCTAAATTGATTTGGAATTGATTGAGATTGAATGATTGATTGGTAAATGGCCGAGTATGTTTGTTTAGCATTTATAACGCTTTTATTGAGTTGTAAAGTGGATGGAGTTATGAGAGAATTGGAAATACTCTGAGATTGAACCAATCAGACATAGTGTATAGACCTACGTGGTTCGGTGATTGGGATATCACTGGCGAAAACGGCGCCTTAAAGAACGCACGTATCGGTCTAGTACATACATTATTGTGGACCTACGTGGTTCGGTGATTGGGATATCACTGGCGAAAACGGCGCCTTAAAGAACGCACGTATCGGTCTAGTACTCATTGTTGTAGGCATGTGTGGTTCGGTGATTGGGACATCACTGGCGAAAACGGCGCCTTAAAGAACGCACACAATTGCCTGTTGAGTACATTGTTATAGGCATGTATGGTTCGGTGATTAAGGTCATCACTGGCGAAAACGACGCCTTAAAGAACGCATACACTTGTCTATTGAGTACACGGTTGTAGGCATGTATGGTTCGGTGATCAAGGACATCACTGGCGAAAACGGCGCCTTAAAGAACGCATACACTTGTCTATCAAATACATGGTTATAGGCATGTGTGGTTCGGTGATTTGGGATATCACTGGCGAAAACGGCGCCTTAAAGAACGCACGCAATTGTCTATTGAACAGATCATGGTAGGCATGCGTGGTTCGGTGACTAAGGATGTCATTGGCGAAAACGGCGCCTTAAAGAACGCACGCAATTGTCTATTGAATAGATCATTGTAGGCATGTGTGGTTCGGTGACTAAGGATGTCACTGGCGAAAACGGCGCCTTAAAGAACGCACGCAATTGTCTAGTGAATATGTACTTTGGCGAACTTGACGTCCGAGAGTATTGACCTAGAATGATCCATCTGACATGTAATCGACTAGTTCGATTGATCATTGCTTTGATCCGATTGTTGTGAAATGATTGACTGATTAGAAATGATCGTGAGTGGTCTTGTTGGCATTTAATCGACTAGGTCGATTTGATTGATGCTTCGCTCAGTGATATGATTGCTTGGGTGTCTATTATGAATTGTACTGACTTGCAGGTGGGATATGAGGCCAAGGTACGTCTTCTGCCCTATGCGTGTATAGGCAGCCTAGAGTATAATAGTTTACTAATTGGGCTTAGTGGGGTAGAACTCGCTGAGACGTAGTCTCATCCCAGTTTGGGGAAAAACATTTCAGGACCCCGGTGAGAAGCTGAAGAGGAGGAGTCTGAGAAGTAGAACTCGAAGGTGAAACTTAAAGAGAAGGATTTTTGGAAGAAGAAGATAATCCTGAGAGGGGCCTTGAGTATGGCCTGGATGAGCTGAGAGTCTATCTTCTTTTGAGAATTTCTTTTGAAGTGAATAGTTATAAATTGGTTTGTGTTTTGTATAAAAGTTTGGTTATAAATTTCAATATGAAAAATATGGCCCTGCTTTTCTATCCCATCGTTTTATTATGGGGATTTTAAGCTGCTTCCGCATGTGCTTAATCAACGAAAGGGTCGGCGATACTTTGTCCTGGGATATCGCATTATAAAATCGACCAAGTGAGAAGGATGTGTGCGTACCCGAGAGGATCGGGCGTGACACTCAATGGGGTGACAGCCTGTCACGTGCGTGGGGGAGGGGAAAAAAGTGAAATAAATTTGGGGTGGGGGAAATAGTTTGACGTGGGAAGGTAGGGAAAAAAATTGAAATAAATTTAGGAGGGGGGAATAGTCTCGTGGGGGAGGGAGGGAAAAAAGTGAAATAAATTTGGGAGTGGGGGAAACTTTGTTTTAATCGGAAAAAATAAATGAATAATTTAAAAATAAAAATACTGAATTTTAGATGATAATAAATTTTAATCATTGTAAAAAAATCATAGATTTATTTAAATAAGTTGATTCTAATTTCCAATGAATTAATTTATTAATATTATTAGTGTAAATTCATTGTAGGCTTTTTTTTTAATTGATTAATTATTTATGAATTTAAATCAAATTAAATATAAATAAAAATATTTATTTAATATTTAACGTGTCGAAACGTGTCGAAATTCTCTACTTTTTGAGAAATGACGTACCGCGTGTCGTGTCGTGTCGTGTCGCGTGTCGCGTGTCGCGTGTCGGTGCTACATAGGTGATGTCAATATTTGTTCCCTTGTTTCACTGTCTTCTACTTAATATGATAATGATATGAATGTGTGGCATGCTAGACTTGGTCACATTGGCCAACAACATATGAATAGACTAGCCAAATAGGGCTTGTTGGGCAACATTGAAAAAGTCGATTTGCCAATATGTGAGCATTGCCTGGTAGAGAAAAACGACAAGGAAACCATTTGGAAAAAGGTAAAAGAGCTGAATTTCCTCTGCATTTAATCTATTATGATGTCTGTGGTTCAATGAATGTGTGAGGAAGGCAAGAGGCTGTTTATTTCATCATTTTTATAGATGATTCTACTCGATTCGGATATGTCTATTTGATTTATCATAAATCTGAAGTATAAGTTGTTTCAAAATGTTTATGAACTTGGTAGAAAATCAATTAGACAAGAAAATAAAAGTATTTAGATCCGATCGAGGTCGAGAATATTTATCTGATGAGTTCAGAAAATTATGTGATGAAAAATGAATGGAAAGACAATTGTCTATTCCATATACTCCTCAACAAAATGATGTTGCGAAGAGAAGAAACAGAACCCTACTAGAAATGGTTAGGTCCAAGATGGCGCATGCTAACTTACTTATCACTTTTTTGGAGTGATGCGTTGTTGACTGTTACCTGTATACTTAACCGGGTGCCTTCCAAATTAGTTATTTCCACTCCATATAAGTTATGGATAGGTAGAAAACCGGACTTAAGTTTTCTTAAGTCATGGGATTGTGCTGCCTATACTCATGAGTCCTCTCACAAGTTTGGGAAATTAGGTCCCAAAGGAAATAATAGTATTTTCATGAGATACTCCGAACACTCGAAAGGGTATGTGTTCTTAGGTGAGTAGGAAAGTGAGAGTATAACTGAATTTGAATCACGGGATGTCACATTCTTAGTGGATGAATTTCCTAAGAAGGGCGAAATAGGGGAATATTACTCCCTCTTTGAAACCTTGGATCAAGATAATGATGTCAGTGGAGTTCATCCAAGTGGGAGTAATATGAGAAGTGATGAATTGAATTCAACTCATTCTCAATTGCAACCACATGATGAGATGACGTCGTCATTATCTAATCCTAGTGGGAGCATAATGGGGAATGATGTGCTAAGTGTACAATCAACTATATGGCGAATAAGTTGCCAAAGTATTCCCCGTCGACGTTTTGACATTGAAGGGGAAACTTTTGTGGTTGCTTCACGAGATGAAGATGAGCCAAGAAATATTAATGAGGCTCTAGATTGCCCTAGTAAGGAAAAATGGATTAATGTAATGAAAGAGGAAATTGAGTCAATGAAATCAAACCATGTCTGGGAACTGGTTGATCTTCCAAAAGGACGCAGAGCTATTAGGAACAAATGGGTTCTCAAAATAAAGCGAAAGGCTAATGGCTCAATAGAAAGGCATAAGGCTCGCCTTGTGGTGAAGGGGTATAATCAACAGGAAGGATTTGATTATGAAGATACGTTTTCTCCTAGAATGAGATTTATCTCAATTCGCATCATTCTGGCAATAGTAGCTAATATGGATCTTGAGTTATATCAGATGGATGTAAAGATTGCTTTTCTCAATGAAGAATTAGAGGAAGAAATATATATGGAACAATCTGCTGGTTTCATAGTGAAAGGCCAAGAAGAAAAGGTATGTCGACTTTGGGGGTCGATATATGGCCTTAAGCAGTCGTCAAGACAATGGTATATACGTTTTCATAATGCCATAATGGCATATGATTTTGCAATGATTGACAATGATCATTGTGTATATATCAAAGATCCAATGATCAATTTGTGATCATATCATTATATGTTGATGATATACTAATTGTCGGAAGTAATATGGAGTTTGTTAATACTGTGAAGAATTCGTTGTCTTCCAACTTTGAGATGAAAGACATGGGTAATGTTGTATATATTCTTGGAGTTAAGATTTCAAGATTGTAAACCCATAGATACTCCTATTACAAAAGGTGAAGGATTGAGCCATAGACTGTGTCCAAGGACTCCACAAGAGAAGGAACAAATGAAACATGTTCCTTATGTTAGTGCTGTTGGAAGCTTGATGTACGCTATGATGTGTACAAGACCTGACATATGTTTTGCAGTTGGAATGATGAATAGTTACCAATTCAATCCAGGTCAAGCACATTGATAAGCCGTTAAGAGAATACTGAGGTATCTAAAGAGGACTGCTGATTATTCGCTGAGTTATTAAGGAAATGATCTGCAACTCAAAGGCTATTTTGATACTGACTGGGAAGGAGATTTAGATGAAAGAAAATCTATCACTGGGTTTGTTTTCTTATCGAATAATAGCACCATATGTTGGAGCAGTAAGAAACAAACATGTATAGCCTTGTTCACGATGGAAGTTGAGTCCATGGCATTATCAGCAGCAGTATAAGAAGGTGTTTGGCTTAAGAGATTTTTTGGATCATTTAGGTGTTATTGGAAGTGTTGCAAATTAATTGTTGGTTAACTGTGATAGCCAAGTAGCAAAAGTGTACACCAAATATCCAAAATATCATGGCAAGACCAAACACATAGATACCAAGTATAATTTTGTCATGGATATGATTGCACGAAAAGATGTGAACTTAGAGTACATACTACGCATAGAATGGTAGCAGATCCTATGATAAAGCCAATACCTAGAGATGTGTTTTGTGGTCATATGAAATCTCTAGGATTGCGTAAAGGCTGATGTACTGAATATTGTAATTTCCCTAAGTGTTCACAATTTGATGAATTTGTGTTTTTCATCATTAATGCCTATGAATCTTTGTTTGATCTTTATACATCTTAATGCTCAGTGCATTACTTTAAGTTGAGAAGTATGTCGGACAGATATAAGATTAGCCCACTCACACGGGTAATCACCTCTATTTACTGTGTGATAAATAGAGATGAGACTGTATTTAAGCTTATTATCTTGGTGATAAACGAGAGCTCAAGCTTGAAATACGCATGTCGCCTTAACTAAGTGTTAAGATGAGGACATAATACTTGTGATATCCGAAAGTAAAATACTCCACATATTTTACTTTATCTGTCTAAGATGTCAGATGTGAGTTCTGATGAATTTTGTGAATGAGTAGATACGTGAACTCAAGTCAGACATTGGGTATGTCTAAACTATCATCTGTACGGTATTGAAAGTGTAGACATACGCTCCATGGGAAATGAGTTAATACCGTAATACGTATTTCATACTACGTATGCATGAGACGACCAATAAGAGTGGCAAAAGTTTGATCTCAACTTTTATGACGTGTGAGACTCTTGAGGAAAAGAGTTTTTCAATTTTTAGTCCCCTCATGACTCTTACTTATTCTCAAGATTTCTATTTAGTGTTTGCTATCTTAGGATGTTGCCAATGGTCATGAGTTTGATTCGATCTAATGGGACATTTCTAGAAAAGCAAGTTGAACTAAAATTGAGAGTTTGAAAGAAAGAGGAAGATCGATTTTCGAGAATCACATTGTAGTTTTGTATTCACCGGTTAACCAATTATGACTGTCTTTGGGATAATCATAATTGTGAATACAATATATATATCATTGTTTAAAAGAGATCAAGAGAGATATAAATGTGATCGATCGATCTAGGGAACTGCATACTAAATCTACTCGGAATGTGACGCTCATTATGAGCTGCTATATATTCCTAACAGATGTATAGCAACGAGCTCTCAAAGTATGCTGGTCGCACGGATTATTCACCAATATGAATGTTGAAGAGAGGTAAAGAGAATTCTGTTCGGCCCACCATGTGCGAGTGGGAGATGATGGATTTATGAGATGGGCTTAAGGCCCGTCCGCCCAAGTTGAGCCCAAAAAGCCCGGCCCACGGGAATAGGGCCCGTGGATGGGGGAAGGTATAAAATGGAGGAGAGAGAGAAAGAGATGGCACCTGTTGGAATCAACGAACGTACGTTCTTCCCTCTCCCGTGCGCTCTCTCTCTCCAAAAAGAAACAGTAAGCAAACGGCGACACTGTCTTCCCTTCAAGGCGTCATCGGATTGAACATGGACAGATTCTCTTCCTCCTATCGGCGTCGGTGTCTAATCTGTGACTAACAAGGTACGCTCGAATCCGTGGTGTGCTTTAGGATCGGTGATACGTGTTTTCCCGGGCTTCGCTTCCGCATTCGATTTAGGGGTTCGATTTAGTGTCGAATCCGGTTTTCGGGGATCCGTTATTCCCTACACAGTCCACTCTATCCACTCAAAAGTCATGCATCCAAACAAAGGTCCAAATCCAACCAAAAGATGAGACAAAGGTCGCGCCTGGCGTAAAGAACTAGAGACAAGGATGGAACTAGAGTTATGATGCAGAAAAGTGACACCTATTCATCACCAGGAACATCCCAATTGCGTAGGAACTACTGTCAATTCCATCTCAATTGCTTCACCTTCTTCTTCTTTGCTCTCTCTCTTGTTTTGTTATAGGGGTTTGTTTGACAAAACTGTTTGATCATCGCCACAGATGATGATGAACTTCTTGAGTGAAATTCAGAAACTGAATCAGTTTTTTCCGGTCTTCAAATTCTGACATCTATAGTTCATATCTCATTCTACGTGTTTCGGTGGGTTCTACACGATCCACCAATTGTTAGTTTTGCTCCCAAGGGATGATGAAATTTTGCCGGATGTTTGCCAAATGGGTTTTGGTCTTTTCCTGGAACATTTTGAGAACACAAAAGTATATTTCTAGAGCAAGATTTCGTTTCCCCTCTCGGGCTCAACTCCGTTTGTTGAAAACAAACATGAGTTCACATCAATTTTTCCCTCTGTTAGGTCAGTCTTATCCTAATTGTTTCACTCATCCGCAATTATCAATGAGGCGCCTGCTAAACGAGACAAATCGACAGAAATTTTAAAAAGAACTTGTATCGAAGTAAGTGACGTTTTCTGCATCCCACGTTGCAGAAGGAATCTATCCCCTTAAAATACCAGTTGAGAAACTGACAAGTATAGAGCTATAACTCTCCTGCTTTCCCTCATCACACACGCGTGCCCACACCAACAACAATGAACATTCTGATCACTCTTCTTGTCCTTCTTCTACCAGTTCTCTTTCTGTTAAGTTGAAGAAGAAGAGGATCATCAAGAAAGCTACCTCCGGAATCCTCGTTTTAGGCCAAAGCCTCGACCTGCTCCGAACCATGAGGACAAACACGGGAGAAGAATGGCTCTGAGAAAGAGTGAGGAAGTATGGGCCGATCTCGAAGCCCACTCTCTTTGGCAAACCGACAGTGTTCACTCATGGACAAGCAGCAAACAAGTTTGTATTCCATGGAGACGGCAGCGTGGTTGCCAACAAGCAAACATCATCCATTCGCATGATTCTGGGAAACTGCAATCCGATGGAACTCAATGGCCAAGATCATAAATGCGTGAGAGGCTCTCTCATGTTGTTCTTGAGACCAGAATCCCTGAAGCAGTACGTGGGGAATATGGATGAAAAAGTCAGAAAGCACATTGAGTTGCACTGGTAGGGTAAGGAAAAAGTTGCGGTATGTCGATATTCTGTAAATTCCCTCTGTCGCTTTGATCTGTTTGAGATATATTCAATGCATATTAAGTTTTAATATACATATGGTGTATGCACTTAAAGTCTCATCTGACGGTGTTTCACACTTGTATGGCCTTTGCATGTATGGACTATGAGAAAGAATGCTAGACTGGGAGTGTGAATAATCTTTTCAAGAAACGAAAGCAAAGCAGAGTAAATAATACTCAATGATTCGATTTCCCTCTAGGTGTTGCCAATGATGAAAATTCTTACATTCCACACCATATGCTCTCTCCTCTTTGGTTTGGAGGAAAGAGCTGACAGAGAAAAATTCTCGCAAAATTTTCAAGATATGATAGAGGGAATGTGGTCAATACCAGTAAGGCTACCATTCACGCGCTACAATCAAAGCCTCTGTGCGAGCTCTAGGGTCCACAATCTGTTGAAGGAACGTCTACAAGAGAAGAAGGTGAAACTAGAGCAGCGGACTGCAACTCCTCATCAGGACTTGATCACAAGCTTGTTGAGTAAGCGCAATGAAGAAGAAGAAAGAGTAGTGACTGACAAGGAAATTTTGCACTATACCATGCTTATCATGGTTGCTTGACATGATACCTCATCGGTTCTCATAACTTTCATGCTGCGCTTCTATCTAAGAATCCGGCTGTTCATAAAGCAGTTCTTCAAGGTAAACGTTGTCTATTTCCGGCATCTTTCTGAATTTGTAGAATCTGTATAGAGATTCCGACAGGCCAAAAAGGAATAAAACTAAAACAAAGTGAAGATGAATATGATCAAACTCAATTCACTCTTGAACTATGACCCAAGCTGCGTAAGGATATTGAATGATCTCTATTTTGCTGATGGAAAATGGAACATTTGCCAAATGTAAGAAAAATCAATACATAAATTTGGCGAATTTCCAAAGCCAAATGTGAACTCTAATAACAAAGCTTAGAAGCATGTTTCTCCCCCTTACTGCGACAAGTCATGAGCTTGTTTTGCTTTAGCAGAGCAAGAAGATATAGCAAAAGGCAAGAATTCAGGAGAGCCTTTAACTTGGGAAGACCTTGCCAGGATGAAGTATACACATGGAGAGTGGCGATGGAAACTCTGGGAATGGTTTCACCTGTTTTTGATGGCTTCAGGGTATCCTAAAAGGACATTGACCATGGTGGATACCTCATTCCTAAAGCCTGACAAGTAAGGATGCACACAACTTTTCCTCTCTCTTCAAATGTTTGCTCATCTGCTGTATATTCTCTCCATTTGTGAAAACAGTCGATTAACAGACATGTGGTATTTCATGTGTGATTTAGATCTCCTAGGCATCAAACATGACACACATGGACGAGACCATATTCCCGGAGCCATCAAAGTTTGATCCCGCTAGCTTTGAAAACCAGCTATCAGTTCCACCCTACAGCTTAATTCCTTTTGGAGGAGGGCCTTGCATATGCCCAGGAAACGAATTTGCGAGGATCGAAACCCTTGTTGCAATCCCTTATCTGGTTACTCTGTACTTTTGGGAGTTATGTTCTGATGATCATTACATTAGTGACCCCATGCCAGCATCTACTCAAGGACTACTCCGGATTGTGCCAAAGAAACAGAAATGAAGCACGATTTTTTCCTTGACTGTCCAGGACTGCCACCATGCCACCTTTTCAGGGCTTAGCTGTATTGAACATCCCCATTGGTGGATAAAAGTTGAAACACCGTTAACCCATGAAAGAAGCCAGTACTTTTTTTTTTTGAGCAAAAGAAGCCAGTACTTTGAGAAGCTCTTCTGGACAACTTAACCTAGTGCGTTCTGTCAATGGTTTATGTTTTCATTTTATATGAAGCTGTATGCATGTCGCCATTACAAATTTGACATTTAGCTCGACTGGCCAGTATCCATGCAATCTTCAATTGATGCCGGGACTAGTTCCTTGACAGTCGGGTCCCTCGATGCCGAGCCCGACCCCTCGGTGCTTGGGCCCAGATCTCGATGATTGTGCCCAAGTACCTGGCTCTTGCACCAAAACCACCGGTGCCCAAGTTCAGCTCTGTCGAGGTAGGCCATATGTTCATAGAGGTTTGGCTTGGGACCTCAGCACCATGCCCGGGTATTTGGTTACCATATGCAAGTTACTAGTGCCCGAGCCTAGGTGGCTAAATTTATTGAGATTAGGCTTGAGTTTACAAAGATTGGGCCGGACCTTGGTGCTTGTGACCAAGTCCTCAATGGCCATGCCTAAGTACCTAATTCGGCACCTAAGTCATAGGTGCTCAGGCTGTAATATAATGGCCCAATAAACCCAAGCTCATGTCTTGGGTTCAAATTTCAAGTCCTAATTTTGGTGATTCCTTTAAATAAACTCGATCACTTACCAACATTGCACAATAGTGTTACTTACCAACATTGCAAAATAGTGTTGATTTAGCTTAACGAGTTATCCGGACCCTGAGCGCGTGAAAATTCTCTCCCTTCCTGCTTTTTCCTTCTCATGGACGAGCCCCCCTCTCTTCTCTTCTTGTTTTGTCTGCTGCTTGCCCTCATATGAAATATCTAGAGAAGAGAAGAACAAATATGGGCTGAGTTTGTCTATTAAAGACATGGGCTTGGGTTTATTGGGCCATTATATTACACATGCATTGGTTTGTCGAGACCAGGTTCCATGGCAGCCAAAATTAGGTCCCTTGAGGTTGGACCGAAGACCTCGATGCCTATACCTTGGAACCGGGCCGTGCCCAGTTTCATGGTGGCTAGGGCCAGGTCTATACTTAAGTCACTAGTGCTCGGTCTCAGTTCCTTGGTAGTCGGGCCCACGTCCCTCGAGGTTGGACCAAGACTGTAGTGCCCGTGCTCGGTTACCAAATTCTCACTTCTACGTTATTGGTGCCCAAGCTGAGTTCATCAACGTCCAGCTCAGATCCTCAGAGCTTGTTCTCGAGTTCTAGTGGCTAGGTTAGAGAAAGGCCGGCTCCTGCTATCAGGAACTCAGTTGCTGGGCATCTCTTATATCACACTAATTGTACAGGTCTTTTTGGTAAAATAAAATGTAGTTTTTCTTTCCAAATGATGAAAATAATTTTCAGATTTCAGCCAAGCACTAATAAATATAACTATTTTCTTGGAAAATGACTTTATGAAATAGACAGAAATTTAGATAAATATAAAGTTTCCCGGATTGTTGGAATATTGTTGGAATGTCATTCCATTCCATTCCATCCACTCAAAAACAGGTCCAAATTACAGACCAGAAAACAAAAATAAGAAACAAAGCTCCAAACTCAACCAAACATGACATAAGCGCCAGGTTTTGGTTTAAAAAATCAGACACTAGAATGGAATTAGAATTATGGTGCAGAGAAGTAAGATTTTCGCATCACTCGGAATATCTCAATTTGCATAGAAACAATTGTTCCAGCTTTAGCCGAAAATGAGATCTCTTCACTTCTCCGTCTTTATAGTTAGCTTTCCGTTCCTCTCTGGGTTGGAAAAAAAAAATCAAGACTCCAGCAAGAATAATTTTTCACTGCAGTTTCCAAGAATCCCTCCTCCATTTCCATCTCCTATTCTTCACATTATTCATCTTCTTTGCCCCCTCTCTTGTCGACTGACTTATTTGATCAACGATTGCGGAGGATGATAGCAGACGATGATAAGCTTTTTGAGTGGAATTCAGAAACTGATCCTGTTCTTCCTTTCAATCTTTCTGGATTTCAGATCCCAACAACCATAGTCCAATTCTCATTCTAGGAGTTTTGTTGTATTTTACACTGACACATTAACGATTGGTTCTCAGTTTTGCTCCCTCCCGTTGAATTTATGATAGCGACCGAAACAAATAGAGTAACATACATCAGGGCTCAACTCCGCTGTCACAACCGAAGAAGAGGGCACATCCATTTTTTTCTCTGTTAGGTCAGTCTTATACTAATTGTCTATGTCTATGTCAACTGCAATTTTGAAAAAAGCATCCGGCACACAAAACAAATCGGCAAAATATTTAATAGAACCTGTGTCAAAGTCGATGCGTTTTCTACACAGTAATCGCCATCGCCTGTTCCAGACAGAATCTATCACCCAATGTGCCAATTCGAAATAGACAAAAACAGAGAGCTATAATGCTCTTGCTTTCCCCTCATCACACACACCCACACACACATGCCCATACCCACAACAATGAACATGTTGATCACGCTTCTTCTCCTTCTTCTACCAGTTCTCTTTTTATTAAGCTGGAGAAGAAGAGGTTCATCAAGAAAGCTACCTCCGGGTTCTTTGGGAATCCCCATTATTGGCCAAAGCCTCAACCTGCTCCGAGCCATGAGGACAAACAAGGGAGAAGAATGGCTCCAAGAAAGAGTGAGGAAGTATGGACCAATCTCGAAGCTCTCTCTCTTAGGCAAACCAACGGTGTTCATTCATGGACAAGCAGCAAACAAGCTTGTATTCTCTGGAGACAGCAGCAAAATTGCCAACAAACAAACAGCATCCGTCTGCGCGATTCTGGGAGACCGCAATCTGATGGAACTCAGTGGCCAAGATCACAAATGCGTGAGAGACTCTCTGATGTCGTTCTTGTGACCAGAATCTCTGAAGCAGTACGTGGGGAAAATGGATGAAGAAGTCAGAAAGCACATTGAGTTGCACTGGCAGGGCAAGGAAAAAGTTGCGGTATGTCGATATGCTGTAAAACTCCCACTGTTGCTTTGATCGGTTTGAGATAAATTCAATACATATCAACTTTAAGAAACATATGGAGTATGCACTCACCCTCTCATATAACTGGTGTTCAAAATTGTATGGACTCTGCAGGTATTGACTATGAGAATGAATGCATAGACTAGGAGGGGGCATAATCTCTTCGATAAACAAAAGCAGAGTAAATAACACTAATGTTTTGATTTTCCTATAGGCATTGCCCCTGATGAAAAACCTTACATTCAACATCATATGCTCTCTTCTCTTTGGTATGGAGGAAAGAGCTGAAAGAGAGAAATTCTTGCAAAATTTTCAAGAAATGATGGGGGAATGTGGTCGATACCAATAAAGCTGCTGTTCATGTGCTACAGTAGGAGCCTCCGTGCAAGCTCCAGGGTCCAAGATCTGTTGAAGGAACTTGTACAAGAGAAGAAAGCGAAACTAGAGCAGCGCACTGCCACTCCTCAACAAGACTTGATCACATGCCTGCTAAGTAAGCGCGATAAGAAAATAAACGAGTCATGACTGAAAAGGAAATTTTGCACAATATCATGCTAATCATGGTTGCAGGACATGATACCTCATCCGTTCTTATGACTTTTATGATGCATCTTCTATCTAAGAACCCTGCTGTTTATAAAGCAGTTCTTCAAGGTACACATCCTCTATTGCATCTTTTTAAATTTGCCGAATCTGCATAGAGATTCCTGCAGCCCAAAAAGGAAGGAAAACAAAAGTAAATGAAGAAGAATTTGTTAATAATAATGAATCTATTTTGCTAATGGTAAATGGACGACTTGCCAAATGTAAGATAAATCAGTACACAAATAATTCAGAGTTTCCAAAGTCAGAAGTCAACTTTAATAACAAAGCTCAGAAGCATGATCCTTCCCCCTTATTGCAAGTCATAAGCCTCTTTTGCTTCTGCAGAACAAGAAGAGACAGCAGAAAGCAAGACTTCAGGAGAACCTTTAACTTGGGAAGACCTTGCCATGATGAAGTACATATGGAGAGTAGCAATGGAAACTCTGAGGATGGTTCCGCCCATTTTTGCTGGCTTCAGGGTAGCCTTAAAGGATATTGACTATGGTGCATACCTCATTCCAAAAGGCTGGCAAGTAAGGAAGCTCATAACTTTTCCTATCTCTTCAAATGTTTGCATTTTCTGCTATTTATTCTATCTGTGAAACCAGTTTATTCACATACTTTTGGAACCTAATGTGTGATTAGATCTTCTGGGCATCAAGCATGACACACATGGATGAGAACATATTCCCGGAGCCATCAAAGTTTGATCCTACTAGATTTGAAAACCAGAAGTCGGTACCACCCTACAGCTTTGTTGCTTTTGGAGGAGGGCCTCGCATATGCCCAGGACATGAATTTGCAAGGATCGAAACCCTTGTTGCCATCCATTATCTGGTCACTCAGTACTCTTGGGAGTTATGTTCAGATGATCATTACATTAGGGACCCTGTGCCAGTACCTACTCAGGGACTACTGCTCCGGATCGTGCCAAAGAAAGAGAAATGATCTTTCCTTGACTATCTAGGACTTCCATTATGCCAGCTTTTTAGGACTTAGCTTCATCAAACATCCTGATTGGTGGATAAAAGTTGAAGCACCATTAACCCAATAAAGAAGCCAGTGCAAGAAACTCTTCTGGACAACATAACCAAGCGCATTTTGCCAATGGTGTATGTTTTCATTTTGTATGAATCTATATACATGTCAACATTTAGGTCGACTCCTAGTCTCCATGCAATCTCCTTTATCTTAGCCCCTCCAGAAACTATCAATGCTTTCTATATCAATTAAACCATATGCCGTTTGAACAGCAAGGGCCTGAATTTTTCTTCTGCTCTTCCAATTGCTTTGGGTTGGTTTGATACTGATTCAATTTTTGTCTTTTTCCTTCTTTCTTGCTTTTTACCTAACAAAATATATATATAAAAAAAAAATGATGACAGAGCATCAACTTATGAAAAGGAGATTCATTTAAAAATTGAATCATGTAATGGTGAAGTTACAATTATTTATATTTGTTGAAATTATCTATACCTTTTTCAGTACAATATATGTAATTTCCCTATTATCCTATAAAATAGATAAAGACAGCAACAAAAGTACTAAGGGAATTTCAGTATGATCGGGTAATAAACAAGAGAACTTATTTTGTTCTCTAACTTAATTGAGTAGATATTCTAGAGGGCAGTATCTACTATTCTCAAGACATAATTTATAAGGAAATAAGATGTTAAGTCATCATTTGCCTTATAGATTGATGAATTATAATGAAGAAAACTATGTTATCTCTCCACCTAACGATCGATTAGAGTGGACGATTGATGATTCTCTATATCAGTTAATCTTGTTATTGGGTTAGATCAGTAGGAAGGCTAGAATCTCTAAAACCTTATTTTTCTCAAGTGCCTCTCTTCCGGTGTTAAAATTCAAAACACCCCTAATTATCACCATCGGGAGAGTGAAAGGTGATCATTCTTGACATGGAATGGTAATTTATCATTAGTAAGACTACCCACTTTGGCAAAATATATTTGTACTTTCTCTTTGTAAAGTGAATAATGATTTACTTTTTTATTTGAAATCTAACATGTAGAAAATAATTAACTGAGCTAAATAATACAGAGTATTTTGAGAAATGGCAATTTCTATCTGAATTCTGACATGTCAACACATTGAACTTTGATGTAGTTACATATATCTGTGCATCACATGGGTCATACTGCAGGATTAGATTGAATTATAGCATAAAAGCTTAAGCAGATACTTTGATACTCAACAAAACGTGCCTGCTGGTAGTCAATATTCATAAAGAAATAAGAGAATCACAGTACAGAAAATCAGCACATCTTTCGCAAATTCAACTTAGAGACATAATTAAGAGGGGAAAGACCTAGTTTGAAAACCTTGAGAAGTGCAAAGACGGGACAGTAGAGACCTCAGTGAATGCAAATTCAACAGGCACAAATGATCAATGCAATCGTGCGATATGAACTTGAACAAAAAATTGCCCAAGAGCTCATTATGGCAGGGCAAGCTGGAAGAGGCTTACCTGAAGTGGATTTACCCAATCTTTCATCTTTACATTGTCTCTGATCATCGACCATCGACTCGAAAACATCTAACAGTTGATCCAGTCCCTCCAGACTGCCCCCAACCGCCTTCATCATGTAGATGGCACTCTCGAGAGTGGACAAACATCCAGCCTTAGGCTGACTTCTAACTCCTCTGTACAAGCTCATCACCCCCAAATCCAACTTCAGATGAGGCAACAGCTTCAACCAAGGATTCTCGCTGTACATTCTCTTCACCTTCATCCACGTGCCGTCCAGCACGACCAAGTTCCTGACTTTGAACTCAGCTGCCTTGAGTTCATCAATGCTGAGCGCATTCTCGGTCAGGAACAGAAGCACCGACCCGCGTGGCACCTCGAGTACGAATTCTTCATATTCTTTGAGCTCCAAGCTTGGATTTGACAGAAGGTTTTGCGATTTCCTAACCACAAATCCATTCGACAGAACATCACGAGCTGACTGGCAATCTAATATGGCATCAAAGTCAGCTCCTTGATGACCGATTCGAGACATCCAAACATGGTCTATCGATTCGATAATCCCCTTCTTGCCCATTCGAAAACTGATAACAGGTTTGCTAGTACTTCTAGACAATACTCCACAAGCGCGCGAGTTCTGCAGCACCTGGGAATTCTCCGAAACCTCCCCACCGTTCGGGGCAATCGAACCGCAGTCCCTATCATCCCCAGGACAATAAGCTCCATTCGATTCGACGACCGAATTAGGGCTTCCCACCTCCACTCCAGATACCAATCCATTGGCGCTGATTTCGGAGTCTTGCTCGAGCGGCGAGATCAAGAACTCGGCGCCGGAGTTGACGTCCGAAACGGCGGCAACGGCGACGTTCTTGAGCCCTAGCCTCAAGATTCGGGTGGAATTGAGGGGGTGCTTCCGCTCCAGGCTGTGCTGGAGGACGGTGATGCGGACGGGGTGGTCGAGACGCGGAGCTCGGTCCGGGTGCAGATGCACGTGCACGCCGGCTTGGAGCAGGACAGGCAAACAGGCCGCTTCGGATTGGTGGAGCGGGCCGTTTCCGCCATTTTCGCGGAGCCGCGGCGGACGATGGCGGCGATCCGGCTGGGGAAAGGAGGGAGCTTGAGGAGGAGGATGGTCGGGGAAGCGTATCGAAACGGGCTCGGATTCGGGTTCGGGTTTGCGAATCGGATTCGGGTCGCGAAAGGGACCCGCATTTTCTCAGAAACGGGAGATGATTTTTGGGAATCTGAAAGTAACGGAAGGGCGAGAAAATATTAGGTATCCTAACAGTGCCACGCAATCTGTGTTCTAAATCATTCATTGCGTGACACCTGTCCATGCGTCAGTCCACGTCGGCTCTCTCGGCTCCCTCTTCTCTTCGACGTCGTTCCAGTTTAAACCAACGCGTGCGCAATTAAAAAAGGTGGAAAGGGCATTCTCTCTCCTCTGTCTTCTCTCTTCCGATGATGCTCCTTCCGGTCTAGCGATTCCTCCGACGACCGTCGCTCCCTCCCGACGACGGCCTTTCTCTCTCCACTCAACGGCCTCATCTCAGGGCTCTATTCTCTCGGCGCACTTCTTCCTAAATCGCGCTCTCTCCCGAAGGCCGATTTTGCTCGCCTCTCTCTGTCCCCCGACTCACGATCGAGAAGCAATCGCTCGGCTGGTGCCGTGGTTTCTCTGTCGTTTTTCGAGAAGCCCCACTTCAATTCCTTGCTCTGTTCGTCCAGCGAGTGCCATGTCCGAAGACCCTCTGGGCTTTTAGAAAGTGGGTGCGTGAAAAGGTGTGGCCTTAGGAGGAGCCTGAGCAGCTTCGTGCCGTCTGCCATCGCCACGCCGAACTCGGTGCTGAGCGAGGAGGCTTTCAAGAAGTTGGGGACCGGTGGGTTCTCGGAGAGCGAGGTTGACGCGAGTGAGGATGAGGGCGGCTTCATGTATGAGGGCGGCGAGGCTGAGAGTGTGAGCGAGGACGAGCTTTTTCTCTCCAAGCTGGGTTTGCCTCAGAGGCTCGTGGAATCTCTTGAGAAACTTGGCATTACCCATCTCTTTCCCATTCAAGTATGCTTTATCCTTTGTTTCCTTCCCCTGTGTTATCCAATATTTTCGCTTTGGTATGAATTGCTGTTGTTTATTGCTGGCTGAGTTTTTCTTTGTTTGAGCATACTTAGTTGGCTGGAAAATTGAGTAGAAAACCTTGACCTTTGTTAATGTGCTAGGCGAACCAGTCAGGTTCGATTTTATTTTCTGGGTTTTTATGTTCGCATCTTTGTTTTGGGGGAGAAAGGTTGGCCTAAATCTGCGACCAGAAGTTTGCTGGTTTATTGCTTCTGATTCTAAGCGCAACAATGTGAGAAAGCTTAGGCGAACCATTCATGACAAAACGACAGTGATTTAATTTGCTTGCTGTCCGACCATTGTTTCGTGCAGATACTTGAGCACTTGGCAGATCTCAAGTCTCCTTGGAACTGCCCTGATGGAAGGGCGGTCATGCATTGTTGGTCGACTTGACGGCAATAAGCAAAAGGTAAGACAAGGACTCTGCTTAGTTCCGGTGATTCATGACTTGATGCTGCCGTCAAGTGCATCGTTTCCTGCAATGTTGTTCTTACATAAGCGAACATTTTACAGATGCTGGTCTCACCAGTGTAAGGATGGCAGCATATATCTGAGATGTCGCTCAATTATTTGCCTCTACATTTAGCATTGCCTAGACTCTTTCGATTATTTACTTGAATTTTAACAGTGCTTAGTGGCCAATTTTTTCAATAATCCAAAGGCTAATTGAGTCTACCATTGTAGCAATGTAAGGGTGTTAAATTGATATTTTGTCCTTCATGAAGGACGGACGACTTGCTCGTGAGATGATATTAGTATAGTTGTGGGTGTGAATTCTTCTGCTTCTTCTTCTTCCAACAATCAAGCTTGATGGGTGAACGTGCTTATGTCCTGAAAATAACTGGGAGTAATTGATCATGCGTGTTCAACACATTGGATGAACTGTCTTTCCTTTATCTGTTTTGGGAGAAATATTATTTGATCAAGAGAGCACCTGATCTTTGAACCTTCAACGTCTTTGCTGTTCTTTTTTTGTTTTTATTGTGCATATTTGGTTGTCTGATTATGCTTTTTATGTTTCCATTTCTTCAGCAAAGCTATATCATTTTAAAGGAGGAAGACATACGACAACGTCAAGAGGATGATATAATGAGAGTTGCAGGCGTCCTATCTATACCTAGAGTTGCTGCTATCACCCTGCTGCACCATTACAATTGGTAAGGGGGTCCTTCGTTGGTGCTTTAGCTGTCGCACCTGATGTGCTATATGATGTGGCTTTCTTGCCATTGTTTGTTTCTGGTGGTGCTTGGCATTATAATGCTTTTGACAGTCAACCTGTATATGTAATTTATTTTTGGAAAATTGCATTTATCTCCATGCTGCCGCTTTTAGTTGCGGTAATTGAGTTGTCTATAGAAATGCTTGATGTTGTGATGTTTAGGTGGTGAGTTAAAATTTAAGTTTCTACCATTCCTGCTATGCTTTTTAATGGATTAAGTTGGCATTGCAGGAGCGTAAGTAAAGTTCATGATGCACGGTTTGCTGATGAAGACAGAGTGCGAAAAGCAGTGGGCTTATTGGAAAGACCGGTTGTTGAGCATCCTAATTTAAGAGAAGTATGTTGTCTTAATTGTCTGAATTGTTTCCAGGCTCAGTTTCCACTTACTTTCACTGACTATGGACCGCTCTCTTTGCAGCTTACCTGTGGAATCTATTTTGAGTCCTATCCACGTGATAAAATTATGTCAGCTGCTTATGGTCATCCTTTCTGCAGTACATGCTGAACAGGTTTTGTTTGATTTCCCACTCTTGTCATCCTGATGTTTGGGTTGTCATATGCAATGTCTTCACAATCTTCACTATCTATAGCTAGTTATCTAAAGAATGACTTCACTATCTATAGCTAGTTATCTAAAGAATGACTGTTAACATATCTTGGTTCTTTCGTTGTTTATTGTAATCTATGGTTCAATATTGGGTCTTTTGCCTTTTGAAGTAATCTGAGATTTTGGGGCATGTTTGGTGATTATGGAAGGGTTTCTTCCTCAAGAACTAATGTGTTAGAGCTGTTTTTTTTTATGAACTTCTTTATTCATTTAATAGATATTTCCGTTGCTATCCAAAATGATGTTATATTTTCTTTCCATCTAGTTCTTTGAGAATATAATCATCAATTTAAGATGGTGCATACGTGTTCATAGTAAGTCTCTGACCAGTAGGCCTCAGCTAATGTTAATTTTGTTTTTCGGATGTGTATGTTTGCAAGGTGACAGCTAGAATTTGTCTTATTATCCCTTGGTCATATCTTTCTGAGGGTTGCTTCTTGGAAAAGCTGCGGCATTCAGGGGCTTTGAGTTCCTGTAGACTGTAGAGCAAAATGAAAATGTGTGAAATGTGAGAGTGGGACTGGAAAAGGCAATAGCACTCTGTAGATGATCTTGGAGATTTGCTTCTTGGCTATTGTATTTTGAAGCAGTCCTCGCTCTATCATTTTGGTGAAAAGAAGTACCCCAAACAAAAGATGTGTGACTATTACCAAACATCATCTGTGTGTTTGTCTTCAACTGATAGATATGACTCTCTTGGAAGTATTTCTTTGGATTAACTGTGCACCTTAGAAATTTACATGCTTTTACTCTTGCATCTTTGCTGTCATTTAATGAATGTGAGCATTGTGATAGGTTACATAAGCACATCAATAAACGATGGTACTGGATGTTTAACATTGAGATGTCCCGATCCATCTTGTGGTGCTGCCATAGGTCAAGACATGATAAATCTATTAGCGCCTAAAGAAGATAAGAAAAAGTATTCTCAATATCTTCTTTGCTTGTACATTGAAGACAATAGAAAGGTATATGTGCAACCGTATTATTTTTCTTTGTCTGAAGTTTTTTTTTTTTTAAAGTGTGATAATGACTTTGCACTATTGGGTGCCTGTTAAATGAAATATAACTTCCTTTACCTCATTTCCCTACTGCCAGACCAAGTGGTGTCCTGCCCCTGGTTGTGAATACGCTGTAGAATATATTGCTGGCAGTGAAGGTTACGATGTTTCCTGCTCTTTCAACTTTTGCTGGAATGTAAGCTTCTTTTTGGAAATTTCTTGTATCGATATGTAGCAAGTAGTGTGTTGACGTCCGTTTGATTTGATCTGCTGCAGTGTACAGAGGAAGCTCACCGTCCAGTAGATTGTGGCACTGTGGCACAGTGGATCATGAAGAACAGTGCTGAATCTGAAAACATGAACTGGTACAGATAACTTTAAGCATGTAGAATTTGCCATCATTTGGGTCCTATGACAATGGTGTACAACGGATTGTGTGGCCTTTCCTCTTTCAAGAAACAAGAATGTTTTATGTGACTTACTAGGTTGGACATAGATAGTCCTATTTTGGCATGCTTTTATCAGTAGTATGAGATATTTGAGGGCCTAAAGGGCTATCATATATGGTGTAACCATTGGACCTTCTAAAATCAACCAGTTGACTGCATACAGGAGTTCCACAATCATGCCCTTTCTGTAGTTAAATTTGGAATCCTTGGAATTTCTTAATAGATGGATATGCTTGTTCTTGCTATCATATGGTTAGTGCATTCACATATTTTCTGTGGAGGAGATCCAATAATGCTAAATTGGATGATTTGTCTGGAGGATAATGATGTCACCCATGTCAGTTTGAAGTTTGAACATACATCAATTCTAAATGTGTCATTTCTTTTTTCTTATTTTAGGAAAAATACTAAGTTTAGCCACTGCAATCCTCCTTTTGATTTATTTATGCATGTTTATTACTCCCATCTAGTCCTATACAGATATAGAACTACCAACAGGCGGGAAAAACCATCTATATGGATTATATAACAAGTCAATGCTTGCGTGGAAGCTGACTAGTTATGGCCTTGTTTTCTCCTTGTGTATTAGCAATTGAGATTTGTTTTTTCTGGTGGGTTTTGTGGAATACCATTTCTGTCAGTTTCACGTTCTTCTTTTATTGTTTTGGTGATTCTCTTTTGTTCATATTCGATGCTTGAAGCTTCCATTTAGTTCTTGCTTCATGTTTCATCATTTTGAAAACTTGCTTGTGTTGTTAGCCAAGAAATGTTGGACTAATTTTTTCGTTCATAAGATGAGCTGCTGCCAAGCTTATAGATTTTGCACAAACATGTGAGTCCTGAATGGTGCGTAAGAATCTCTTTTATTTTTCCTTCATGTAGATTGATAGCAACACGGATGAGCTAAGTGGATTTTACTGAGTTTGTTGCAGCTACTCTTCATGTGCATCGAATGGAGGAACATGACTCAGAGAAGTGGCAGCTGCGGTCACAGGCCACATTTTGAAAAATTTGACATTGATTGTGATGGTTATATAACCCCAGAAGAACTTCGACTGGTAATTTTGACTATCTTCATTTATTAATCCCTTCCACATTCATTTGCCCTCTAGTTCTCATTTGTGTCACTATGGGTATGGGTAGAGTGAAAATTAAATTACGTAGACAGGGCTAAATGTATTTGTTTTAATTTGTAACTGAATTTTGACCCTGTCTCTTGGGAGCTTGAAGTTTGTTTCTTGCAAAATTGCCCAAAAGTTGGGATAAGTTCTGTCTTTTTGCATATTGGGCACAAAATAGTAGCATAGCTACTTTCTGTTGCAGCTTCACATAAAGAAACTGTTCAGCTTGTGACCTTGATAATTTGGTTATTGTCTCATCTGAAAATACTAGCCGAAGGTATTGCCTCTTGTTGTATATTCTGCTCAAAGTAGTGGCGCAGGTTTTTTATGTTGCTTGCTACAAAGAAATGGTTAAGCATGTTAACGTGTAACCTTGACACACCCTTTTTAGCAGACAGGTTTGAAAGGCTCCCTCGGTCCTCTGCTAGAGGAAGCCAACGTCGACAAAGATGGGAAAATAAGTTTATCGGAGTTCAAAAGGCTGTTAAGAACTGCAAGCATGGGCTCTCAAAACTTGCTGAGCCCATCTGGTTATTGGAATTTGAGGAAGATATAGATCCATTCTGGAGCTTTTGGGTGTTAAAAAGAGAGGAGGGAGCACGAGACAGGTTACGTATTTTGGTTACTCAAGATATACCGAGCCAACCATGATGATCGCCTCTGTACTCCGCTCCATTGCCAGTGGAAATCCCTGTACAAAAGTTAGTATCAAGGGATTTTGCATGGCACCCCAAGTTAGCCGAGAAGTGCTTGAGGATGAAGGTTTGGAGAGATTGCTGGCTGTGGTCGTTTACTTGGTGAGAGGGAAGGGCTATACGGGCGTACGTCTTCTAATGAGTGTGGGATGTGTAGGCTGCGAGTGTATATTTAACGCCCTCGAATTTGGGGGTCTGTTCTATTATAGAATGGGCAATGCTTTTTTACTTGTAAGGCCTTCTCTTTTCCCAATTTTTTTGGCATCGCAAATGAATTTAAGTGTAAACATTTTTCAGTCTCTCTCAGAGATGGGCAATGCACCTGCTTTTCTTGTGAATTATTTAGAGATGTATGTTGAGCAGCCATTAACGAAAATAAATTGATCATATTATTTAGGGTGACGCTTCTTGGTTTCAACAGCCATTCATCATCGTGTTGAATCATGGCCAATAGAATAGCGAATGTAGGAGGTGATGCGCAGGACATAAAGAATTCGCCTTTTTCTGCTCCGGTCAATGATGTTGGGAATACCCAAAAGCATATGCTAGCTCACATCTCCATCGGTACACTGATTCGTTACCTCTTGACGACAACATCTCTAGAGACTTTTTTATCTAATAACCACCAGGGCATCACAAATACATGATGCGAATGACTCATGCAGGAGTACAACCTGGCTTTTGCCTCATGGCAGGTCAAAAGTCGCAAGATAGTTTGGATGCAAAACAGAAGCTCCAATCAATTATGTCATGGTTGTTGGAGCTAAACCCTTAAAAAAGTAGTGAATGTGCCCTTCATTGTTCAAGTTTCAGGCATATGCTCTGAAATCTGTATAAACTAAAAAAATTCCCCGTAAGTTAAGCAAACGCAACATAATATACAACTGACCAGCCTCGGGGTACAAACTACGAAAGGACTAGAAAATGAGTTAGGCCTGTAACAGGAAAAGAAAATCGTGGCATTAAGATTTTCTGGACTCAACTCTTCATCTACTGGACTTTGGGTTGTCACTAACACTATTGGAGGAACAATCTGGAAAAGCCTGAGATGAGGAAAGCTTGCTCGACGAGCTCCCATCAGTAAAATACTTATCTCCTTCCTCTGGGTCTGCTTGCCCTTCTTTTCTCCGGACGTCAAGTCCTGCATAATATATACTGTTATGCATATTGTGCCAATTTACAGAGTAGATCTAGCTCTGGTTCAGAATATAAAAAAAAAAAAAAAAAAAAAAAAAACCTGATGTGATGATGTTCCAGGCATCTTAAGTTCAAGGTCCGTTGCCACGTCATTTGAATCTTCGTCTTGCTCTGCAATGCTGCCCCTTTGATGATCTGAAGACCTGCTTTTGGAGTCTTTTTTATTTGACACGTGAGAAGTGGAAGCATATTGGGTTGACTGCTGTTCAAATGTGGGATTGGCAGGCATTGAATTTGGGATAAAGGTAGAACACGGAGCAGGAATAGCACTTGCATTCTGAATTCCAAAAAAGGGGAAAGGCTGAAGTTGTGAGAGCATGGGTATTGGACCTGGAGTGACGGGTATTGGAACTGGATATGAGTAGGCTGGACCCATGACGATGGATGGATCCATGGCAGCCCAAGGGTACATAACCCTCGTCCTTTGCTAGTACTGGACATTAAGATTTTCAACTTCAGATTTTAAAGATGATTTCTCTTCTCTGAGCTCATTCTTCTCCTGCATCAGCTGGTTGTAATGCAAAGTTACTATTAGCATCAACGCAAACAATGGACATTAGAACCTCAGGATACTGGATGAAGATAAAATCACCTCACGAGATTCTTCAATAAGAGCTGCACATTCAGCTTTCAATTTGTTAACTTCCGTGGTTAAATCCTTCAGCACCTGGATTGTGTCCGTAAGAATGGTTGCCTTGTCATTCTTAGGTCAATCAGGATCTGTAGTTCATATAGGAAAGGCAAAAGCAGTTGTTCAAAAGTCTAGCATGAACAAAAGGCAGCTCTAATTATAGAGAAACGGCACATGCTAAATAATATAACCACATCATTTATGTCCCTGCAGTAGCAAACCAATGCAATGATTTTGTATAATGCCTCCTTCCCAAATACCCTTTTGATGAGACTTCAATTTTGTTTCTCCACGGTTCATCTGGATCAGATTAAGAAGCCATGGGTGGAACATCTTTTAGCCTCTGAGAGAAGAAAGTTTGTCTTTGAACATCTTCTGGCTAAGTGCGTTCAGCATTGCTCTCAACTACTGGCGTGAAGCCATTTTCCAGTCCATGACCGTTTTCATCATGGCCTTGAATTCATCATAACTGATTCGACCGTCTTGGAATACATCCATCACAAAATGAGCACTCTATTTCATATATGAACAAGATATACACAGATTCCAAATTGCAGGTTCTACTGGTTATGTATTACCTTATCTAGATCAGCATCGAAAATGATGTCTTCAATAAATTTTTCGTTGTTCGGACCAAGATTGTCATCTATCAAAGCTTCTTTCAACTCATCAAATTCAATATATCCGCTTCAATTTTTGTCAAAGAATTCAAAAGCTCGAGTAAGGTGGTCATCGTTGCCAATCCGTCTCGAGTGGACTGACATAGTCACAAACTCCTTTAAGTTCAGTGTTCCGCTTCCTCTTCATCAGCCTGTTCTCATATAAGATGGAGTTCTATTTTTAGATGCTAATACAAGAAATCGTGACTCATCAGCATCTGCACATCAGGATCAGCAACTTGCTGTCCATATTTGTGCAGGCCATGTTTCAACTCTTCAAATGTCAGATCTCCATTTTTATTGGTGTCCATCACGTCGAACAGCTCTTTCATATGATCCACTTGCTCATCAGGCAAATTGTCTACTACTACCTACATTAACAATGCGGGAAACACAATTCGAGTTTAACTTTGCACTAAGAACAGTAATGAAATCCAACAAGGCAATGTTCAAGGACTCACTCTGAGAACTTTCTTCTTGAACTTCTGATGGCAGATTTAGGTCAAGCTTTCTCCCCCAAAACAAAGATGCGAACATAAAACCAGGAAATAAAATTGAACCTAACTCGCAGATTTAGGGTTCTCGAGCGACTGCTTTGAGCAGGGCGAAGCTATTGCTTCTCAGTTGCGAGTCGGGGGACGGAAAGAGGCGAGCAAAATCGGCCATCAGGAAAGAACGCGATTTAGGAAGAAGTGCGCCGAGACAGTCGCAGTTTCACTTCACGCGTTGCTGTGCTTAGAATCAGAAGCAATAAACCAGTGAACTTCTGATGATAGATTTAGGTCAAGCTTTCTCCCCAAAACAAAGATGCGAACATAAAACCTCGGGAAATAAAATCGAACCTGACTCGCAGATTTAGGGCTTCTCGAGCGACTGCTTCGAGTAGGGCGGAGCGACTACTTCGAGCAGGGCGGAACGATTGCTTCTCGGTTGCGAGTCGAGGGACGGCAACAGGCGGCTCGGTGACGTGTTGGGACAGCACGTGGGTCGTTGGGGCTCGCGGATGGTGGCAGATTTGGAGCAACGTCGTCGGGGCAACTCCGGTGCGGCGGATCGTGCGGCAAGATCGGTGTCCTCCGTGGGGCGGCGCGAGTTGGAGTGCTGCAGATCGGTAGCAGGGCGGCGTGGCAGCGCAGGGGATTGGGTCACAGATGCTCCGAGGACCTTGGATTTGCAGGCGGAGGGACTCCGACGGCTGGATTTTGGCTCGGCTGCGGTTGCGATGCAATGGCGTCAGACGCGGCGCGGTTGTGGTGGAATGGAGCGAACTCGCGGGTCACCGGCGGAGCGGCGATGGGCGGCGAGCGAAATCGGCCATCGGGAGAGAACTCGATTTACGAAGAAGTGCGCCGAGAGAATAGAGCCCTGAAATGAGGCCGTTGAGTGGAGAGAGAAAGGCCGTCGTCGGGAGGGAGCGACGGTCGTCGGAGGAATCGCTAGACCGGAAGGAGCGTCGGAGGAGGAAGAGAGAGCAAAGAGGAGAGAGAAGACAGAGGAGAGAGGAATCGCTAGATAGAAGGAGCGTCGGAGGAGGAAGAGAGAGCAAAGAGGAGAGAGAAGACAGAGGAGAGAGAATGTCCTTTTCACTTTTTTCAATCTGCGTGTTGGTTTAAACTGGAACGACGTCGGAGAGAAGAGGGAGCCGAGGGAGCCGACGTGGACTGATGCATGGACAGGTGTCACGCAATGAATGGTTCAGAGCACGGATTGCGTGGCACTGTTAGGGTACCTAATATTTTCTCACGGAAGGGCCCAGAGCGCGCTAGAAAATGTTAGGTACGTAAGATGCTCCAGCGTGGCAAACAAGAAGGCGGTAGGAGCGCGACACGTGTCTCGTGGGACCCATAATTTCAGGCGCCCATTTTGAAAATTTTCCTGTACTGTGTATTCTGGAGAGAGGGTTTTCTGTCGCGCGGGTTCCTCTTTGCGCCTCTCTCTCTACCCTCGCTCTCTCTCCCCGATGAACTCCCTCTCTGCCCTTGCTTTTTCCGACCGGCGAACCACCACGAGCAACCGATGAACCAGGAGGACACCGGCGAGATGACCGCGAGCAACCGACCAGCGTGCGACCTCCCCCTCTCTCTCTGCCCTCTGGCGAGCGACCTCCCTCTTTCCGACCGACCGGCGTGCGACCTCCCTCTCTCTTTGCCCTCCCTCTTTCCGACCGACGAACCACCGCGCCGCCCCTCTAGCTTCGCTTCCGGCCCCGACTTGTCCGTCCCTTACTCTTTGTCTCTCCTCGCGTCTCTGTCTGCCCTCCCTTTCTTCGACAGCGAACTACCGCGTGACCGGCGAACCACCGCGCCCCCCCTCCGGCTCCAGATTCGGCACCGGCTTGTCCATGTAATTTCTCGCTTTCTCTTTTCTCTCTTTCTCTGTCTGTCTGATGGGGTGATGGAAGGGATTTTATAGGAGTTCAGCGATGCCTGATGTGGGTAACTTTAGTTGGTGCGTTCTGCTATGTTTTACTTATTTTTCTAAATGAAAGAGGAGATTTAGTGCAATGCTTTTGGCTTCTTACTTTATCTCACTATTTGGTATAGACCTATGCGATCTCCTGATGATGTTTTTTTTTTTTTTTTTTTTTTTTTTTGGATTTTAACTTTCTCTCGCATTTAATCCAGTTGCAGGATGTGGCAGTGAAGGTATTCTCGATGCAAGAATATTCAAAAGAATTGATAAATTCCTTTAGACAAGAGGTTTGTTTTCTTTTTTGTTTCACTATGTCTCATTCTCTTTGTTTCTAATATTATTCAGCCAGGACATGCTGAGAGTCGCTTAGACTTTTTAATTTGAATAAGGCATCTCTCGTAGGACATGATATGCGGGCTATGTCTTGCTCTAAGCCTGTTGGCTTGTCCTTGACTTGTTAATTGAAATCATGAAAACATTGTTATGACAGTGTTTAGTGATTGCTGGATGCGACCTGGCTGGTTTAATTTTGATAAGGGCCTTCCTTGATAGGTTGTAATTGCAGTTGATAATCTAGATTCAGACTGAGGCAGTGAGGGATAATGGGTTGGCCTTTTAGTTGATAATGAGCCCAAAAAGTGATCTATATTATCCCAGGATGTGACGAGTCAACATTGAGGTGCCAAATGACTCCATCTATGGTGTCACTTGCCCCTACATCTTCTGATTGTTCTTTTTTTCTTTTTCCTTTTCGATAAGAACTACATAGTCAGATGGTTTAGGAAGAACATGCTGAAAACCAGTGTGATAAAGAGATGAAGTAAGATTGACCAATATGTTCGAACTGCATGCATTTATCTCTATCTCTCTGCACTTGTATGACTAGCCCGTATTTTATTATTTTGTAAAATTCTGAAGCCTTTTAATGAATAGAATTTTTGGTGCTTATTCTGTAGCAACTGGGATTTTTTCCCCAAAGCACGGATATAGTTTATTGGTGTTAGCTCTATTAGTGATGGCATTGGCAATTTTAATTCAAGTGTTGTTCCGCTAATATAGCAACGCAACTTTTCCAGTACATGGTACATGTGGAGATAGCAGGTTTTGATATATATATATATATATTTTGCCAAAGGATTATGGATATTTTTCCTTATATTTTCCATGCCTTGATCCATTGCATTATGATTAATTGTGTTGTGTTGGATAGATGTAATAGCATGTGGGTCTACGAAAGGATTATACCTTCTCGTTTTACTCAAAATGAGGAACTTTCTCATAGGATATGTCCATGCTCTCCCCCTCAGCCTACGTAGTACCATTTTCTGAGAACCTCTTTTGATGTTGCCACAATTTTTCTCACTTCTCATAAAGTACCATTAATATGACAGTTTTTTTGTCCTTGCGGGTGTCTCCTTTGAAAAGACTTCGGCACCCCAATGTTTTGCTTTTCATGGGAGCAAGTAACTTCACCTCAGCGCCCGCATAGTCACGAGTTTCTTCCACGGTACTTTCTCAATGCTTTTGAAAAGCAGGCTTTTTGATTATATGGTGCATCGTGTTAAAGTTTGTAGTAATGTCTGGTTTGTTGGTTTTCAGTGATTGTAATTTCTGTCGATATCCCGTCTCTATGGAACTAACAGTTGTTACGTGTGTTGATGCAGTGGAAGTTTGTTTCGCTTACTGCAGAGGAACACAGCCAAGTTGGATTGGAGACGCCGTTTTCATATGGCTTTGGATGTGGTAAGTATCTGCTTCTTATTCGTGTAACTTGATCCATCGTTTTCTAAGTGCAGTATTTTACATTTTGGTCAACTGAATGTTTTTTTTTTCATCTGTTTCTCAGTGAGCATTTGTTTTGCTCCTTTTTATACTGCCCTCATTTTGTTCTTGTTGATATCTTTTACACGTACGTTCAGCATGTAACCAAATTCATCCTCTTGTAGGTGCGGTGTTTTACATTTTGGTCACCCGAATGTTTTTTTTCATCTCGTTTCCCGTCAGCGTTTGTTTTGCTCCTTTTTATATTGCCCTCTTTTTGTTCTTGTTGATATCTTTTAAATGTACATTTTACTTCCATGCTGATAAAAATTTGAGACGGGTGTCTTGAACCTTAGCATTCCTAACTTCCTGAGACTGCTTGGCCCGTGAACTTTTGGCCTCCAGAGTTTGTCAGTTATTTGAATTCTACTATCTCTTGTATGTTATCTTGCTGCTTTTAACATGTAATTATTGAATTGGGTACTTTTTAGCCTAGGGGCATGAATTATCTACATCATTACAATCCACCTATCATTCATCGTGATTTGAAGTCCTCGAATCTCTTAGGCAGTTTCATGACCTTTTTTTCTTCTGGCATAAGTTGATGTCATTCAGGAGCTTTTTTTTTTTCCTTTTTGTGAGGACAAAAATTGTCAATTTGTTACAATTTGATACTGATGTGGGAACTGCATTTTCTCCTAACCAGTGATCCAAAGTGCCAACCGATGTTCCAGGAAATACTGGAAAGATTCAAAGATTTGCAGAGACAAAACGTACTTCAATTTTAGGCTTCCCGCTCTGCTGGTGGCGACAGCACTCCAAGGGAAGCGTGAACCATCCGGTGCATCAAGAGGATTTGTCTATTCATTACATTGGTGAACAGTCCAAGCAAACCTGGCTACTCGCCAGGAAGTTGATGTTACCAACCAATCTCGACTTGCTTTGCCGCTTCTGGACCATGAAATTTGGCGACCAGATTTTTGGGACCATTTTGAGAGGATAGAATGTTTGTCCTTCCTTTGAGCAATTCAATTGCGGGTGCATCTAGTTAGATTGTATGTTGCTTTTGTGCATTTACCAGAAAAGTCACAAAGAATCTTGTAGATATGTTGCAAAGTGTTGTGGAGATCGGAGGCTGAGCATATTAGGCATTGCCATCCATTTGTTTGTGATACATTTATAGGGGAACATTAGATTCTCATCATAAAGCTGTACAAATCAAATTGACTTTGACAGCTCTTAGTGGTGAAACAGAGAGTTTTGCAATGGTAACAGGGGTTGCGCACTACTAAAGCTCAAGGCAGATTCTGCTTCTAAATCGCCGTTAGCCCAAGTTGTTCGCCCCATGGAAGTCCATCAATGAAGATATCCATGCCTTTTCTATAGTCGTTAGCCGATTGTGCCAGGGGCTACTTCAACAAAATTTTACGTGCAATCAAAAGTCTTCAGTTTTCCAGAAAGTTTGATGCTTTAGTTTCTTGAATTAAATTCAATCTAATGAACTCGGACTTAGGGTCGCCACCCAACCAGGCATCAACCCAACAACTCTTCCAAGCTTTGTATCGGAAATCGACCTCACATTATTGAGCATAGGCTCATGGATTTATGATTTTTTGTTCGTCGAAATTGTACATGATTTTCGTACTCTAAAATTCCTGGCATGAACTACATGGAAGGGAAAAAATGCAGGGCTGAACATTAGCAACCAAAATCGGCAAGAGTATAAACAGTCTCCCAGAAAGCAAGTCATGTATCCCCAAAAGAAGCACGACTCATACAGCTTTTTGATCCTACTTGGACAATGTTATGGGCAAGTCGGTATGTCCTCAGAAAAATCACAAATCCCATTTTTCGTGCCACCAATTCTTTATCGAAGCAAGGAACGAATCGCAGCAACAGCATCACCTTTATGCTCACGTAAAGTCCTTTCAGCCACCTTCCGGTCCAGCTGTTTTCAGAATTTACCATACAATATTAGAAAGCTTAGGCCAGTGAGAATAAATGCGTTCAAGCACATGGCATAAGCTGATTGACCTCAAGTTCATTAGCGATTATATCAATGTCAGCTGCATTGATCTTCACAGCAACCAATTCTTTCTCCCTAGGGAACAATGGGCCACAAGCGAATTGTAAGTCAAATGAGATGACAAATAACCAAAAAGAAATTTATGCATTGAGTACCTGTGAAATAGCACCAGAGATGCACAAGTTAACACAAGCTAGAAACTAGATGAAACGATTCCCTGAAAAAGGGATGATAATGCATGGATGCATTTTCGCTAAGGACAACCTTTGAGCCTAATATTTGTAACGAGTACCAACCTCAACACACAGAAGATCTTACATCCTCCACAGCTCAAATGTGGTAATGTGGTGTCAACCAAACTATATGATTGTGGTGCCATGGGAATTTCCATTTGTCAGAGGGCATGTTCTACTTGAAATGAAGGTGCGCAATGAAACCATAAGCTGAAATTTTTTTATAAAGAAACATGAATCATCTGTGCACACAAGTACTCCAATTACACACTCCACCTTTGCGTAGCGGACACTCAAAGCCACTTTCATCTCTATTTCTCTTTCAAGTAACTTCTCTCCGCAAAGCCTATATGTGCCGAATTGCTTGCATACACACTGTTTATTCCAAAAATGCTTGCTAGCTTCTTGATTGTGTTTGCTCGCTGAAAAACTAAAAGCAAACGACCCCCTTGATATCAGTTGCATAACTAAATACTCGGACAGGAGAGACCACATAGCCACATAAGTGAAAGGCCAAATTTAAAGAAGATTAAAGCCGAAAGACCAACTCCACAAAATCCTTCCTCATGGGGAGAGATTAAACTCTTCAAGAAGCCAGCAAGTTGGTTGTTATTGTTAACACTCCTTCCAACCTAATTCAGTTTTGCTATCAAGCCACGTATTCTCGAATGTTGCCAACTTTGCGAGAGGGAAAGAACTTGCTTCTTTTCGACAACTTCACCTCTATTTTACGTTCAAGTACTCTCTCTAATAAAATGGCAGTCAAACTCGACATGTTTTCCTTGAATATGAAAGCAGGCAATTTCCATGAGATATAACGCCAATCAAAGGAGTGTATGAAGTAACCAACAACTTGGGTCTAAATCTCTCATGCTTTTTTTAACCAGTGACAGTTCTTGATGCTTATTCAACCCAAAATTCCAACTATTATTATTTTTTTTATAACTTCACATTAGTCTGTCACCAGATAAAATTTAAGTAAGCTCATGAAGGATGGCCATTTCTGATCTTAGGGGATATCTGTTTTGCATTCTTCAATGACTATCTGTAACTCTTCCTTATTTCCTTTTTCTATTTCCTTCTTTGCAATTATGTTTCGTTTTCTAGGCGGGACATCTTTGGGACCAAGTTAAATGCAGAGAAAGTTAAAATCCAAAAAAAAAAAAAAAAAAAACATCATCAGGAGATCGCATAGGTCTATACCAAACAGTGAGATAAAGCAAGAAGCCAAAAGCATTGCACTAAATCTCCTCTTTCATTTAGAAAAATAAGTAAAACATAGCAGAATGCACCAACTAAAGTTACCCACATCAGGCATCGCTGAACTCCTATAAAATCCCTTCCATCACCCCGTCAGACAGAGAAATAGAGAAAAGAGAAAGCGAGAAATTACCTAGACAAGCCGGTGCTGAATCTGGAGCCGGAGGGGGGGCGTGGTGGTTCGCCGGTCACGCGGTAGTTCGTTGTCGAAGAAAGGGAGGGTAGACAGAGACGCGAGGAGAGACAAAGAGTAAGGGATGGACGAATCGGGGCCGAAAGCGAAGCCAGAGGGGCGGTACGGTGGTTCGTCGGTCGGAAAGAGGGAGGGCACAGAGAGAGGGAGGTCGCACGCCGGTTGGTCGGAAAGAGGGAGGTCGCGCGCCGGAGGGCAGAGAGAGAGGGGGAGGTCGCACGCCGGTCGGTTGCTCGCGGTCGTCTCGTCGGTGTCCTCCTGGTTCGTCGGTTGCTCGCGGTGGTTCGCTGGTCAGAAAAAGCAAGGGCAGAGAGAGAGAGGGAGTTCGTCGGGGAGAGAGAGCGAGCGTAGAGACAGAGGCGCAAAGAGGAACCCACGCGAGAAAACCCTCTCTCCAGAATACACGGTACGGGAAAATTTTCAAAATGGGCGCCTGAAATTGTGGGTCCCACGAGACACGTGTCGCGCTCCCAGCGCCTTCTTGTTTGCAACGCTGGAGCGTCTTACGCACCTAATATTTTCTCAGAGCGCAGGGGCGATTTTATTTATGTTTGGCTAAAATGGTCAAGCAAATAGTTTTGAATTTACCAAACACCGCGCGAGCGGCGGCCTCTCGATTCAATTCCCAAAAGTGGCGTGCGGGAGGCCAATCGATAACGTTTGCCACCGTCACGCAGCATGCAAGGCCGGACGGTCCGAAGTTATAGCCTCTTAGGGCCTGTTTGTTTGTGTTTTTATATTTTGTTCATGAACAAAATTCTTTTTTTTCTAGGAAACAAAAAAGAACAGAAATGCATTTATTTGTGTTTTTGTTCTAAATCTATTTTTTTGTTCCCGAAACAAATTTAGAACATAAATAAGAAACAAAAAAAACTTGTTTCTTGTTTCTGAAACAATTTGAAGAAACAAATTTTCTCTCTCTTATTTCTTTTCTTCTCTTTCTATTCCTTTTCTTTTCTTCTTCTTTTTCTTTGGCCAATTGTCGGTCTCGGCCATGACCGGCGACCGGCCATCGAGGGTGGCGACCTCGCCGAAGCGTTGTCGGCCCCTAGCGAGGCCAAGCTTGCCCAACCACCAGAGGCTCGGCCTCGCCGGTGGCTAGGCCAGCTCGGCCTCACCGGATCTGGGCGAGCCTGAGCGTCGCCAACGCGGGCAAGGCTGAGCTCGCCCAATCACCGGCGAGGCCGAGTCTCGCCGGGCCACGGCCTAAGCGACATCGACACGGCGGTGGCCCAACAAGGCCGAGCCTCTTCGGTGGCTGGGCAAGCTCGGCCTCGCCGAATCTCGGCAAGCTCGAGCTCACCCAACCAAGGCGAGGCCGAGCCTCACCCAACCATGGCGAGGCCAGCCTCGCCAAGGGCTAGCCGGCCATGGCCGAGACCGGCAACCGGCCAAAAGAAGAAAAAAAGAAAAAATAAAGAAAAAAAGGAAAAATAAAATAAAAATATAAAAAAATTAAAGAAACAAAAAAAGAACACAAATTTACCAAACGTGTTTCTATTCTTTTTTATTCCCGAAACAAGTTTACCAAACGCGTTTTTCTGGTCAAAAATTGTTCTCCGAAACAGAAATAGTTTTTTCTATTTCTGTTCCTCAGAACAATTTTTTAACAGAAATATAAACAAACACACCCTTAGAGTAAGGCTTTGAGGGCACGTTCGCCGAAGATCGATCCATTTCTGGCCAAGACATCATGGCAACGACGGAGCGGCGGAGGTTGTTCTCGTGAGTTTATCATGCCAGGGATGGCGACTAGCATGATAAATTTTAACAATTTGTTGAATTGCTTAATTCTATTTGCTTAAATTTAGCAAGATCATATCGTCAACAAGTCAACGATTGAGGCCCTTGAAAGACTTTCCCTCCTTCCAAATTCTTCTTTGACAAGAGCAACTCCATTTGTTTCTTCACCGAAAAAACTTTCCCTTTCTTTGTAGATTTTAGCAGAGGAAGTCAATCTATTCTTTCGATTCTCGGATGGCGATCACAATTTGGACTTCAGATTGTAATAGTAGCCTAGGAGCTCCTCCTTTCGAAGTCTTACAGGTATGTATCACTCAAATGTCTTAATCTTCATATTCCAGCTGCTATTGAGGCTACAAAACTTCGCATGACATTGCCTTTTTGGAATTTGCATGAGTACTGTCTAACTTCAATCTGGCCAGAAACTTTTTGGTCGAAAAAAGAAAGAAAAAATCTGTTGATTTTTCAGGTTAGTTGAAGAGAAATGGATCTGAATATCTAAGAAGCCATGGGACTAGTATAGCTTGCTTCCTAAAGGAAAATTTATTATTATGATTGATCTTCCCAAAATGATGCCTCCTAGAGAAAAGAGAGAATTTTGGGGCAACATCACCTTTAATCTATTTTTGTTAGAAAGGATTTCAACCATGACATTGCATAAACTTGTTGATAAAAAATGTCTCGCCACATACGCTGCTGCGCTCTTTTGGATAAGAGCAATTTGACCCAGATTAAACTGTTTCGACATCAAACTATCAGGCATAGAAAATTTGATCTAATTGGTAATTTCATCATATCTGAAAATATAGGCTAGGAAGTTTTCTTTTCGCCCCTCTGTTGTAAAAATTCACCTCAGCCCTACTTCGAGCTAAGATGTTAAAAAGAGGAAGAAGAAAGAATTGCATAGTAATCACCCCTTTTTGACGCCTCAAGGTCGTGGATGGATGGAGAATCCTATAGCTTCAGCTCAACTTGCTGAAAGAGCATAGCAGTTACCCCTAACAAGTCAATGGCGAAAAGGCCAGCTTATTGGACATGGCACTTTCAGAATGTTTACATTGCAAGCAACCGGTAAGTTAGTTCTGGGAAACTTCGACATGTTGCATTCTTTTAGACATCCAGTTAGTTGAACTTCAACATGTTCCGTGATAGAGAAACCGGAGCTCTATGTGCATTGAAGGATTTTGAGTTATTGCCTAATGCTCCAAATTCAGCTAAGTGCATGAGGTAGTTAAAGCAAGTAATTTCTTGTAATGCTCTGGGATCCAATCTATCCTCTTATCTGATCTAAATATGCTGCGAAGGGTTTCTCAATCATTTCTAGGTAATTGATTGCTTTGCTACCTTGATTTTTCTTAATTTGTTACACATAAAATTGAAGTACTTAGCTAGCTTAGACATTCGAACATTCTGCAGTATTATGGCGGTGAAATTGCGAGTCACCTTTCCATGGCATGTACACGTCCCAGCTCGATGGGCATATTCATAATTTGATCCACCAAAATTTCAACATATTCATACACACTAAGGTCAAGGATCGGCTTAACATATATCTGGAATATGCACATCATGGTTCTATAGATAAGTATATCTAGGAGCATCTTGGGGCCTTAACAAATCGGTTGTCCGCAATTTCACTTGCCATATTGTGACAGGATTGGCTTACCTGCATGTTAACAACTCCATCCATGGGTAATTCTAAACCATTGATCAAGCATCATGAGATGACTTGCATGTTGGATAAGGATGATAGGACCTTCTTCGTTGAGCCAATAGACCTGCGAAAACTTTTAGGCCTGCGCAGGGATTTAAAGGGAGCTAATTTATTTGTGGATGCATCTAGGATAGTTAAACTTGCTGACTTTGGGATTGCTAGACATGTGAGTTTCCACCTTTTCATCGCAAGACTGCAAAGTGCAAGTAGAAATTCCTAGCTGATCTGTGGTGCATTTACTGGCAAATGTGATGTCAGGTTGGCTGATAGACTAGGATAGGCGCAAAAAAGTAAAAAAAGAGAAGGAAAACATTCAAGCTTGTTATTCTTCATATATGGTCTCTCAATGCATACTATTCATGATTGGTCTGTGGCATTTCATCTGTGCCAAAGTCTGCATTGCTTGGGATGTACTATTATTGAAGTGCTAACTGGGAAACCTCCTTGGAGTGAGTATGAGCGAGTAACGACGCTGCATTGCTTTTTCATTTTCTCTGTTTGTCCTTGGACTGAATTTGTGTCACTTCTTTCTGCTGGAAGTTTGGTACTGTGCATATTTATTTTTGGCATGTGATCAGTGTCTTGAGTTTCTGTTTAAGGGTTTAGTCATTCTATGTAAGTTGCGGCAATGTTTAAGGTGATGCGAAGTGCTCTGCCAATACTTAAGATGTTATCTGCCGAGGGAGAGGATTTCCTACAACGCTGCTTCCATAGAGAGCCTGCTGAGAAGCCTTCAGCTACTATGCTGCTTGAGCATGCTTTCTTGCAAATATGAAGTTGTAGATTACTAACACTTTTCACGTGCTATACATTGTTGGCAAAAGAATATTATATTGTAAATGCTCATATTTACTAAACCAAAAGGCTTAGAAAGAAGAAGTGCAGTATGGAAGCTACTATATGGACATTAGAGCTGCTACATGGACATTAGTCCATTAAGGAAGCATTTTTTATTATTTAAGAAATTAGCCATAAATAGAGGCATGCCAATCCCGAGTCCTCCAAACACAAGCAACTTTGAAAAATGTAGCTTTGGAAGAAAGAAAGAACGACTCTACAACGGAGAAATTAACATAAAGAATGAGTTAAGAGTTTCCTGCATCTCTATCTCTGAAGAAGAAGATAACGGAAGTTGTGAATTGGTTGACAAACGTAGAAAAGATGCAGAAGAATTTCAAAGTTTGGAACCAACAAGCGCAGAAAATCTGCAAAATCTGAAAAATGTGGTGTTTCTTAGAGTAAAGATAAGTTTCCCCGATTGTTGAAAGGGCAATCCATTCCATCCACTCAAAGTCTATGTAACCTGATGGTTTTATTATTGATGGGCTTAAGGCCCGTCCGCCCAAGTTGGGCCCAAAAAGCCCGGCCCACGAGAATAGGGCCTGTGGATGGAGGGACATATAAAAGGGAGGAGAGAGAGAGAGAGAGAGAGAAGACACCTCTTGGACAATCAGAACGTACGTACGTCTTCCCCTCTCCCGCGCGCCCTCTCTCTCAAAAAGAAAAAGAAAAAGAAGAAACAGTAAGGCAAAAGGCACGTTTCTTCTTCCCTTCAAGGCGTCATCGGATCGAACAGGGCCAAATCTCTTCCTCCTATCGGCGTCGGTGTCTAATCTGTGGCTAACAAGGTACGCTCGAATCTGTGGTGTGCTTTTGGATCGGTGATACGTGAATTTCCCGGGCTTCGCTTCCGCATTCGTTTTAGGGGTTTGATTTAGTGTCGAATTCGGTTTTTGGAGATCCGTTATTTCCAACATTGGTATCGTAGCCCTAGTTCATGTTTTTCCTGACCTGTTTGGTGTTTTTGATTGATTTTTCGCGAAAGTAATTCGGCCGTACGGATCGGGGCAAGAAATCCCGACACCCGAGCGCTGTTCGTCCATTTTTTCGAGTTTCTGTGACTCAAAATCGATTTCTGAAGGCATAGGGTGAAAGGGTTCGTCGAGACGAGTCCGGCGACATGTCGTGTGCCGCCGGGCGACGCCGCACGCGCACGCTGGAAGCGCGCATGGGCTCGCCGCCGTGCGGCGCACAGGCGTGCGCACACGCGCCCGGTCGGCGAACCGGCACGTGCGCGCCGCCGGGGGCGAGCCAGCACGCGTCGGTCGATGAACCAATGCGTGTTGACGTCACCCAATGGTCGGTAACCGCCGGGAAGACGTCATTGATGACGTCGCATCGTCGACGGTTGGCAGTGTCACCGGCCGGTGACCCGACCCGCGGACGTATGGCACGCGCGCGGCATGTGCCGGCTGACGTCTGCGTGACGTCAGCCCGCGCACGCGCGCGGCACGTGCGGTCGGTCCGTTTGACCCGGCCCGACCAGCCCGTCCGGTTCGACCGGTCCGGCGACCGACGACCGTTGACCGTTGACGATCGTTGACTGTTAACCGATGACCGTTGACCGTTGACGACCGTTGACTGTTGACCGACGACCGTTGACTGTTGACCCAAAAAAAGAAGAAGAAAAGAATGTGTTTCTTTTTCAATTAAGTCTATGTGGATTATATGTGATCTCTTATTTGTTCTGCATTTGTTGCGGGAACAATGCCCTCCCCGAGGTTGCGCACACCTATTCGCGCAATTACCGATGAACAAAAGGAAAGGCTGTCTAAGTTGATAGATGAGCTGACTGATCATCGATGGGAGAGTGGTGACTTAATTGATCATGTTCTTGAAGTCAACGGGAAAATTCAAAAGGTCATATGGAATGGTCGTCTTATGCCACAGTCAGAGATGGTGCGATTTTTCATAAATACTCTTTCACCTGAATGGCAAGATGTGTTGAATCACATATGGGATGTTAACGGAGCTGCTTCATATAAGAAAATTGTGATGGAATTTGTAAATGAATATTACTGTATTGTTACAAGGGAAAATATCAAGAAATTGAACAAAAGAAGATTTTTCCCAGTTCGTGTGCTGACTTGGTGTTAGTTGTATTGGCTGATCTTAGTTAAGTGTGCTTTGTGGACATCTTATGTATTGTATACTACCTAATTGTTGTTGATAGAGCAACCTATATCTTGGTTGTATTAGTTGAAAGCATTATTGTTTTATTGGATGTCAATTATCTGTTGCTTTTTCATTATTCTTTGGTTCTTTGTGGGTAATTAGTTGTGGGTAGTTTTAGAAGTTTTTGTAGCTTCATAGAATTGATTTTGCATAAGACAATTATATTAATGATAATTTTAAGTTAGGATTTTTGGAAGATGATTGGAAACATAATGATCTTTTGATTCTGAAGCCTTACTTGAAATTATTCATTAATATGATGGGTCTATGTAAATAGGGATACATAAATGATAGGCATTAATAATTCGTGCATATTTGTCGATGTGTTCGGATCAATGGCTTGACCACAAAGAGCATAGTTGCCGAGCTGAACAAAGGTGAAAAGCTCAATGGTGACAACTATGAAATTTGGCAAATGAAAATTCAGTATGTGCTGGAAGAGCAAGAAGCACTTGAGGCTCTTAACCTAACCATGGTAGAACCGAAGAAGGAAGCCTTTGCACAGACAAAAGAGATAAGGAAGCTTTTTTTGCGTGAAAAAGAAAGAACTCTCTTGCTCGCATCACGTTGCTGAACAGCATGGAAAATGACATTATACGAGAGTTTAGGCGTTTTGACAATGCCAAGGAAATGTGGGAGGCATTGGCAGCTAGATTTGGTCATACTTCGGTGACCGGGCGAGAGCGGCTCACTATCGGGTTTGACTCTTACAAGAAGCCTCATGGTCAGACCATGAAGCAACATCTTAGAAGGATGTCAAACATGATAAATGAGCTGAAAGATGCTGGCCATGTCCTCACAGATGAGCAGCAAGTGCAAGCAGTGGTTCGTTCCTTGCCTTAAAGTTGGGAGCATATGAAGGTGCACCTGACTCATAATGAAAATATCAAAACCTTCGAGGATGCAATGCGTCATCTTGAGTTGGAAGAGGACCGCCTCTTGGCGGCTAAGCCGGATGTTGAACTTTATCATGCTAGTTCTAGCTCAAATGGAGCTTCGAGCTCCAAGCGCAAGCGCCCTAACTAGTTTGATAAAGGGAAAGGCAAGGGAGAAGCAGGTCCTTCAGGGAAGAAACCCAAGTTTAACCAACATAAAAGAGGAAAGCGTCCTCGCATGAAGAAGCTTGCAAGGGTGAAATGCTACAACTGTGACAAGAAGGGTCACTATGCTTGCGACTGTTGTGAGCCAAAGAAGGTATGCACCCCTTGTACTTTTCAGAACTTTGCTTTTGTGTCGAGTTCAATGTTCTTAATTGAGTATAATCCTTTGTGGACTGTGGATTCAGGAGCGACGGACCATGTAGCGAAGGATAGAGGATCCTTCGTGGAATTCCGACGAGTACCAACTGGAACTAAGTGGATCTATGTGGGAAACAACTCCAGAGCTGAAGTGAAAGGAATTGGCACATGCCAATTGAATATGCGTGGTGGACGCACTTTGTTCCTACATGATGTGTTGTATGCTCCGGAGATTCGTCGGAATTTAGTGTCTGTTTTAGTGTTGGTTAAATTAGGTTTTAATATGAACTTCTACAATAGAGGTGTGGATTTGTTTTTAGATACAAATTACTATGGTTGTGGTTATTTTTTGGATGGTTTTATTGTATTAGATATTGACTATGTTAATGCAAATGTTTGTTATTCCCTTATCATGTCTCCTAATACCTATGATAATGATGTGAATGTGTGGTATGCTAGACTTGGTCACATTGGCCAACAGCGTATGAATAGACTGGCCAAAGAGGGCTTGTTGGGCAACATTGAAAAAGTCGATTTGCCCATATGTAAGTATTGCCTAGAAGGGAAAACAACACGGAAACCATTTGGAAAAGGTAAAAGAGCTGAATTTCCTCTGCATTTAATCCATTCTGATGTCTGTGGTCCAATGAATGTGAGAGGAAGGCATGGGACTGTTTATTTCATCACTTTTATAGATGATTATACTCGATTCGGATATGTCTATTTGATTTCTCATAAATCTGAAGCAATAAGTTGTTTCAAAAGGTTTATGAACCTGGTAGAAAATCAATTAGACAAGAAAATAAAAGCATTGAGATCCGATCGAGGTCGAGAATATTTATCCGATGAGTTCAAAAATTATGTGATGATAAAGGAATACAAAGACAGTTGTCTATTCCATATACTCCTCAACAAAATGGTGTTGCGGAGAGAAGAAACGGAACCCTACTGGAAATAATTAGGTCCATGATGGCGCATGCTAACTTACCTATTACCTTTTGGAGTGATGCGTTGTTAACTGCTGCCTATATACTTAACCGGGTGCTTTCCAAATTAGTTACTTCCACTCCATATGAGTTATGGACAGGTAGAAAACCGGACTTAAGTTTTCTTAAGCCATGGGGTTGTGCTGCCTATACACATGAGTCATCTCACAAGTTTGGGAAATTGGGTCCCAGAGGAAAGAAGAGTATTTTCATAAGATACTCGGAACACTCGAAAGGGTATGTGTTCATAGGTGAGCAGGAAAGTGGGAGTATAATTGAATTTGAATCACGAGATGTCACGTTCTTAGAGGATGAATTTCCTAAGAAGGGCGAAATCGGGGAAGATTACTTCCTATTTGAGACCTTGGATCAGGATAATGATGTTAGTGGAGTTCACCCAAGTGGGAGTAATATGAGAAGTGATGAATTGAATTCAACTTATTCTCAATTATAACCACACGATGAGACGACATCATCATTACCTAATCTAAGTGGGAGCATGATGGGGACTGATGTGCAAAGTGTACAATCTCCCATACGGTGAACAAGTCGCCAAAGTATTCCCCGTCGACGTTTTGACGTTGAAGGGGAAACTTTTATGGTTGCTCCACAAGATGAGGATGAGCCAAGAAATATTAATGAGGCTCTAAACTGCCATAGTAAGAAAAAATGGATTCATGCAATGGAAGAGGAAATGGAGTCAATGAAATCAAACCAAGTCTGGGAATTGGTTGATTTTCCAGAAGGACGCAGAGCTATTGGGAACAAGTGGATTCTCAAAATAAAGCGAAAAGCTGATGACTCGATCGGTCGCCCTCGGAAAGGCGAGCCTCGCCTAAGGGCGTGGCCGGGTGAGGCCGAGCCTCGCCAGGGGTCGACGATGCTCGGCCTCACTGGATCTGGGCGAGAAGGCTCGCCTTGTGGCGAAGGGGTATGACCAACAGGAAGGAATTGATTATGAAGATACGTTTTCTCCTGTAGTGAGATTTACCTCGATTCGCATTATTCTGGTAATAGTGGCTAGTTTGGATCTTGAATTACATCAAATGGATGTAAAGACTACTTTCCTCAATGGAGAATTAGAGGAAGAAATATATATGGAACAACTTGCTGGTTTCATAGTGAAAGGCCAAGAAGAAAAGGTATGTCGACTTTTGAGGTCGATATATGGCCTTAAGCAGTCATCGAGACAATGGTATATACGTTTTCATAATGCCATAATGGCATACGATTTTACAATGATTGATGAGGATCATTGTGTATATATCAAAAGATCCAATGATCAATTTGTGATCATATCATTATATGTTGATGATATACCGATTCTTAGGAAGCAATATGGAGTTTGTTAACACTTGTCAAGAGTTGGTTGTCTTCCAACTTTGAGATGAAGGATATGGGTGAGGCTGCATACATTCTTGAAGTTAAGATTTCAAGAGATCGTTCGAAGAGATCGTTGTCTCTTTCGCAAGAAACCTATATAAATAAGGTTCTTGAACAATTTCGTATGCAAGATTGTAAACCCATAGACACTCCTATTGCAAAATGTGAAGGATTGAGCCATAGACTGTGTCCAAAGACTCCACAAGAGAAGGAACAAATGAAACATGTTCCTTATACTAGTGCTGTTGGGAGCTTGATGTATGCTATGATGTGTACAAAACCTGACATATGTTTTACAGTTGAATGGTGAGTAGATACCAATCCAATCCAGGTCCAGCACATTGGAAAGCCGTTAAGAGAATACTGAGGTATCTGAAGGGAACTGATGATTACAGGTTGAATTACCAAGGAAAGGATATGCGACTTGAAGGTTATTCAGATGCTGATTGGGGAGGAGATTTAGATGAAAGGAAATCTACCTTAGGATTTGCTTTCTTACTGAACAATGGCGCCATATCATGGAGCAGTAAGAAGCAAACGTGTATAGCCTTGTCCACGATGGAAGCTGAGTTCGTGGCATTATCGCAGCGGTACAAGAAGGAGTTTGGCTTAAGAGATTTTTGGATCATTTAGGTGTTATTGAGAAAGCTGCAAATCCATTGTTGGTTAACTGTGATAGCCAAGCAGCTATAGCGTACACCAAATATCCAAAATATCATGGTAAGACCAAATATATAGATACCAAGTATAACTTTGTCAAGGATATGGTTGCACGAAAGGATGTGAACTTATAGTACATATCTACGCATAGAATGGTAGCAGATCCTATGACAAAGCCAATACCTAGAGATGTGTTTTGTGGTCATATAAAATCTCTAGGATTGCGTAGAATCTGATATACTGGATTGTAATTTCCCTGAGTTGTTCACAATTATGAACTAGTGTTGTTTCATTATTAATGCCTATGAATCTTTGTATCATCTTTATGCATCATGATGCTCAATGCATTACTTTAAGTTAAGGAGGTATGTCGGACAGATAAAAGATTAGCCCACTCACACGGGTAATCGCCTCTATTTAATGTGTGATAAATAGAGATGAGACTGTTTTTAAGCTTATTATCTATGTGATAATCGAGAGCTCAAGCTTAAAATATGTATGTCGCCTTAACTAAGTGTTAATATGATGACATAATACTTATGATGTCCGAAAGTAAAATACCCCACATATTTTACTTTATCTGTCTAAGATGTCAGATGTGAGTTCTGATGAATTTTGTGATTGAGTAGATACGTGAACTCAAGTTAGACATTGGGTATGTCTGAACTATCATCTGTACGGTATTGAAAGTGTAGACATACGCTTCATGGGAAATGAGTTAATACCGTAATACGTATTTCATACTACGTATGCATGAGACGACCAAAAAGAGTGGCAAAAAAGTTTGATCTCAACTTTTATGATGTGTGAGATTCTTGAGGAAAAGAGTTCCTCAATTTTAGTGCCCTCATGACTCTTACTTATTCTTAAAATTTCTATTTAGTATTTGCTATCTTAGGATATTGCCAATGGTCATGAGTTGATTCGATCTAATGAGACATTTCTAGAAAAGCAAGCTGAATTGAAATTGAGAGTTTTGAAGGAAAGAAGAAGATCGATTTTGGAGAATCACATTACAGTTTTGTATTCATTGGTCGACCAATTATGACTGTCTTTGGGATAATCATAATTGTGAATACAATATATATATCATGTTTAAAAGAGATCAAGAGAGATATAAAATGTGATCGATCGATCTAGGGTACTGCATACTAAATCTACTCGGAGTGTGACGCCCATTATGAGCTGCTATATATTCCTAACAGATGTATAGCAACGAGCTCTCAAAGTATGCTAGTCGCACGGATTATTCACCGGTATGAATGTTGATAAGAGGTAAAGAGAATCCTGTTCGGCCCACCATGTGCGAGTGGGAGATGATGGTTTTATAATTGATGGGCTTAAGGTCCGTCCGTCCAAGTTGGGCCCAAAAAGCCCAGCCCACGGGAATAAGGCCCGTGGATGGAGGGACGTATAAAAGGGAGGAGAGAGAGAGAGAAGACACCTCTTGGACAATCAGAACATACGTACGTCTTCCTCTCTCCCGCGCACTCTCTCTCTCAAAAAGAAAAAAGAAAAAGAAAAAGAAGAAACAGTAAGGCAAAATGCACGTTTCTTCTTCCCTTCAAGGCGTCATCGGATCGAATAGGGCCAAATCTCTTCCTCCTATCGGCGTCGGTGTCTAATCTGTGGCTAACAAGATACGCTCGAATCTGTGGTGTGCTTTTGGATCGGTGATACGTGAATTTCCCGGGCTTCGCTTCCGCATTCGTTTTAGGGGTTTGATTTAGTGTCGAATCCGGTTTTCGGGGATCCGTTATTCCCAACATAACCAAACAAAGGTCCAAATCCAACCAAACATGACATAAGGCCACGTTTGTTGTACGAAATTAGACACCTAAGAGTTGTAGTGCAAAAAAGTTACATCTTTGCATCGCTCCGAATATCCCAATTACGCCGGAAATACTATTCTAGCTTTTGCTAAAAATGGAGTCATGGTCCAGAAACTGATTTTCTGGTCTTTGAATTCGGACAACTATAATTCATTTGTCATACTCCAAGTTTCATTGGATTTTTCGCGACATATTCGCAGTTGGTTTTGCTCTCAATGGACGATTCCATTTTGCTGGATTCACATTTTTAAAACTACATTTTGTTGCTCTTTGGTTGAGTTATGGTGGTGCCTAAAACAGATACACAGTAATTCACATCCGGGTTCAATTCCGTTGTTGAAACCAAACAAGAGGTCAAATCCATTTTATTTCCATCTCCGCCGTTCCTATATTATTCCCTTCTACCGAATACACGCGGGATAAAACATGTTCCTCTGCAGGTCAGTTTTATGCTATTTGTGTTATCTCAATCGCAATTTTTCGATACAGCATTTGATACACTGTACAAATCAGCAGAATCTTATTATTTAATTGGGCTTGTATCAAAGTTGATACGTTTTCTACATGGTAATCTACATCCGGCGTTCCAGAAAGAATCAACCACCTAATTTACTAGTTCAGAAACTGAAAAAGAAAAAGAAAAAAAAAGAGCTATATAACTATCTTGCTTTCCCCTCATCATACACACACACCCACACCCATAGCCACACACACATACTTCTGCCCACAACAATGAATATTTTGATCACTCTTCTTCTCTTTATTCTGTCAGTTCTCTTTCTGTTAAGCTGGAGAAGAAGATGTGTTGAGAAAACTCCTACTAAGATTTGAAAGTTGGCAAAACTTTCTGTTTTTAATACTTATCTTAATTATAAATTGATTATGAGTGGTTTTTGAGGATCTATTGAAGACTCTTGTCTTAGTCTACTCCATCCCAGAAGCATTTCCCACTCTAACAAGTCCAGAACGAGATCGCAACACTGGTCGGGTCTTGCTAGAGGCCAATCTGGGTAAGCCGAAGAGCATTCCTCGCTTCTGCAGTCCTCTTAAAAATATTAGAGAACGCCTCTATGTTGAGCAACTTAAGACGGCTTTTAACGGTTTTAAGCTTGCAAACTAGTCTATACATGGGAACACCCTCTCCCAGGCTCTCCCAAACTTGCTCGACGATAGAATGGAAAGCCGGGTGCTTAGTCCAAAAGTCAAAAAACTTGAAAGGTTTCCTCCTGTGAACCGCTTGTAGCACTCTGACAACCATGGGGGTGTGATTAGAGATACCCGAGATAAGGAAAGAAGCTTCCGAGAAGGAGAAATCCAACCTTCATTTAGTATTCACCAGAACCCGATCTATCTTCCTTAGCTTACGACTAGCTCTAGAGGAAGCGGACCAGGTGAAGCGAAGACCAACATACCTGAGATCTTCTAGTTCCGTCTAAGCTAAGCATTGGCTAAACTCATCAAAGTAGAGGATCCAAGTATCTGAACTACCAATCCGATCTGATGGGCCTTTGATGGTGTTAAAATCGCCAACCACAAGCCAAGCCGAATCCTACAAGAGTTTATTCTTTTGGATGAGATTTGCCCAAAGAGGCCATCGGCCTATAAAGGTATGTTCGTCATAAATCACAAAAATGCAGCAAACCAAACCGGACAAAAGAAACTTCAGACTCCCTTGGATAGCCTGAGCATTAATAGAGGAGGCTTCAAAACTGACCAACTCAGGGTTCCAACCAACCAAAATTCTACCCCGTGCGGAGAATTCATAATTTGCTAACCAATTCCCCCTCGTCAACAGGCTCGAAGAGATGGATTGGAAGAGAAACTCCGGGACTTTAGTCTTAAGAAGGCCAACAAGACAAAGATTATTTGAAGAGATCAAACTCCTGACTTCAGCTTGCCTGATGGGGTTAACCATACCCCTAATGTTCTAAAAAGCTATATACATTCACAAAAAAGAGCAAGGATGGAGGGTTACCTCTTCCTGCTATACCTACGCCGATTGGATGCCAGAATAGGTAGAGCAGAAGGGGGCAGATCTAGGCAGAGAGTCAGCAACTTGTCTTGCATGGTTTCAGGCTTTGCAAGAATAGGAGTGGCTCTCGGAGAAAAGGGACAAGGAGAGAGCAAGTCTTCACCATCAGAGCTGCTGAAGACGCTCACTAAGCCGTCGAAATCATCACCCGAGCTGGCCGGGGCTACGGAAGTACCAGTAGGGTCGGCCCTATCCACAACTGGGATAGAACGAGCATCATCTAACTTTGGAAGGTTCCTCAAACCTATCCGGGCCTTACGAGAAGAAGTAGAAGGTATAACCTTCCCAGAGACGGAATCCTTCAGTTTTAGGGACTACCCACCTTTGCTTGAAGGTACCAGACTAGACAAAGCAATAACCTTCACCACGGGAGGCTTTTTCTTCTTTCCCCTTACTTGCTTCCACCCTAGCTCAGTCCCTAGAGGAGGCTCTACATTGGCCGAAGCAGGGGAATGACCAACTTCAGGAGCAATAATCTTGTCCATGGACTAGACCTGCTTCCGTCCAGCATCAGAGCAACCAATGTTAGACCTGCTATCGTGCAGGGGATGAAAATTCCTCCCACCTACAAGCTAACTCACTTCGGCATCCATAGCTCCAGAGCTTCAGCTGCACCACTAGCTAAGGCTAAGGAGAAGTCCTAAGGAGCAGGGGATTCACCAACAGGAACCTACTAGGCAACAACTTCAGCAGTTGAATGGCCGGGGGGCGCTGCACACTTATGGCCGAAGGTGCCACAGCTTGGGCACACAATTGGCCTCTACTCATACTCCACGATCATTGAGCAGGATTCACCATGATGGACAACTTCAACAGCCTCACACCTTGGTTGCTTAGCTGAGATTTCAACACAAACTCTGGCAAAAGCGAGCATCTTCATTTGCTCAGTACGCAAGTCAACATAAAGTGGTTTTCCTATCGCACTAGCAACGACACTAATCCCCTGCGAAGACTAGAAAGCGAGGGGAAGATTCCTTAGCCTAATCCACACTGGAACAACCAAATGACTATCTTTCTTGAGTTCCAACGTGGGTTTCCATTGTTGCAAGATTAAGAGAACTCTTGCGATCGTGAGAGGCCCTCCTTCCAAGACCTTCCTGCAAAAATCGCCATTGGGAACATGAAAGAAATAGAACCCCTAGCCATTCGCCATTGCTTCCATCGGTTTCGGACCCCAAGTATTCTTGAGAGTTGTTTTAGTTAGTTTGAAAGGTAGCTTCATCCCAATAAAATAGCCCACAAGGCATTCTTGTCACTTAGGATCAGTAGCTTCCAGAATATTAGTAAACAACTCAACAATAGCCCTTCGTTGGAACACTTGTGACACTAGTCCAAGAACGAGCAAGAGGGGCCTTCAAATCCCTTCTCTGCTGATCTCTTGGTTGAGGGCGTATGGAGCCCGACCTACCTCGGCTTCTACCTCGAGGCCCAGCAAGAGGTTACGAGGGACAGGATACCCGCAAGTCTTCCTTCGTGAAAGACAGAGACAGAGCAACTTGTCTCAATTCGAAGCTAGGACCATCCCCAATGTTGTGGGCAAACACCAAATTGCTAGCCATCACAACAAAGAATTTGCAAAGGACAAACCCACAGACGGCCGCACAAACCCTAAACCAGCAAGAGCATCGCAGCACAAAGAGAATGTACCAAGGCAATCGCTCTTAAGGGCTTGAAGGGGTTGCTAGACTATCTTTCCCTCCAAAAATCAGCCTCAACCACCAGTCAAAATTTTGGGAATCAACTGTGCACCAGAGAGAGCAGGAACAGTGTAAAAATCGCCCCTCTAGAGAGCATCCGTGAACAGTATACTCGGGAGTATTTTTCGGTTGCTAATGTTGTGCATTGTTGATTCTATTTCTAGGCCATTAAAAATATATTGTGACAATTCAGCTGCGGTTTTATGGCTAAAAATGCTAAAAGTGACAGTCGAAGTAAGCATATCGACATCAAGTATTTAGTCATAAGGGAATGTGTTAAGGAGAATAAAGTGGTCATAGAACACGTTAGCACTGAATTGATGATAGCCGATCCTTTTACTAAAGGCATGCCACCGATGAAGTATAAGGATCATATAACTAGTAGGGAAATAGATCCCATTATGTGATTTATCGTCATATGGACGATTTTTATTGTATGATACTCTTATTCTATTGTAATATTGATTCTCAATTTTTGGTGTGCACAATTTGTCGTTTATTTATGAGAATAACATTTATCATTGGTTTTGGAATAAATATAAGGTTTATTCATTAGGATATGTTGTCACATATAGGTTGACATTAAAGTAATAAGATGCATTGTGATACATGAAAGATATTACTCACTCTTAAAGGACATATCGCCATGATCCATGTGTTTTGTTTCTTTTCTTTAAGCATAAAGTTTTCCGTGAAATTGGTTGGACAATCTGTATAATGAAAATGATGGGATCAAGTGAGAAAATGTTATTTATATTGTATAATCCCACATTTTCGAACCCACATTTTCTCTTTAAAGTGGTGGTTATTTGACATGTAGTGTTTCCACTCTTCGTACCTTTTTGTGACAACTAACCATTTGGTAACCATCTTGATGGGAGACGGTATATAAAAGGAACGGTTGTTCATTTCTAAGAGGTGATCATAAAGTCTAACACAAAGCCTCTCAATTTTGGAATACACCATCAGTATGTGAGGGAATTAGGTTGGTAGAGTGTGCCTTGTCGCTACCGGATCTCATCGCCCTCGAAAAGTGTCCAAGGGGAGGAAAAGGTCGGGTTTAGGGGTACTTGATCTCAAGATCGAGAGCTCTCCCAAGCTCGTACCACTAGCCTCATTTTTGGGAGTCGGCTAGAAACCCAATCGAGGGTCGGGAGTGTTCCCTCGATTCCTACGCAACCAGATATCTAGGTTTAGGGACTTGGGTTACGCTAATATTGCTATTAACGCCCTTTCGGTACCTAAACAGTATGTTGTGTTTACCTAACATGTCCATGCGTTTCTTTTTACATTTTTCAGGATTATCGATTCTATGTTAAGTGATCATGCGTGGTGGATTACTTTCATTCTATTCTATTTCTAAACAAGAAAGGAAAACAATCAATGAAATTGAAAGTGCAAGACATTAGGTAGACAATCAAGGAAAGCAGTTAAACCTAATCATGCAATTCTAAAAATATAAAAGAGAAAACAATTGGGAAAGAAAGAAAACCCACAACTCGTCGGGTTTTATACAATACATAGGACCCGAGACATATGTCGGGAAAACAAATAGTACATGACAATGGTCGGAATGGACATCGACCTCCACCATCTTCACGCTTTATCCATGTTCAGGATCCTATTCTAAACCTAATCTAAGAAATCTGGATGACTAGATGCATACAAATGAAAGAAACAATCATCACATATCAAAACAATAATAATAATAAAAAAAAAACAAGACATCTTTTGTGTTAAAAAAGAGTGACTAAAGTCACAAAGTCTCTAGATCAAATTCTAGGTGATATCCTAAATAAATCTCATAGAGACACTATCTTCATATCAACACCTGAATTTCCAAAAATACTAGAACATGAACTAGTCAGTCTATAATAGAATAGGGCAATATGTAACACAAGCATTCCACAGCATATTGAAAGTAACTGGACACATATACTATTTCATTTCAAAACTAACAACAACTAGCCACAGGATAGACAGCATGTCACAAGTAGTTTTAAGGAGACAGCATTCTCAAATTCAACATGCATATTTTTTCTAAAAAAATTCAAGAGCAAAGATGTATCAATCAGCTAAAACAATCTACACAAGAACAGAGCAGCAAATCAGCAAAACAGCAAAACAGAACCAAGCTAAGACAAAATTCATCTAATCTATACTTAATCCACAACTTCCAGCATGCAATCAGAATTGTAACAGAGCACACGAGACTGCAAATTGTGATTGTTTGATGACAAATTGCCATAAAATTGAAGCTATATCTTCTCACAAGCACGTATGAGTCTACTTGATCAAAATGGCATCAATCCATAACCAAACTAGCCTCAAGATGGAATCAAATGCACACCCAATCATGGGAAACAACTTTCATGGCAATTTTTTTTTTTAAACGTGAGCTACATAGAAGTTTATGAAAATTCAAGAATGCACAATACTATGTCAGAAATGCAACAAAATATCAGGATGTCATGAGACATTAATAGTGATTTGATCTAAAAAGAAAATCTGAAGAATATGAAATTTTACCACAGCGCGAACAAAAGAAAGACGAACAACTTTTGTTAAAGACCCAATCTTAGAATCCTTAACAAGAAAATCATAGAAGAATGACAAGAGGTCAGCTTCGACAAGGGAACAACAGGGGTTCTGAATTAAATTCTATGACAGATTTCTATCATGCTCATCACTAGAGAAGTTGAGTCCAATTGATGTGCAAATCATGCTAAATCAGCATCATAGGAAAGTGACAGACAATCGGGCCCACAATAACAGAATATGCATTTCTGACAAAGGCAAATTCCAGATTTCAGAATGGATTAAAAAAAAATGTTAAACATAGCAAACGATGGTCAATTCAGGCATACAATATGTCATTTTAAAGCTTGAGATGTCTATTACAATTATCTAGAAGACATTAAATCTTAATAACATCACCTACCAGCTCATTCCAATTAAAACAGAATATCAGAGCATAACAGCAAATCAACCTAAAAAAAAACTACAGCAGAATCAACAGACTTTGTAGGTGTTTTTCGATGACCAAATGACATCCTCTCAGGGCATGTGAACTATCAAATCGAAGCTTGAGAAGTCAATTTTCTATGTCTAAAAGGGCTCAAGACCAGAAAGCCTCATCTATCACCTCAATTTCAAGCAAAAAAACAATTCGGATCTAGTGTAGGATAGACAGACATAGATCGTAAAACCAGCAAGCAAATGCATCTCAAAACAAAACCTTTAGGCGAGTGAGTCAAGCAAGCATCAGAAGAGAGTAGTCTTATCAAGACATGAAACTTGCAGCTATTATGAAGAAATCTACTCTTGAACCCAAATTGCATGATTCGATTAATACCAAAGAATCGAGACACTCAAATCAGCAACATGAATTCTATAGAGTAGAGCATGAACGATTGATTTGAACTCTATAAGAGGAGTGAATGCAAGGTTACACAAAATATAGACCTTTACTTGCATTACAAGGATGTGAGATATCCTTACAATGTGACACTTCTCTTCCATTTAATGATGGAAACTCATCAAGAACAAATCCTAATAATCTTGCGGATCCATTGGTAGATATGAAAATCTATTCATACATGCTACGGTCAAGGATCTAAGCAACAAAATGAGATTTACATGATCCACTTACTACTCTATATAGGTAGAGAGAAAAGTAATGCAGTACATGCGCAATTGAACTACATATAATATTCACAGACTTTATATGTGAACAGGAAGTATTGCCAACATGAGCAACGATGACAGTTTTAAATCTATACACAGGTTCCATGATCTAAACGAGACACTCGGAAAAATTTGAGCATAGACAATCAGACACATTCGTTCAAATGATCCGGTCCTTTGATATCAACATACTCTAAAACTACTGTTGATGGAAGACTGGCGATAACAGAATTCTCTACTCCCGCTCACCAAAACAGAAAAGTCGCCATTATTTCAAACAGAAACATCAATCTCATCAGCATATGACATAAGAAAACGTATAGTTTACTTTTATCCAGAGAGATGAGCAATCAAAATGTCAGACATCAGTTATGTGCATTCATGTTGAACGAATCAGCATCTTCAATGCCATCAATGTATAGCCGATATTCAGGACAAATACAAGCACTTCCAGCATATGCAACATCGATATGGAACCACATCCTATTTCTCTTAGCAACTATTGCTAGTGTAAACAGGGGACTAACTGTCATTGAAGAACTTGTACCAATCTTGAATGAATCGGCCAATGATTGAAGACTGTCACTGTTGTCAACACTATCTGAGCCCTAAACTCCAATCTCCTCGACCAGCCGTTCCAGCAAGTCAAATCCGGTGCGCGAGAGCCGAGAGAAAATGTGTGAGGTCAGAGGATCGAACCGGAGAGAGAAATCAGGGGCCAAAACCCTAACGGATCGAGAGAGAGGGAAAGAGAACTCACCGATCATGGTGAGCTCGATCCAGAGAGATTCGGTTCCGGTGAGCCTCTGCACCTGAGAATCGAGAGCCGAGCGGGCAGAGAGCTCGCCATTGTTGTCGTCGTTGTCGTCGCGGTCGATGTCGCCGATCCTTGCCCCAAACCAAGAGATATCCGTCGAACCAGATTCGCTGCCGTCGTTGCTGCGGCCACCGTTGGCTTGGGGTCGAGTCAGATCCAGCCAGCAGAGAACCAGATCCGGTGAGTAGAGAACTACTGGTGTCGTTGCCGTTGCTGTAACCGCCACCGTCTTTGCCGATGTCACTGCGATCGAGCGAACCAGAGAGAGAATCCGAGAGAGAGGGACGAAGGAAAGGGAAGCTCTGTTTGGCGAGGGGATTTGCCGCGTGCTGGAGATTTCAAGAATCGAACAGAGCGAAGCCGGGAGCTCGACAGAGAACCGCTGGAGACGGAGGCGGAAGTTCCCTCCGATAGACAGCGAGCGAGGCTAGGGTTTCAAGATTTGCCATGGAAGCTCCATCGAGCAGTTACAGAGAGAGAGAAAGAGAGAGAATCCAGAGAGAATGCGAGGAGGTTGGGACACATGGAGTGCCATAACATGGCATGGAGGGACACTTAAGTGCCATAACTTTAAAATGGTACACTTAAATGCCATCATCAGAGTAAAATGGAACACTTAAGTGCCAATCTGGCCAAAAACCAGCCAAAATGCAGACGTGGCATTTTCCGGCGACATGCTTAACCGATGTGGCAATTTTTTTTTTAAAAAAAGCACACGTGGAGGAGGAAAACGACGTCGCCCCATCCACTATGCATTTAGCCAAACTAAACGACGTCGTTTTTCCTTAGTGTTAAACGACGTCGTTTGGTTTATTTGGATTTTAACATTTCGTCAGTTCACACCAGGCCTGACGTCCTCTCCATCCATCGCCGTTCACAGCTCGCAGTTCACAGGTGATCGCTCGCCGTCGTCGCTCGCTGTCATCACTCGCTGTCGTCGATTTGCTCAAGTTTTTTCTCTTCTTCCTCTCCCCTGTGGTGAAATTAGGGCTTCGACTCGTTTATTAGGGCTTGGACTTGAAATTTGGGGGTCGGCTGGGAAAGCTCAGGCTTGGTGTGAGATTTATGGCTCAGATGTGGTGCTACAATCCTATTGGGGGGTTCGAATTGACAGTTTAGGAGCGGCCTTGAAATGTAGGCTCGATGTAGGGCTCGACGGGGGGAAAATTAGGGCTCGGTGTAGGGCTCGACGTCGCCTCATCCACTGTGATGTGTGATTCATTCAGGGTGTTGAATTGTGATGTGCAAAAGTAATTTGTAGTGGTCGGATGTGAAATGTGCGATGGTGATTGGTGATTGTTAGGGTTCAGAGTATTGGACTTTGGACATGTTCGAATCGAAGGTTGTGGGAATGGAGACTTCTGGATATTTTTTTAATAAATTGCATTGTTGAGGACCCATGCTGAGGAATCTCTCCATATTTTAAAGGAATGCGATGGCATAATCAAAGCAGTTGTCGGGTCCCATCTTTATTTTTATTTGTCCTTGTCTTGAGGCCTCTTGTTTTCAAGCTGCAGCTGTTGTCTAACCGCATCTTCCCTCTCTCTTTCTTCTTTTCTTTTCTTTAATAAAGAGTGTAGGGACCTCCACTTGCAATTGTCTGTCCTTTGTGAATGCGGTCCCAAAAGTTAATTGTATATTTGTCATCTTTTGTTGCAGAAATGACGCATAAAGACTATGTTGCTGTCATCGTTTACTACGGTGGAGATTTTGTGATTGGGGAGGATGAGTGGGAGTATGAGGGGGGAATGAGGGTACTATCTTTGTAGATATAAAGAAGGCATCTTATATTGATTTGTTAGGGATATAGTGACATTTTTTCCTTGTAGAGTACAAAATGTACTGCATGATCTTGTATTCTGGAAAGGCTTGAGAGATGGTTTGAGAGTTTTGGAAGATGATAATGGTTTTAGGGATGTCTTATATTATTATCTTCATGGCGAAGAGGCGAAAGTGTTTGTTGAAAACGAAGATGATGACAGAGATAACACCGAAGTAGGAGAAGGAGGAGATGGTATTCAAGCTAGTACTGATGTTAGGGATGAAGTAGGGCATGATGGACAGGATGGGGAGGAGAGGGGCGCAGATCTGTTCACCGGAGCGATTGTGACATGGGTGATGTCACCATCACCGAATTAGATTGGGATGTAGCTGAATCCAAAGTGACGGTGATGATGACGATGACGATGAAGGGTTGGCTGCTGAAGCTGAAAATTTATTAATCTTAAGTGACGCCGATGATGAGGAGCTTACAGTCAAGGAAAAACAAAGGGACTTTTTGTCGATAGATTTGCAACTTTGCATGTAGCCGATGAACATCCAAATAGAGACGAAGGCCCTGCAGATGTTGGTGTTACTAGCCAAGTCCTGGAGACAGATTATGAAGAAAGCATCAACACTGTAACTTCCCAGGACGAAGTTGAAGAAGATCAACGAGCTGTGCGTAGAAGGAAAAGTAAGTTTCCTTCCTATGATTCATCTGTTGCCTCTCCTACTTTGTCAGTAGGTATGAAATTCTATGATGCGATACAATTTAGGGAAGCTATACTGAAAAACTCCATTACTGCACAAAGAAATATTGATTTCATTAGAAATACTAAGAAATTTGTAAGAGCTAGGTGTTCGCAGCAAAACTGTCCATGGAAGATTTACAGTGCGTTTGTTAAGAAGAGTGGGTCTTTCCATATTAGAGCCTACCAAGACGAACACACTTGTTCCATTAATTTTCAAAACAAAAGGGTAACAAGTGCATGGTTGTCCAAGCATTTCTTTGATCTGATCAAGGTGATGCCCGAGATGAAGGAGCGTGTAGGCATCAATGTATCTAGGAATCAGTGCAAAAGAGCAAAGCAAAAGGTGATAAAGATACTTATTGGTTAGTATGCTAAGGAATATGGGCAGGTGTGGGAGTATGCTTGGGAGTGTAGGCTACAAAACCCTACAAGTAGAGTGTATGTAGAGGTGACTGAGAGACCGCTTCTTGATCATGGGACCAAGTTCGATAAGTTCTATGTGTGCTTTGATGTATGCAGACGAGGATTTTTAGCTGGTTGTAGACGGATTATAGGATTGGACGGCTGTTTCTTGAAGGGCTTATGCAAGGGAGAATTGTTGGCAGCGATTGGAAGAGATGCGAATAACCAAATGTTCCCACTAGCTTGGGCTATTGTAAAGATTGAGAACAAGGACAATTGGTCCTGGTTCTTGAAAAATCGATGGCCGACTTGGAGATAACAAACGGGAAGGGTGGGCATTCATGAGCGACCAACAAAAGGTAATGCTTGCTTTTTGAAAAATTTAGTCAATAGTTTGCTTTGTAATATGAATGTGTAATTTGCTCTAGTATTTCTTACTTTGAATTATTGCAGGGATTGGTTCCGGCAGTAGCCGAGTTGTTGCCCCATGCTGAACATCGAATGTGTGCGCGGCATATATACGGAAATTAGGCAAAGACCTATAAAGGGGATAAGCTGCAATTGCAATTTTGGCAATTAGCAAAGAGTGCAAACATGGCTGACTTTAGAATAGCCAAAGAAGGACTGCTTCAGTTGACAAAGGAAGGTTGTGCTACCCTATTTCAACTAGAATCGAAGTATTGGTGCAAGGCATTCTTCAGTGAGGAGTTCAAGTGCGATAACGTTGACAACAACATTTGTGAAGTATTTAATTCGAAGATAATAGATGCCAGATGCAAACCAATCATCTCAATGCTTGAAGATATACGAGTTGCGGTTATGACTCGGCTGCAGAAACAAAGAGATGAGGCTGCAAAGTGGACAAGACAGTATGGTCCTAGGATTGCCAAGAAATTGGATGAGAACTTGGTTGCAAGTAGACATTGTCATCTCATTTGGAATGGAGATGACGGATATGAGATAATGAAGGGTGCAGATAAGTATGTTGTCAATCTAGGAAGTAGGAAGTGTTCATGTAGAGCATGGCAAGTAAGTGGAATTCCATGTGCACATGCCATATGTGCCATCCGGTTGAAGGGCGACAATACAGATGATTACATCGATGATTGGTACCATAAATCAAAATATCTTGCTTCCTATCAGTTCATGATGCAGCCAATTAGAAGTAGCAAGTTTTGGGAGCCCACGGATCACGAAGCACATCAACCTTTGCCACTGAAGAAGAAAATTGGAAGGACAAAACGAAGAAGAAGAATGGCGGAGGGAGAGGTCTTGGGTCAGCAAAGAATGAGCAGGCAGGGTGCAAAGATAACGTGCTCTTATTGTCGCCTAGCAGGCCACAAATATTAAAGGTTGTCAATTGAGGAAGCAACAACAACCGTTGAGGCAAGGTGAAGGGCCTAGTGAAGAGACAGGTTGGAGAAATGCACACAGCGGGGCCAAGTGAGTCGATTTGTTCTTGAGTCAACAAGTAGAACCCCGGTAAGTCATGAAATTTATTTTATGTTTATGTTGCTTTCTTGTCGTTTATCATAAAAATGTACATAATATCCCATTTGGCCTTGTATGTAATGTGTTTTTTAGGTCACAAGAAGAACCTTAGTAAGTCATGAAATTGAACAGCCTGTTCGAAGAAGGCAAGGTAGAAGACAGCCAGGTGAAGGATCGGCCTAAGCATCACGGCCAGCTGAAGGATTGACCTAAGCAAAGCATCGGGGCCGTTGAAGGATTAGCCCAAGCAAAGCATCACGGCCGGTGCAATGATTGTTCTTCAGAAATAAAGAAATACCCAAAGTGGTAAATTCAATCATTTGTATTCAGTTTTTCATTTTATTTATATTATTATATGTCTCGATATTATATTTATGGTATCTTTTGGCCTCTTTCTCAGGTTCGTAGAAAGCAAGTTGGAACTCAACTGCCAACTGAAGGGCCATCACAAGAGCCACCTCAAGGATCATCACAGGGGCCACCAGAAGAATCACTGTAAGGGGCACCACAAGTACCACCACCAGTACCACCAGAAGGCCCAACAGAAGGAGGTGTCACTGAAATTGAAAGGCTACACAGAAGGACAACTAGAACAAGGCCAGGTGAAGGGGCAACTACACAAAGGCCATCTAGAAGACACCTAGTTGAAGAATTGGTCGAAGAAGCCCCGGCTGTAGCTGAAGGGCCCAAGAAAGCAGGAAAAAGGGGTAACAAATCACAAGTTCCTGAAAGTGATGCCCCTATTCAAACAAGATGGGCACTTGGGAAGAGGTTAAGACAATATGGCTATGGCCTTTATACAGATGAGCGTATTGGAACAGTTATTCTCAATGTAATTTTTATTGGCTGCATTTAATTTAATTTATGCTGTAGATTTTTGCTAACAATTTATTGTTTTTTTGTAGCCTGGGAGAAGTTCAGAGGTTCTTATCTTAGGCCCAACTCAAGAATCAACGGCTGCACCAACAAAAAAGAAAACATCAACTGTGCCAACAAAAAAGAAGAGAAAGAACTCAGCTCCAGCTCCAGCTCCTTTTGATTCAATTTGGCCTAGGACATTTGCAGCTCCATATGAGTCAATGGATATTGAGAAGATTGAAGAAGAAGTTGCACGTCCAGTTAGAAAGAGTGCCAGAATTATGAATCAAGTGAAAGGCCCATCAAAAGGAGCACGAACAGGGGGTGTCGTGCATATTAATTGATGAGATGAGATGTGATAGGATTTGTGGAGCTTAGGAGTCAAAACAATTATGTAAACGTTGATGTTGTCAGACTTGCTATGGATGGTTATCTTTTTTTTTTCTTTAGTTTGTCATTCATTGATGTTGTCAAACTTAATTTTAATATCAATGAAATGATCTTGCGCTGCTTGTCAATTTATGTTGTTATTTATCATGCAATCTGCTTTTACTTGTTGCTGCTGCTGTTGGTGTTCTGTGGTGATAGTTGGAGTGCTGGTGTATCTGGTGATGGTGGATGGTGATGTTTGGTGGTAATCAGTTTGTTGTTGGGGTGCTAATGTGGTGGCTTGGGTGCTGGTGTGGCTGGTGGTGATGCCTGGTGATTATGGGTTTGTGGTGGGGGTTATAGGCTTAAGCAGCTGCACCTACACCTAATACAAGTGTGCAGTTTGCACATTTTACACCATGTGTACTGGTGCAAGCTAGTGCAAGGCTCAGCTTGCACTAGTACCTTGTGCAGCAACACCACCAGCATGGTGGTGGCTAGAGCGCTTAGTGTGTAGTATGGCTAGTGGTGATGGTTGGTGGTGCAACCGGTGCTGGTGGCTGGCGCAATTTTTAGAGAAAACCCACAAAAAAATTGGCACTTAACTGATCATATTCTAAAAAACTTGGCACTTAACTGTTCACTTTTAATTACAAGTGACACTTAACCGATCACTTTAATAATAACTTGACACTTAAGTGATCATTTTTTCATTGTGACTAGCACTTATGTGATTACTAAATACAACTTATGGCACTCAGGTAATCACTCATGTTTGTCTTGTGTATATGTTGGTCTGCATCAAAACAGAGAAGATGATTCTGTATCAAAACAGAGAAGATGATGGTAAACTTATGGCAACTCCATACGACAGCACAAACAACAACAAAGCCACAATGATCTTGTGGAACAACACAAACTTCTTCGCATCTTTCAAAAAGAAAAAACCCTACGTTTAATCCAGAACAACACCATTTTTAACTATGGCAGTCGGAGAAACTTTTTCTCATTTTCAAGTACTTTACATTTCATCATAAAGTACAATAGACAACAAAACAACACCATAATACACGCTTGGTAACACTTTCGTTCAATTTTCATCATTGAAACTTCATTCTTGAAAGGTTTAGTTGAAGATGCTTGAGCGTGCATTGAGACTTCATTCTTGAAAAGTTTAAGCGAAGACGCTTGAGCTTGCATTGAGTCAACATCATCCAAGTCGTCCACGAACACAGATGGAGATTGCTGTCTTTTATGAAGTAGATCCAATATCACCTCTGTGGCTTGGTCAGAGAACTTCGCATTGACCCATTTGAAGTACTTGCACTTCGACGCTTCTTTATATCGAGCGCATCCATAAAATCTTCTCCCAGGATTGATTTGAGTCCACGATGTTCTTCTTGGACTCGGTAACCCACAAAAACAGAAACGCTGGCCTTCTCCTTCGCTTCGGTGAGAGGATATTGAGGCGCTGCTGCGAGTCCCGCTCTCCATTTCCAAGATTCGACGAAGGAATTTTGGGCATATGAAAATTAGGGTTCGAGACTTGTATTCGAGCACTTCAATAGGGATTTTGGCCGATTTAGGGTTTTAGATTTGGGGCATTTGGGGAGATGATGTCGTTTTTGGAAGATTTGGGGCTTTTATTATGCAGACGACGTTGTTTCTAGTGAGTTAGAGCCGACTCAGCTCTCCGGCGAGCCACATAGGCAAAAAATAATAATAAAATATTGCCACATAAGATTTCCGGCAAGGGTTGCCCGAGGTGGCACTTAAGTGTCCCCCTGTGCCAAGTTATGACACTTGGGCTGTACTTCTACCGAATGCGAGCCTCCGAGAGAGAGTTCGTCTCCCAGAGAATCTCCCGAGAGTATGTGAGTCGAAAGGATTTCCGAGAGAGCCCCCTTTATATATATTTTTTTCAGCGTTTTTCCCCTTTTTCTTTTTGTTTTCTCTTTTTTTTTTCTTTTTAATGTTTTCATTCTTATTTTTTTCATTCATTTTTTTTGGCTCTTTATTTTTTTATTTATATTTTTGCAAAATGGATGATTAAAATGTCGACAAAAAATTTCAAGTGTCAACATGCCTAATATTTCTCTGAATTTTCAGGATTTTCCGACGAATGTGAATACAAACAATGGCTGAAGATTCGTCTATAATCGATCCTAATTTTTGCATTTGATTTTTATTTCTTACATTTCCGCCAAACTTGTTTCAATTGTTCTCATAGTCAATAGAAAGCTCTTTCAATATACTACGAGGACCCCGACTTAACCATTCCAAAATCAAGTCGAAAGATGACGAAATATCGCCCTGAAGCTGCTGGACACGCATTGTTTATCGCACGTGAGAAATTTCAAAATTTTATTTCGGGCAAACTGTAAGCTCAAATCGTGATCCGCAAAATCCTATGGCTTCAAAACACCATAAACTATCACTTTTATAAAAATACACAGGTCAACGATTCAAAAATTGGATTTTGCCGCTTGATTTTCCCAAAATTCCGAATTTGAGCCCTCAACGCAAAAAATGCTTGGATTGGACAAATGAGGGGCTTAAGCTCTTACCCGATGTTACGTCACAGAGTCGAGTCAACTTGGGGAGGCATCCATAGCGTGCACACGCCAAACCCTCTTTCCTTTCTTCCCCTTTCTCTTTTTCTTCTTTTTCTTCTTCTTCTCCTTTCTTTCCTTTCTTTCCCTTGCACACGCCAAACTCTATGTTTCTCTCCTTCTTCTTTCTCTTTTTTATTTATTATTTTTTTTATTTTAGTTTTTTGACTAAGTCAAAACCCATATTTTACATCCTCCCCTCCTTTAAAAATTTCGTCCTCGAAATATAGACATACATTAATTATCAAACAAATGAGGGTATCTATGCCTGGCCTCTTCTTCGAGCTCCCAAGTGGCCCATCTCTCATAATGGTTTTGCTATTGGATCTTCACATATGTTCTCAATATTTTCTTGTTGATGATGCATCCTATCACCAACCTGGAATTCATGAATCACTCCATTTGCTTTGATCATGCTACACTTTTTGTTTTTATCACTCCCTACTGTTTCATAATTCCTCTAATCTCAAGCACATCCTCCTAATTAAGCATACCGGTTTGATAGTAATACCTGGAAACTATCATGGTCTAGCCGAAGCTTAACAAGTTGTCTTCGTATCCTCTCCCTCCTTTCAGAGTCATCATGCTTTCTACAAGTTCTGAGAAAAGCTTCCCAAGTAGAAATATCCGGTGCCAAAGGCATGCTCTCAATAAGCTACTCTACTTCTTTAAGCTTACCAGTACGCCCCAAAATGTCCATCATTCATCGTAATACTCAACATTAGGTTATATCTTGTGTTCTTGTACCATGAAATCAAAGTGAAAGCATTCCTTGTTTACTAAGCCCATATGTCTACATGCTCCAACAACTCCAATAAAGGTTTTGTCATTACTCCACAATTTTTTATCACTAGAAAGATGTTTTGTTACCTTCCTATCAAGCCATTTATTGCCAACCCAAGAATCATAATGTTCCACATGGACACACCTTTGTCCTCCCTTAATTGGAAAACATCAAATGCATTTTAAACACAACCGCACTTCATGTTCATGTCTATGAAGGTCATATCCATATAATAATATCAACCTCAAGATAAACCTTCTTAATTTTCACATGAACCCATTTTCCTTGTTCAAGGGCAACCAAGTGAGTACGAGTTGAGATGACGCTCACCAAAATGATTTCATCGCGTTGCATCTAAATATATGTGACTGATTCCATATGTCTCAATGATGGCAGTCCAAGTCTTGAACCTTAGACGGGGATTGAAACAAATATAGACTTTGTAGTAAGAACTAACTGGCACTTCCATACACCTTCATTATTTCTGAAGAAACGAAAAGGATCGTCCCAATCTTTTTTCTTTTTTTTTTTCTTTTCTCAAAACTTGCCCATAGATCTCCTTCCCAATTTTCAAATTTCTAAGTTGAGCTTAAACATTCAAAAGCCTTGCTAGCGCAATAGAGTCTTGCATATGCTTCAACAACTGCATATAGCTAATAAGTCCAAAGTCTCATAGAGAAACCCACTCTCTGCATGAGTCAATTATTGCTATCCAGGAGATCACATTTCTCTGAGGTATATCTTCGAGTAACTTGAGTGAATAATTTAAGATTATGTATTTCAAATATGTCACAATCAAGGAAGTAACCATAGACACCTTATCAATAAATCCATTCTTCGTAATATAAGTGTGAATATCTTTTCCATGTTTTAGGTCCTTCAACAGGCACAAACCGGCAAAACAGTGGCAATTGTAACACTATTAAGCCTACAACTTCTTGCTGCACTTCACACAATTGACCTTAAGGCCTGCTCAAGTCTCCTTTTTGAGATATAGCTCAACAGTGAAGCTATCCAGGAAATGTGTTATTTCTTTCTAATGAACCATAAAATACTCGTCTTCCATATCATATGTCACGACACTTGCAATACAAATCAATCAATCCAGATTGTATGCAGTTACTTCAAGTCACTCCTTGTCTTCAGTACATACACGTGAACCTCTCGGCCCAATCATCATGCCTATCACAAGTAGGATTGTTGTCAATATAACTGGAGTAATTCTCTCTTTTTGAAACTTTGGTCTTCTCTTGGAAATTTTTGATTTCTCCATCGTAAAAGAACTAGCCATGTCCTTCATGTCAGCAAAATCTACTTTTAAGCTCTCTCATTAAAAGAATTTTCTACACTATTGAAGAATGTAGCATTTTCTATGTCCAAGGACGCGAACTTGAAAGTGGCCCCTTCACCAATGTCACAATTTGAATTGCCACAACTAGCAATCTTGTTTGGCTCCTCAGTTTTAACTCTTGGCCACAAACTTCCGAGCAGTCAAAGGCAGAGAGCTTAGATTTACGTTTAAAACTTCACCATAGTCTAAATATCCCCCATGATAGACCTCACCGCATAATGAGTAGAGACACCACCTCCTTTTCTGTTCTTCACCATTCAATTTTCTTTCTATACCTTTGGCCCAGATTCATAGTTGTCATATTTTGACTCGTATAGCCATAAACCCATTGTCCAAACCAAACACCCTTCCTTATAAAGATTGATGAATTTAATTGACATGCGCCATCAACCGAAAGTCTAATAGTCCAAGCCGCCAAAGCAAGGAGACATTGTCGCATCCTCCTTTTCGTCCTTAGGGAGTTCGACCACAACTGCTTTAATCGTCGTCAAAAAGGGTGACACACTAGCAACATCAACCAATGCAAACCTAATAACTTTCAATGGATCGATAATTCTAGATTTGACCATAATAACATAGCCACATTTTGCTGCATCTTATCCTCAGAGTTATCCTGGGACATCCTATTCTAGGATTTCTCCTATGACAACAACTCCCTTGACTCCAGCATTGCAAGCAATGATACCGACAAGAATCTTCAACGAGTTCTGAATATTTCTTAAAAACTGTTTTTCTTTTTTAAATCAAAGTTGGCAATATGCAACTTGTCCAATTCTTTTTATGCATAAGGAAGAGCAACACCTCCACCTAATGCTATACCCTCTTCTATAGCTACCTTTGTGGCATCCAATGCATCGGTAACCCCTATCCTTCTTCTTACCTACTTCTGCTTCACTAACTTTTCCAATCTTCAAGACAATCACACCACTAGATAGTTTTGTCAATCTCTCTCGCAATTTCTTTTTATCATAGTTTGAAGTGCTCAACTCATTTGCAGACCTAATTCGTTCACTTGTCTCTGAAGTCTTATCACTAGCACTATCAAGGATAACTGTGTTATTTTTAGACACCACTTTCTTGCAAGATCCAAGCATCTCAAGATCCACCTTCTCTAGGTTCATTCCAAACTCTTCAGTATTTACTTCGTCACCAGTAAGAGTGACAAGATCCTATAAACCTACTTTTTTGTTCACTTCAAAACCAATAGCTTTAATAACACAAACCTCGATTCTCGCACAAAGTTTATTTAGGATAAGGGTTGCTAGGCATAACTTTCAACTTCCTCAGCAACAATGAGTAATGGTCCTTATTTCTTTAGTGTCGATAAAACTTTCATAACCAAACCTCAAGAACCTTAAGATACATTTCCAATATCAAAAGTAAAAATTCGCTTGCTTTTGTCGTCCCTTAAAAACAAAGCATGCTATTTGTTGATCACTTGGGCCCAAAATAAAAAATACATCTTGGTACCTAAAAAGGACTAAAGTGTTATAAACTAACACACAATCTCACAACATTTCATAAAATCTACACCCAAAAATCATAACCTCAACTCCGAAATCACAAGATGGCATACCCCCGAACCATCAAGAAATGGGGATGACACGGCCGTCCTTTCACCCGAAGGACACAGCCTCAACACATAAAAATCCAACTCTCAAGAGTCCCCCCGTCGTTGTGGCTCTTGTACTACTCATGGCTAGCTGAGAAACCTGAAAAAGATTGGAAAATAGAGAGGTAAACAACCACAGCTTAGTGAGTAGTGCATCTCTTCCAAGCGGATCAAGCACCCACTTTGCACATTTACAAAACCAAACCACAACTATTTTAATCCAAATCCAGAATATAACAAACATACAATAAGAGAATAAGTTACATATACGTTGATATGGGCAAACATATTCATTTCACAATAATACCAAAACAAACATCAATGGTCAAATCTATTAATCAATCTCATTAATTCACATGCAAATAGTCTATTCCATTGGTTAATCTTTTCTCACACATTAATGGTCCATTCATTGATCCATCTTATATGAAACCACAAGTCGATGGTCCATTCTAACAATTAATCTCAAATCACATGTCAATAATACATTCCATCGACTAAACTCAAATCACGCGTCAATGGTCATCTCCATTGACCAAACTCATATCACATGTCAATGATTCATTCCATTGATTAATCTGATACTTAATATCAAACTACGGTCATGACACAATGCCTAGTGATAAGGTGACCAAGATTTCCCCATAGCAAGGTCTCCACCTATTATAAACCGGTGGTTCAACCTACAAAGATATTCTAGACAAGCATGTGCATACCCACAAGCCCCTCACTGGACTCACAGCGATATTGAGCATCAATAGCAATATAAAACAACACCATCCACAATTCACAAAATCAAATCCATAAATCATTTCATATGTCACCAAAAGTTTTTGCAATTCAACTCATCCGCCAGAAATACTTTTCATAGAACATTCTCAAATAATTTCAAGACTCGTCTCATAAATTGGTTTTACAAATTGAATCAAATCTAATGCATGTCATAAAGCATTTCACATATCAATATCTCTATAACATTTCATAAACTATCTCAAAATCAAGAGCTTTTCTAAAAAGGTTTCGTGTACCTAAAATATATAATATTTCTCAACTTTGTTTCTCAAGTAGAACATTTTTTTTTTTTACCAACTAGTTCTTATATAATTTACAAATATTAAAACGTAACAAATGCCCAATCCAAATTTTATGCAACAAACATGCTTATTCACCTCTCATAACATATCAATTTTTTTTTTTTTAATCATTTTGAAAACATGAGTTTATAAATTCTCAGAAGAGATAACACCACTCACCTCGGAAAGCCAAAAGTTAGCCTACGGTGGTTACTCGAGTCAACGCACTCGTATTTCTATCAATTAACTGAAAACGATATCAAAACCAAATAATATGCTACTCTAACTAATGACTTGACTAAACTAGGCTTATTCGTCGATAAAATAACACTTACACGCTCATAAATCGCATATCCAAAGCAATTTATTCAAGCTGTCCGCAACACGTAGTTCAAGCGCGAAACTTGATTGCGCCATAACTTTTTCCATCGAATCTCATTTCGAACGTTTTTATAGTCAATTAAAAGTTTTTTCAATATACTATAAGGAACCTGACTGAACCATTCCAAAATCAAGCCGAAAACCAACGGAATTATGGCCCCAAAACTGCTGGACACGCAATATTCATTGCTCACGAAGAAATTAAAAAAAAAAATTCGAGCAAAATGTAAGCTCAAATCATGATCCGTAAAATCTTACAGCTCTACAATACCATAAACTATGATTTCTGTAAAAATATGTGGCTCAACGATTCAAAAATTAGACTTCATCGCTTGATTTTCCCAAAATTTTGAATTTGAGCTCTAAACCTTGAAGATACTTCAATTTGACAAACGAGGGGCTTAAGCTCTTATCGGGTGTTGCATCACAAAGTTGAGTCAGCTTGGCGAGACGTTTGCGGCGTGCACGCGCCAAATCCTCTTTCCTTTCTCCCCCTTCTTCTTCTTCTTCTTCTTCTTCTTCTTCTCCTTTCTTTCCTTTCTTTCCCTTGCACGAGCTCTCTGGTCATGCCTCTCTCTCTCTCTCTCTCTCCCCTCTTGTCCTTCTTTTCCCTTCTTTCTTTCCCTTTTATCTCCCCCTTTTTTCTTTCCTTCTTTTCTTTGCTTTTCTCTCTCTCTCTCTTTTCTTTTTCTTCCTCTCTCCCGAAGACTCTCGGCCTCTCTCCTTCTTCTTTTCCTTTTTTATTTTTTATTTTTTTTGGCTCGGTCAAAATCCATATTTTACGATGCACACAAAAGTTTGACCAAAACAGGTTATAACAAATTGACAGTGTAGAAACCGAGAGGATATAAAGTGAGTGTGCGCACTTTTGAGCCCCATTAGTCTACATTCAAACTGTTTTTCCCTTGTCAAATTATCCCAATTTGCATCTTTTGCTAAAATGTCGCGCATCATCCTCTTTCCAAGTACCAAGAAAATTGTGGACGCAAATTTGGAATATTCAAACCCAAACCAAAATTAAGAACTTCTTCTGGAATTTACGCTAGTGGCAGATCTTACCTAATCTCAGGTGTCCAATTTGTCAGAAGCACACAGAGACCATAGAGCACTTATTCACTCTCTCCTCCTGGACGCTATTGGCGTGGGCCGACCCTGCGCTACAGATTCGAACCTCAACCCGAGGATTCTCTAGATTGGAAGAATGGCTTTTGAATTTTCTACAAAAGAAACAAACTCACCTGATTCTGAGCTCGTCACAGCCATCCTTTGGTATGTTCGGAAAGTTCGAAATGAGCATGTCTTCAGAGCCCTCACTCTAGATCCACGAACGTAGTGCAATCAAGTCAGGGAACGTTGTGTAGTTGCAAGAAGTGGAACCACGAAGGAAAAAATAGCATCTCGGAGCAGATTTCTCCTCCCCGTAGTTGGATCCTGTCACACCCCCAAAAACTACAAAGAATGGGGATGACACGGCCGTCATTCTTTACAAAGGACGCGGCTTCAAACACAACTAACAAACTGATATTAACTTATATATATATATCAGATAAACCTTCAAATTAGTTGCAACATCAGAGTTTCTATAATTCACCAAAAAGAGAAAAGAAATATACGTTTAAAACTCAGACGATCCAACCACTAGTAAGGATCATTTTGCACCACTTCCTTAAATCATACCAAAAACAAAATAGAACTCCCTAAAAGTTTCCCACGACGGCACACTCGCTCTATTTGCTGCTAGCTGAGGAACTTGAAAAGATCAAAGGAGGAATGGGATGAGCAACCACAATAGTACATAACTTCTAAGCAGATCGAACAACCACTATGCATGTATACAAAGCAATACCAAATTTCATAACACCAATTCAATATATAAAATACATATCGAATCATATAAAAGTTATTTCTTATCATAAAAAATTTATACTAATATGGAAAACTCATTTGAATTGCTATCAAAAGTCAAGTATCAATGGTCGAATCCATTGAATAATCTCCATCAAAAACACATATCAATGGTCTATCCATTGATCAATCTTTTGCTCAATAACTAACCATGGTCACGACAAAACGCCTTGTGACAATGCGACCAAGATTCTCTCCTTGGTAAGGTCTCCACCTACAAAGCCGGTGGCTAGGCCCAGAAGGATATCCTAAACCTGGTATGCATACCTTAAAAACCCTTCACTGGGTTCACAGTCATATTGAGCATAAATAACCATTCTCTAATACCAGAAATCCAATCCAAAAATCAATATCTTAAATCAAACAAATAACATTTTGCAACATAGCCCATCATCCATTTCATACTCGTTTCTCAAATCATCATAAATCTTTCTATAAATCAGTCGCAAAGCAATTTCATATATGTTTCTCCACAAACCTTGTATAACGTGCTTTTCAAAGATTCACAATCAACCAAAGGGTAGCAATTGTTCGATTTGGCTTTTATGCAATAAAAATGCTCTTCTCAATTCAATATATATATTTCAATACATGATTTTATAAAACCAAAGAAGATATAGTACCACTCACCTTGTCGTCTACGACCAAACGACAAATGATACTTGTATCGTTCAACTCAAAGCCCTATCAAATAACCAAAGAATAATGTTAAAATCTAATAAAATTCTATCTCGACTACAAAATGACTAAGTTACGCCTTAACTCTAACAAAAGGACTTCTGCGCGCTAACAAGTCGCATAACCAAAACGATTGTTCAAGCCATTCGCAATATGAAGTTTAAGCGTAAAACTTGATTGAGCCTTAGCTCTCTCTTCCGAACTCCGATCCGAACGTATTTATAGTCAATAGAGAGCCCTTGACACATATTACAAGAATCCCAAATTGACCGCCCACAATCAAGCCGAAAAATGACAAAAATACGGCCCAAAGCTGCTGGACGCGTACTGTTCACTGCGCACGGGAAACTTTAAAATTTTGTTTCGGACAAACCATAAGCTCAAATCACGATCCGTAAAATCCCACGGCTCCACAACACCCTAAGCTACCATTCCTACAAAAATACGTGGCTTAACGACTCCAAAATCGGATTTCACAGCTCGATTTTCCAAAAATTCCGAATTTGAGTTCCAAATTCAAAAATTACTTCAATTGGATGAATGAGAGGCTTGATCTCTTACCGGGTGCTGCGTTATGGAGTCGAGTCAGCTTGGCGAGCCATCCGAGGCGTGCACGTGCCAAAACTTCTTTCCTTTCTTCCCCTTTCTCTTCTTCTTCTTATTCTTCTTCTTCTTTTCTTTCTTTTCTTTTTGGTCGAGGAAACTCTCGGCTACTATTTAGCCGAGCCCTCTCCCATCTCCTTTTTCTTTTTTTGTGTTATTAACTTTTCGACTTCTTTTTCCGTTTCTTCTTTTGGGGCCTTTAAAACTTCTTTTTCTTTTTCTTCTTTTGGGGCCCACTAGCCTAATGTTACAGATCCCACCAAGACAGGGCACTACATAAATGAGGTTTTCGTACCTAGCCTGAACGAAGGTCCTATAGCCTGTGTCTGTAGAAACTCCTCCTGGATTCTCGTTGATGGCTTCTCAAGATCGGTCGGTGCCTCCTCCACAGTGCAAGTTGAAGCCTTAGTAATGGTCGAAGCACTTCGCTTTCTCACTTCCCAAAAGTACAAACAACTCAATTTAGAGCCTTACTGCTTGAACGTGATAAGCTCCGTTTCAGTCTTCAAATTACTTTTGGAGGGAGGAGCATGCTCTTATCTCTCGAGCCCTTGAGCTCCTACTGCAATTTTCCCATTTGAGGCCAGCCCATTGTAATAAAGACCTAAATAGGGTGACCGGTTAGGTTGTCAAAACCCATGGAGATTGAATTTTGTCTCAACACTGGTTAGCCCACTCCTCACAGGCCCTATGGGTTCTACCCTATGTTGTGACCCCTGTGACCCCTTTTGTGGGCTCAGATATGCACTGTTGATAAATAAAGAAAAATTGTTTCGACAAAAAGACAAATTAGGGAAGAATATGATTAATAGTCTAATTAGCCAAGTCATAAGACCAATCACATTTTAAATGGTTTAAAAATCTTGCTGTTTTTTCTAATTAACATTCACATCAAAAGAAATTTTTCCTAAACTTTTATATCCGGTTATAGTTACTATTGTTCAATTTCATCTTTTAAAGATTCCCATGATCTCTTTAAATAAATTAAAATGCAATTGAGGGTTAGTGGGAGTAATTTCACGCATTATGTAGATAGTTTGTTATCCTTTTTAATTGGAGGCAAAAGGTCACGCGGTTGATATTCATTTGTATTAGGGGTGTCAAAAAATCCAACCCGAACACGACCCGAACACGAAACAAGCATGATACGTGTTTCGGGTCTTGATACTGTTCGAGTAACACATATAAAACAAGTAAAGAAATATGTTTCGGGTTGGGTCAGGGTTGGAACATTGTTCGACCCGAAATACGTTAACTCCTGCTTCCGAACAAGCGAACAAACACAAACGGTAAACACGTTCTCATCTTTCTTTATCGTCAAACACAGACATTTCCCTCTCGGCTTCGCCTTCTTCTCCAACGACTGTGCCTTCGCTCACGATTGCCTCTCCTCCGATCGATGCGCCTCCGCCTCGCCGTCGCCGTCGCCGTCGCCACCCCTCCTCTCAACGCCGGAACCCTAGTCGCCGCCGAATCAGTCGATCGTTGTCATCTATCGCCGCAAACCCCTCAGGTCTGTGCTTCCATCGATTTCTTGATCCGCGAGGAGCTTCGGCGTCCTTCTTCTTCGTTGAATTTTCCTGTTGATTTTTTTCCGAATTCGATTGGCTATGGTGGTGGTGAAAGAGGAGGCGGGTGCTCTTTTAGGGCTCTGTTTGAGGTCACTCTCTTCGTTCGAGCTTGCTTCTTTTTGAGCTGCGCGGGGCTCAAATTGTTTTCCTTGGTAGAGATTTGGTCTCTCTCCTCCTGTGGAAATCTTGGGTCTCTAGGCTGAGCTGAGGTAGTGATGTAGGCATTCGAGAGTTTGTGCGGTCTAGCCGTGTTTCGGTGTTGTTCTTAGCATGTGGGCTAGCCTTTGCTGGAGATGGGGGTAGTAGTAGTTAACCCCGTATGATCTTAGAGATGTTGGGAAGACTTGCTATATTGGTTGGTGGATGAATTCTGTGATGTAGATATTTTAGTGCACAAGTTGCAAACGGGGTCCAGGACACTTTGAATTTACTCTGTGCGGGAGAGCTGTTGGTGTTGATACTTCAAGAATCTGTTTAATATTGAATTTTATAGGACAGAAATGAGGGCAGCAATCCTTTATAGCATGGAATGTTGACTGTTCCATCACTTACAAACTAAGCTTAATGAAGTGATGATAATCTGATGGACACGTGAGTGATAAAAATAAAATTTTGTAATTTAGAAAGGTTTTAGAATGGAAAAATTCAGAATTACTCCTATGGCTCCTTTACTTCAATTGAAATTGATATTTAGAAATGGTGCTATTGTTGAGGGAATGTAATTTATATTCAGGAGGAGCTTGTAAATTAGACAAACCGATGGACAAAAGTTGAAATTGTCTCCGATGTAGTAATGTGCCCTTTGTGAAAGAATATAATGAATGTGCACTGTTATTCAGCATATCATGCTGCAACAGGAGTTGTGGACTAGTAACTGAGGAAAGTTGAAGTTAAAATGTGGCGCCCTTTTTACTATTAGCGTAACTTGCAACCTATTATCTGTGTTTAAACTTCTTTTTGAATGTTTCCTACAGCTCCTTTCAGTATCAACATTCCTTGGGGCAATATTTTGCTTTTCTACCTTTTGTTTCAAGAGCATGTACCCTTTTCTGGCTTTTTATGCTGTTGGTGAGCTGCTGGTGTTTGCTACGCAGGTACTATATCTTATCACCAGTCAACATACTATTTCATCAGAACCTAGTACTTCTCTAGGCTGCCTCAAATGCCTTTTGGACTTCTTGTCCATTCCTTGCAATTCTTGCTCATCAGAAATAAAGAGACATGGAGAGAGAGAGCAAAGAAGAAGATGGGCTCTCAACATGCTCTCTGCTTCAAAGAAGAAGTCTCTAATTGTGGCAATCACGGTGACTCCGCATCTTCCAGCGATTCTTCTGTCACGGCTCTTCTTGTTTTTAGCACACTGGTCGCTGTTTGTGGGGCTCTTGCAATTGGCTGCGCTGTGAGTATTGGTGCTGCACCAACCACATTTATGAGCCATTCACTTTGTCTTTTATGGAGTCTTTGTTTTCTCTGTGATGTTTCTTCTGTTCATTGTCACCAAGAAGCTTTCTGTTGGACTACAGTTTAAGGACAGGTCATACTCACCAATTCTTTCCAATTCATGAATATCTAGTAGCCTCAAGAAGATGCAATTAACTTGGTTAGTAGGTTCTGCATCATATGGCCTGTCCCTGAAAAAATAGCATCTGCAGGAATTATTAATAGGTATTTTGTGTTCTTGTAATAACCTGTTCGCTTAAGATTGGGACTGTTACAACTACCCGAAGAAAAAAAAAGGAAACCCAGCAATCCGACCCGAACCGACCCGAAACACATTAGACCATCTAATGTGTTTTGGGTCGGGTCACAGTGTGTGGCAATTGTGTTTCGGGTCGGGTCAGGTAACAACAAGACCCGACCCATTGACATCCCTGATATGCCGCATTGTGATGGAGAAATAGGGGAAAATATGCAAATTTTATTGGCGCCGAAACTGTAACTTCTTTAATTTCAATTTTCAAACGCATCAGATTAAATTAATGTTTCTCTTTTTTCCCCCAACCGTCTCTTCTTAATCATCGTGGGGCAAGGACAAGTTTTGTTGCCCCTGTCGTCAGTGATGCACAACGAACCATTATTATTGCACTAAAATGAGTTTGTTTCTTTTGATCAAGTCTACGCTCTAAAAATTGATGGAATTTGAAGAGCAATCTCTTCAGCTTCATATAATTATCATCGTCAAGTCCTTCTAGCCATAGAGGGAGATATCCCTCTACTTCTATTTACTTGTTTCCATTTTTCAATCATACATTATCATTCTTAAAGAACATCGTTTGCCTGGCATAATAGAAAACAAATGATGCACAATTGAGATTTGGTTGGAAAGTTCACGCGTACATCAAGATCGCCTCCAATTGATGATCAATGGGAAGTGGATCCATTGCAAAAAAGTCCTAATCTGGGATCTCTCTCTCAGGTTATATGTTTCTCTTATGGGTGTATCTGATCACTTTTTCTGATTTTCAAAACATTTTTTGAAGAATTAATAGTAAGATCAAATATATACATCTAGACAATTTGAGAAAGAATTTTGTCTGAGAAAATGACCTAAATATATTTGGATATATGTAGCTATAAGCTGCAATAACCTTTTATGAATTCTCTATTGGTAAACATATGCATGTGCTTTAAAAATCTTTTTACTGAGAATACACATGAATTGCTTATAGGGTAGATGGGGTTCGAAATGTGGCATACCGTCAAATATGGTTGGCTTCTAGAAGTCGTCAGTTCGAAACCGAGGGAAGAACAAATAGAAAGAAGACGTAGTTAGGTAGGAATTGACTTGTAAGGTGGGCATTATCTCGTACAGTCCCATTCTCATTGTAGCATTCTTTAAATATATTAAAATACAATTGAGGGTTTGTGGTAGTAATTTGACGTATTAGGTAGACGGTTTATTATTGGGAAAAGTGCCAAAAAAGTCATAAACCTTTTGTAATTGTGCTAACTTAGTTCTAAACATTTTTTTGGTGTCAATTCAATCTTAAACATTTTGCAAATTCAGTTTTTTTTCAGCTAATTTTTAGCCGGATTTTGCTGACTGGACGTCGGCCGGTTGATTGATGTAGCTGATCGGCGCGTAGATAACTTTTAATAATATTTTAATATTTTACAAATTTTTTTTTTTTTTTTTTTCATTTTTTTCTTCGCTCTTCTTCCTCCAGCTAGTCGCCGGACCTTGGCGACGGCCAGCAAGGTCGAGGTTGAGCTCGCCGGCCACCTTGCCAGTGGTCGCGAGGGCGACCTCACGGCCTAGGTAGCGAGGCTCGCCCTCACCGAATCTGGCGAGGGTTGAGCCTCACCCATGGTTGATAAGGGCGAGCGAACTTAGGGAGAGAAGGGAAAGGGTCAGATCTTGAGGGCAGAGGGCTAGATTTAAGAAGCTGAGGACTCGCTGTCGCGACCGTCGCTCCTTGCAATCGCCTCCAACCCCTTGACACCGTCGCCTTACTATCCTTGCCAAACCCTGAGCCACGAGCGAGGCTCAATCCTCGCGAAATCCGGCGAGGTTCACCCTCGCTGCCCCGCACAAGGCCGCCCTCGAGACCATTGGCGAGGTGGCCAACGAGGTCGACCTCAACCTCGCCGACCGTCAACTCTAGCAGATTGCCGAGGTCCAGCGACTGGTTGGAGGAAGAAGAGGAGAAGAAAAAATAAAAATAAAAATATTCAAAAATATTAAAATATTATTAAAAGTTATCTACGTCGAGTCGATTAGGTCACGTTAGCCAGTCGGCTTCCAGTTAGCAAAATGCAGCCAAAATTGGCCGGAAATGACTAAATTGGCACAACGTAAAAAATGTTTAGGACTTAATTGGCATCCAAAAAATATTTATGACTAAATTGGCACAATTACAAAAGGTTTAAGACTCTTTTAGCACTTTTCCCATTTATTATTCTTTTTAGTTGGAGGCAAAAGGTCAACCAGTTGATATTCATGTGGATGCCGCATTGTGATGGAAAAGCATGTAAATTTGATTGGCGCGAAAACTATAACTTTTTTAATTTCAATTATCAAACACATCAGCTTAAAATAATGTCTCTCTTTTTCTCTCCATTCGTCTCTTCTTAATCATCCCAGTGCAAGGACAAGTTTTGTTGCCCGCCCCCGCCATCAGTGATGCACAACGAGCTATTATTATTGCGCTAAAAGGAGTACGTTTCTTTTGACTGAGTTTACGCTTCCGAAATCGATGGAATTTGAAGGGCAATCTCTTCGGCTTCATATAATTATCATCTTCAAGTCCTTCCAGCTGTAGAGGGAGATATCCCTCCACTTCTATTTACTTGTTTCCATTTTTCAATCATACATTATCGTTCCTATATAACATCGTTTGCCTAGCATAGTAGAAAACAAATGATGCATAATTTAGATTTATTTCACCCCTACATCAAGATCGCCTCTAATTGATGATCAATGGGAAGTGGATCCATTGCAAAAAAGTCCTATTCTAGGATCTCTCTCGTGTTATATGTTTCTCTTATGGGTGTATATGATCACTTTTTCCAATTTTCATAATATTTTTTGAAGAATTAATAGTAAGATCAAATATATACATCTAGACAATTTATTCTATAGGATTATATAAGAAAGAATTTTGTCTGAGAAAAAATGACCTAAATATATTTGGATACATATAGCTGTAAGATGCAATAACTTTCTATGAATTCTCTAATGGTAAAAATATAAATGTGCTTTAATTTTCTTTTTACTAAGAATATACATGAATTGCTTATAAGGTGTGGATGGGGTCCGAAATGTGGCATATTGACAAATTTGGTTGGCTTCTAGAAGTCGTCAGTTTTTTTTTGCATAGAAGTCGTCAGTTTGAAACGAGTGAAGAACAAATAGAAAGATGAGAAGGGTAGTCAGTAGACCCGTTAAACGGGTGGGTCGGGTTAGGTTCGGGTCAGGTCATAAATGGTGTGACCCAAATCGACTCATTTAACCTGTTTATTGTAATGCAAAAATTTTGATCCATACCCTACCCGACTTATACCCAACCCGTACCCAACCTATTTAACTAAAATTAATTTATTATATATATTGCTAAAATAATTTTATACAACAAAAATTTAATAGACAATTTTTATAATTTTTAAAATAATTATTTAAAAAAATCAAATTTTAATTATTTTTTATTTGTTAAAAAATAAAATTTATAATTATTTTTATTTTTAAATATAACTTTTCTTTTTCTTTTTTTCTTCTTCTTCTTCTTCTTCTTCTTCTTCTTCTTTGGCTGGCCGCCGACCACGACGACGGTCGCGCGACTGGCCCCAGGAGAGCCTTGAGCTTGCTAGATTCGGCGAGCTTGAGCTCACCTGACGCCGGTGAGCTCGAGTCTCGCCAGATCCGGCGAGCTCAAGGCTTGCCGAAGTCGGGTGAGGCTTGAGTCTCGCCGAGATCCGGCAAGCTCGAGGCTCGCTTGGCCGATCGCCGACCATCGTGCCGGCGATCAAAGGAAGAAGAAAGAAAAAAAGAAAAGAAAAATAAAAATTAATTATAATTTCGATTTTAAAAAAAATTGTAAAATTAAAGAGAGAAGAGAGAGATTATGAAGTTTTGGTTTTGGCTTTGGGTGAAAATAAATGGGTTAATAAATGGGTATAGAGCTAACCCATTTAAGACCCATATATCTTACTCTATTTAATTTTAAAACCCATTAGGGGTGTTTTAGAAAATAAGGTTTGACTCATTAACGACCCATTTAAATGTAAATTGATCCATAAATGGGTCATTGGCCCATGTTGCGACCAATTTTTTGAGTGAACTACTTAGAGTTTGGTAATGGATTCTAAGCCTAAATTTAGTTTGGGCTCCCAAGCCCATATCAATTCACGACTTAGGTTCACGTTCTTAACATGCAATTGATTTTTAATTAATAGTTGCCACTAATCAGTTTATAGTAGGTCGATTAGACACCTAAGTAAAATAATGAGAAAATTATTTTACTCCTACGAATCAGAGATTGTGAATTCGGGGACTTAGTTACGTTAGATTTCTTTAACGCCATTTCGATACCTTTCTATTTTATTTTGAAAAATGTTTGGCAAGCAACTTGAATTGATTTTACTTTATCTCTCTAATATGTGAGGTAATCATGCGGGTACGCAAACCACAAATTTAACAACCAGATAAAACAGTGAATAAATTGCAAGACTTACCTTATAGCAACGAAAGCTGTAATGTTAAATCAGAATTCACATCAGCAATCCTAAATATAATTTCTAATTAACACGCAATTTTAATTTTTTGTTTTCACTTTATTTAATGAGAATCATGCGATGCATGCTAATAATCTAATAAGACAACATGACCTAAACTATATGACATGAGTAAAGTAATTCATGAAGAAATGCAATACTTAAATACAATCTAAATGACCTAATTCTAATGACGAGCAATTTCTAATTCAAATGAACCTAGTTCTATATGACGTGCATTTCATAAACCTATCCTATATGACGTGCACATGATATTTTTATTCTATTAAAAAATGCAATCTATCCTAAAAATTGGAATTAATTTATCCTAAGACTTTTTTTTTGTATTTTTTCATGAAATTCGAAATTAAGAAAAATGCAAAAATTACCTAGTTAGATTAAGATTCTATCCAATTTAAACTAATCATTAAGTCATACTAAATCCTAATTTAAACTAAGACATTATTCCTAATTTAAACTAAGACATTATCTTAATCTAAGATGCAATCTATCTAAAAAAAATCAATCTAAATTTAAAATGAAACATGCAACTATATCTAATATGGCATGACGTGCCAAGGATGCCCTAATTCTACATGATACATGCATGATGATTTTTTTGTATTTTTCTTTGTAAAATTCGAAATTTAAAATTGCCAAATAATTAAACGTGCCATTTAAATTAAAGAAAACTAACATCCTAAATAAACACATTTTTTGGATTTTTTTATTTAAAAATTCGAAATAAGATTGCAATTCTAAACATGCAAGATAATCTCAAGACTAGGAATATTCTAAAACGAACCTAATCCTAATTCAAATTTTTTTGGACTTTTTCTTTTACGAAAAAAAATTGACTCAAATACCATGACAAGTAAATCAAGCAAAATAATATTGATATCCAAAAATTAGCGAATCATATCTCGCATACGGAGGTCGAGTTGATCGATTTTAAAATTAAATCGATAATCGAATCTCGAGGGTGAGATTGGATTGTCAATTTTTGTAAGGGATTGCGAGTCGAATTTTGGACATGAAAATCGGACTGTCAATCCCTTATTTGAGGGGCTAATTCATGTTAGAATATCAATCATATACTTTAAAGGAACAATTTCACTAAGAAACAAGCTATAAAAAGAAAATAAGAACAAACAAAACAAAAATAAATAAATAAATAAAAAGACTACCTAATTTTTTCCTTTTTGTTTTTTTTTTTTTTTTTTTTTTTTCTGTTTTTTTTCTTCTTTTCCAGGCACGGCTCGCTCGTGGCAGATTGCCAAGGACAGCAGGTCAATCGGTCCGGCAAGGGGAACTCCGGCAAGGGCGGTGGCGGCAGCAGCACCGGGGCGGAGATCTGCGTGCGGGCGGCGTCCGGAGTCGAACAGGGCGTCGTGGGTCCGCCTGGCTTCGATCTAGGTCACTGATCGGAGGCGGAGCAGCTGCTGGGCGAAGCAAGGGTTGCGGAGTTAACGCGGGTCAGAGGTCGCAGCCGAGGTGGGTCGCGGCTCAGAGCAGCGTCGGGTCGTCGGCTTGGGCAGCAGGGCGGTAGTGGTGCGCGGTAGGGCGGAGCGGCTCGGACTACCGGCGAAGGGCGTCCGGATCTGGCGCGGGATGCTCCAGCGGAGGCTCGGTGAGTTGAGGTGAGGAGGTTCGGCGTCCGGCGGGGCAGCAGGGAGAGACGGATGCGCGGCGGAGCTTCGCGGGTCGTCGGGTGGAGCGGCAAGCGGTGCTCAGGCGCGGTGCGCGCGGGTGATCGACCAGATACGGGCAAGGAGGTGCGCCGGTGAAAGGATTGGACACCTGGGAAGCGTCGCTGAAGAAGATGAACAAGGAAATTTTTTCCCTTTTCTTCTCTCCTCTGCAGCCGCACAATTTTCCCACTCTCTCACGTCTGTCTTCTCTTCTTACTTTTTCCTCTTTCGTGCCTTCTCTTTCACCAAAAAGAAGCCCTTAAAACCCTATTTCCTTTTGGGGAATTTTTAAAACCGAGAGAAGACCCCTAAAGTCTATGCACGTACAGCCTTTTATAGGGGAAATAATTAGGATTTCAATTTCTTCATCGAATCAACATCCGCAAAATTACTCCACCAATTTTAACCCATAGAATTTTTCTCTAAATCCAAATCTTGCCAAGATAAATCGCAATATTTTGTCACATCTGCCTTATAAAAAAATTCATAATATCTCGAAAAAAATTTCAAATTTTAAATTTCTTACAAGATAATTTTTGATAAAAAATCATGGGTTTTGGCCATTTCTTTCGACTTCGTGATTTTCATCCAACTAATTTGAACTCATCCGCTACCGATCCAATAAAATGCAAACAAAAAATGTAAATTAAAAATAAATACACCTAAATCTATATGTTATGTAATTAAATATTTTCAGGGATAAAATTAGCCCATAATTTTTATGCAACTAAATAAATAACCAGATCATCAAAATTTAGGTGTAAACAACCCATTTAACACCTTTAGTAGTCAGGTAGGAAATTGGAATTGACCTGTAAGGTGGGCGATATCTCGTGCAGTCCCATTCTTATGTAGATAGTTTATTATTCTTTTTAGTTAGAGGTGAAAGGTCAATCGGTCGATATTCATGTAAATTTTATTGGCGTTGTCGCGATCAAATTTTCGGGTGAACTACCTAGGATTTGGTTAATGAATTGTTAAACCTAGACTTAACTCGGACTCTCCCAAATTCATATCAATTCGCGACTTAGGTCCAAGTTATTAACACACAATTGATTTTTTCAATTAGGAGTCGCCACTAATCTATTTTTGGTGGGTCGATTAGAAACCCAAGTAAAGTAACAGGATATTTACTTTACTATGGATTCGAGGACTTGATTAAGTTAGATTTTCTAACGTCCTTTCGGTACTTTTCTTTTTATTTTGAAAAATGTTTTGCGGGCAACTTTGGATTAATTTTAAATTTATTTCCTTGTGGAGTGATCATTGGGTGCGCAAACCACCAATTTAACACCCAAGAAAGCAGTAAATAAATTACGAGACTTATTTTATAGCAACGAAAGCATCTGCGTCGTTAGATCATAATTCACATTATCAACTCTAGATATGATTTCTAATTAACACGCAATTTCTTTTTATTTTCACTTAATTAATGAGAATCATGCTTTTATATAATGCAATATAACTAAATGACCTAATTCTAATGACGGGCAATTTCTAATTAAATGGACCTAGTAACAATCACTAAATCTAATTTTATATGACATGCGATGACATTTTTTATAAAAAGAATGCAATCTATCCTAGGAATTGAAACTAATTTATCCTAAGTCATTTTTTTTTTTTTTTGTATTTTTCATGAAATTCGAAATTAAGAAAAATGTGAAAATTATCCAATTAGGGTAAGATTCTATTCAATTTGTATTAGGAATTAGGTTAAGCCAAATCTTAATTTAAACTAAAATATTATCCTAACTTAACAATTTCTAACCTATGATGCAATCTATCTAAAAAAATCAATCTAAACTTAAAATGAAATATGCAATTTTATCATAATATGCAATGACGTATAAAGGATACCCTAATTTTACATGACATATACATGATGATTTTTTTTTTGTAATTAATTAATTTCGAAATTCATGAGTACCTTTATTATTGCCATCAAATCAGCAGGTCATCAAATGATGTCATTGGGAATTAACAAACTTTGTGTTTAGGATCTGAACATACCATCAAATGCCTGGTTCTTAGAGCTTGCTTGAATTTTATTGCGTCTTTTAAGATTTCAATTCCAATTCTAACTGAGGTTTTTAGTGTATTTGCATCTTTGGCTGGAGTTTAGCTGCATTTGGCATCTCTGAAAGTGTCATTACATGTTGTTGAAAGGTAAATATGATTTATTCCCAAGAGTAATTGTGTTTTCCTTTTCCAGCTAGGAGCCACCTTTGAACTGAATATTGAGCTTCTGCAAGTAGAACAGCCTGAAAGAAGCCAGACTTAGCATTGGGTGAGCAGGACCACGAGGAGATGGAGTTGATATAATGCTGAAATTTTGTCTCTTTTGCTTCTAACAGAAGCAGATGAGTTAGCTGAGGGATCCTTATGGGCGAGCGATTAGTCGATTAAAATTGTGACTCTCCGGTTTCTACATATCTTTGTCCGTATCAAAAAAGCCCCTGCACATTTTGTATGTATCTACTAGGATTTCGGAATTCAACGAAACACCTTCTTCATCTTCTTCATCTTCTTATATTCTTGGTTCTAATGCTGCATAATTCACTGATATTGTTCAAATTCCAGGCATGATACTTGAGATGCATTTGAGAGTGGTCTCAAAGTCTCTCTTTGTTGTCTAGGGTTCTTATTCTAATGCTTTCTTATTGTCTTAGGTAATTAAACCAACGGTGTTGATTGGAACATCAGGCGTGGGAAGCACTTTTAGGGAAGATGTGGTTGAGGCTATGGCAATTTATGGACATAGAAGCTTTGGTTTGTCTCTTTCCTTCTTCGTTATAGTTCAAATTTGAAAATGAAAAAAGAAAAAGAAAAAAGAACTTGTTGGAACCTGGAACCGACCCTGGAATGCGTGGACGGGGTAGGTTCCAGGTTCCAAAATGAGAAACTTGTACCCGAGAGTAGGTTCTAGGTTCCAGACGGAACCGAACCGAAACCGGGAACCACTCACCCCTAATTGCAATTCGCTAGAAGATAGCCAAAGTAAGTACTTGCTTTTTAGCAAAAATCAAAACAACAGCCCCTTTTAACTCTTCTTTTTGCCAAAACACTAGAACTGTTGAAGAGATGCAAGAAGTTGGTAAGATCCTAAAGATCGATACTTGAGGAGTCATCAATTTCACCAATATGGACAAAAATAAAACGGCCTTGGATAATTGAGATTTATTGTTATGATGTCTAGGGTCTAAGCTACAACTTTTCAATGGCAAACTCTGCCCATTTGGTAAAAAAAACTTCTGAGACCTTGAGCCACTGCTGAGTTGTTAAAATATAAGAGGACAAACCAAAGATGGGTTTGCCATGTTTTGAATTATAATAGGTTGCAAATATGAAAACGCTCCATAAATGATCCTTATCACTCCTAACTGTCATAGAAAAGCAAGAGATAAGCACATGCACTTTTGAAATTTCCATCCTAGAACCTGAGACTTAATTTTTTCCAAATACTGTTAATGAACTATTAAACCTTAGTGATGATCACCTAGAAATGCTGACGTGGATAACATTGACCACAAAGGTCTTCATGTCACGTTTGACTGATTACTAAGGTTTAAATTACAAAATTCATGCAATTGGATGTAATTTTCCCAAAATGGTAAAGCAAAAATTATAGAAGAGAGAGACCAATTTGCCATTCCTAACCCTAAGGAGACAACGGAAATAAGGTAATTGCAGCTCAACTTTGAACACGTCTTATTATGCACCAAAAATCCCTATAAAGAAGAACAATCAGTTACGTCACTCAGCTTTTGTTAGAATGAGAGCTCGTAGATTGCTCTCAAGCAAATAAAAGGTACCGCAAATATGAAAGCCACCTCATCGAGTAACCACTGCATTAGCTTTGCTTATTTGGTCCGGCACTTTTGTGCATAAGGAAATCTCATTCTATGCGTGCCGGAGAGATATACAAAGATTAGGATACTCTATGATGGGGTGTGTTCTATTTGCTTGTAGGTTCGTAACAAAGACGAATAGCCTGGAAATTCGTCAAGAGACTGGAGGACAACAGATGGCGTTGTCATTACTGCAGTGAAGAATTCTTTGAAGACCTTACAGGAGTGAAAGGTCGCTTGCTCAAAGTTCCAAAGGCAGGGATTTCCATTTGCACAGAAGTGCCAGAACCCGTCAGAAACCTAATGCCGTCGTTACTGGATGAGGTGGCTGAAGAAGAGAGCAGAGTGGTGGCTGAAGTACAGAGAAGAGAAGCCAACGGTCAATCGTCCACGGAACCAAAGTTACGTGACATGCCGACTCAAGCTGAGGTGGCTGAAGAAGAGAGCAACGAAGTCGACCGTCAAATTTCCACGGAACCTGTAGGAAAAAGGCTGGTAAGAACAAATAAATTTGTCTGAGGCGTGCAAACGTAAGCACTGTCCTTAAGGATAATTTCGCCCCTCGAAGTGCGAAACTCGGTATCCTCCCAAGATACAATAGACCATCTTCTATATTCCGCACTGAATATTAGAAGGAACAGAAACAACGTCTGTGTATAACCCAGCAAGAAAAAGGAAATGAAAGATTTCAAAAAGAAAGAATATTCTCTTTCATTCAGCGTATATTTTTAAGATTGTCTTGTGAGATTTTATATTCAGACAAAATATAGTTGTTAAAAGAGTCGTTGTAAAATAATGAAGGATTTATTTGAGAAATAAATTAAATGTTACAAAACAATTGGAAAGCCATTGTATGATCGTTAAGAAACCGTTATGTGACTGTTAAAAATAATAATGGTTTTCAATGCGGTCATAACTATTATCGAAGTTATTATTGTTAATATTTCAAAATATTATTGAAATATCCAACAATCCCCCACATATTTCAAAAGATTTTAAAAATAAAATTAATATGATGCTGGGTTATTGGAGTGTAATGCATCGGAACTGGTGCTTGTTAGGCTATGAACCAGCCCTAAAAAAAATGAAATATAATTTACGAAATTATCGGTGAAGTTTGAAACTTCTATGAACCAAAAATTTCTTTTGTGAATTATAATTTTCATCAATCACATTGCACTCCCACAAACTTTGTTGTTCAACGCGGTTTTGCGCTAATAGGCCATGTGCGTGCTCGGTTTATTTATAAGTGCTTTAGAGATTTTCGCCAAAAATTCTCATAGGAGCGGCCCCACTCCACACTTATATAGGTGATTCCATCAAGTGTATTATGCAGCTTAATACACCACCAATAATGGCTATGAAATTTCATTAAGAACTTAGCTCAACCTCTTTTTTCCTTGCAGTTTTGCACCATTCTCATCTTAGGATAGACAATAATTTTTAATAGTGCATCACTAGAACAACAAGTGATTTGTTATTACCTATATGAACCTAATTCATGGGATTGCCAATCACATAGGTTGGGTTACCATCACTGTTACTTTTCCTCAATTGGCTTAAGTCTCATTTCCTCGATGTGTCATAAATTAATTTTCTTCCCACAGGTTTAGTCAGAGGATCGGCCAAATTCACTTCTGACTTTACAAAATCAATGGATATAATTCCATCTTTGAGTAGCTGCTTTACTACATCATGTCTCAATCGGATGTGTCTATTTTTACCATTGAAAGTTTTATTTTTTGCAATGGCTATTGCTGCTTGGCAATCACAGTGCATAGACACAGAAGGTGTCGATTTCATTCCCAAAGGAATATCCGCTAAGAGGTGTTGGAGAAATCTTCTTTGAGTGTTTTGAAGCTAACAAAACGTTTCCATCAGTCTAGTTTGAAGATTTATAGACTCTACTATTTAAAGTTTGAAGACCTCCGAACTGCCAGACTCAAGACTCAAAGTCTATTCTCATTGACAGTTTCTAATCTGTCGAAGAAGGTCTATTCAGGACTGGATGTTTCGTTAAGGATTTGACCTTATCGATTGGAGAGATCTCTTGGCTGGATATGACATAACGGAATCCTTTATTCGAATCAAGATTGATTGAGGATCCGATGATTGGCGAAGTATACTTGGAAGGTTCTACTTATGGAAACCGAGATCCTGATTATATGGGCGAGCAAGATTGATGGGCTATTGTCATGTTCCTTAAATAGCTCGAATAATCTTTCTAATTGATTCTGTCCAACGGGTAGATTAGAAGAATTCCTTTGGTAAGTGCCAACGGGGTTGATGGCATAAAAGAGTATATAAGAAAGACATTCCAGTTGTTTGAGTGTGTGCGCGATAGAAGAATTCCAAATTCTGAAGCTCTTTGTTCTTAGTCAATTCATTTGTTGAGCGAAATCTTGTACGCAAAAGAGAGTTTATATCTTTGAGAAACCTTGAGGAAGTGTGGTAGAGTATCTACACTGTGGAATCAAGGGAGAGCTTTGCTGTAACAACTCTTTTGTTCATAGTGAAATCCGGCCGGTGGGCTGTCAGTGCGGAAGAGTGGACATAGGCTTGGAATAAGCCAGACTACTATAATTTCTGTGTTCATTTTCTCTTCCTTACTCTCTTTTACTTTGATAATAATTTGTTGTATTAACAAAAGACAAACTTCCTTTCTATTGTCTGTTTAGTATTGCTTACTTATATCGAGAAACTATTTTTACACCTATTCACCCCTCTTTAGGTGCTTATACTAGCTATCTCAATTAGTATCAGAGCCTGTGTACTCACTTAATTTGAAGTGTTTCACTTTAGAGTTAAAGATCCATGGTTAGTATGTTGGCTCCAGGGCTGGTAGAAGGGCAAAGCAATACTAGACCGCTTTACTTTGATGGAAATGAATACAACATATGGAAAAACAAGATGAAGGCATTCCTAAGATCAAAGGATCCTCTAGAATGGGACGTGGTAGACAAAGGAATCATTCCTAAAGCCGCACCTGTCTCAGAGAGAGGAAAAGAAGTTATTGAGTCTAGTGAAATGACTCAGGAAGAGATAACCAAGAGACAAGCTCTTGATGCAAAAGCAATTTATTCTTTATATTGCGTTTTGTCACCTACTGAATATAACAGAATATCTTCTTGTGTTACAGCCAAAGAAGTTTGGGATAGATTACACATCACCTATGAAGGAACTGATCGAGTGAAAGAAACCAGAATCAACATTCTCCTCGGTCAATACAGAGCCTTCAAAATGAATTCAGGAGAATCTATAACTGGCATGTTTAGTCGTTTTACAGAAATCGTGAATGGTCTTGAAAATCAAGGTCAACCAATTTCTGATCCCATGAAAGTAAACAAGCTACTGCGTGGACTCTTCAAGGATTGAAATCACATAAAGACCTCAATAAGGGAGACACAAAGAATTATGCCATTATCTGTCAATGAGTTGGTTGGGACTCTTCAGTCTTATGAAGTGAAGCGAATCAATGAAGACGAAGATTCTAAAGGTAAGAAATCCATTGCATTAAAATCCAATGATGATTATGATGTTACAGATTCTGAAGACGATATGGATGATGAGGAGCTTGCTCTCATGATAAGAAGATTCAGAAAGCTGAACAGAAAATGAAGAAGATTCAAGCCAAAGAAACAGAATTTTCAAAAGCAAAAGACTAAGTCTGTTGAGGATGATGAATCCAATAGAGATATAGTCTGCTTTGAATGTAAGAAAAATGGACACATCAGACCCAACTGTCCCCTTCTGAGGAAGAAGAAAGGAAAAGCCGAAAAATATCAAAAGGCTCTCAAAACAGAAACCTAGAGTGATACAGAATGTGAAGAAAATGATGATGATTATGCCAATATATGTTTAATGGCACAATCGGATTCAGATTCAAACTCTGAGATAGACTCAAATTCAGACAGTGAATTTGAGGTGAGTAATTTGAAAATTCCTACTAAAGTTTCTAAATACATTAATGAGTTGTGTCTTAGTCTCAAGACTTCTCTTAAAAGGATTTCCGAACTTAAAAAAGAAAATTTTGCACTAAAACAACATGAAAATGTTTTGAAAGAAAAAAAGGTTAAATGTTTAGACATAAGTGTTACTACTCTAAAAGTAAATGAAGACAACCTTTCAAAAGAAAATGCCTTTTTGAAAAATGACATATCAAATATTTCCAAAAGATTTTTTATAGGATCTGAGAAACTTGAAAAAATTCTTTTAGCACAAAGACCTTATTTCAATAAATCTGGTTTGGGAATGACTGTAGAAACCATTCCTTTAATTGATTTGCCTAAGGTGAAGGGAAGAATCAAGTAAAGACCCACAAGAGATGCTTACAAAAATCATTGCCAAAAAGTTTTTGTAAAGCCAGTAGGTCGCGATGCTCTCAGATGTTCTAAGTGCAATAGTTCAGATCATTTTGAGAAAGAATGTCCTATGGTTTGGAAACCTATTAAGAAAGTATGGGCAAAGACTGCGTATTATACTAACACCAATGGACCCAAGAAAATATGGGTACCAAAAAAAGCTTGAGTCTCTTTTTTAAATGCAGGTCACTATCAAGAAGAAGGTAAAATGATATCTGGATAGTGGATACTCAAGACATATGACAGGAGATTCAAATTGCTTCATAAAGCTCGTCCAAGTAAATGGTAGAAAAGTTTCATTTGGAGGAAACAGCAAAGGAAGAATTGTGGGATTCGGAACTGTAAAGATTGGAAGCCTCACAATCAGTAATGTTTCCTTAGTGGAAGGACTCAACTACAATTTGCTTAGTATTAGTCAGCTGTGCGATACCGGTTTCAAAATCAACTTTCAAGAGGGAATATGTTCAGGAACCAGTAAAGATTCCACTAAGTCATTCATGAGTCGAAGACATGGAAATATCTACCTCTTGGATGTCAAACCAGATGAAACCCAATATCTAATCTCAATACAAGATGAAGCAAACTTGTGGCACAGAAAATTTGGGCACATCAATATGAAGCAAATAGCCAAAATCTCAGCAAAGAAGCTTGTTCGTGGTCTACCCAATCTGTCATACCAAAAGACTGATCTATGTACACCATGTGTATTGGGAAAATGGGTAAGAAATTCATTTAAACCAATAAATCAAGTTCCTACTAATTGTGTACTGCAGCTTTTGCATATGGATCTCTTTGGACCAACCAGAATTCAGAGCATTGGAGGTAAGAAATATTGCCTAGTAATTGTGGATGACTACTCACGATTCACTTGGGTATATTTCTTGGCAAGTAAGTCTGAAACCTTTTCTTACTTTGAAAAGTTTGCTAAAAAGGTCCAAAGTGAGAAAGGATATGTTATTTCAAGTATACGAACAGACCATGGAGGTGAATTTGAAAATCAAGATTTTACAAAATTCTGTGATGAATCTGGCTTTCAGCATGTGTTCTCCTCTCCATATACTCCAGAGCAAAACGGAGTTGTGGAAAGAAAAAATAGGTCGCTTCAAGAAATGGTTAGAATTTTTTTAATTGAAAGTAACATCTCTTCATGTTTTTGGGCTGAAGTAGTTTCTGCAGCATGTTATATCATTAATAGAGTTTTTCTAAAGCCTATTCTGAAAAAATCCCTATGAGTTATTCAAAGAAAAGAAGCCTATTGTTTCATATTTTCATGTGTTTGGATGCAAATACTTTATATTGAAAAATGCAAATGATCGAGTTGGCAAGTTTGAAGAAAAATCAGACGAAGGCATCTTCCTTGGATATTTAACCACAAGCAAAGCTTACAGAGTCTACAACAAGAAGACTCTATCTGTGGAGGAATCAATAAATGTCAAATTCCAAGATTCTATGCAAAATGAATCTATTCAGACTCATCTTGAAGAATCTGAACCTGTTCCAGTTTCTACAAAATCTAAATCTCAAGAAGCAACTCAGACTTCAAAAGACTAGCAACAAATGATTGTCGAAGATTCAAATGAAGAAAAAGATCAACAATCTGACAAATCAACCAGCAACTAGAAGCATAAGTCTAGTTATCCCAAAGATTTCATTATTGGCAACATTACTGAAGGAATTTGCACAAGATCCAAAAGGCGCGAAGAGTCTAGTGCTGTGGCTTTTATTTCTGAAATAGAACCCAAGAGCATAAAAGAAGCTTTATCAGATGAAAGCTGGATTGAAGTTATGCAAGAAGAACTCAGGCAATTCAGTATTAATGATGTTTGGGAATTTACTCCTAAACCGAAAGGTAAATCTATTATTAGAGCTAAATGGGTTTTCAGGAACAAGATGAACGAGAAAGGAAAGGTTGTAAGAAACAAAGCAAGACTCGTGGCCAAGGGATATATGCAAGAAGAAGGGGTTGACTATGATGAGACTTACGCACCGTAGCGAGGTTAGAAGCAATTAGATTATTACTTGCTTTTGCTTGTTATAAGAATTTCAGTTATTCCAAATGGACGTCAAAAGTGCTTTCTGAATGGATTTATCCATGAGGAAGTCTATGTGGAACAACCACTGGGTTTGAAGACCCAAGGAAACCGGACAAGATTCGATTGAAAAAAGCTTTATATGGTTTAAAGCAAGCACCTCGAGCTTGGTACGACAAGCTGAGTAAGTTTTTAATACAAAACGGCTTTGTCAAAGGTAAAGTAGACACTACTCTGTTTATCAAAAGAGAAAGCAAAAGTTTTCTGCTTGTTCAAATATATGTTGATTATATCATTTTTGGATTTTCTAATGAAAGTCTGTGCAAGAAATTCTCTAAGTCTATGCAGGATGAATTTGAAATGAGCATGATGGATGAACTAACCTTCTTTCTTGGGCTTCAAGTGAAACAATTGAAGGAAGGAACTTTTATTCATCAAGAAAAATATGCTAATGATCTTGTCAAAAAGTTTGACTGGAAAATTGCAAAAAGACTGATATACCAATGTCAAGTTCCTTGAAGATAGACAAAGATGAATGAGGAAAGAAAGTTGACCGGAAGCTATACGGGGAGTATCATTGGTTCACTTTTTAACTTACCGCTTCTAGACCCGACATTTTGTTTAGTGTTTGCATTTGTGCAGATTTCAAGCGAGACCCTAAAGAATCTCATCTAAGTGTTGCAAAGCGTATTATCAAATACACTGCATCAACTTCAAACTTTGGTCTTTGGTATCCTAAAAATGGAGACTTTACTCTTCTTGGATATTCAGACGTAGACCTAGTCGGATGCAGATTTGATAGAAAGAGCACCTCGGGTACCTGTCAACTACTTGGAAGCAAGATAGTGTCTTGGTTTTCAAGGAAGCAAAATACAGTAGCTCTTTCTACAGCAGAAGCAGAGTATGTAGCTCTTGGAAGTTGTTGTTCACAAATTCTGTGGATAAAACAACAGCTAAGAGACTTTGAGATTGAAGATTAATGCACAGAGATTAAGTGTGACAACACCAGCGTAATCAATCTCACCAAGAACCCAATTCTTCACTCGAGCAAAACATATAGAGATTCGACATCACTTCATTAGAGATCATGTTCAAAATGGAGAAGTTTCGATTCAGTTTGTTGATTCAAAGAATCAACTGGCGGATATATTTACAAAGCCTTTGGAGAAAAATCAATTTGAAGTTATCCGTTCCAGACTCAATATCTTAAGGTTTGAAGAAGTTCAGACTCAACACTGAAAGTTTAAAGACTCGAGTCTCAAACGATCAAGATTCTCGATTGTAAGTTATTTTATTATCTCTCGAGATCAAATTTCAAAAAGGTACGATCATCTATTCGCAATTGATTTTTGCTATTTTCAATTATGTGATTATTGCAATCTTTCTTTTTCGAAAATTGAGTTATTTTAAATTGACAGTTATCTAATTTTAAAAAAAGGCAGTTATTCTTTAAAAGGCATCTTTACACTTTCTTTTATGACGTTTTGTATGCCTCTCTTCTACTGTCTTATATAACTGTCGGTTCCTCTTCGTTTCACTCTAAAAACCCTAAAAAGCATCGATCTTCCAATTCTGTCTTTTTCTCTTGCTTAATCTTTGAAAAGTTGTCATCCTTCTTGGGAAAACAAGTTTGGAATCTTTCAAAGATTGTGAAAGATATCGTCTCAAATGAAGTCTTCGAGGATCGCGAACAGGGGGACCACAAAGCAAATGCGTGAGGGGCCTACGCACTTTGATCTCACCGAGGAAGAAGAGTCTCCTAGTCAGCAGCAGAGCCCACAACATTCTCAGCAGCGTCCATCTCCTCCATCTAGTCCTCAGGATGTTGCGCATCGAGAAGAGGAAGAAATCATCGAAGGCGCAAAACCGTAAGAATTCATAAGCTTTCTTTTACTTATAAGCTTTACCGTGCTTTGAAGAGGAGCGGTACTCCATTGAACTACATCGATGAGTTTCTTAAGGACAAAGGGTATAGTAATGAGTACTTCTTCTTACGAAATATGGAACATTTGGGAATTGCCCCCGCGGGGTCGGCGGAAGAAGCCTATGCTAATATCCCAAGTGATCCACGGGTTGGAGGATTTAATCAACCAGATGGGAATGATGATGACAAGTTGTATAGTCAGTTTAAACCGAGAATGGGTCTTGCTGCTAAAATCCGAAGCAAAGGGACATATTTATTTCGATCGAAGGAACACAAGCATCTATACTCTAAGTTGTTGAAGCGTGGGGTGATAAACCCTAGAAGTGTGGATTTTGATTTTCTCGACTTTGTGAACGTTAATTTGCAGGAAAAATTCAGTCTTCTTCAACTTGAACAGTTTTGTTCTGAATCTACCGAAGGCTATGCTGAACTCACTGCCTATTTCTATTCGAATCTTAGTTTCTTGGATGCGAATAGATTCTCTTTTAGTGTCCGAGATCATGACTATGTGGTGGATGTAAATATGTTGGTTGATGTGATTGGGATTGAAAGAGGGAGATATCAACCTATCAATGTGTCTATTGCTTGTGCTACATTGGAACTTGTTAAGGATAGAAGAACAGAGGGAAATATTTCCTACTTGAGGATGAGTGCGTTCAACATTTTGCTTCACAAGATTGTGATTAACTGCCTCAGACCAAAATCTACAAAGACTAATGTTTCAAACTCAGAGGCAAAGCTGATGTATGTCATCAATGCTGGGAAAAAGTTCTCTCTTCCTCACACTTTTATGTTCCACATGTACAGAGCAGTGGTGAAGGACAATGGTCAACTTTCTTATCCAGCTCTTGTGACCAAGTTATTCAGTCATTTGAATGTTCAGCCTCTCCAGATTCTCTGTGTTAGAACGTGTGATCAAATGGTAGTGGGACTGAAAATTGTGTCTAAAATGCGTCTGAAGGAACTCAACAAGGTGTTGGAGAAATTCAAGGAGAAAACCCCTGTTAAGTCTCATCAAATCTCTTCGGTTGCAAAAAAGAAAAGAGAAGGAGCCCATGGTTACTCAATCCAAGAAAAGAAGAGCTCTCATCATTGAGAATGAAGAAGATGAGGATGACATCACCATTTCTGCAATGGCATTGAAGAACCTGAGCCGTTCTGTTCCAGAATCAGCGGTACGATAAGAGAAAGATACAGATGAGACAGAATAGAGGACTGGAGAAAGAGAAAATTTGGAAGCAGAGGAGAAAGAAACAGAGGAGAGAGAAGTAGAAGAAAGAGATGCAGAGGAGGAAAGAATTGAAGAAGAAGAAGAAGAAGAAGAGGAGAGAAGAGATCAAGTGGGAGCAGAGCATGATGAACACTCTTCTCCACCTGAAGGCATGGAAATAGGGGGAGATCATGAGAAAAGAGGAATGCCCTCATACCCTGTCACCAGTGAAGGAGTAAGCTGCTCTCCAGCATATCCAGAGGATATCTATGCCTCTCAATTTCCTGAGGAGGGACATGATGTTTCATCGCCCAATCTGCGTGTCTATGCTGATTTGCCATCGTCTGCCTTTACTCTATCTGATCGTGCAGAAGCCAGTATGCAGACTGATAATTTTGCAGACTTTCGCAGAATTCTTGATATTCTCTTAGAGATGCGAGTCAGATATATGCTCTGGAATACGAAGTACAGAAATTGTAGAATGCAGGTCAAGCTTCTTCAGCTTCTTTGAATGATCAAATCTAAGCCCTTGCTCTTCAGGTTCAAGCAAATGCTAAGGGTGAAGATGTGGCTCATTTGAAGGAGGAATTGAAAAAGCTGGAAGGCATTGTCCAGTCAATGGGAGATTTCCAGTTTGTTCATGTTCCCAAGCAATCTTAATTCTATTCTCTCTCCATCTTTACCTTTTTAATGATGACAAAAAGGGGGAGAGATGTGATGTAGATTTGAACTTTGAACTTTTTGAACTCTTGATTTGTTTTTGACTTGACTTTTGTATTTGGCTGTTGGGATTTGGATTGGATTTGGGTTTGACTGTTTGAACATTTGTTTATCTTAAGTACTATTGATATCTTATGGCTAACCTATTTTCTATGGTTGCAGATTCTAGTGTTATCACTAAGCCATTTATCTTTATGAAATATCCATATTTGCTTAAGTAATTTTTTGTATGTCAAAGTTATCCAAATCTGTAGGAAAGTTTTGTCACCAGAAAAAAGGTGGAGATTGTTGGAGAAATCTTCTTTGAGTGTTTTGAAGCTGACAAAACGTTTCCATCAGTCTAGTCTGAAGATTTGCAGACTCTACTATTTAAAGTCCGAAGACCTCCGGACTGCGGACTCAAGACTCAAAGTCTATTCTCATTGACAGTTTCTAGTCCGTCGAAGAAGGCTTATTCAGGACTGGATGTTTTGTTAAGGATTTGACTTTATCGACTGGAGGAGATCTCTTGGTTGGATATGACATAACGGAATCCTTTATTTGAATCAAGATTGATTGAGGATCCGATGATTGGCAAAATATACTTGGAAGGTTCTACTTATGGAAATCGAGATCCTGATTGTATGGTCGAGCAGGATTGATGGGCTATCTTCATGTTCCTTAAATAGCTCGAATAAATTTTCTAATTAATTTTGTCCAACGGGTAAATTGGAAGAATTCCTTTGGTAAGTGCCAACTGCTTTGATGGTATAAAGGAGTATATAAGGAAGATGTTCCAGTTGTTTGACTGTGTACGCGATAGAAGAATTTCAAAGTCTGAAGCTCTTTGTTCTTAGTCAATTCATTTGTTGAGCGAAATCTTGTACACAAAAGAGAGTTTATATCTTTGAGAAACCTTGAGGAAGTGTAGTAGAGTATCTATACTGTGGAATCAAGGGAGAGCTTTCTTTGTAACAACTCTTTTGTTCATAGTGAAATCCAGCCGGTTGGCTATCAGTGCGGAAGAGTGGACGTAGGCTTGGAATAAGCCGAACCACTATAATTTATGTGTTCATTTTCTCTTCCCTACTCTCTTTTACTTTGATCATAATTCGTTGTGTTAACAAAAGGCAAACTTCCTTTCTATTGTCTGTTTAGTATTGCTCACTTATATTGAGAAACTATTTTTACACCTATTTACCCCCTCTAGATGCTTATACTAGTTATCTCAAGAGGTTCCTTAACCACTTAGCCTCATTGCCAGCCAATTCTAGAGCCACAAACTCTGACTCCATGGTGGATTTAGCAATTATTGTTTGTTTGGCTGACTTTCAAGTTACAGCACCTCCACCAAGGATGAACACATATTCACTAGTGGATTTTGTTTTATCTGAATCCGAAATCCAATTAGCATCACTGTATCCTTCTAATACAGCGGGAAATCCACTATATAAAAAACAATAATTCATGGTTCCTCTCAAATATTTTACTAATCTGCTCAAAGCAGTCCAATGATCATCATTGGGATTTTGTGTATATTTGCTCAGTCTACATACAGCATAAGCTATATCAGGTCGAGTATAATTCATCAAATGCATCAAACTCCCAATATTTTGAGCATACTTAGATTGAGCCACACCATCTCCTTTATTTTTCACTAATTGGATATTAGAATCATAAGGAGTATTCACAGGTTTAACATCAAAGTGATCAAATTTTTTAAGTAGCCTCTCCACATAATGCGCTTGAGTAAGCATTAGGCTACTATCACTCTTTACGATTCTAACACCCAAAATAATATTAGCTTCCCCAATGTCTTTCATATCGAATTTAGAAGTCAAAAAACATTTTGTCTCATTCACTACATCAATACACGTACCAAAAATAAGCATGTTATCAACATATAAGCTAATAATTATAAATTCACCATCAACAGTTTTTGTGTATACATATTTATCTACTCCAATAAAGAAAAAATCATTACTAACTAGAACATCATTAAATTTCTCATACCATTGCTTTGGCGCTTGCTTTAAGCCGTATAAAGATTTAACAAGTTTACAAACTTTGTTTTCTTGGCCAGGAAAAATATAGTCCTCAGGTTGCACCATGTAAATTTCCTCTTCCAAATCATCATTTAAAAAAGCTGTTTTAACATCCATTTGGTGAATAATAAGTTTGTAAATAGAAGTCAAAGCAATTAAAACATGAATTGATGAAATTCTTGTAACTCGGAGCAAAAGTGTCAAAATAATCAACATTTTGTTTTTGTGTAAAACCTTTTGCAACTAACTTGCTTTATATTTATCAATAGAACCATCATGATTATATTTTCTTTTAAAAATCCATTTACAACCGATCGGTTTTGCACCGGGTGGTAAATCAACTAATTTCCAAGTTTGATTTTGTAAGATAGAATCAATCTCGATTTTTATAGCTTCTTTCCAAAAATTGCTTTCGAGGAAGATATCGCTTGAGAATAAGTCAAAGGATCATTATCAATAAGATAAGTATAAAAATCATTCTCAAAAGAAGTTTCTTTCCTTATTCTTTTGCTCATTCTCAATTCATCATTTGAATTCTCAAAAACATTTTTATGAATAGGCGTAGGAGAAATATTATCAACACTTAATGGAAAAATATGCTAAAAAAATTCTGCAATTTTTGTCTCAACTATAGTATTATTATCAAGCACGTCACTTTTTAATACAAGAAATCTATATGTAGTACTATGTTAAGCATAACCAATAAGCATGCAATCAGATGATTTAGAGCCTATTTTCCTTTTCTTAAAATTAGGAAGCATAACCTTAGCAAGACACTCCCACACTTTCAAATATATTAAATTATGACGATAACCTTTCCAAAATTCATAGGGTGTTTTACTAGTTTTCTTATGAGGTATTTTATTTTGGATATGACATGCAGATAAAATAGCTTCACCCCATAAATTATTTGGAGCATTAGAACTAACAAGCATAGAATTCATCATCTCTTTCAAAGTCCTATTTTTTCTTTCAGCTATGCCATTAGATTCAGGGGAATAAGGAGGCGTAGTTTCATGAATTATTCCTTCATTTTCACAAAATTCATTAAGCAATACATATTCTCCACCTCTATCCGATCTAATTCTTTTTATCCTTTTATTCAATTGGTTTTCTACCTCAGCTTTATACAAAAGGAACATATCAAAAGCTTCATTTTTATGCCTAAGCAAATAAACTTTAGTAAATCTAGAATAATCATCAATGAAAGTCACGTAATATTTTTTACCTCTTCTAGTCACAGTTTGTTTTAAATCTCCTAGATTAGTATAAATTAAACTCAACAAATCAGATTCTCTATTTACGAAATACAAGGCTTTTTTTGTTAATTTTGTTTCGGCACATATTATACATTTATTAAAACATGGGTTTTTAATTCCATAAATTAAACCTTGTTTTTGCATTTTCTTAATATAAAAAATACCAACATGACCTAATCTACCATGCCATAAATCAACAGATTCAGTCAAGTAAGCGAAAGTAGTAGCATTTTCATCGATAACATTAGAAACGTTAAGAACAAAAGGTCATTGATTACAATAACCCTTTCCCACAAAGACGTTATTTTTTGTCATTACAATCTTATCATATTCGAATGACACCTTCACCCCAATCTTTTCCAAAAGTGCTACTAAGACCAGGTTTGCCCTTAAATTAGGAACATGTAATACATCATTCAGGGCCAAAGTCTTGCCAGATGTGAGCTTGAGAAGAACTTTTCCTTTCCCAAGAATTTGAGCTGTTCTTGAATCACCAAGATAAATAATTTCTTCTCCTTCCCCTAATGGCGTGTAGGAGGAAAATGCATTTTTGTTTGCACAAATATGCCTGGTAGCACCTGAGTCTACCACCCACTCTTTCACATTGGCCACAATGTTGGCCTGGGAAATAACTGCAACAATTATATCATTAGAGTCATCTGCTTTAACCAAATTGACTTTTGGTTTAGCAGGATTGTCATTTCCCAGTGTTCTCTTTCTGTAGTGCGCTGCATGATGACCTGGTTTTCCACAAACAAAGCAAGAGCCTTTCTTTTTGAAGGTGGGGTGAGCAACCTTGGGTTTGGAATCAGGTTTTTTGTTATAATACCTGTTTTGGCAATGTTGAAATTTGCCTTGCACCAAATTTGCCCTGGTAGCAATTTCCTTAGCTTTGGCAGCTTTGATCTCCTTACGAGTTGTATCCTCAATGATGATATGCATGATCAAATCGGCTAGTGACAATTGCTTGTCCTTGTGCTTGAGTTGTTGCTCGTAGTTATTCCAAGACTCAGGCAACTTTTCAATTAGTAGGCCTGCAAGAAATTCTTCTTGTAATTGATGTTTTCTTCCTTCAAGTCCTCCACTAGCTTGTGATATTCATTGATTTGTGTCTTGATCTCCTTATCATCGGACATTTCCCATCGATAATAATTTATGATTACAAATTTTTGTTTGCCCACATCTTCGGCAGTGTACTTTGCAGTCATGGAGTCCCATATTTGTTTCGCTTCCTTGTATGGATAGTAGACATCAAACAATTAATTAGAAAGAGTACTAATAATCGTGTGCCTACATACCTTATTAACGTGTATCCATTGATCTCGAAGCTTGTTATCAGTTGGTTTGGCCTCCGTAAGTGCGAAAGCCACGCCGTGCACATCTAGGATAGAGAAAACCCTTTCTTGCCACCTTTTGAAATTGTTGCCGTTGAAAACTTCGATCTTCGATATGTCGGGAAATGGTTTGGCATAGGACATATGTGGTAGTGATGGTAGTGCAACTGGACTGGCGGAGATTGAGGCATCAGCAGTAGTATCGACTTGATACTCCATGGGTATTATCCTTAAGATTGTAGGAAAAAGGCTGGTAAGAACAAATAAATTTGTTTGAGGCGTGCAAACGTAAACACTGTCCTTAAGGATAATTCCGCCCCTCGGAGTGTGAAACTCGGTGTGATAGGCTTCTGACGGCTATCCTCCCAAGATACAACAGACCATCTTCTATATTCCGCACTGAATATTAGAAGGAACATAAACAACGGCTATGTATAACCCAGCAAGAAAAAGGAAATGAAAGATTTCAAAAAGAAAGAATATTCTCTTTCATTCAGTGTGTATTTTTAAGATTGTCTTGTGAGATTTTATATTTAGACAAAATAGAGCTGTTAAAAGAGCCGTTGTAAAATAATGAAGGATTTATTTGAGAAATAAATTAAATGTTACAAAACGATTGGAAAGCCGTCGTATGACCATTAAGAAACCGTTATGTGACCGTTAAAGATAATAATGATTTTCAATGCGGTCATAACTATTATCAAAGTTATTATTGTTAATATTTCAAAATATTATTGAAATATCCAACAGAACCACAATCACATGACATGCTGCCTCCAGCTCTTTCTTGGTCGTCACTAAGCTTTAAAGGTGCAAAACTTTATTTATGAACACTAACCAACGTGGCAAAGTTAATGTAATATTTGACTTTTACTAAGTGGTGGGACCCACTTTTGTTATAAAAAAAAGAAAAGGGAAAAAAATTAAGTGAAAGAGGGGAACGCTCGTCCTTTAAAGCTCGACCAGCTCAGGAAGAGAGAGAAAAGAGAAAGAGAAAAGGGAAAGAAAGAAAGGAGGAAGGAAGAAGAAGGAAGAAGAGAAGGAGAAAAAAAAGGGTTTCTCTTATGCATGCCTTTACGGCCTCATAAAGCCGACTTAATTCCATAACGCAATGCCCGGTAAGTGCTCAAGCCCCCATTCGTCCAATTGAAGTATTTTCCAAGTTTAGAGCTCAAATTTTGAATCTTGGGAAAATTGAGTGGCGATGTTCGATTTTTGAGTTGCTGCGTATTTTTATAGAAATGATAGTTTAGGGTGTCGTGGAGTTTAGGATTTTACAGACCTTGAATTAAGCTTATGGTTTGCTTGAAACAAAATTTCGAAGTTTCCCCTATGTAGTGAACAATGCGCGTCCAGCAACTTTGGGCCCTTAGCTTGTTAGTTTTCGGCTTGATTTTGGGACGATTAAGTTGAGATTATTGTAGTATTTTTGAAGGGCTTTCTATTGGCTATAAGTATGTTTGAAATAGGGTTTGATAGCGAATAACCAAGTTTTATGCTCAAATGTTGTGTTACGAACGGTTTGAACAATTGCTTTGAGTATGCGATTTATTAACGCATAAGAATCATTTTGTTAACGTTTAGGCATAACATAGCCATTTTGTAGTTGAGATAGTGTGTTACCCAAATTAATGTTTTTTTTCACTTATGTAATAGGATCACGAGATCGACAGCTCAAATAACGTGTGTTATTTGATTTTGGAACATCCCCGGGTGAGTAGTATGAATATCTTCTTTGATTTCGTGAAACTCATATACTAAGGTAAGAGTATTCGACATATACTTATGTAAGGAAGTAATGACCCATTTGTTGTATAAAGATGGATAGAGTGATTAATACTTTTAAGTTATTGTGGGATGATTCGACAAACCTTTCTTGAAGAGTTATGCATGCTGTTTTGGTACATTTGATTTATGTGATTATGTGATGACTATTGAAAGATGATATGTGTTGTGTTGAGGAAATTAAGTGCGATGGGAACTGGTAAAGGATTAATTGCTACACGACAACGAAATTTCATGTGAGTCACCTCTAGGGCTTTGTAGTGAACGGCTAAGTGCTATATGGCGATTTGAATCACCTAGGAGCCACCTTTAGGGCCTTGCACTACTAACATGCGTAGTAAAGAGCTAAGTACTACATGATAATGTAATTTCGTGGGAGCCATCTCTAGAGACTTGTACTATTGCTATATGTGGGGTAAGGATTAAGTGCTACACGATAACATAACTTCATGGAAGCCACCTCTAGACCTTGAGTTTAGATATTGAGCGTGGAATGAGCTGTTGATATGAAATAGGATGAGTTCGATTATTGAATCAAACTACTGATGTTCGTTTTGTTATTATGGATGTATGAGAAATTCCGCTATTTGATATAGCCAGGTTGAGGTAATATATAACACATTATATTCGTGCAAGTTATTATATTTTTGTTTGGTCATAATGAACCATGTTTTGAGTTCTAAATGTGTAATATGGAAGGTTGATAAGCTTTTATGGTATGTACTACTCATTGAGCTATGGTTACTCATTCCACTTATCTTCCATGTTTTCAGGTTCCAAGGTTAGCAGCAAGTAGGATGAGAGCGGTACTGAAAAACTTTTGAGAGTTTATTTTAGGGTATGGCTTAAGGAGTTGGTTATATAATTGTCGTAAGTTTGTTGGGTTGGCTGAGTTTGGATTGCACATATTCTTTTTGGTAGACTATAGAAACTCTGATATTATAATTAATAGGTTGGTTTATCTGATATGTATATATATTTGGAGATATACATTTTGATATCAGGTAATTGGTTATATTTTAGATTGCGTCCTTCATGAGGAATGACGGCTGTGTCATCACCCTTTTCTTGTAGTTTTGGGGTGTGATAGCTCACCTCTAACGAGAGCTTCATGAGACTTTGGCAAAGCAGTCATGGGCACAAAATAGCCATGGCATGTTCATGTGAAGTTTCTATATATTCATCTAGTCGTGGAGAAATAACATCTATTATATTCTTTAATGTAAACACGTTCTTTTTAACCAAAGTGTTGACTTTTAATATATCTGATAAACATAATTTTCCCATGGGACTTGGAAGAGAGTCAATCACCTATTTCTTAATAACATTGCATTGAATGCTTTGTACGAGTCCACTGGACCCACTGGATCCAGTTAACTAACTACAATAGGCATTCTCCCATGTTTCAATTAACCTTACCCTAATTTTGATGAATGACACGCAGATGAAAGCACTTCATGTTCAACGATGGCTTTAGGGGAAGTAGCGTATTTTCTTAATTCGCCATATTGGCCACAATATTCGATTCGTCTAAAATGCAAATGTATGACCAGCAGACTCCAGCAGGGGCATCATCATTAAGTATACCAATTACCTACTGTAGGTAATTCAAATTGCTCGCAGGATTGTAATCAGCACTCTCAATTGCAAACTCCAATGGACATAGATCCCTCAATTGCATCAAAGCATACAATTGACTCACATTTTTGAGGCAACAATCGCTGATTTGCAAGTTCTAGAGGTGGCAACAAATACAATGGGCCCACCATCATCATAGGGAGTGTCCGGATTAATCTAATTTGATACTATTATTCCGTTAGATTCTTAAATATACCCAGATTATTTTATGAAAATCTAAGATATGTTTTTTGTAATTTAGATATGAACAGGGGTTCTCCAATCAAGAACGTACAGAGCAGCTGCCAAGGTTGAAGACAAGGATATTGGTTGAGAAACGGGTGAAGAAACAAAAGAGCAAGAAATAATTTCCAAATAATTGGTCAAGCCAAAGTGGAAACTTTGCCACCAAAGGAACAGGTGGAGACATTGACGAGAGAAGTGGAAGAGCTCATAGAACCAACGCTTCCACATAAACTACTCATAGAGGTGAGAGAATGCCAAAGGAGGCCCATTTTTGGAACGAAAGATAAAAGGTGAAGCGATCCATAGGAACATTGAATTAATTTGGAACTGTTTGAAGGAAAATCATGAAAGCAAATTGGGGATTAATGGAATGGGTGGTGTTGGAAGGACAACTATTACGATGCACATACATAATAGACTTCTCAAAGATGCAACCTTCGAAGGGGTGCTTTTTATCATTGTGTCGCGAAAATTCAGCATTTATAAGTTGCAGAGTGATATTTGGGAGGCACTAAAATTTGGTGTTATAGAGGTTGAACATGAGAAGAAACGAGCAGCAATATTGTCGGAGCATTTAGAAAGAAAGAAGAATTATGTATTGATTCTTGATGATGTGTTGCAGCATTTAAAAATCCAGGATGTGGGAATTCCTAATGGAGCTGGACTCAAGGTGGTCAACTTCCTTATGGTGCCTTGATGACCATGCTTTTCAAACATTTCCAGAGTTAAACTCCTTCCAGCCTATGCTCCATAACCCTTCCTTCTATGCAAATTGGATTTAAAATGATTTCCAAGATGAGATTAAAGTAAATCTCGGATGTTTGGGAGCATATGAAGAAGGAGTTTGCTAGTTCGACCAAGACAAGCACTGGTACTGAGAAAAAGAGGAAAGCAAAGAATGTAACCTCCAGAACTCGGAAAAAAGAAAGAGACCATTCCTCTTACTGAGAGATGAGGATAAGGATGAAGATAAAGAGGAGACTCTCTCTAATGTAGTTGCAAGTATTGCCATGAGGGACCCAGTCACTGGCGTGATTGATTCTAAAGAAGAGGTTGAAGAGAGTGAGAAAGAATAAGAAGAAGAGAATGAAGAAGAAGGATTAGGCATGAAAGAAGGAGAAGAGGAAGGCAAATATGAAGAGGAAAAAAAAGTGATCAGGAGGAAGAGGAAACTGAGAAAGAAAAGGATGATGATGCAAAAGAAGAAGGTGTAGACAATGATGGTGAAAACAAAGAGAAAAATGATCAACAGAAGGGTACTGAGGAGACACCAAAAGATGTTGCGGGTGTAGACAGAACTTGAATCCTCAAGGTGGAGGCACAAACGTGGGGGGAGTTGCTAAGAAAACTTCTCTTTAGAACCATTTTGTAGAGCAAACTTTCTGTGAGACTCAAGTCAGCTACTCCCCACAATATGTGTAAGACATCTATGCTTCTCATTTTCCTGAGGATCCTACTGGTGACTGATAATGCTAGTATGAATAGCTAGAGGGGGGTGAATAGGCATTTAAAATATACATTGACAAATAAATGCAAAAAAAAAAAAAAAAAGTTACGAGTAAAGTTTGGATAAGGATCAGAGTTTGATAAACAAGCCACCAGACTTTTGGTGAAAATTTAGAATTAGATAAGAGATGGAATAGATTTTTGCGAAACTTAAAAATGTGTAACAAATAAAACTAGAAAGAGTTAAGGGAAGAGAAAATTGCACATAATATTTATAGTGGTTCGGCTTATATCAAGTCTATGTCTACTCTCCCATGCTAATAGCTTTTTAGCTGGAAATCACTATAGTATCAACAGAGAAGTATAATATTTTGAATGCAACACTTAGTGGAAAATTTCTTTTCCCTCATTAAGTCATTCTTTTTGTGATTTTCTCTTTTGAATACAATTTGTAAAAGTAGTCATTGAAGAACAAGTGGTTGGAAATGTTTGAGACTTTGGAATTTCAATTTTCACACACTATCTCAAATAGACTGAATGACATTCTTAAATACTCATTCACGCCTTACTAGCTGTTGGCATTTTCCAGAGGAATTTCTTCTAATCAATCCGTTGGACAGAATTAATTAAGAAAATCTTGTAGCTATTTAAAGATTGAGATGAAAATCCATTGATTCTGGTCGCCCATACAATCGGAATCTAGGTTTCCATAAGTAGATGATTCCCAAAAAGGAACTTGTCTTCAAGATTGATTTCATCAATTTGTGATTGATTCCATCAATGTATTTATAAAAGGTAAGTGGGATTTTTCGCCAGAGAGCCATATATTAAAAAATAAATTCGCATTATGTTCATACTGAATTCTTATCGCAAGATCAATAAATCTGAGTCTGATTTGTATCTTCATTCTGGACTTGATTTCAGTTTGGATTGCCTCAAAGTGGGAAAGACTTTTGGAAAGAATAGACTTTGACAAGAGTTTGTGATATAACTTCAAAAGTCTACTATTATTTAGAATAAGAATAAGAACAAGAAAGTTTTTTTCAACTTCAAAACCTGGTAGGAGTTTTCTCAATAGTCTCCCCCTTTTTGATGGTGACAAGCATGATATGAAAGTTATCTTGTAAAACAATATTTTAGCAGCACATAATAATTGACAGAGATAACGGACAGTAAGCACAATAAAGTCTGCATAAAATACACATAGTTTGCACACATAAAACACATCAAACAATAGTCTACATAAGAAGAACACCAACCACACCAACATAGAAAAACTCAAACATGCACCAGTCAAAGCTTCAAATCTACAAAACTGTCCCCCTTTTTTCAACGGTAGAAAGGAAAAACAAACAGGCACAAAGAAAATAAGAAAAAGAGTTGGTTTTGAAAGAGATTAGGGTTGCTTAGGAACACGAACAAGTTGGAAATCCTCCAAAGTCTACACGGTCTCCTCAAGCTTAGTCATGCACTAATGGAAGACAGTCTCAACTTTTGCTAAATTTTGAGATGCCTTCTGATTCATGTTCTGAACCTTATCATCAAGAGGTTGTACCTTTCCAGTGAGAGATTTTGAGGTAGTATCGAGAGCAGCGTGCAACTTCTGGATTTCAACATCCATCCCATATTGTTGTGCCTTAATCTCTAAAAGAAGCTCAATTATCCAATGATAATTTGATTTTGGTTTAGTTTGGGCACTAGCTTTTGCAAAATATATTGGTGGAGTATCCAAAAGTGAAGGAACATCAACCTGAATATGTGAAATTTGATGCTCCCTATGAACATTAGCCTCTTTGTCCTTGTAAGTGCTAGTATGAACACCTAAGGGGGGGGGTGAATAGGCGTGAAAATAATTTTTGCAAAGAATAGTGAAAATAATTTACTTTTGAAATTGAGTCTGAAGAACAACATACTTTGAGCAGGTTCAGACTTTAGCAGTTAAATAGAACTACGAATAAAATAAAGAAGTTTAGGGAAGAGAATATGAACATATAATTTATAGTGGTTTGGCTTAAATCAAGCCTACGTCCACTCTCCCATGCTGACAGCCTTTTGGCTAGTTTTCACTATGAATCAAAAGAGAATTTACAATCTTGCGATCTCGACTTCACAGTGAAGAGTCTCTACTTTTCTCTCACAAAGTAACACTATAAGTTTCTCTCTTTTGAATACAACTTTGAGCTCAGAGTAAGAAGTAATAAGGGAATGGAAAGTTTCAAACTTTGGAATTTCTCTTTCATGCACTCTATCGGACAACTGGAGAGTCCTCCTTAAATACTCTTTCATGTTTTCTCGACCGTTGGCACTTTCCAAAGGAATTCTTCCAATCAACCTATTGGATAGAATCAATCAAGAAGATCTCAAGCCGTTTGAAGATTGTGATGAAAGCCCGTCAATCCTGTTCACCCATACAATCAGGATCTTGGTTTTTATAAGTAGATTCTTTCCAAAATTACTTGCCTTCCAAAAAGATTTGACGTATCTAAATTGATTCCAATAAAGATATTCAATCTCGTAGGTGATATATCCAACCAGAAGACCATATATAATCTCTTCGAACCAAACCCTTGAAGAAAGAAAGATAATCCCTTATCTGGAAAAGTCTTCATCCTTCACTTTCGTTCAGTCTGGAATTTATTAGAGTGGGCAAACTTTGACACAAAGTCTGGGAGTCTTCAGACTTTGATACAAAAGTCTGGAAATCTTTAGAATAGATTTTGGATAAATTTTGTCAACTTAAAAACATCAAAGGATTTCTCCAACAATCTCCCATTTTTTGATGGTGACAAAAGTTCCCTGCAGATTTAAACATTTATAACCGGCAAAACAACTTTTAGCAGTACATGATATCTTATAAAAATAGTTAGTTAAGGATTTGGATATCATCAATTTTGCAACCACAGAAAACATGTTAATCTTAAAAAAATTAAACACATATCAAGGTTTAAACATTCACATCCATAAACATCACTATTGCAAGGATTGTTGCAGAATAAGTGTATAAAACAAACTTAAATTAAATTTGCAAAAAGTAAAAAGTTCAAAAAATAAGTTCAAAATCTGCAAATTCTCCCCCTTTTTGTCAATAGCAAAAAGTGGAGAAAGTCAAAATAGAGAAAAGATAAATAGAATCAAGGTTGTTTTGGAATTCAAACTAGTTGGAAATCTCCCATGGACTGTGTTGCCTCTTCAACCTTCTAGCACTGGAGATGAACATTCTCGACTTGAGTTTGAACAGTCTCGAGAATCTGAAGAGTCTGATCATTTTTGGCCACAGTCTGAGATACTTGCTGATTCAAAGTTTGTACCTGAGTATATAAGGATTGTACCTTTTCAGTGTGAAAGTCAGAAGAGGATCTCAACGTAGTGTGAAGTTTCTGTATCTCAATCTCCATAGCATATTGCTGAGCCTTTACCTCCAAAAGAAGCTCCATCATCCTTGGATAGTCAACATTTGGTTCTGTTTGTGCACTAGCTTCAACGAATTTAATTCAAGAAGAATTGAGAGAGGAGGGAACATCAACTTGTCTAGTTCCATGACTCGAAGTAGATTCTTCAATGTCAGCTTTAGGAAATTGAGAAGTATAGAAATCTTCTGGGTGTGCAGGAAAATGATTGATACCATCACTCACAAAAAGAGGAGAAGAAGTCCCTGCTTTCTCAATAGCTTCCCCTATTTCTGTGCCTACAGGTGGAGAAATGATTTCTTCTTTTTGAGTCTTCTTGTTTTCAGAATGAGAGTGATGTTCTTTCTCTGTACGTACTCCAATTGGACCACTCCGAGTTGCTTTGGAATCTTCAGATAAAGATATGGCAATTGTCGTCTCATAAGAGTCATCTTGATGACCTTTTCCTTCTTCATCTCTTGTTGCTTCTTCTCTTGCTACTTCTTCCTTCTCTGGTTCTTCTTCTTCTTTTGGCTCTGTTTCTTCTCTGTCTCTTCCTTCTCTTTGAAGTGGTTTCTCAGAACCAACAAAATCTTGAAGATTCTTTAAGGCAATGGCAGAAATTGTAAGATCATCATCATCCCCTTCGTCCTGCAGGATGAGAGATCTTCTCTTCTTTACAGGTTCTTTCACAACTTCCTTGCCTTTCCTCTTCCTTCCAGCAGAATCTTCCCTGGTTTTGCTTGAGGACTCCTTCTTCAAGCGCTCAATAGCCTTGTTTAGATCATGCAACCTCATCTTCGAAATCATTTTTAGTCCTATAACCATAGGAGCAATAGTTTGAGAGCAAAGTGAGATTGGAAACTCGATCTGAAAATGTCTGAACAATTTTGTAACTAGCGCAGAATAGGGCAACCGTCCTTTATCCTTCATAACTGTCCTGTACACGTGCATCAGGATAGTATGAGGGAGTGAAAATCTCATCCTATTGTAGATAACAAACATGAGCCTTGCTTCGAATCTGGAAACATCTGTTTTTGATGCAGCTTTCGGTCTAATGCAGTTAATGATGACTTTGTGCAATAGAACATTTGAGGCTGATAGTCTAGAATAAGTGATGCCTCCTTCTAGTACTCTGTCCTTGACAAGAAATCTCATTGCTTGACCAAATGAGACACTTATTGGTTGAAAACCACTCCTTTCCACCCCAATAATGTTTGCTAGTGCGTCAACATCCACCACATAGGCTTTATCACTCATAGTGAACTGGATTCGATTTTGGTCAAGAAAAGACAGATTCGAATAGAAAAATGCAATCAAGTCTGGATATGCAATAGTTGTCTCAGAACAAAAAATCTCGAGTTGAAGGAAGGCTAACTTCTCCCTCAAGTTAACCTTGATTGAGTCTAAGAAATCAAAATCAATAGTTTGAGGGTTCATTAGCGCTCTCTTCAGCATTCGTGAGTAAACCTTTTTGTGTTCCTTAGAATGAAACAATCTCGTTCTCTCTCCAGGAACATCAGCAGCAACACCCATTCTAGGTTGAAAATTTGAATAAAATCTCTCATCATCATCCTTGTTCTCGGGATGATTAGAACCGAACCTAGGGTCTGTAGGAAAATAAAGAAATGCATTGTCTGTTGACCCTTTCGGCGCTATACCTAATTGTTCCATCCTTCTTAGGAACAAAGTTTCATTCTTATATCCTTTTTCTCTTAGAAACTCATTGATAAAGGTCATAGGAGTACCACCCTACTTCAAATGAGTGTACAACTTATAGAGAACCTGGGGTCTTGAGGCTCTAAGAGGTTTTGCGTCTTCCTCAACTTCCTCTTCCAGAGGTTGGTGCGGAACATTCTGTGTAAAGTGTTGCGGAGAATGTTGTGGAGAGTTGCACGGAGAGTCGCGCGGAGAGTCTTCCTTAGTGAGATCGAAATGTGTCTGCCCTTCTGGCATGCTTCTTGGACCTTGATTAGCAATCCGAGAGGATTTCCTTTGGTAAGACATATTTGCAGGCTTGGAGGATTTCTCAGAAAGGTTCAAGTGAAAAAAAATGGAAACTTGCGGAACAAACTTGAGAGTAGAGATGAGAGAGTAGAGAGTTTGTATTTTAGGGTTTGAAAGGAAGTGCTCGAAAGAAATACAAGAGGGTATATAAAGAAAATGAAAGGTCACATAGAAAAGAGATAAACGAATCGTCATAAGGAAAAAGAAAACTGCCTTTTCAAAATAAACTAAAAATAAAAACTGCCAAAAATTCAGAAATTCAAAAAAGATAACTTCTAAAAATAAAATAGGTAAGCAACGATTTGGTTAATCATACCTTTTCATTCCAAAAATAAAATACCTGGATTCGAGACATTCTCTTACTGAAGTAGCATTTGGAAATTTTGAGTTTGACCGACTTCAGACTTTACTCCAAAAAGGAAATAATATTCAGCTTGGTGCGAATAGACTCAAATAGATTTTTCTCCAGAGGCTTCATGAATATGTCTGCTAGCTGATTCTTCGAATCAATAAACTGAATTATAATCTCCCAATTCTGGACAAGATCTCTTATAAAGTGATGTCGAATCTCTATATGCTTCACCCTTGAATGAAGAATTGGGTTCTTAGTGAGATTAATAGCACTGGTGTTGTCACATTTGATCTCGGTACACGATTCTTCAATCCCAAAGTCTCTCAGTTGTTGTCTAATCCATAGGATTTGAGAGTAACAACTCCCAAGAGCAATATACTCTGCTTCTGCAATTGAAAGAGCCACAATACTTTGCTTCCTTGAGAACCAAGATACTAACATATTTCCTAGCAGTTGACAAGTGCCAGATGTGCTCTTTATATCGACTTTACAACCTACTAAATCAGCGTCTGAATATCCAAGAAGAGTAAAGTCTCATTCTTTTGGATACCATAGACCCAGCACATATTTAATAATGTGTTTTACAGCACTTAGATGAGATTCTCTTGGGTCAGACTGAAATCTTGCACAGATACAAACATTGAATAAAATATCAGGTCTAGAAGCAGTAAGGTAGAGAAGTGAACCGATCATGCATCTGTATAGCTTCTGATCTATTTTCTTCCCTTTTTCATCATTTCCAGTTTTGAAGAACTTGACATTAGAGTCTCTGTTTTCTTGTAATTCTCTAACCAAAATTTTTTTATGAGATCTTTGGCATATTTTTCTTGATGGATGAATATACCTTTCTTCGATTGTCTAACTTGCAATCTCAGAAAGAAAGTTAACTCACCCATCATGCTCATCTTTGAATTCATCCTGCATAGATCTTGAAAATTTCTTGCAAAGACTTCCGTTAGGAGAACCAAAAATAATATCACCTACATAAATTTGTACCGATAGAAAGTATTTTCCTTCTTTCTTTATAAACAAGGTGGTATCAACTTTTCCCTTTTCAAAACCATTATGAGTTAGAAACTTATTCAACTTTTCATACCATACTCGAGGTGCTTGCTTTAGTCCATACAAGGCCTTTTTCAGTCTGTAGACTAAGTCTGCCTTTCTTGGATCTTCAAATCTTGGCGGTTGTTCCACATAGACTTTTTCTTGTATGAATCCATTCAAGAATGCACTTTTGACATCCATTTAGAATAACCTGAAATTTTTATAGAAAGCAAAAGCAAGTAATAATCTAATTGCTTCTAACCTCACTACCGGGTGTATAGGTTTCGTCATAGTCTATCCATTATTCCTGTGTATATCATTTTGTCACGAGTCTTGCTTTGTTTTTGACCATTTTACCATTTTCATTCATTTTGTTCTTGAAAATCCATTTCGTTCCAATAATGGATTTGCCTTTGGGTTTTGGAATCAGCTCCCATACATCGTTTATGCTGAATTGTTCAAGTTCTTCCCGCATAGCTTCTATCCAGCTTTTATCATACAAGGCTTCGTCTACTCCTTTTGGTTTTATCTTAGAAACAAGTGCTAGAGCACCGGACACTTCTCTTTCTTTGGATCTGGTGCGATTTCCTTCATCAATGTTGTGACATTATGAATTTTTCAGTCCTATTTTCAATTTAATAAATTAGGCCTTTCATCGATGCGCATATAGTGCTATTCTCAAAGCTGATCACTCTTGAGATAACTAGACTATCGACGCGCTCATACTTAGTCTAAACTAGTCATTACGGGATTTTAATGTAATAGACTTGGGAATTCGACAAGGAATCGATTACTCGACCGTGCTTATCTGCAGAGATTATTACGGCATAGTTAAAAGTCGATTAAAGATTAGAGATAGGTCAGTTTGATAGAGATGTATGGCTAAACGTGGGTGATTCCACTAAATTACAAAATTCTTGTCGACCAGCACTAGACTGATTTTTCTGCTGTTTTGGTACCTTGTGTTCGTATTTAAAATCTCTAGATTTTCACGACAATTGAGAGTCGTCAATGTATCGAAGAGGTTCATTGCGGCTCGAAGAAAATTGATCATGGGCCAATTGCACTAAAAATTTCTAAAAGCTACCTAATAGCCTAGGTCACGCTAAAGTCATGCCAGATTGAAATTAACCGCGAATTTAAATCCAATTTCAGAAATTGAAAATTCTATCATGTCACAAGTCATTTTAGGAACGTAGACTCAGTCTTTGAAGATTTTTCTACAAACCGAGGTTTTGGAGGAAAAAGTCGAGATAGGGTTGTTTTCGACCAGAAAATGCAGAGGACCATTTTTGATCGCGAAATTGAGATGCAAGTGGGATCAATTGGTGAGGAAAAATATTAATTTGATTATTGAGTCAATAATGAAATTTATAGAAGCCGAAATGAATTGATTCGAAGAGGAATTGAATGGAAATTGAGCCAAATATTGTGCAAATTTGTGTGCCCCCTTGGACCCAACCTTCAGACCAACTCAAGACTTCATAAATTCCAAAAAATTGAGGGGAAGCCAGCCATGGTGGTAGGACCCTTCAAGGAGACCAAAGGGATAGGAAGAGAGCACATGGGACCCTCCAAAGTAAGCTTGTCCCCCTCTCTCCCTCCTTCTCCTTCCCAGCCGGTAGAGCCCTTCATTCCCAATAGCTGAAGACTTCATAAATTCCATAAAACTGCAGCTCAGCCTCCCCTTGCCATCGCAACCGCTAGCTAGGCCGTCGGACTGCCCCTCGTAGCCGCTCGCTCGCCCGCTTGCCATTGCGATCGTCCTACCTACTTGCATCTCCAGCTGCGCCGTCTCGCCCAGCTCGTGTGTCCAGCTAGTCACCGGGATGCTGTGCGTTGATGTTGCAGTCGGTTGAGCCACCGCCTGCCACTGTGAAGCCCCGCTTGGTCCTTGCTGTAGCTTCGCCGTCCTTCCCTGCTCGTCTCCACCTCAACCAAACCACCGGCCAGCTTGTTTGGCCTAGCCATAGAATCGAACCGAGTGGGTCTTGTAGTCGCTATTTGGCCTGTTTTGGTGGCTTTCCGGCCCTGCTTAGTGGTTCCACTTTGGAGTTTGTCGAGCCCCTTCGCGTGCTCGTCGTTTTGATCCAAGCGGATCATTAAAAAAGTGAGTTTAACTCACTAATCCATGCTTAGTAAGTTAATGATGTTTAAGGGTTGATTAGTTTAGACTAAGTATGGATTAGGTGGATAGTTAGAGTAGACTAGCAATTTAATTAACCGTTATTGCATGTTAGATGGTTAGAGTAGTGTAATTAGAGCCTAGACCAGCTCTAATATTTATCTAGAGTGGTTTGGAAATTTTCCGAGCCTGTCTCGGCTTTTAATTAGGCTTTACGGGCCTAAGTTGCTATTTTTGGCATTTATTAATTAATTTTCGTAATTATTTAATTAATTAATAATTTTTCAAAAATTAGACCGGGATAATCGGTGACCAGAATTTTATGCCGATTGTAGTAGTATGATCTATTTATTTAATTGACTGTTATTTTATGCTGATTGAGTGTGATTTATAATTTTGGGGATTTGTCCCAAAATTTATTTAATTTCAGTAATTAATTTGAAAATTATCGGGCGTCGATAAACAACACCAAAAATGAATTTGTGGACCGTTGAAATCAGTGGGATTTTAAAAGGGGAAACTATTGTATTTTGGCTAAGGCCGACCATGTACCCACACACGATTATTTTTACCGAGTGTGATAAAAATGGTGAAAATGTTAGGTGATCAGGATGGTATACAATATCAACCTATGGGCTCTAATATGTCATCTTAGGGCGAGCAGTATACTGGTATATTATATCAGCCCGCATGCAATATGTCAGCTTAGAGCGAGTAGTATACCTGACAGCTTCTGGTGAGCATTATTAGTATACTATATTAGCCTACGGGTGATATGTCAGCTTAGAGCGAGCAGTATAGTATCTATTGGCAGCTTCTGGTGAGCTATACTATCTATTATCAGCTTAGAGTGAATAGTCTTGATTATGATCGGACTTTATAGATAGTATTGATTAAAATGACCGAGGGATGATCTTGTTGATATGGAATTGATTGAGTCGATTGATCGATGATTCGATCTGATTGATTGAAATGATTGGATGGTCATCTGAATTATACTGACTTGTAGGAAGGAATTGAGGCCAAGGTAAGTCGTTTGACTTGTGTTTGTGCTTAGGCAGCCCTCAAGGCGTATTTTCTTCCTAGTCAGGTCTTAGGGAGTAAACTTGTTGAGACGTCGTCTCACCCCGTTGTGGGATAACATTTCAGGTCCATAGATGGCAGCTCCTCTTGAGCATTTTGGTCAGCCAAAGAAGGTGACAGAATAGAAGTGCTTCATCCCGTTTCATGGAGACCCTAGGGGATGGGTATATGAGTTGGTGAGATCTGTGGTTTGGGTCGATGCAGGTTTACCCAAAAAGGTGTCCCATCAATATATATCATGGTATCGCTAGGAGTGGAATGGCCATAGAGAAGGGCCCATACTAGAGTCCGAGGTCTCTTTTTATGTACTGGATGTCGCTTTTGGGAAAGGCATGGTCAACCGTCCAGGTGGTTCAGTAGTGGACGTAGACCCGGATCTTTCGGATCCAGGAACCCCGGTGTATTCCATTGAAGGCTCCAATTGGGATGTGGATGAAGACAAAGAGGAGGACGAGGATCCGTGGTTTTGTGAAACCCCCATTGTTTTGTAGACATTATAAATAGATTGGCAAGTATTGTATATTATGACTTGGTTTGTTATATGTATATATATATATAAGTGTGTTGTTGGTTTCTGGATTTTAAAATTTTGGCCCTACTTTCCTATCCCATCTTGTTGTTGTCTGGGGATTATTTAATTGCTTCCACATACGTATAAAAATGAATGGGTCGGTGATGCATCCTAGGACATTGCTAATTAATTGACCATTAAAGGATGGGCATGCGCTCGGAGGACCGGGGCGTGACAAATGTTGCCAAGGATGAGTTCTTTGGGATGACTTGACTTATGCTTCTAGTTGCTACTTGGTTTGAAAGTTGGTTGATCCTCTACATTGGTTGAATCTTCTCATTCTGCTTGTTACTATTCTCCAGAAGTCTAAACCTCTTCGGGGGAAATAGATTTTGTAAAGTCTGGAATAGGTTTAGACTCTTCAAGTTGAGTCTAGCCTGGTAGATTCTCCACATAATCTTGAAACTTGACATTCATAGATTCTTCCATGGATTGAGTCTTCTTGTTAAAGACTTTGTAAGCTTTGCTTGAAGTCAAATAGCCATTGAAGATTCCTTCATCTGATTTTGCTTCGAACTTTCTAGATCGATCATTTGCATTTTTCAGAATAAAACATTTACAGCCAAAGACATGAAAGTAGGAAACGTTCGGCTTCTTTCCTTTACACTCTTCATAAGGAGTTTTCTCTAGAATATACCTTAAGAATACTCTATTGATAATATAACAAGTTGTTGAAACTACTTCTGCCTAAAATTGAGAGGATATTTTGCTCTCTATTAAGAGAGTTCTGGCCATCTCTTGTAAGGATATGTTTTTCCTTTCCACAACCCCATTTTATTCTGGAGTATATGGAGAAGAGAAAACATGTCAAAAACCAGATTCATCATAGAACTTAGCAAAGTCTTGATTCTCAAACTCACATCCATGGTTAGTTCGTATGCTTGAAATAGCATACCCCTTTTCATTCTGAACCTTCTTAGCAAACTTCGAGAAATATGAGAAGGTTTCAGACTTACTTGCTAGAAAGTAAATCCAAGTGAAGCGAGAGTAATTATCAACAATTACTAAACAATATTTCTTTACACCAATACTTTGAGTTTTGGTTGGACCAAAAAGGTTCATATGAAGAAGCTGTAGAGCTTGATTGGTAAAGAGTACAGGTTTTAAGGAACTTCTCACTTGTTTTCCCAGAACACAAGGAGTGCACAACTCATTCTTCTGATAAGCCAGATTTAGAAGTCATCGAACAAACTTCTTAGAAGAAATCTTGGCAATGTACTTCAAGTTAACATGACCAAACTTCCGATGCCAGAGACTTGCTTCATCTTGAATGGAAATAAGACACTGAGAACTTTCTGGATTTACATCCAGAAGGTAAATGTTGCCATGCCTTTGCCTAGTGAAAGACTGAGAGAAGTCTTGACTTGTTCCAGAACAAGTGCTTTCTTGGAAGTTTATTCTGAAACTAGTATCGCAAAACTGACTTATGCTTAGCAGATTATAGTTCGATCCTTCCACCAAGGAAACGTAATTGATAGTCAGGCTACCAATCTTCACGGTTTCACATCCTACAATTTTTCCTTTGCTGTTTCCTCCAAAAGATACTTTTCCTCCATTCAGTCTAACAAGCTTTATAAAGCATTTTGAGTCTCTTGACATATGCCTCGAACAACCACTATCCAAATACTATTTGATCTTCCTTTTGATAGTGATCTGTGATCATGAGAAAAATTCAAACTTTCTTTGGTACCCACTATTACACTTTAAACATCTGACTGCACTTCGACCAACAGGTTTTACAAATTTTTTTTGAAAATAAGTATTGTAAAATGCCTTTGTAGGTCTTTGTTTAATTCTTTCTTTTACTTTGGGAAAATCGATTAATGGAACAGTTTTTGAAGTTATCCATTTGTTAAAGTAGGGTATTTGAGCTAAAAGAATTTTCTCTAGTTTCTCGGATTCTTTTGAAAATCTTTTGTTATATTTGAGATATCACTTTTCAAAATAGTATTTTCCCTTGAAAGAGAATTAGATTTTTTTTTTTTCAAATGATCAAAACTTGTTTTTAGACTTTCAAATTTTTCTTTCCAAGAAACTTCATGTTGCTTGAGTTTGGAATTCTCCATTTTTAGTTCAGAAATCCTTTTAAGAAACGATTTGAGACTCGAGACAAAGTTCATCTATGTATTTAGAGACTTTGACAGGAATTTTTAAATCACCGACCTCAATTTTTTTGTCTCGAGTTTGAATCGTAGTCTGTTTCGATTCCGAGTCCGAGTCAGAATGAGCCATCAGACATATGTAGGCATATTCTTCTTCGCTTTCCTCACACTTGGTGTCACTCCAAGTTTTAGCTTCAAGTGCCTTTTTGTACGTCTCAATTTTTTTTATTTTTTTTGGTAAAAGGTAAGAAAGTACGTCTTAGTTTTTCCTTTCTTCTTCTTCAATAGAGAACAATTGAGTCTGATATGCCCCATTTTTCTTGCATTCGAAGCATATCATGTCTTTGCCGGTTTCATTGTCCTCAGTTGGTCTCTTTTGGAAATTTTGCGTGCTTTGTTTCTTCTAGTTGAATCTTCTTCCCTTTCTATTAAGCTTTTTGAATTACTTGATCATAAGCGCCAGCTCTTCATCGTTCATATCATTATCTAAGTCTGTAACATCAGAATCAATGTTAAACTTTAAAGCAATTGACTTCTCACCTTTCGGATCTTCTTCATCATTTATTCGTTCCACTTTGTATGACTGAAGCATGCCTATCAGTTCGTCAATTGATAGAGGCATGATCCCCTAGGTTTGGCTAATGGATTGCTAGGCCTAGACTTAGCTCGGGCTCTCCCAAGCTCATACCAATTTGTGACTTAGGTTCAAATTTTTAACATGCAAATGATTTTTCAATCAGGAGTCGCCACTAATCTATTTTTTGGTGGGTCGATTAGAAATCCAAGTAAAGTAACAAGAGATTTACTTTACTCCTACGAGCTAGAGATTTGTGAGTTTGGGGACTTGATTACGTTAGATTTTTCTAACGCCCTTTCGGTACCTTTATATTTTATTTTGAAAAAAAATGTTTGAGAATCAGCTGGAATTGATTTTAACTTATTTTCCTAACATGTGAGGTGATCATGCGGGTGCACAGACTACCAATTTAACACCCAGATAAAGCAGTGAATAAATTGCAAGACTTACCTCATAGCAACGAAATCATTTGCAATATTAAATCATAATTCACATCGACAATCCTAAATATGATTTCTAATTAACACGCAATTTTTTGTTTTTTGTTTTTATTTATTTAATGAGAATCATGCTTTATGCAATGTATGCTACTAATCTAACATGAAATGATATGACGTGGCAATATGACCTAAGTTATATGACATAAATAAAATATAAACATGCAGTCTATCTTAAAGAAAGAAATTGATTTATTCTAAGACAATTTTTTTTTTGTATTTTCCATGAAATTCGAAATTAGAAAAATGCGAAAATTATCTATCTAGATTAAGATTCTATCCAACTTGTATTATGAATTAGGTTAATCCAAATCCTAATTTAAACTAGAACATTATTTTAACCAAGTAATCCTAAAATGCAACCTCTCTTTTTTTTTTTTTTTTGGTAAAAAAAATGCAACCTATCTAGGAGAAATTATCTAAACCTATAATTAATTAAAAAATAGATATGCAATCTTATCCTAACATGCAATGACATGCAAAGAGTGCCCTAATTCTATTTTTTTTTTCTTTTTATGAAATTTGAAATTAAAATTGACACATAATTAAATGTGCAATTTAAATTTAACAAAACTAACATCCTAAATGAATGCATCTTTTTTGGATTTTTTCTTTTTTCAAAAATTCAAAATAGATAAATTTCCTATCCTAAATATGCAAGATAACCCTGAGACGAGGAATATTCTAAAACGAACTTAATCTAACTTAGATTTATTTGGATTTTTTTTTACGAAACCGAAATCGATTCAAATAATATGATAGCACATCCAGTAAGATAATATTGATATCCATCAATTGATGAACCATATCTCGCGCATGCGATCGGATTGGCCAATTTAAGACAAAATCATGAATCGAATCTCGAGTGTGAGATCAGATTGACGATTTTTTGTGCGATTGCGACTCAGATTACGGGCGCCAAAATCAGACCATCAACCGTGTGAAATTAGAGATTAATCCCTAATTTAAAAAGCTACTCGGGAAAACTTTGGATAAGATGAATCATTCGAAGATTTGAATTTAATCGCAATATCAATGAATTAAGTAAGGAAATTACCAAATTAAATGTGGATAATATCTTGACCTACTTCGTAATATCGTTCCCGAATTTGGACTCGTCGGATGATGGGACCAGCGATGGCTCGTGGTGGATGATTCACGGTCGATGTGCTTGGCGGTGGGTCAACGAGGTGCCCGAAGATGATCGACTAGGGAGCTTGCGGAGAGGACCCACGGCAAAGGATCTCTGCGGTAATTGTCGTGGTGGGATCTCGAACGGGCTTCATGAGACTTGAAAACGGATTGAACTGATAGCGGCTCAAGTCAACTTTTGGCTTTTCCCTCTTGGAGCTTGGACCAAAGAAATAGCGTGCTCCCAAATTCCAGCTCCCGAACTTTCTTCAGCAAAAACGAATTTCCATCGATTGCTCCAGTTTTGTCTTCTTGCGTCGGTAATTGTTGCCTTCGGCACACACGCGAGTGATCGTTGGGACTTTTACGTCGGCTTGTTGAAAAATGTTAGGAGCGCAATGAGCCCAGTGTGTTTTCGGCTTCCCCACTAAAAGTTTTCTTCCTGGTTAGTGGGTAGTCAAGAGAAAATAAATAAAAAAGACTGAAATTGGAGGCATGAATCTGAAGCGATTCATGGGATCATGGCGGTGATGGACAGCGATGTTGATGACGCTAGTGTGAGCGGCGGTTTGTGGACTGGATCGCCAATGGTGATGGACCGAAAGTTGATTGTCGAGGCTTGACCTTGACTCAACGATGCTGGGCTGATGTGGAATAACCGTTTGGGATTGCTGGAGTTCAGTTTAAAGGCCTTCTATCCTGCCTCAAGTTGACGACATCAACGACTCGAATAGAAGAAACTCGATGTCCCTGGCACGTTTCTGAGGCGGTGAGAAACGTTGGAGCAGCAGTGCGTCGAGCTGGTCGTGGCGGGGAATGGATTCTTCGAGCGGTACCGATGATCAGCACCACAACTCGTCGTCAGGATTGGGGCTGGGCTCGGTATTGGATCAGGAAGTATTGGACAATCACCGGTGCCGTAGGGAGCACGATGGCTAGAAAAACCTGCAGCAAGAAAAATTCAAGCGGGGCTAAACCAATGACATGGCGAGGACAATCTCTGACATGTTGGGAAATTAGTGAGTGCTGGTGCTTCGTTGGTTGTCAGGGGCTGGGTCTTCGGAATAAGTGAGCTTGATGGCAAAAGGTGCACGATGGCATGAGGAAAAACCATGATGTGAAGACCACCATGTGCAATCGCCAGAGGAACTTCACGATTTTCCCTCTAACTCATATTGGGACCATCTAAGAAGACAAAACCGCCGTCCCCCTCTTCTCTCTTCTGGCGTGTGTATCGCTCAATGTGCTTTTTGAATAGAATTGCTGACCCCGCTACGTGCGGCCGTGTGTATCAATATGTGTGGCCCTCTCCCTTCATCTGTAGTGTAGCAACTCTTTTATAGGTGAGTGGACTAGGGTTTTATTTCTTTCTTCAAATCAACATCCATGAAGGTCATCTCCGAACGCAATATTTCTTTTTATTTTCCATATCTCTTTTAGATTTCCTTTGCAAAAATGAATATTCTCCACCAATTCAAAATTGCAATAGGATTTTTCTCAAATTTGAAATCTTGCAAAGATGAGTTCGAAATATCTCCCTAAGGATACGGGGCCGGCCAATTTGTTTCTCTTCACGCTTAGTCAACTTGTCAATTTAAAGTTTAAGAATCATCAAATCAAACCCATCCATCACCGGTCCAACGCAAATGCAATAATAATAAATAAATGCATCTAAAATTATATGCTATGCATTATAATATTTTTTTCAGGGATAAAATTAATCCCTAATTTTTTATACAATAAATAAATAAATGGATTGCCAAAATTTAGGTGTTAACAGTTATCCATTTTTGAAGGTGAGCTCATAAAGGTTGCATTCAAAGACAAATTGAGACCTAAATTTTGACTATGCACATACAATGAATGATTTTTTTTTTTAGTTAGAAAATGAATGTCATTTAAAATGCAATTTATATGATGCATGGAAATGCTAATGCAAATGCATGATGCGAAAGGAAAGAATGTACCTATAGTTACTTACCAATCAGTGCGGTAGAGCATCTTGAGGCACATGATAAATCTTCATTTACTCCACAAGTATCCAGTCTTTACTTAGGTTCCTTAAAGAGTCTAACAGGTAATAAATTAAGACATCCAGATTGAGAAAAATATTCTCATCCAGAGTGAAATGTTCAACGAAAAGAATTAAGACATCCAAATCCAGATTGAGATGTCAAGATTTTTGAACTTGAAATACCTAGATCCAAACTAAGGTATAACAAGAAAGATCGAAAAACATTAACATCCAGAGTGAAATGTTTAGATGAAAAGAATTAAGACACCCGGATCCAGATTGAGATGTCAAGATTTTGGAACTCAAAATACCTAGATTTAAACTAAGGTATAACGAGAAAGATCGAAAAACATTCACATCCCGAGTGAAATGTTCAACGAAAAGAATTAAGACATCCAGATCTAGACTGAAATGTCAAGATTTTTGTACTCAAAATACCTAGATCCGGATTAAGGTATAACGAAAAAGATCGAAAAACATTTACACCTAGAGTGAAATGTTTAGATGAAAAGAATTAAGACATCTAGATTTAGACTGAGATGTCAAAATTTTGGAACTCAAAATACCTAGATTCAGACCAAGGTATAACAAGAAAGATCGAAAAACATTCACATCCAGAGTGAAATGTTTAGATGAAAATAATTAAGACATCCAAATCCAGACTGAGATGTCAAAATTTTGGAACTCGAAATACCTTGATTCATACTAAGGTATAACGAGAAAGATCGAAAAACATTCATATCTAGAATGAAATGCTTAATGAAAAGAATCAAGACATCCAGATCCAGACTGAGAAGTCAAAATTTTGGAATGCAATTTGTATGGAAATACTAATGTAAACGGTAAAGGAACCTACTTGGAATATCTTACATTCAAGGAGGGTAGAGTAATTCAAGATAGTTGGTGTTACATGTTCGGGATCCGTACCTTTCTACGGTCATCTAAAATAGCAACAAGACTTTGTAAGAAAACTGCTTTCCTAGGATCCGTACCTTTCTACGGTCGCCTAGTATGGCACTATTTGGTTGTCTAGGACCGAACCTTTCTTCGGTTGCCTTGACAAAAATGATTTTCCAGGACTTGTACTTTTCTACGGTCGCTTGAATGGGAAACAGATGTTGTCTAGGATCCGTACCATTCTACGGTCACTTAGTATGAGGTTTTGCTTAGCTAGGATCCGAACCTTTCTTCGATCACCTTAATCAGACTGAATCTAGAGAAAAATCTTTAGGGGACAGCTCGACCAAGTCGAGTGTCGGTGCACTTGAGAGAAAACACCTCCTAAGCACGCCAATTTGATAGGGGGACTCTAGGCCACAGAAGCACGCAAGGATGGGAACTCTGGGCTACGGAAGCACGCTAGGTCTATTAAAAGGGACATCAGGTTACGGAAGCACACTGAGTCGATGAAAAAGACTTTGGGCTATGAAAGTACGCCGGGTGAATAGAAAGGAACTTCGGGCTATGGAAGCACGCCGGGCCTATTAAAAGGGACATCGGGCTATGAAAGTATGCCGAGTCAATGGAAAGGACTTTGGGTTATGAAAGCACGCTGGGTTAGGAACTCCGGACTACGGAAGCACACCAAGTCTATTAAAAGGGACTCTGTGCTACGAAAGCACGCTAGGTCAATATAAAGGGAATCCCGACTACGGAAACACTCTGGGTCTATTAAAAGGGACATTGGGCTATGGAAGCACACCGAGTCAATGAAAAGGACTTTGGGCTATGGAAGCACGCCAGGTTAATATAAAGAAAATCTAGGCTATGGAAGTACGCCTGTTCGATAAAAGGGACTCTAGGCTACGAAAGGACGCTAGGTCAATATAAAGGACATCGGCTTACGAAAGCACGCCAGGTCAGTGAAAAGGGCTTCGGGCTACGAAAGCACGCCGAATCAATGAAAATGACACCGAACTATGGAAGCACGTCGGGTCAGTGAAAGGACTTTGGGCTATGGAAGCACGCCAGGTCAGTGAAAATGGCTTTGGGCTACGAAAGCACGCCAAATCTCAAGGCTTCAAGGAGCAACTTGAACATCAAATATTACTCGATCTTCAAGGAAATATTACTTGTCAGACATGATTAGAGCAAAAACTGATATGCATTCATTAAAGACGTAGACAATTTGAGCTACTCTAGAATGCACATTTCAAAGTTCAGTGGGGTTTTCATCCATTCAATCAAGGTTTATGCATAATAACTTTACCATATTTGCATCACCAAAATTTCCATTGGAGAGAATTGTCGTTTAAGACAATGACATGGATTTTTTAAGAATGTTAAATGAGAGACTTTTAGTTAGAAAGGACTTTCACTCATCCTCATTCAAAAGGGCTATTTTAGGATAATCATTCCATCTCACTATCATCATACCAACCAAGGTCCGAGTATTCTCACAAGTAGTACGATCTTACCAATCTGAGAGGTCTTTAATGAGGACTGTAATACGAGCTTGGTCAACGGCTTAACAAAGGGATTCTTTGAGTCAAGGCAATTGAAAGAATAATTCGGTAATCATCTTCGGGTTTACAAGTCAAGAACCCTGCAAAATGAGAAAGAAATGATCTTGCTCACACTTTTTCGAGGGATGATTATAAACATATGAACTCCTATGTTAATTCAAATGCCCTAATCTGAAGAGACTTCGTAAGGGACGTAACATAAGCTGGGTTTATGGGTTGAGAAACGAAAGGATCATTAGGCTCAAAAAATGTGTGAATGGTGAGAGTTGGTGATCATCTTGACATTACCACTAGTTTTCTTTTTCACCATCGGGGATTGTCTTCATAAGGCACCCCACTGATTGTAAAAACTCAGCATTTGAGTTCTTTGAGTATTACTCCATTGGAGATACAACATTTTTTCAACCGATAGTCTTTATTTTGACACCTTTTCATTTACTTCTATGGGCGTTGGCCTTACTTTTACTAGGCACACTGTTTTTTTGCCCCTAGTTCTCATTTATTTTTTCTTAACTTCTTTTTCATGGGCATTGGACTTGGTTTTACAAGGCACACTACTTTTTCATGCCCCTTGGTTCTATTTTGAATGACCATATGATGCTTTTAACATTTGGACCTTTGGGAGGTCTTCGTTTTCTGTCAGCACTCTAGACCATACTGTTTGAAGAATTGCTTTTTGCCTTGCCCTAGTGTGGGGGATGATCACCAATTGGGTTTGAAGAAATGAAATTGCAGGCTCAAGTGGGCTATGCAAATGATATAAGTAATGTAGGATAGAGAAAGAAATACTCTTCATCATCCTAAGGCACTTAAATTACCACATGAATTCAATATAATAGCACGACTTGAAGATTGATGCAAGTGAGAGTAAGAATTTTTATTTTTCATTTCCCTCACCTCATGATGCCATCTTACCTCCCATTTTGTGGCACCCCTCGATGGCTCCCAATCCGTTAGGGTCACCACAGGTACTTGTCACTCATCCTATTACATACCAGTAAGGTAACTTTTTGATTAAAGTGAAACCATAGTTCATAAGAGTTAATCGATGGAATTCTTTACCATTTTTTTTAAAGGTCCTAGTGCAGCTTATTAGCGGAAGTATAACATATCTCATCAATCCTCCCTTCAAAACAATAATGCAATGCACACAACCTATGCTCCAAATAAAAAGACAAAGTCGAGTCACTTTTATTTATATTTTCAAGATGGATATTTTGGGTCGGTACAGCAAAAAGGTCAAGATTTTTAACTATACTTGGCTATACTCAAAAGCTGACTCGACCCTACATCAAACATGTACACCCCTCCATCAACAAGCGTCGGCTATCTCCAAAAAGTGTTAGCTCCCATCAGCTATGCGTGCCATCACACCCAACTTGGTGCATTGGGCCGCGACAGTGGCAGTATCCTAGCATCACTCCACCATGCCGGACATGAACAGACAGAAACTCCTGGATAACCGGGCCATCAGCAAGACTCACATCGTACATCACTAAGACACGAACTCGAACATACACCAAACCAGGTACATTAGTGTAGGAATGCTCAGTGCACTCCACCTCGAAATTAGATGGCAATTCATAAAAGGTACCGCGTGCAACTGGTAGCAAAGACATCTTACTAATCTGAAATGTTAATCCCCAAAAAGGGTGAGTACAACCACTCAGCAGTAAAGATCCACCAAACTACACAATGCGTCACACAGAATAATCAAGGTATCAAAAATAAAACATATATCATGCATGCATTCAAGCATACCTCACCTTACAGCCATGCGTATATCATGATACAACATGCATATATCACCATGCATTTGTATTTATATGAACAGCCATGCATATCATCATGCAAACGTGCATATATCACCATGCACTTTTACGTGTATCATCAAGCAGCCAAACTTATATCACCAAGATTCATATCATTTTTCTTTCGAGGGATCAATGTTTGCATCCAACTTGGCATCACAAGGAACCTCCGGCACACACCTCCGGGCATCCGGCACACACACTCCAGGCATCTCGTACCCTAACTAGCATCACGAGGTATCCCCCCCGACACACACCTCCGAGGCTTCCGGCACACACCTCCGGGCATCTCGAAACTCTTGAGGACATCCGGCACATACACTCTGGGCATCCGGCACATACACTCTAGACATTCGGCACACACACTCTGGGCATCCCAACACTCTCGGGGCATCGTCGGCTCACACCTCCGACGGTCTTGTTATTATCTCAATTTATATTCCCACAAGTATCTCAATTTCAATATGGCATTTGATACAACAATATCAAGCGTCTCAACTAGGTTTTTGATGTCATATAACATGCCATATGTCACCACATATGCAACAAAATCAACCACTCAAAACATTACATCACATGGAAGATTTCATTTATTTTTGAAAAGGCATCAATTTTCGGATAAAAACAGAATACACTCCTTTAGTTAAAACTCTAGAAAAATTAGTAAATGATGTTAATAAATTCTGAAAACTTGACACATTACAGACGAGACCTAAAGGCAGATATCTCATGAAAAACACCCTACCAAAAGAATCTCACACAAAACAGTATGGTCCATGCATCACAGTTTTCAAAGTTCCAACACTTCAGCTTGCACAGTTTCGGAAGAAATTTAAATTAAATATCCAAATGAACTCCAAAAATTCTGAAATTTTTATATGTTATATAAAATTATTAAAGGTAAATATCTCGTGAAGAAATAAAAACTCAAATCGTTCTAGATTAATATATATATATAGACAATTAATTCCTCCTGTTCTCGGTATCGTTTTTCCAGATTATCTTCTTTCAATAGAAACTCATTTCACCAACCTACATATGTCCGTTTCTTCTAAATCTTCAGTATGTTATTCCCAATAATATTACCTACAAATTTTGTTCAGGACACATGATCAAATTTTGACTACATGATTTTATAAAAATCACAGAATCATACTAGGTCGAGGTAGCATTTGCCTAGATCCAGTTTCTTCAAAGGACAACGATTTCACCGACCTATTTTTGTTCATTTCCTCTAAATTTTTGATATGTTTCTCCTCACGAAGTACACTACAACTTTCATTAAGAAATAAAAGTGAGATTTTTGGAAGAAAGTCACTTTATAGTCCACGAAATCACTAAGGGTCAGCACAACACATTCCAGATCTAATTTCTAAAAAGAAAAATCATTTTGACTAAACAATACTTATTTTTTTTACCTCAAATTTTAATATGTTGTTCCTCAAGATTCGCTCTACAACTTTCATTAAGAGATTGAAGTGAGATTCCAACTAAAAAGTAGCATGCAGCTCACAAACTTGTGAAGGGTCGGACGGGTTTTTCCAGAAACAGCATGCTAGGCCAACAAATCTCTCCCCAAAGCTCCGAAATTTCATCTCTTCCACCACAACCAAAATTCATCATTTTCTACACACACATCACAGCAAGCAAAGGGTAGGTTTTAGGACTCTACTTGCCTCAAATTTAAGCACAAAACAGCGACGAATGGCGGGCAAGGTGGCGAACGAACAGCGGTGAGCTAGGCGGACGATCGGTGAACGGACCTCCTTCTTCTCTCTCGCACGCACGGTCTCCTCTTTCCCTCTTTCTCTCCTCTCTCTCTTTGGGCGACACTCTCTCTTTCTCTCCCCTTCCTCGCCTAATCCGGCCCCTCTTCCCCTCTAATTTCCTTCCCTTCATAATTAGCCATCATTGGATTATGCATGGCTTGCTACACTTGGCAACTAGGAGGGGACACTTGGCAATTTGCCATGCAAGATGGGCTCTATTCGGCTGGGCTTGGGGCCAGCTTGGTCGACGGCCCGATGGGGCTTCATGGGCCTGGCTTTGGGCCGGGCTTGAATGGCCAAAATGTGGGTGATTGTGGGCTGGGTTTTTGGGCCAGCTTGGCCTAAGAATTTCGGCCCACTTCCCTTTTAATAATCTACTACTATTTTCCACTTAAATAAATACCTAACTTGCAAAAATAATATGGCCATAAAACTTGTAGTCATAAATCCATAAATTCCAATTTATAACACACATGGCCAATGATAGAATTTTCTTTCCTATCATATAATTATCCATTAAAAGCTTGACCATAAATCTTATTGCAAATTATGGATTAAATGGCTACAATTCAACTTAAGGGTACTTCCATCACCTATTTGTAGGCCTTAATGTATCTGGAGGTTGCCATGAATTTTGGGATGCCACACATTTGCCCTGTTGTGGGGTGGTTCTTGATAGGGGTAATTTGAAAAGAAATATCCACAAGTGTATAAGGCTCAAAGTGGTTAAGCAATGGATCACCTGTAGTGTTTGGGATATAGAAATGAATTGCCCCGCATCATTTTGGTCATCGTACCTTTTGCGAGAGAACTATTTTCCTTGCGGATATGGAACTTTCTACACTCACCTCATAAATGTATAAGTAAGGGATTGTGTATAGGATAATGTTTGCCTTTCATCATCCCAACTCGTCTCATTCAACATTCTTAAACATTTGATATCACTTCAATGAATTGTCCATCTTGACAAATCTCCATATGAAATTGGTGAGTTAAATAAGTAAAATCACTATGGAAATTATCTTTTCAAAAGAGTTCAGTAACTTTAAGCATGAAAAGCTTTTGTGACTTCATAATAGACAATTTACCACATTCAAAGCATGATTTTCATAAGCACGATTTTGGCCATTCATTCAAAGAATTGTCCCACGAAGGCACCATCTCAGTGATGGGTGTTCTTGGATTGCTCCTATTGAAAGGGAACAAACACACTAATCGATCAATCGAGAGTGAAAATACAATCTTCAGTTTGATATACGCTCCGTTCTTGCTTTTGCCCCTGCATAAATCAACGTGCATGAATAAGATACTATGCAACATCATGTAAGTGCTAGTATGAACACCTAGAGGGGGGTGAATAGGTGTGAAGACAATTTTCGCAAAGAGTAATAAAAATATTTTGCTTTTAAAATTGAGTCTGAAGACCAATAGACTTTGAGTGAGTTCAGACTTTAACTATAAACAGAACTACGAACAAAGTAAAGGAGTTTAGGGAAGAGAATAAGAACACATAATTTATAATGGTTCAACTTAGATCAAGCCTACGTCCATTCTCCCATGTTAATAGCCTTCTGCTGGATTCCACTATGTAATCAACAAGAGATTACAACTTTGAGTGCAAATACTTAGTAGTAGATCACACTATCTCATTAAGTCACTCTTTTGGTATTTCTCTCACGATCACAAAATTTTAAGCTCACGAGAGACAAATGTATGATCGAAGGTTGCTCAGATTTTGAAAATTTTAAATTCTACGCTCCTTCTCTTACTTGCTCATCGGTCCTTGATTTCCTTAAATACTCCTCCACTTCCAAACTAGCCATTGGACATTTTGTCTTCCAATCTACCCATTGGATAGATCTGTATCTAGAAGATTTGGTAACCATTGAGTGATAGAAGTAGAATCCCAAATTGATTTTGATCGCCCATACAAACAGAATCTTATTTTCCATAAGTAGAGCTTCTTCGTATAGAAAGTTCTTGTCTTCAAGATCCAATTATCAATCAATTAGATTGAGTCAATCAAATCTATCTTGATGTAGAATCCAAACCAGATCACTAGCCGTTATATGTTTGGGGATTGTGTTACATTCTGTTAAGTTGTTTTGTTCTGAACCTTGTCATGTTCTGGACTTGTGTTTCGTTCTGGATGTAAACTCTGAGAATGTTCTGTCTAAAGTAAAGTCTGAGAGTCTTTCTTCTTCACTTGCGTTCAGTTTGGAATAAGTTCGAGTGGGCAAACTTTGACACAAAGTCTGGAAGTTTTCAGACTTTGACACAGAGTCTAGAATTCTTTAGAATAGACTTTACAATTTGAACGTAAGTCTGAACATAATTTGCTTTTGAACAGATTTAGCCTTAAGATCTGGACACAATCTGAATAAGTTCAGCTTTAGCATAGAGTCTGTCTTTTGGTTCTTCCAAGTATAGACTTTGATAATATCTTTTACATATTCTATCATTTGCATAGTCTATTACTCAACCATCAAACATGTTAGTAGCCTTTGATTTATTTTGTCATCTTCCAAACATTATAAGGGATTGCCTTAACAATCTCCCCCTTTTTGATGATGACAAAATAATCTTTGAATATGTAGATATGTAATCATGCTTTTAAAGATAATAATAAATCAGTGCTATCTTAAAGAATAATGTTATTCAAATCAAAAGATAGCAGAAGATAGCAAATATATTGAGCATAACAATATATAAAAAATAATCGCAGCTCAATAATATCAACACATATGCATATTTATATTCTATCCCCCTTTTTGTCATAATCAAAAAGCGGTAATAATGGAAATGGTATCACGTAGAGAATATAAAATGATAACAAATATATCTTGCATGAAACACAATTTCCAAAAAAATCAGCTTTTACAAAGTACATCGAATATTAAAGATATGTAATATAGTTCATTTCGATCATATATATCATCAAATATCCAATAAAAATCATAGATGCATTATAAAATGCACTTACTCTTTTTGTCATAATAAAATGATAATATCAATAAGAGATTTGTTAATGACAAAAGGTAATAAAAGATGCACTAACCGGATATTGACAAATTCTGTCACATTTACATTTTCCTTCCTTCCATAATAATCAAGATCACGATCGATTCAAAAAGATTTTTCCATAATTGATCAACACTCCCCCTCAATTTGGTGCCTTTTTGAGGTGATCATGATTCTTTCCTTTCTCTTGGATTCGCTTTCTTCCCCTATCATCATGACAATATTTGCGAATAGCACTAATTGTGCCTTGTGCACGTTGAGCATAATATTTTTCCATTATTTCCTTTATAGCAACAATATCCACAACGATCATTTGCATTTTTAAATTCGAGGCAAACATTTATTTTCTTTAATCAAGCTCTTCTTGAATTCAACCCGTATAAACTTAACGAACTTTTTGCACAAATAAGCTGTAATAATATCCACATAATATATAATGCCATTTCTTCAAATAAATAAATTGAATAGCATATATAAAATTATCAATTATTAAAGTTCAAAACTACTCAACCTTTCGTACGACACATTAGGGACTTGCTCAATAATTTGTAAAAACTTTGCACAAGGAAGGGAATTTTTTAGCCTCCAGAAAGTAGTATAGAATCTCCATAATTTTCAGATTGAGCTTTCCAATATCCATATGGAAGATTCTTTTTCTACTTGCAAAATCTTGTATAATAGATAACAAACTTTGCAAAAAAAAAAAAAAATCACATAATACATTTCTTCGATTTGCATATCAAACTTGCTAGATATAATATATATTCTAAATATAGCAAGAATATCCATGTATATGCAATAATATCTTTCAAGATCAAAGGGATTTCCTTAAGCATAAATCTCAAAAATATATTATTGATGCATTTCACAAAAAGAAAGTATATATTTCTATCATGTGCCAAATCAAGTAAAAACTTGCAATGCCTTAAATTTATGATAAAAGATATTTGCAATATAAATAATATATAATTCATAGGCAATCATTTAAAAACATGATAAATGTATGTAGAGATTTGTTAGGTAGGATACAAAATATTCTTTTATCCAAGGTATATGTTTGAAATATACCATTGATTAAAAAGTCATTATCAATCTTTGCATAAGATACCTTTTTGATTGTACCTAGTAAACTCGTAATCATTCTTCCCTTATAGAATTTCCTGCAATGCACTCATTTCGTTTTTAGTATCCATCAATTTGGATCATTTCATTTCGTAAGAGAAAAATAGAAAATCTTCAAGAATAATCAAATATTCTTTCTAAACTGATTATAACAAAGTATTTAAGGAAAGAACATTATGCACAATAATATCTTGAAAAAGAAATTCTCACTTAGTCAAAGCACAATAAAATCAGAGAGAATAAAATTCTTGAATATTTAAGAAATAATATTTTACATAATAAATTAATATCACGTAAAACAGATTTTCACTTTGCAAAATATGACATGGTTTTAATATTTTGAGAGACCTTGTAAGAGTTTGTTGACCTTCATTGGGAAAGAAATTGGCTGACCTTGATATGCTAAATCATTTACAATTTCTGTAAAACGGCTGAACATATCTCCAATCGATTCTCCTAGCTTTATCTTGAAAGATTCATACTGGCCAAGCAGAAAGTTTACTTTTGCCTCTTTTACACGACCAGTCCCTTCATAAGTAACATGAAGTCTATCCCAAACTTTTTTATCTGTTTCACATGAAGAAATTATGTTATATTCAGTAGGAGACAATGCGCAATATAAAGATTAAATGGCTTTTGCATTAAGAGCTTCTCTTTTGGACATCTCATTGTAAGTGTTAGTATGAACACCTAGAGGGGGGTGAATAGGTGTGAAGACAATTTTTGCAAAGAGAAATAAAAATATTTTGCTTTTGAAATTGAGTCTGAAGAACAATAGACTTTGAGCAAGTTCAGACTTTAACTATAAACAGAACTACGAACAAAGTAAAGGAGTTTAGGGAAGAGAATAAGAACACATAATTTATAGTGGTTTGACTTGGATCAAGCCTACGTCCACTCTCACACGCTAACAACCTTCTGCTGGATTCCACTATGTAATCAATAAGAGATTACAACTTTGAGTGCAAACACTTAGTAGTAGATCGCACTATCTCACTAAGTCACTCTTTTGGTATTTTTCTCATGATCACAAACGTTTAAGCTCACGAGAGACAAGTATATGATCAAAGGTCGCTTTGACTTTGGAATTATAAATTCTACACTCCGTCTTTTACTTGCTCATCGGTCCTTGATCTCCTTAAATACTCATCCACTTCCAAACTAGCCATTAGACAGTATCTAGAAGATCGTCTTCTAATCTACCCATTGGACAAATCTGTATCTAGAAGATTTGGTAGCCATTGACTGACAGAAGTAGAATCCCAAATTAATTTGCATCACCTATACAAATAGAATATTGGTTTCCATACGTAAAGCTTCTTCGTATAGAAAGTTCTTGTCTTCAAGATTCAATTATCAATTAATTAGATTGAGTCAATCAAATCTATCTTGATGTAGAATCCAAACCAGATCACTAGCCTTATATGTTTGGGGCTTGTGTTACGTTCTATCAAGTTGTTTCGTTCTAAACATACTTCATTTTGAATCTTGTCACGTTCTGGACTTGTGTCTCGTTCTGGATGTAAACTCTGAGAATGTTCTGTCTAAAGTAAAGTTTGAGAGTCTTCTTTCTTCACTTGCGTTCGCCCGGAATAAGTCGAGTGGGCAGACTTTGACACAAAGTTTGGGAGTTTTCAGACTTTGACATAGAGTCTGGAATTCTTCAGTATAGACTTTGCAGTTTGAATTTAAGTTTGAACATAATTTGCTTCTGAACAGATTTAGCCTTAAGATTTGGACACAATCTAAATAAGTTCCGCTTTAGCATAGAGTCTGTCTTTTGGTTCTTCCAAGTATAGACTTTGATAATATCTTTTACATATTCTATCATCTATATAGTCTATTACTCAACCATCAAACATGTTAGTAGCCTTTGATTTATTTTGTCATCTTCAAAACATCATAAGGGATTTCCCTAACACATCAATGTAAATGCAAATTGCACATCCATTTTGGTTCGGATTGAGGTTTTGTTTCAATCGTGTCACTACTAGAATATGTAGTACCCCCAATTAGTCATCCGATGTGCCTTTTAAGATGATTTGTCATCAGGCTAGGAAAGTAATGATTATGAATCATGTGTGCTTAAGTTCTTCACCTTCTTTGGTCTTGTGATGCGAACCCTCTAGGTCAGATATTCTTCATTCTAGATATGTCACTAGCCTCTTCATGGTGGCATCAAATTCGGCTACCTCAGGAAAATGAAATGGTTCAAAAGTCCCATTTGGCTCTTTTCTTCAAATCGCAATTTTTCACTGAAGGTAGAGTATCTCGTTTTCATTCATCATTTTAGCTCTCGATCGTGTACGGATGGGTGAGCGGGATAGCTCCATAATCACCTAATTCAAATGAATGGGAACATGTAAGCATGAGGTGTAAATAGAGAGCCAATCCATGACAACAATCTTTTTTTTGTCACGAAAAGTCCACACATGAATAGAATTTCGTAAAAATAGACTGGGAAAGTAAAGACATGGGACGCCCTAGCATGGACTGGAAAATAAAGACATCAAATTCCTGAACATGAACTAGGAAAAGCAAAAGTTTGAACTCTAATAAGAACAAAGAAAGTAAATCAATGATTGACCTAAATTGTCATGGATGGACCAAAAGTATGACAAAGTAAGTAAATTGCATAATATAGGGATATAAGACTTCACCAAGGAAAATCGATGGCAACCACATAGACATGCACATGAGATGTGAGGCTCAATTTCTACTCTAGACAGGCTTAGCAAAGTGAAGCCACAAGGATGATCGGACTGGCCACAGGCGTGCGGACTAAGTCGGGTCCTCATGACTCCAGCTTGGTCAAAGAGTCGACTTGAGTCGCAGGCATGCGGATCGAGATGGGTACTTTTGACACCAAAAAAGAAACTTTGGGATTGAGATGGGCGACTTGTACCGTGGGCATGCGGTCAAAGTGATATTCATCTCAATACCATCCTAAATGATCCTATGCGGCCTAAGTCCGAAGGCAGATTATGTGTGCAAGAGTGTAGTGTAAATGTATAGGCATGCACGGTAGTTTATATCAAACAACACTCCATATATAAAAATAAATCATACATTCCTACACCTCCTTGCAAAACAAATGTCAGCAAACACTTCCCCTTATACCTCCCATCCTACAAGAACATTTAACACCTTAAACGTTAGGGGCGTACCTGGGATCCTCACTACTAAACAAAATTTTTTCAAAAGAAGAGAAAATTGGCCTAAGTCCCCAGTGGAGTCGCCAAGTTCGTACGACCAAATTTTCGAGTGAACCACTTAGGGTTTAGCTAATGGATTGCAAAGCCTAGACTTAGCTCGGGCTCTCCCAAGCTCATACCAATTCGCGACTTAGGTTCAAATTTTTAACATGCAAATGATTTTTCAATTAGGAGTCGCCACTAATCTTTTTTTCGATAGGTTGATTAGAAACCCAAGTAAAGTAACGGGAGATTCACTTTACTCCTACGAATCAAAGATTTGTGAGTTTGCAGACTTGATCACGCTAGATTTCTTTAACGCCATTTTGGTACCTTCCTCTTTTATTTAAAAAAAAAAATGTTTGACAAGCAATTTGAATTGAGTTTAACTTATTTTCCTAACATGTGAGGTGATCATGCGAGTGCACAAACTACTAATTTAACACCTAGCTAAAGCAGCGAATAAATTGCAAGACTTACCTCATAGCAACAAAAGCATCTGCAATGTTAAATCAGAATTCACATCGACAGTCCTAGATAAGATTTCTAATTAACACGCAATTTTTTTTTTCACTTATTTAATGAGAATTATGGTTTACGCAATGCATACTACTAATCTAACATGAAATGATGTGATGTGGCAATATGATCTAAGCTATATGACATAAAAAAAATATAAGCATGCAGTCTAACCTAAAGAATGAAATTGATTTATTCTAAGACAATTTTTTTTTGGTACTTTCCATGAAATTCGAAATTAGAAAAATGCGAAAATTATCTAGCTAGATTAAGATTCTATCCAACTTGTATTAGGAATTAGGTTAATCCAAATCCTAATTTAAACTAGAACATTATCTTAACCAAGTAATCCTAAAATGCAACCTATCTAGGAGAAATTATATAAACCTATAATTAATTAAAAAAATAGATATGCAATCTTATCCTAACATGCAATGACGTGCAAGGAATGCCCTAATTCTATTTTTTTTCTTTTTATGAAATTCAAAATTAAAATTGACACATAATTAAACGTACAATTTAAATTTAAAAAAACTAACATCCTAAATGAATGCATCTTTTGTTGGATTTTTTATTTTTTCAAAAATTCGAAATAGATAAATTTCCTATCCTAAATATGCAAGATAACCCTAAGATGAGGAATATTCTAAAACGAACCCAATCTAACTCAGATTTTTTTGGATTTTTTTTTTTTTACGAAACCGAAATCGATTAAAATAATATGACAGCACATCTAGCAAGATAAGATCGATATCCATAAATTGACGAACCATATCTTGCGCATGAGATCGGATTGACCAATTTTAAACAAAACCATGAATCAAATCTCGAGCGTGAGATCGGATTGACGATTTTTTGCGTGATTGTGAGTTAGATTTCGGGCGCAAAAATCGGACCATCAACCGTGTGAAATTAGAGATTAATCCCTAATTTAAAATGCTACTTGGGAAAACTTTGGATAAGATGCATCATTTGAAGATTTGAATTTAATCGCAATATCAATGAATTAAGTAAGGAAATTACCAAATTAAATTTGGATAATTCTTTACCTACTTCCTAATATCGTTCCCGAATTTGGACTCGTCGGATGATGGGACCAGCGATGGCTCGTGGTGGATGATTCACGGTCGATGTGCCTGGCGGTGGGTCAGCGAGGTGTCTGTGGATGATCGACTAGGGAGCTCGCGGAGAGGACCCACGGCAAAGGATCTCTGCGGTAATTGTCGTGGTGGGATCTCGAATGGGCTCCATAAGACTTAAAAACGGATTGAACTGATAGCGGCTGAAGTCAACTTTTGGCTTTTCCCTCTTGGAGCTTGGACCAAAGAAATAGCGTGCTCCCAAATTCCAGCTCCCGAACTTTCTTCAGCAAAAACGAATTTCCATCGATTGCTCCAGTTTTGTCTTCTTGCGTCAGTAATTGTTGCCCTCGGCACACGCGCGAGTGATCGTTGGGATTTTTACGTCGGCTTGTTGAAAATTGTTGGGAGCGCAATGAGCCCAGTGTGTTTTCGGCTTCCCCCTAAAAGTTTTCTCCCTGGTTAGTGGGTTGTCAAGAGAAAATAAATAAAAGATACTGAAATTGGAGGCATGAATCTGAAGCGATTCATGGGATCATGGCGGTGATGGACAGCGATGTTGATGACGATAGTGTGAGTGGCGGTTTGTGGACTGGATCGCCAACGGTGATGGACCGAAAGTTGATTGTCGAGGCTTGACCTTGACTCAACGATGCTGGGCTGACGTGGAATAACCGCTTGGGATTGCTGGAGTTCAGTTAAAAGGCCTTCTGTCCTACCTCAAGATGACGACATCAACGACTCGAATAGAAGAAACTCGATGTCCCTGGCACGTTGCTGAGGCGGTGAGAAACGCTGGAGCAGCAGCGCGTCGAGCTGGTCGTGGCGGGGAATGGATTCTTCGAGCGGTACCGATGATCAGCTGATATAGCTAGTGCTAGTACCTAGAGGGGGGTGAATAGGTATATAATCGATTTTTCTTTGATAGACGCACAATTCTTAGACAGTTAAGTAATTGCAACAAATAAAAATCAATCGTAAGACTCAGTGAATGAAAGAGAGAATTAAACACGCGGTTTATAGTGGTTCGGCTTGATTCAAGCCTACGTCCACTCTTCTGCACTGACAGCCAATCGGCTGGATTCCACTATGAACAAAGAGATGTTACAGCATTGATCTTCCTTGATTTCTGGGTGTAGATGAACTACCACACTCACTCAAGGTATCACCAAATATAGACACTCTCTGTGTATACAATTTCGCTCAGACTGAATCGACTAATAATCAGGATGTTTCAGATTCTGTAATTTCTCTATCGATCACTCTCCTAGAACAACTAGAACGTCTTCCTTTTATACTCCTTTATGTCATCATACCCGTTGGCACTTACCAAAGGAATTCCTCCAATCTACCCATTGGACGGAAACAATCAAGGAGATCATTCGAGCTATAAAAGGAATCTGACGATAGCCCAATCAATCCTGTTCGCCCATACAATCAGGATCTTGGTTTCCAAGAATAGAACATTCCAAGAATACTTCGTCGATTATCGGATCTTCAATTGATCTAGATACGAATCAAAGAATCCGTTGTATTTATCCAGCCAAAAGATCTTCTCCAGGAGATCAAGATGAAATCCTTAATCATAATCCTCGATTTGGATTTCCTTCGACACCTTTGGATCGATAGACTGTCAATGAGAATAATTTTGAGTCTTAAGTCTTGAGTCTTGAATCTTGAGTCTTGAGTACTGAGTCTGGTGGACAGAAAGTCTTCAGACGCAAATATTCAGACTAGACTGATGGAAACATTTTGTCAGCTTCAAAATCTTCTAGAGTGATTTCTCCAACAATCTCCCCATTTTGATGATGACAAAACTTTCTGTAGATTTGAACAACCTTTTGACCTGTAAAAACATTTCTCAAGCAATATGGCTATCTCATAAAGATTAATAAAACAACCAGACTCTGCATCCACAGAAAATTGGTTAGTCTTTCATGAGTATTACCATATAACATACTCGATATAATGTCAACAGTCAAGCATTGTATCACAATCCACAGCAAACAAAATTCAGTCCATATACTCAAGAACTTAACAACTCACAACCATAAAAGCAAATTTAAAATCAAGGTAAAAAAATGGTTTGTTTGTTCAAATTTCTTCTCCCCCTTTTTGTCATCAGTAAAAAGGTGAGAAAAGAGTCATGTCTGCTTGGGAATGCGTACGATCTGGATATCTCCCATGGACTGGACTAAGCCTTCTAGCCTCTTCAAGTCTTCCCTTAACTGAGCTACCTCCTCTCCTTTGGCATTGGCTTGAATTTGTAGAGCGAGGTCTTTCATTCTGTCTTCCAGGGAAACTGAAGATGCTTGCCCAGCATTCTTGATGGTTTGAACCTCGTAGTCCAGAGCATTGATTTGGCCCCGCATTTCCAGAAGAATATCAAGAATACGTTTAAAATCTGCTGAATTGTCTGTCTGCGTACTAACATTTACTTTCTCAGATGGAGTGAATGCAGACGATGGTGCTTCTGAATAACCTTGCAGATTTGATGATATATCTTGTTGTTCTTCAGGCAATTGAGAAGCCTGAAACTCTTCTGGGGCTGCATGAGGTGAGGATTTTTCATTCTCCCCAACTCCCCCTGTCTCTAAGACATCATGCTGGCCAACTCCCCCTGTTTCTAAGACATCAAGATGGGAGTGATGATCATGCTCTTCAGATTCTTTCTCTCCAGATTCTGCAGCAGACTTTTCTTGCTCTTCTTGCTCTTCTTCTTCTTCAGCTTCTATCTCCTTCTCTTTCTGCGCTTCTTCTTCTTCTTCTTCTATCTCCTGTTCGTGCTGACTTTCTTCTTCTCTTTGCTTCGACTGAAGTTCTATTGATTGAGATACAGAACGTCTAGTCCTAACCAGTGCAGGAATAGAAAGATCTTCCTCTTCTTCTTCATCCTCCAAGATGAGAGATCTTCTCTTTTTGGATGGAGCACTAATGGGCTCCTTCCCTTTTCTCTTTGATGCAGTAGAGAGTGGAGTTTTGACCTTGAACTTTGCCATTTCTTTGCTTAGCTCTTTCAAACGCATCTTCGTCAACATATTCAAACCTACCACCATTTTATCACACGGTCGAACACAGAGAGTGTGTGGTAGTTCAATATTCATGTGTCTGAAGATCTTTGTCACAAGATTTGGATAAGGCAATTGTCCCTTGTTCTTCGACATTGCTCTGTACATATGGAAGAGAATAGTATGAGGCAAAGAGAACTTCTTCCCTGAGTTGATTGCAAACATCAATTTTGCTTCCGAGTTGGATACATCAGTCTTTGATGTAGACTTTGGCCTGATGCAATTGATCACAATTTTGTGCAGCACAATATTGATGGCACTCATCCTTGAGTAAGAAATTTTAGCCTCTGTATCTCTGTTTTTGACAAGCTCCAGAGTAGCACGAGCAATCGAAACTTTGATTGGTTGATAACGTCCTCGTTCAACACCAATTATATCCGCCAGCATGTCCACATCTATCACATAGTCCTGATCTCGAACACTGAATGATATTCTATTCGCATCTAGAAAACTAAGATTTGAATAGAAGTATGCAGTCAAGTGTGCATAACCATCTGTTGGAATCGGTGCAAAACTGTTCAAGTTGAAGCAGTTCAAACTTTTCCCGTAAGTTCAGATTGATGGCATCCAGGAAATCAAAATCAACACTCCTGGGGTTTATCACCCCTCGTTTTAACGGTCCCGAAGAACAAGTTCTCCTGTTCCTTCGATTTAAACAACTCCATCTTCTTTCCCTTCACTTTTGCAGCAATTCCCATTCTCGGTTGAAAATCACTAAACATTTTATCATCTTCATTCCCTTCATTGGGAATCGGTCCTGAAACACGAGGGTCACTTGGAATGTTTGCAAGTGCCTCTTCAGCCTTTCCTTTGGGAGCAACTCCCTCCTCCATTCGCTTTCCTCCATTCGATAGAGCATGTAAATAAAAAATTGGTTCAACGTCCTCTAGAATGACTTCCTCCCGATGATGACCCGCATCTTGTGGGGTAGATGGTGAATGATGAGGTGGAGAGGGAACAGGACTTGATCTTTGTCTCGACAAATCATCTTCCTCGGTGAGATCGAAGTGCGTAGGTCCCTCCTTCATTCTCTGTGGACCCCTGCTTGCAATCCTTGACGACTTTCTCGAAGAAGACATCTTTTCTTGTCAATGGAAGATTCCTTCACTCGCTTTCCCAAGGAAAAATGACAACTTTCTCGAGAATGAAAACGAAGTAGAAAACAGGGTTGAGAGAAGAGTGCCTTTTAGGGTTTTGTAAATCGAGTAAAAAGTGAAAACTGTATATATATAACTCAGTTTTGAAAAGGAAGGATCAATCTATACGAAGGAAAAATGAACAGTCGTCTTTCTTTAATAATAACTGCCATTTTTAAAAGAGATTATCCCTTTTTGAAAAGGCATGTTAAAGATTGTATCAATCAAATATAACTGAATAAATGATCGTACCTTTTCGTGATTAAGAAATAACTTACAGTTTATTCAATGAAGGTCTGAGTCTGAGAATTCAGAGTCTGAAGAATAGAGTCTGAATGATAGAGTCTGAATGATAGAGTCTGATTGATGTAGATTCTTCAGACTTTAATTTCTTCAAGCTTCAAAATGTTGAGACTTGTACGGATAAAATCGAATTGATTTTTCTCCAACGGCTTTGTGAATATATCCGCTAGTTGACTTTTCGAATCAACAAATTGAATAGAGATTTCTCCATTTTGAATATGATCTCTAATGAAATGATGTCGAATCTCTATATGCTTTGCTCTTGAATGAAGGATTGGATTTTTGGTGAGATTGATTTGTTTGGAGTTGTCACATCGATTTTTGTGCATGAGTCTTCAATCCCAAAGTCTTGTAGCTGTTGTTTTATCCATAGAATTTGCGCAATGCAGCTTCCAAGAGCTACATACTCGTACGTTGTAGAGAGGGCTACGGTGCTCGTTTCCTTGAAAACCAAGACACTGTTCGCTTCCAAGCAGCTGGCGGGTTCTGAAGTACTCTTTCTATCGACTCGCAACCGGCGGATCGGCGTCCGAATATCCGGAAGATTGAAGTCTCCCTCCTTAGGATACCATAGACCGATGCTTGAAGACGAGGCAACGTATTTAATAACACGTTTTGCAGCCTTGAGATGAGATTCTCTAGGATCGATTGAAACCTAGCACGAGATACAAACACTCAACAAAATGTCAGGTCTAGAGGCAGTAAGATAAAGAAGTGAACCGATGATGCTTCTGTACAGCTTTTGATCAACTTTCTTCCCTTCTTCATCTTTGTCTATTTTCAACGAACTTGACATTGGTATATCAGTCTTTTGCAATTTTCCAATCCAAACCTTTTGACAAGATCATTAGCATATTTTTCTTGACAAATGAAAGTTCCTTCCTTCAATTGCTTGACTTGAAGACCAAGAAAGAATGTTAATTCTCCCTCATACTCATTTCAAATTCATCTGCATAGACTTTGAAAATTTCTTGCCTGAGACTTTCATTAGGAGATCCAAATATGATATCATCAACATATATTTGAACAAGTAAAAAGCTTTTGTTTTCCTTTTTAATAAATAAAGTAGTATCAACTTTACCTTTGGCAAAACCATTCTTTAATAAGAACTTACTTAGTCCACGTCGTACCAAGCTCGAGGTGCCGCTTTAAACCATACGAGCCTTTTCAGTCTAAAGGCGAGTCCGGCTTCTTTGGGTCTTCAAACCCCGGAGGTTGTTCCACGTAAACTTCCTCATGGATAAATCCATTTAGGAAAGCGCTTTTGACGTCCATTTGGAATAACCTGAAATTTTTATAGCAAGCAAATGCAAGCAATAGACGAATAGCTTCTAACCTCGCCACAGGAGCATAAGTCTCATCATAGTCTATTCCTTCTTCTTGCTTATATCCTTTTGCCATGAGTCTTGCTTTGTTTCGTACGACTTTTCCTTTTTCATTCATCTTGTTTCGAACACCCATTTGGTTCCAATAACGGTTTTACCTTTTGGTTTAGATGACGGATCCCCGGACGTCATTAATGTTGAACTGTCCGAGCTCTTCTGCATGGCTTCAATCCAGCTTTCATCGATAGAGCTTCTTCTACGCTTTTGGTTCAATTTCAGAAATAAGAGCTACAGCACTAGATTCTTCACGCCTTTTGGATCTGGTGCGAATTCCTTCATTGATTTCTCCGATAATGAGATCTTTAGGATGACTGGATTTATGCTTCCAGTTGCTGGTTGATTTGACTGGTTGAAGATCTCTTTCTTTATCTGAGTCTTCACGAGTAACTTGATGCTGATCTTCAAGAGTCTGAGAGGCTTCTTGAGTTGTTATCTTTTGAGGGTCTGGAGCAGGTTCAGACTGGATTCATCTTGCGTAGAGTCTTGGAATTTGACATTCATTGACTCCTCCACAGACTGGCTCTTCTTATTATAGACTCTGTAGGCTTTGCTTGATGAAGAATATCCAAGGAAGATGCCTTCATCTGATCTTTCTTCAAACTTACCAACATGATCTTTTGTATTTTTCAATATAAAACATTTGCATCCAAAAACATGAAAGTATGAAACAATAGACTTCTTTCCTTTGAATAATTCATAAGGGGTTTTCTCCAGAATAGGTCTAAGAAAGACTCTATTGATTATATAGCATGCTGTTGAAACAGCTTCAGCCCAAAATCGTGAAGAAATTTTACTTTCTATTAACAAAGTTCTAGCCATTTCTTGAAGAGATCTATTCTTCCTTTCCACAACTCCATTTTGCTGAGGAGTATATGGAGAGGAGAATACATGTTTAATTCCAGAGTGATCACAAAACTTTGTAAAATTTTGATTTTCAAATTCACTTCCATGATCAGTTCTTATACTTGATATAACACATCCAATTTCATTTTGAATCTTTTTAGAAAATTTTTCAAAATACATGAATGTCTCTGACTTACTTGCAAGAAAATATACCCAAGTAAAACAGGAGTAATCGTCTACAATTACTAGACAATATTTTTTACCTCCAATACTGTGGGTTCTGGTTGGTCCAAAGAGATCCATATGCAGCAACTGCAGTACATGATTAGTAGAAACATGATTTATTGATTTGAATGAATTTCTTACTTGTTTACCCAGAATGCATGGAGTGCATGGATTTGTCTTTTGATATGGTAATTTTGGTAGTCCTCGAACAAGCTGTTTTGATGAGATTTTGGCCAATTGCTTCATGTTGACATGACCAAGCTTTCTATGCCATAAGCTTGTTTCGTCTTGAATTGTGATTATGCAGTGCGATTCATTTGGTTTTACATCTAAGAGGTAGATATTTCCATGTCTTCGACCTTTGAAAGACTGAGTAGAGTCTTTGCTGATTCCAGAACATGTTCCTTCTTGGAAGAAAATCTTGAATCCAGTATCACATAGTTGACTCGATCTTTGAGAAGATTGTAAGTTGAGTCCTTCTACTAGAGAAACATTGTTTATTATGAGATTTCCAATTTTGACAGTTCCAAATCCCACAATATTTCCTTTGCTGTTTCCTCCAAATGATACTTTTCCTCCGTTAACTTGAATAAGCTTTATGAAGCAGTTTGAGTCTCCTGTCATGTGTCTTGAACATCCGCTGTCAAGATACCATTTTACCTTTTTCTTGACGGAGACCTGCATTCAAAAGAGAGTCTCAAACTTTTTTTGGTACCCAAATTTTCTTGGGTCCTTTGGTGTTAGCAGAATAATCATTATAAGGCCATGCTTTCTTAACAGGCTTCCAAAGTCATAGGACACTCTTTTTCAAAGTGATCCTTCTTTGTTACACTTTGAACATCTTAGAGCATTTCGACCTACAGATTTTACAAAAACTTTCTTGAAATGATTTTTGTAAGCCTCTTTAGATGGTCTCTTCTTAATTCTTTCTTTTACTTTAGGAAAATCAATTAAGGAAATAGTTTCGGCTGTCATACCTAGACCAGACTTATTGAAGTAAGGTCTTTGAACAGAAAGAACTTTTTCAAGTTTTTCAGATCCTATAGAAAATTTCCTTGAAATATTTGATAAGTCAGTTTTTAGAAAAGTATTTTCTTTTAAGAGATTATCTTCTTTTTCTTTAAGAGTGGAAACATTTAAGTCTAAACTTTTGATTTTATCTTCTAAAATGCTTTCTTTTTGTTTTAAAGCTAAGTTTTCCCTTTTTAGTTCGGAAACTCTTTTGAGAGAAGTCTTAAGATTAAAACACAATTCATCAATATATTTAGAAACTTTGACAGGAATTTTAAAATCACTTACCTCAAATTCACTTTCCGAGTCCGATCCGAATCCGAGTCCGAGTCCGATTGTGCCATCGACACGAGATTGGCATATTCATCCTCACTTTCTTCACACTCGTATCACTCCAAGTTTCGGCTTTGAGTGCTTTTGAAACTTTTCAGCTTTTCCTTTCTTCTTCTTGAGAAGAGGACGGTTGGGTCTTATGTGTCCCTTTTTCTTGCATTCGAAACAAACTACATCTTTGTTCGTTTCCTCATCATCAACAGACTTGGATTGCTGTCTTTGAAAATTTTGTTTCTTGGAGTTGAACCTTTTTCCTTTTCTATTCAGTTTTCTGAATCTTCTTATCATAAGAGCAAGCTCCTCATCGTCCGATCATCTTCGAATCTGCATCATCAGAATCATCATTTGATTTTAATGCAATGGATTTCTTACCTCTTGGATCTTCGTCTTCATTGATTCGTTCCACTTCATAAGACTGAAGAGTTCCAATCAGCTCATCAACAGATAGTGGCATAATTCTCTGCGTCTCTCTTATTGAAGTCTTTATATGATTCCAATCCTTAGAAAGTCCACGCAGTAGCTTGTTCACTTTCATGGGATCAGAGATCTTTTGTCCTTGGTTCTCAAGACCATTGACAATATCTGTAAAACGACTAAACATGTCAGTTATAGGTTCTCCTGGTTTCATTTTGAAGGATTCATATTGACCAAGGAGAATGTTGATTCTGGTCTCCTTCACTCGATCTGTTCCTTCATAGGTGATGTGTAATCTGTCCCATACTTCTTTTGCTGTAACACAAGAAGATATTCTGTTATATTCAGTTGGTGACAAAGCACAATATAAAGAGTAAATTGCTTTTGCATTGAGTGCTTGTCTCTTATTGATTTCTTCCTGAGTCATTCCACCGGTCTCAATTGTTTCTTTTCCTCTTTCAGAAACTGATGCAGCAATAGAAGTGATCCCTTTTTCCACAACATCCCATTCCAGAGGATCCTTTGATCGCAGAAAGGCTTTCATCTTGTTCTTCCAGATGTTGTAATCCTTTCCATCAAAGTAGGGAGGTCTGGTATTGCTTTGCCCTTCCATCAGCCTTGGTGCCAACATACTAGCCATGGATCTTTTACTCTGAAGTAAAACACTTCAAATAAAGTAAGAACACGAGCTCTGATACCAATTGATATAGCTAGTGCTAGTACCTAGAGGGGGGTGAATAGGTATATAATCGATTTTTCTTTAATAGACGCACAATTCTTAGACAGATAAGTAATTGCAACAAATAAAAATCAATCGCAAGACTCAGTAAATGAAAGAGAGAATTAAACACGCGGTTTATAGTGGTTCGGCTTGATTCAAGCCTACATCCACTCTTTTTCGCACCGACATGCCCAATCTGGATTCCACTATGAACAAAGAGATGTTACAGCGTTGATCTTCCTTGATTTCTGGGTGTAGATGAACTACCACACTCACTCAAGGTATCACCAAGTATAGACACTCTCTGTGTATACAATTTCGCTCAGACTGAATCGACTAATAATCAGGATGTTTCAGACTCTGGAATTTCTCTATCGATCACACTCCTAGAACAACTTGAACGTCTTCCTTTTATACTCCTTTATGCCATCATACCCGTTGGCACTTACCAAAGGAATTCCTCCAATCTACCCGTTGGACGGAAACAATCAAGGAGATCATTCGAGCTATAAAAGGAATCTGACGATAGCCCAATCAATCCTGTTCGCCCATACAATCAGGATCTTGGTTTCCAAGAATAGAACCTTCCAAGACTACTTCATCGATTATCGGATCTTCAATTGATCTAGATACGAATCAAAGAATTCGTTGTATTTATCCAGCCAAAAGATCTTCTCCAGAGATCAAGATGAAATCCTTAATCATAATCCTCAGATTTGGATTTCCTTCGATACTGGATCAGATAGATTGTCAATGAGAATAATTTTGAGTCTTAAGTCTTGAGTCTTGAATCTTGAGTCTTGAGTACTGAGTCTGGTGGACAGAAAGTCTTCAGACGCAAATATTTAGACTAGACTGATGGAAACGTTTTGTCAGCTTCAAAATCTTCTAGAGTGATTTCTCCAACATCAGCACCCCAACTCCTCATCAGGATTGGGGCTGGGCTCGGTATTGGATTAGGAAGTATTGGACAATCACCGGTGCCGTAGGAAGCACGATGGCTAGAAAAACCTGTAGCAAGAAAAACTCAAGCGGGGCTAAATCAATGACATGGCGAGGACAATCTCTGACGTGTTGGGAAATTGGTGAGTGCTGGTGCTTCGTTGGTCGTCAGGGGCTGGGTCTTTGGAATAAGTGAGCTTAATGGCAAAAGGTGCACAACGTAATGAGGAAAAACCATGATGTGAAGACCACCACGTGCAATTGCCAGACGAACTTCACGATTTTCCCTCTAACTCATAATGGGACCATATAAGAAGACAAAACCGCCATCCCCCTCTTCTCTCTTCTGGCGTGTGTATCGCTCAATGTGCTTTTTAATAGAATTGCCCCCCCCACATGCGGCCGTGTGTATCAATATGTGTGGCCCTCTCCCTTCGTCTGTAATGTAGCAACTCTTTTATAGGTGAGTGGACTAGGGTTTTATTTCTTTCTTCAAATCAACATCCACAAAGATCATTTCCAAACGCAATATTTCTTTTTATTTTCCACATCTCTTTTAGATTTCCTTTGCAAAAAAATGAATATTCTCCACCGATTCAAAATTGCAATAGGATTTTTCTCAAATTTGAAATATTGCAAAGATGAGTTCGAAATATCTCCCCGAGGATACGGGCTTAGGCCAATTTGCTCTCTTCATGGGCTTAGTCCAACTTGTCGATTTAAAGCTCAGAACCATCAAATCAAACCCATTTGTTACCGGTTCAATGCAAATGCAAAAATAATAAATAAATGCATCTAAAATTATATGCTATGCATTCTAATATTTTTTCAAGGATAAAATTAATGCCTAATTTTTTATGAAATAAATAAATAGCCGGATCACCAAAATTTAGGTGTCAACAGTTTCTCTAATTGAAGTCTTCACATGATTTTAGTATTTCGAAAGCCCACGCAGTAGCTTATTGACTTTCATTGATCCTGAGATTGGTTGACCTTGATAAGCCAAGCCATTTACAATCTCTGTAAAGCGATTGGACATATCAGTAATAGATTATCCAGGCTTCATTCTGAATGCTTTATACTGTCCGAGCATAATGTTTATTTGTGTTTCCTTCACACGGTCAGTTCCTTCATAAGTAACATGTAATCTGTCCTAAACTTTTTTTGCTGTTTCACAAGAAGAAATTCGGTTATACTCAGTAGGAGATAAGACACAGTATAAAGAGTTGATTGCTTCCGCGTCAAGAGCTTGTCTTTTGGTAAATTCAGCTCATGTTGCTTCATCAACATCAATGACTTCTTTCCCTCGATTTGAAGCTGATGTTACTTTAAGGTTGATCCCTTTTCCTACGACATCCCACTCCAGAGGATCTCTGGATCTGAGAAATGCCTTCATCTTGTTCTTCTAGACATTGTACTCCTTTCCATCGAAGTAAGGAGGTCTGGTGTTGCTTTGTCCCTCAACCAAACCTAGAGCCAAAATACTAGCCATAGATGATTTTTAGAGCCAAAATACTAGCCATAGATGATTTTTAGCTTAAAAGTAAAACACTTCAAAAATTAAGCACATAGGCTTTGATACTAATTGTAAGTGCTAGTATGAACACCTAGAGGGGGATGAATAGGTGTGAAAACATTTTTTGCAAAGAATAGTGAAAATAATTTACTTTTGAAATTGAGTCTGAAGAACAATATACTTTGAGTAAGTTCAGACTTTAGCAGTTAAATAGAACTACGAACAAAATAAAGAAGTTCATGGAAGAAAATATGAACACAAAATTTATAGTGAAAAGCTTCAAACTTTAGAATTTCTCTTTCACGCACTCTATCGAGCAACTAAAGAGTCCTCCTTAAATACTCCTTCATGCCTTCTCGACCGTTGGCACTTTATAAATGAATTCTTCAAATCAACCCATTGGACATAATCAATCAAGAAGATCTCGAGCCATTTGAAGATTATGATGAAAGCGCGTCAATCATGTTCGCCCATACAACCAGGATCTTGGTTTCCATAAGTAGATTTTTTCCAAAATTACTTGCCTTCCAAAAAGATTTGATGTATCTAAATTGATTCCAATAAATATATTCAATCTCGTAGGTGATATATCCAACCAGAAGACCATATATAATCTCTTCGAACCAAACCCTCGAAGAAAGAAAGATAATCCCTTATCTGGAAAAGTCTTCATCCTTCACTTTCGTTCGGTTTAGAATTTGTCAAAGTAGGTAGACTTTGACACAAAGTCTAGGAGTCTTTAGACTTTGACACAAAAGTTTGGAAATCTTCAAAATAGACTTTGGATAAGTTTTGTTAACTTCAAAACATCAAAGAAGTTTTCTCCAACAGTCCTAACCCCAAGGAGAAACTTCAAGGAAATGAGATAGATAAATATCTTCAGCATTGGGAGGAGATCGACTTATGCCATCACTAGTAGTTGGTTCAACAGTCTAGTTATTAAGAGGAGTTTTCTCACTAAGAGAAGTTTTCTCACCTACTCCCCTTGTCATAGTGCCTTTAGCCTAAGGAAGAACTCATTGTCCTTCCTGCACTCCTTCTCTTCCAACACTGGGTTGTTGGCCAGTTCCCTTCTCTCCAGCATCTCTTGCACCAACTTCCCTCGTATCTTCTCATTCCTTGCCAAAATGCTACTATCCCTTGTTTAAATTCACATCTCTTTCTTCATCATCCTCCTCACTCTCTTTTACTCCAGTTTCCTTTCCTTCACTTTCATCTTCAGGTTCTTTCTCACCATCATCCTCTTTCTCTTCTTCAGAATCAACTATACCACCAAGAGAATCTCGCATGGCAATGTTTGCCACAATATCAGAGATAGTCTCGTCTTCATCATCTTCCTCTTCTTCATCTTGTAGAAGAAGAACATGCCTTTTTCTTTTTGGAGTTCGCGAGACAACGCTCTTCTCTTTGCGCTTCTTCTCAGCCGTAGATCCTATTTTAGCTTTGTCATTAGATATCTTCTTCAAAAGTTTCAAGGCTCTAGAAAGATCCCTTAATCTCCTTTTTGAGATCATTTTGAGTCCAATTTGCATGGGAAGAATAATTTTGGAGCAAAAATTGGATGGCCGTTGAATCTAAAAGTGTTGGAAAAGTTTGGTTGCCAAGGTTGTATAAGGAAGTTGTCCCTTTCCCTTCATGATTGTTCTGTACATGTGTAGTAGGATTGTGTGAGGGAGTGAGAAAGCAACTCCATTGCAGATGGCCCAAATCATTTTTGCCTCGAATCTTGAGACATCAGTTTGGAAGCAGCTTTAGCTTTGATGCAGTTAATGACGATCTTGTGGAGTAAAATATTATAAGCAAACATCCTAGAGTAAGTAATGCTTTCCCTAGGAATCCTGTCCTTCACCAGAAACTTGGTGACCTCTTTGTTTGACAAATTTATGGGAAAAAAAATCCATTTCTTTCTACTTCTAGAATATCAGCCAACAAATTAACATCAACATCCAAAACTTTATCACTCACTGTGAATTGAATACGAATGGGATCAAGAACAGACAGTTTGGAATAGAAGTAAGCAGTCAATTCAAGATAAGCATCAGATGACTCCTCACAGAACCTTTCCATCTGAAACTTGGCAAATTTCTCTTGCAAATTTACCTTGATAGAATTCAGGAAATCAAAATCTACCATCCGACTGTTGATGACCCCTCTGTTTAGCATATGTGTATAGGCTTTCTTATGGTCCTTCGACCGAATCAACTTCCTTTATGTTCAAGCGATTTATGCAGCAACATCCATTTTGGGTTGGAAATTTTTGAACACTCTCTCATCATCATCTTCCTTTTTACTCTCAGTTTGACCCTTTGTATCAAAATGAGGATCAGCAGGAAAGTTTGAAAATTCCTTTTCTACTCTTACAGCCTCTACCTGCCCTAAGTTTTCCATGGCTCTCAAGAACAAAGTTTTGTTCCCATAGCCATTTTCTTTCAAGAACGGACTTATGATTTCCATGGGACTTCCTCCATTTTTTAGAAACTCATAATGTTTGAGAAGTACCTTAGGCTTTCTTATTGAAAGAGGAGTTGTTTCTTGAGTAAACTCTTCCTCCACCGATGGTTGATTCGTACTTCTAGGTGATTCATCTTCGGTGAGATCAAAGTGCGTCAGACCACCAGGCACAAACTGAGGCCTGCGACTAACAATGCTAGAGGATTTCCTTTGATAAGTCATCGAAATGGACTTGGAGGATTTTGATGACATGTTCGAGAGTGATTGAGTGAGAAATTTTGTAGAGAATGTGATAGTAGATTAAGAGAAGCAAATGTTTGAGAGAAATATTAGGGTTTGCAAAAAGTCTGGATATTAGGAAAAAGAGATCAAAGACTTTTTTTAAGGAAAACGAACAAGGGCAACCGAACAGCACAAAAGATAAACTTCCATTTTTTTAAAAAAAAATTAAAGAAGTAATTGTTAATAATTTTTGAAATATTAATTCCGAAAAATTAGTAGAGATATAACAATTTCTAACAATATAAAAGGCAAGTAATAATTCGAGAATAATTGTACCTGTTCAAGAAGAAAAGAAACTTATGCGCCAAAATTTGAAATATAAATACCTAAGTTTGGAAGGTCTTTCGGAAGGACGTTTCTACCATAGATTGAACTGATGAGTCTACTTGTCCATAAACATTAACCGAATGCAAGAGTAATATTAAGCTTTTCACAAATGAACTCGACTGATCATTTCTCTAATGGCTTGGTGAAAATATCTGCCAATTGATTCTTCGAATCAATGAATTGAACATTGATTTTGCCATTTTGCACATGGTCTCTTATGAAATGATGGCGAATTTCAATAGACTTTGCCCTTGAATGAAGAATATGATTTTTGGTGAGGTTGATAGCATTTGTGTTGTCACATTTGATTTCAGTACAAGGTTCTTCTATTCCAAAGTCCTTTAGTTGTTGCTCGATCCAAAGATTTTGTGAATAGCAACTTCCAAGAACAACATATTATGCCTTTGTTGTTGAGAGTGCCACAGTGTTTTACTTCTTTGAGAACTAGGACACTAACATTTGTCCCAAGAGTTGGCATGTTCCCGAAATACTTTTCCTGTCAACTTTACAACTAGCTAGATCAGCATCTGAGTATCCAAGTAATGTAAAGTCTCCTCCTTTTGGATATAACAAACCTAACTTTAGATTCATTGCAATATATTCGATAATACGTTTGAATGAGATTCTCTAGGATCAGCATGGAATCTAGCACACATACACACATTGAATAAAATATCAGGTCGAGAAGCAGTAAGGTAGAAAAGAGAACCAATCATGCTTCTGTATGTTTTTTGGTCTATTTTCTTTCCATCTTCATCCTCGTCAAGTTTGGAAGAACTTGACAGGGGAGTCTTAGGGGGTGCATGACAACCCAAAATTTCTGTTCAGAAATAGTTTTCCGTTCTGCACTGTTTCGGAAGAGAAATCCGTTTAGTAAACCTATTCAGTTTTTCTCTTTCTAGAATAGATTTCTATTCCGGAAATAGGTTTGGAAGAGAAATCAAATAATTTCTCTCACTAAACCCTAATTTCGGCGAGTCCTCCCTCATCTCCTCTACGTCTCTACCTCCTCCTCCTCCTCCACCTCTCCTCATTTTATTAAAAATAAAAATAAATATATTCATTTTATTCATTTAAAAATAAAAATAAATTTATTAAAATAAATAAATTATTTTAATTTATCATTTTAGTTTTAGTTTATTAAAAATAAATTATTTTTATTTGCCTTGAGTGTTTTGCCAAATAAAATTATTTTTTATTTTTTATTTTTATTCATTTTAAAATAAATTTATTCGTAAAATAAAATAAAATAGAATAAATAAAATAAATTTATTTTTAAGGATATTTTTATTTTAAAATAAAATTCATTTTATTTTATTTTTTTATGATTTATTTTATTTTATTCATTATTTTTTGTTACTAAATCATTTTTATTTTTATTTTCTATATTAAAGATCATTGGTCGTCGCCGCCGCCGTCCGAAATGAAGAAATTTTGTGTCGTTATCAAATAAATTTCTATTTTTAGAGTATAAATTTTGTATCATTATCAAACGGTTATTTTTGCTTAGAAACTCTTCAGAAGTAGAAATAGAAAAATCTATTTATGTTCCGAAACTATTTGGAACAAAATGGTTGTCATGCGCACCCTTAGTCTTATTACAGTTTTCCATCCCAAATTTCTTGATAACATCTCTGACATATTTCTCTTGATAAATAAAAGTACCTTTCTTTGATTGTCTAACTTGTAGACCTAGAAAGAATGTTAATTTACCCATCATGCTCATTTCGAATTCTTTCGACATAGACTTTGAAAATTTCTTGCACAAATTATCATTAAAAGACCCAAAAATTATATATATATATATATATATATCTATATATCTATTTGAACAAGTAGAAAGTCATTTTCTTCCCTTTTAATAAACAAAGTTATGTCAACCATTCATTTCTTGAAACCATTGCTTACTAGAAACTTACTCAGTCTCTCATACTAAGCTCGAGGTGCTTGTTTCAGATTGTATAAAGCCTTCTTCAGTTTGTAGACAAAGTTTGGTTTTCTGGAATTTTCGAATCTTGGTGGTTGTTCCACATAGACTTCTTCTTATATGAACCAATTCATGAATGCACTCTTGACATCCATTTGGAATAACCTAAAATTATGGAAACATGCATATGCTAGCAATAACCTTATAGCTTCTAACCTGGCTACAGGTGCATATTTTTTGTCATAGTCTATTATTTCCTCTTGTGTATAACCTTTTGCAACAAGCCTTACTTTGTTTCTAGTTACTTCATTCTTTTCATTCATTTTGTTTCTGAACACCCACTTTGTTCCAATCAAAGATTTTTCTTTTGGTTTTGGAACTAACTCCCACACATCATTAATTTTGAATTGTCTAAGTTCTTCCTACATTGTTTTTATTCAGCTTTCATCAAATAAAGCTTCTTTTACTCCATTTGGTTCTATTTTAGAAATAAGAGTTAAAGCACTTGAGTCTCCCTTTACTTTGGATTTGGTACGAATCCCTTCTTCTATATTGCCAATAATGAGCTCTTTAGGATGGCTTGATTTGTGCATCCAGTTACTGTTGGATTTGTCATGGTTTGCAAGGGTTTGCTAAACGTTTGTTTTCTTTAGTTCTTCTGACTTTTCTTTTGCTTTACTTTGATCACCAGAAGGCTGAGGTTGCTCGGGGGAATTGGACTTCATTAAGTCTGAAATTAGCTCAGACTCTTCGAGTTGAGTCTGGTCTTGTTGGTTCTGGACATTTTCTTGAAATCTGATATTCATTGATTCTTCAACAGTCTTTGTATTCTTATTGAAAACCCTATGAGCTTTGCTTGAAGTAGAATAGTCAAGAAATATTCTTTCATCCAATCTTTCTTCAAATTTCCCGGGCCGATCATTTCCATTTTTCAAAATAAAACACTTACAACCAAACACATGAAAATAATAAATAGTTGGCTTTTTTCCTTTGTAAATTTCATAGGAAGTTTTCTCTAGTATAAGCCTTAAAAATACTTTGTTAATTATATAATAGACAGTGGAAACTGCTTCTGCCCAAAAACAAGAAGTGACTCTACTTTTAATTAGCAGAGTTCTGGCCATTTCCTGTAAAGGCCTATTTTTCCTTTCTACAACTCCATTTTGTTCTAGAGTGTATGGAGAGAAGAAAACATTTTGAAGACCATTCTCATCATACAAATTTGCAAAGTCTTGATTTTCAAATTCTCTCATATGTGGCAACCCTCGACGGCCCCCGATCCGCTAGGGTCACCACAGTTCGCTTTTCCTTTTTCTTTCCCAAATAACATGTCACTCTGATACCATTCTTAGTTGCAGGGGATCCATACAACTTGGGGGTTTACATTTTTTTTTTGATCAGTCCCTTGCGCAATTTATATACGGAAGCACATCCAACAACTCCCTTCCCAACATTTAGAAATCGATGCACACCTACTAAACATTTATAAGTAAAAGCCGTACACTTTTATTCACTTAACCCAAATGGACATCATTCATTGGTACATCAAAATGCCGCAGTCTTCTATACTCGGCTATACTTCAAAAGATGACTGACATCTCCTCCCACAATCGTATGCTTAAGGTCCATCATCCAGTGTCGGCATCCAAAGGTTCCCTCCTTTGCTATCCTTCTCCTCGCGGTCATATCCAACCGCTTAAACCATTTACTAATCTGAAATGTTGGTCCCCAAAAAGGGTGAGTACAACCACTCAGCAGGTAAAGGAATCCAATAACCACTCAATGCATCATACAAGTCATACATGCATTGTAGGCATTACTTACCTTGAAGCCATGCGTATACTATCATGCATCATCGCCACAATCATAACACATACATGTGTATCATCATGTCATACTCATATCATCGTCATCATGACATTATTATATCACACACATGTCATCATCATCATATACATGACACCATCATACCATATACATATCATCATCATCATGACATCATCCTATCACACATGTCATCATCATCATGACATCATCATATCACACATGTCATCATCATCACATCATCACATCATACATGTCATCATCATGACATCACGACATCATACATGTCATCATGCCATATCATATATCATCATCATCATCATCATCATCATTATCATGCATATCATCATGCATATCATACCATGGGTGATCATCATATCATATATCATCATCATCATCATCATCATCATCATCATCATCATGCATATTATACCATGGGTGATCATCATATTACATCACATATCCTCATCATCATCATGCATATCATCATGCATATCATACCATGGGTGATCATCATATCACATCACATATCATCATCATCATCATGCATATCATCATGCATATCATACCACGGTTAATTTTCATTTTTATCTTTAAATTTGATCACCACATCATCCATTTCTCAAATCATCAATTTCATCATCCCCTCGGGCAAAGACCTCCGAGGCTTCCGGCATTCAGCCATTCCAGGCCACTGGGCATCCGACCCCCCACATTCCGAGCATCTCGCATCTCAACTAGCATCACGAGGCATTCCCTTCAGGTAGAAACCTCCGACAGGGCTTCCGGCATTTACACTCCCTGGCCGGGCATCCCGCACCCCACTCCTGGCATCGCGAGGCATTCCCCTAGGCATAAACCTCCAGGGCTTTCGGAATTATGTACCGACATACCACCAGGCCTCCCCTTGGAATTACCACCGTATACCACCGGGCATCCCGACACTCCCAGGGCCATCCGACAATGTATCTCTATACATTTCGGGCATTATCATCCACCACAACCATCTCCTCACTTATTATTATCCACATTTATCATTATTTTGATCTCAAATTAACATGGCATATGACATGACATCAAACAAGTCATACTTGGAATAGGATTCACACATACAATCTCAATTCAATGTCATATACATACCAAGACTTATCACACATGCTACATAAATAAATTAAATGGAATCTATGGCCAATAAAATAATCTATTTTATTTTACTTTATTTATTTATTTATTTATTATTATTATTATTATTATTATATATATTTTTTTTAATATCTATAAATTCGCAAGATTATAAAAATTCAAGAAATTATTAATCAAACCAACAGGATGATAATTACATGCAAAATTCATGGCCAAATTGAATTTTTACAAAATCTCACAATTTTCACAAAACATCCTATGATTCTCAGATGAAACCAGAATGCACGGTTTCTGAATAAATTCAATGAAAATATCCATATGGCCTCCAAAAATTATGAAATTTTACTGAGTCATAGCCAAGACATTTTCATACAACTTTCATGCAGAACTCCAAGCCAGATTCTTTCTGGATTATTTTATACAACCTCACGAAGCTTCTGGACTCATTACCGCATCGTCCAGTGCCTCCATCTCCGAAATAGTGAGTTTTAACCTACCTATTCTCTTTTTTTTCTCTGAAATTCGGATATTTTATACATCAAGATATCTTCTGCAAGTTTCATGAAGAGATCTAAGTCAAATAACCAGAATATAGTCATCATTTAGGTCCTTGAAGTCTCAGGTGTCTCGGAATACATCACCATAATCATCGTCTTCAAGATCTAGTTGATTTACTAGGCTATACTTCTCCATTTCACTTCAAATTTGATTATGTTGTATTTTAAGGTGTTCCCTACAACTTCCATAAAGAAATCGAAGTGAGATTCTCATCACAAACCAACATGCAATCACGAATCCAGCAAGAGGTCAGTAAAAACTCTCCAGATCTGAGGTCTCCGTAGGATGAGACTTTAACCCCTCAAATATCCATCATTTTCCACGAAAGTTTAGTATGTTGTAGTACCAGATGTTAGCTACAACTTTCATGAAGAAATCGAAGCCAAAATCGGACTCTAAAGACACATGTAAGCTCAAACAAGTTTCTAACTCACATGATCCGAGCGAGAACAGTCACACCATTCACACACAACTCATCCATGCTTCGGTTTTTCTTATCTAACACCCAAGAATTCAACATGCAAACAACATACAAGCATGCAAGAGAAGCTAGAGGACTCCCACTTGCCTCTAGACCGGTCGGACAGCAGCAAAAGAGACAGCACACCGGCGACGAACGAACGGCGTGCGGCGACGATTCCTTCTCCTCCTCTCTCGGCCTCCCTCTTCTCTCTCGCAACTCACTCTCTCTCACTTGGCTTGGCTGAATGCCACTCTCTCTCTCTTTTTGGTTGCTTTTATATTACATGTATCTCCTCTTTGCATGGGGAACAAGTGTTCTCATGAGGAGAACAAGTGGCAAAAAGGAGAGAACAAGTGTTGGAGGACATGCAAGGTGGGCTTTGGGCTTGGGCTTGGGCCTTTATGGGCTGGTCGAATAGGGGGCTGGCGTGGGCTGGCTGGGTGGGCTTTGGGCCTAAAAATCAGCCCACCCCCTCCTATTTCTATTCCATTTAATCCTTAATTAAATAAACACCTAATTTTAACTTATAAGCCCACAAAACTCTATAATTTAAATCAATAAAATTCTACTTATAAAGTGCACCACCAAGAATAAGATTTTCTATATCAATTTGCACTTTAATGATTCCTTGGGTCACTTGAAGACGCACTTCTATCCAAACAATCATCCTTTACAATGCTTGGCCTTAGAATTTCGGCCCACTAACCTTTTAATAATCTATTAAAATTTTCCACTTAAAATAAATACCTAACTTGCAAAATTAATAAGGCCATAAAACTTGTAGTCACAAATCCATAAATTATAATTTATGATGCACATGGCCAATGATAGCATTTTCTTTCCTATCAAATAATTATCCCTTAAAAGCTTGGCCATTTATCTTATTGCAAATTATGGATTAAATGGCCATAAAATAACTTGATGGTACTTCCATCACTTATTCATAGACTTTAATGTAACTAGAGGTCGTTAAGAATTTTGGGATGCCACATCATATGATCAATATTTAGACTTGAAATGGCATAACATTTCTCATTCTGAACCTTCTTAGCAAACTTTGAAAAATATGAGAAGGTTTATGTTTTATTTGCCAAGAAGAAAACCCACGTAAATCTCGAATAATCGTCCACAACTACCAAACAGTATTTCTTACTACCAATGCTTTGAGTTCTGATTGGTCCAAAAAGATCCACGTGAAGAAGCTGCAAAACTCGATTAGTGGAAACTTGATTTATAGGTTTAAATGAGCTCCTAACCTATTTTCCCAAGATACATGGAGTACACAACTCAAACTTTTGGTACATTATTTTGGGAAGACCACGAACCAGCTTCTTAGATGATATTTTAGCAATAAGTTTCATGTTAACATGTCCAAGTTAACGATGTCAGAGATTTGCTTCATCTTGAATTGAGATAAGACATTAAGAACTCTTTGGACTTATGTGAAGAAGATAAATATTGCCATGTCTTCGCCTAGTGAAAGTTTGAGAGAAGTCTCGACTAAATCCTGAACAGACATCTTTTTGGAAATTGATTCTTAATCTTGTATCATATAATTGTGAAGGTTGTAGTTCAAACCTTTCACCAAAGATACATTGTTGATGATCAAACTTCCAATTCTCATTGTTCCATGTCCAATAATTTTTCCTTTGTTGTTCCCACTAAAAGAAACATTTCCTCCTCTTTGTTTTTCTAGTTTTATGAAACTGCTTGAATCTCCAGTCATATGTCTAGAACAGCTATTGTCCAAGTATTATTTACTTTTCCTCTTAACAATAACCTGGAGTCAAAAAGAAATCTCAAACTTTCTTTGGTACCCAAATTTTCTTGGGCCCTTACAAGTTAGTTTTAACAACAACCTTTGCCCAATCCTTCTTAACAAATCTCCAAATTTTAGGACATTCATTCTCAAAATGTTCTAAGCTATTACACTTAGAACATTTAAGAACACTCCGACCAATGGGTTTTACAAAATTTTTTTGAAAATAATTTATGTAAGAAGATTTTGGAGTTCTTTATCTAAGTCTCTCATTGACTTTAGGAAAATCGACTAAAAGAGTACTTTCTTTATTCAGACCCAAACTAGATTTGTTATAATGGGATATTTGAGTTGAAAGAATTTTCTCTAAAGTTTTTGATCATTTGTAGAACTTTATAGAAATATCTGAAATCTCTTTTCTTTTTTTCAAACGTTCATTTTCTTTTGAAAGAGAATCAGTATTTTCTTTCAAATTATGATTTTTTTTTTTTAGATGCTCAAACTTTTCTCTTCAAGAATTATCCTTTGCCGAGTTTTGAATTTTCCTTCTTTAATTCAGAGATCTTTTTAAGAGAAGATTTGGGGTTCAAGCAAAGTTCATCTATATACTTAGAAACTTTGATAGGAATTTCCGAATGAATTACCTCAATTTCCTTGTTAGATTTTGAGTTTGTGTCTGAGTTTGACTTTGATTCTAAGTCTGATTTTAAGTGAATCATCAGACAGATATTTGCAAACTCCTCTTCACTTTTCTCACATTCTGTGTCACTTTAGGTTTCTACTTTTAGAACTTTCTTGTATTTTTCATACTTTTCTTTCTTCTTTTCAGCAAGGGACAGTTAGGTTCGATGTGTCCATTCTTCTTGCATTCAAAGCATATCACATCCTTGCTTTGCTTTTTCCAGTTTAATTTTCTTCCTTTTCTATTCAGTTTCTTGAATTTCTTTATCATGAGAGCCAATTCCTCGTCATCCATATCATCGTCTGTGTCTATATCATCAGAATCAACATTAGACTTAAGCACAATTGACTTCTTACCTTTTGGATCCTCTTCATCATTTATTTGTTCCACTTCATACGATTGAAGAGTGCCTATTAGCTCATTAATAGAAATAGGCATGATTCTTTGTGTCTCCTGAATTGATTTTCACATGGTTCTAGTCATTTGAAAGTTCTCATAGAAATCTGTTGACCTTCATTGGAGCAGAAATTGGTTGACCTTGATATGCCAACCCATTTACAATTTCTGTAAATTGACTAAACATATCTCCAATAGACTCTCCAGGCTTCATTATGAAGGATTCATATTAGCCAAGTAAGATATTTATTTTTGTCTCATTTACACGATCTATTCCTTCATAGGTGACATGAAGTTTATCCCAGACTTCTTTAGCTATTTCACTTGAAGAAATTCTATTATATTCAGCAGGAGACAAGGCATAGTATAAAGAATAGATGACTATTGTATTAAGAGCCCGTCTCTTGGTAATTTCTACTTGGTTGGATTCCTCAGCATCCTTATCTAAGACTTCTTTGTCCTTGTCAAATGCTGAAGCTGTCTTTGGATTGATTCCTCTTTCCACAACATCCCGTTCCAGAGGATCTTTGGATCTCATGAATGCCTTTATTTTATTCTTCCACACACAGTATTCTTTTCCATCAAAATAAGGTGGCCTGGTATTGCTTTGTCCCTCCATGAGTCCAGGTGCTAAACAACTAGCCATAGAAGATCTTTAGCTTAGAAGTATAAACACTTCAACAAAAGAGCACAAGGCTCTAATACCAATTGATAATGCTAGTATGAACACTTAGATGGGGTGAATCGGTGTTTAAAATAAACCTTGACAAATAAATCCAAAAAAAAAAAAAGTTGTGAGCAAAGTTTGAATAAGGATCAGAGTCTGATAAACGAGCCACCAAACTTCTGGTAAAAATTCAGAATTAGATTAGAGATGGAATAGATTTTTGCAAAACTTGAAAAGGTACAACAGATAAAACTAAAAAGAGTTCAGGAAAGACAAAATGCACATGAGATTTATAGTGGTTTAGCTTAAATTAAGCCTACATCTACTCTCCCATGCTAACAGTCTTCTAGCTGGAAATCACTAGAGTATCAACAGAGAAGTACAACATTTCGAGTGCAAACACTTAGTGGAAGATTTCTTTTCCCTCACCAAGTTACTCTTCTTGTGATTTTCTCTCTTGAATACAATTTGTAAGAGCAGTCATTGAAAAACAAATGGTTAGAAAGGCTTCGGACTTTGGAATTTTAATATTCACACACAATCTCAAATAGATTGAATGGCCTTCTTAAATACTCTTCCACGCCTCACTAGCCATTGGCATTTTCTAGAAGAATTTCTTCAAATCAATCCATTGGACATAATCGATTAAGGACATTTTATAACTGTTTAAAAATTGAGATGAAAATCCGTTGATTCTAGTCGCCTATACAATTAGAATCTAGGTTTCCATAAGTAGATGTTTCCTAAAAACGAACTTGTTTTCAAGATTGATTCCATCAATTTGTGATTGATTTCATCAATACATTTATAAAAGGTAAGTGAGATTCTTCACCAGAGAGCCATATATTAAAAAATAAATCTCCATTATGTTCATACTGAATCATTGTCACAAGATCACTAAATCTGAGTCTGATTATATCTTCATTCTAGAATTGGTTTCAGTCTAGATTGCGTCAGAGTGGAAAAGACTTTTGGAAAGAATAGATTTTGACAAAAGTTTGCGATATAACTTCAGAAGTCTACTATTCTTTAGAATAAGAATAAGAACAAGAAAATTTTGTCAATTTCAAAACTTGGTAGGAGTTTTCTCAACAGTGACAAGGAGAAGCAGGTTGATGTTTAGGGGGAACAACACACTTCCAAGGTATAAACTGATCTTCCATCAAGTTTGGATATCCTTCCAGTACAATTTGCAGAGTCTAGTGCTCAGATCGAACCGAATGCAAACTATACTTGGATAGTTGAGCTCCTTTTGGAGATCAAAGTACAACAATATGGAATGAAGGTTGAGATCCAGAAGATGCACACTTCTCTTGATGCAAAAATCTAGGACGCTTTTGTTCAATGCATGGCAAAGCTTGAGAAGACCATGCAGAACATGGAAGATTTCCATCTTGTTCGCATCCCCAGAAATCCCTGAATCCTAAAAACATCTATCTCTTTGTGTGCTTAAACTTTTGGTGTGTTTTTGACTTATAGATTTTTGGTTACATTTGCATTTTAGATCCTCTTTGATGTTGAGAAAAAAAGCCAGGGGGGGGACTTTTGCAGATTTAAGTGTGTTTAGTGTGTGGTTGTAGATTTAAATGTTTTTGGTATGTGATTTTTTATGATGTTTGATAATGTGTTTGAAAACTTATATTTTTGAGATTGTCTTTAGTAAATATTAAGTTTATCTAATGACTACTTATTCTGTCTGCTTATTCACTCATTCTTAATTCCTATAAGTTGTGTTGTTCAAGTGTTCTTTTGTAGGTTATTATATTCTCAAGTGTTTAAATCTACTTGAAGGTCTTGTCACTATCAAAAAGTGGGAGATTATTGATAAAACTCCTACTTTGACAAAACTTTTTGGTTCTAACGCATATCTTAAGAATAGATTGTTTTTAAGTTGTTTCTAAGGAATCGGTGAAGGCTTCTTTCAAAATCTATTCTATTCCAGAAGCATATCCTAATCTAATAAGTCTAGAACAAGATAGTGTCTAGAACAAGAAAGAGTCTAGAACCAGATTGTCGCAACCAAATTTTTGGGTGCACCATCTAGGGTTTGGCTAATGGATTGCTAAGCCTAGACTTAGCTCGGGCTCTCCCAAGCCCATACCAATTCGCGACTTAGATTCAAATTCTTAACATGCAAATGATTTTTCAATTAGGAGTTGTTACTAATCTATTTTTGGTGGGTCGATTAAAAACCCAAGTAAAGCAACGAGAGGTTTACTTTACTCCTATGAACCATAGATTAATGAGTTTGGGGATTTGATTACGCTAGATTTCTCTAACGCCCTTTCGGTACCTTCCTCCTTAAAAAAAAAAAAAGAAATGTTTTGCAGGCATCTTGAATTAATTTTAATTCACTTCCCAAACATGTGAGGTGATAATACAGGTGAATAAATCACCAATTTAACACCTAGATAAAGCAGTGAATAAATTGCTGGACTTACCTCATAGCAACGAAAATATCTACAGTGTTAGATAAGAATTCGCATCGACAATCCTAGATATGATTTCTAATTAACACGCAATCACTCAATTTTTTGTTTTTATTTATTTAATGAGAGTCATGCAATGCATGCTACTAATCTAATATGAAATGATATGATCTAACTATATGAGATAAATAAATGCAATCTATACTAAAGAATGAAATCCATTTATTCTAATGCAATTTTTTCGTTTTTTCCATGAAATGCTAAATTAAAAAAAATGCAAAATTATCTAACCAAATTAAGATATCATCCAACTTATATTAAGATTCAGATTAGGTCAAATCTTAATTTAAACTACAATGTTATCCCTAACCTATAATACAATCTATCTAGGAAAGAAAAATATCTAAAATTAAAAAAAAAAAAAAAAAAAAAAAAACATGCAATCTTATTTTAATATGCAATGACGTGCAAGGAATGCCTAATTCTAGTTTTTTCATTTTTATTTTTATGAAATTCGAAATTAAAAATGCTAAATAATTAAACGTGCAATTTAATTTTTTTTTAAAAAAAACTAACATCCTAAATGAATGCATTTTTTTGGATTTTTTACTTTAGAAATTTGAAATAAAATCCCTATTCTAGATATGCAAGATAACCATAAGACGATGAATATTCTAAAACAAACCCAATCTAACTCAGATTTTTTTGGATTTTTTCCTTTTTATGAAAACAAAATCGACTCAAACCACACAATGGCAAATCAGATTAAGATAAGATTGGTATCCAAAAATTGTGAACCATATCTCGCATATGAGATCGGGTTGGTCAATTTTAAATAAACCGTGAATCGAATGTCGGCGTGAGATTGGATTGGCGAATTTCCATGCGATTGCGAGTTGGATTTCGGGCGCGAAAATCGTACTGTCAATGCTTCTCAAATTGCAAATATGAGTCGGGATTTCAATCATACACCAAGTAATATTTCGAATAAAGAAAACAAAATATCTAGAAATAAAAATCTACCTAATTCGAATTTCGATTTCCTAATCGAGCTTAGCAAAAGATGTGGCACGATGGAGACTCGGTTCACGGCCAGGGTGGTACGATGGTGACTCAGAACTAGGGGCTCGTCGCAATAGTTGAACGTCGGTCAAGGAGCAGTTTGGCGCAGAGACAAGAACCCGCCATGATACCGAGCTTGCTGATCTGGGCGTGACCGGAGCGTATGGCAAGGTGTCACCGCAAGGCTTGCTGGAGATTCTGATTTTACTATGAGAACTAGGTAGACCAAGCCAAAAATCTCCGCTTTGCTTCCTCTCTTTGGGTATCAAGCTCCTTTGTGCATGTCCTCTGTTGACCTGCAGAGAAAGAAGACGAACTCTCTCCATGTTTTCTTTTACCGAAAGATTGTGTGCCCTTCTCTTGCCCTGGATTTTTCCTTTAAACAAACAAGTAATATTAGACAATATATGTGAGAAAATCTGTGCTCGTCAATATTGCTCCATGCGGTGGTATTTAGCCAAGGATGGCTCGTCAATGAAGGGTAAGCAGCTCGTAGAGGCAGTATGGTGGGACGATGATGGTATCGTCGGAAGAAAAGCTCGTCATGACTAATAAACCCCGGATAACTGGAAAACTCTTGACTTGCTGGGCTTGGGGATGATTGGGAACCCACTAAGACTTCAATACAAGGACACTTGTGAATTTGCTGGACGTTGATGGAGTTCACACGAAGTCACTATTCTTCGCTGGTCAACGTTGCAAGAGGTGTAGGACAGAAGCTCGGGTGCAATAGGTGGCGCTCGATGTCATCGGAGCACAGTAAAATCGTCGACATTGGCTCAAGCCGATGCGGGATGGGGGCAATAGCTTAGCGTTGGGCTCGAACAGTAGCGGAGTGGCCAGATTTGTCAAGCGTAACGTCCCTGGTCGGTGCAGCAACAGGTTTGCGGCACGAGTGGCACTGGTCGTCGCTCATGTCGAGCTTGGCAGCACAGGGGCGGATGGAGACAACAGCTCCTCATCGTGGTTTGGCTTGGGCGGAAGCAACTCCATGTCAACAGCAAGCAGGTGTCGTTGGGTGCGGCAGCGGAGCAGGACAACAAGGCTCGGCTCCCGTCAGTGCAAAGCACGGCGGTGGCGTGGGTAAAGGGGCGTCTTGGCAAAGGCTTGGCGAAAAGCTCCTTTTATCTCTCTCTCTGTGCTATTCAATGGCCGTCCCCTTCTCTCAAAAGGCCTCTCTTTTTTGACTTTCACTGTGGAGAACGTGAAAACCCACTTTTGATTGTGTGTGGTCTCCCTCTTACGAAGTGATAAAAAAGAAGTTCCCCGAAGAAAATAAAACCCCTACGAAGTGATGAAAAGAAAAAGCCCCCCATTGTGCGGCCGTATATTCAATGTGTGCCTCCCTGCAGGGCTTACCTCATAGCAATGAAAGCATCTACAGTGTTAGATAAGAATTCGCATCGACAATCCTAGATATGATTTCTAATTAACACGCAATCACTCAATTTTTTGTTTTTATTTATTTAATGAGAGTCATGCAATGCATGCTACTAATCTAATATGAAATGATATGACATGGTAATATGATCTAACTATATGAGATAAATAAATGCAATATATACTAAAGAATGAAATCCATTTATTCTAACGCAATTTTTTCGTTTTTTCCATGAAATGCTAAATTAAAAAAAAATGCAAAATCATCTAACCAAATTAAGATATCATCCAACTTATATTAAGATTCAGATTAGGTCAAATCTTAATTTAAACTACAATGTTATTTCTAACCTATAATACAATCTATCTAGGAAAGAAAAATATCTAAAATTAAAAAAAAAAACATGCAATCTTATTCTATTATGCAATAACGTGCAAGGAATGCCTTAATTCTAGTTTTTTCATTTTTATTTTTATGAAATTCGAAATTAAAAATGCCAAATAATTAAACGTGCAATTTAAATTTTTTTTTAAAAAAACTAACATCCTAAATGAATGCAATTTTTTGGATTTTTTTACTTTAGAAATTTGAAATAAAATCCCTATTCTAGATATGCAAGATAACCATAAGACGATGAATATTCTAAAACGAACCTAATCTAACTCAGATTTTTTTGGATTTTTTCCTTTTTATGAAAACAAAATCGACTCAAACCACACAACGGCAAATCAGATTAAGATAAGATTGATATCCAAAAATTGACGAACCATATCTCGCATATGAGATCGGGTTGGTCAATTTTAAATAAACCGTGAATCGAATGTCGAGCGTGAGATTGGATTGGCGATTTTCCATGCGATTGCGAGTTGGATTTCGGCGCGAAAATCGTACCGTCAATGCTTCTCAAATTGCAAATATGAGTCGGGGATTTCAATCATACACCAAGTAATATTTCGAATAAAGAAAACAAAATATCTAGAAATAAAAATCTACCTAATTCGAATTTCGATTTCCTAATCGAGCTTAGCAAATGATGTGGCACGATGGAGACTCGGTTCACGGCCAGGGTGGTACGATGGTGACTCGGAACTAGGGGCTCGTCGCAATAGTTGAACGTCGGTCAAGGAGCAGTTTGGCGCAGAGACAAGAACCCGCCATGATACCGAGCTTGCTGATCTGGGCGTGACCGGAGCGTATGGCAAGGTGTCACCGCAAGGCTTGCTGGAGATTCTGATTTTACTATGAGAACTAGGTAGACCAAGCCAAAAATCTCCGCTTTGCTTCCTCTCTTTGGGTATCAAGCTCCTTTGTGCATGTCCTCTGTTGACCTGCAGAGAAAGAAGACGAACTCTCTCCATGTTTTCTTTTACCGAAAGATTGTGTGCCCTTCTCTTGCCCTGGATTTTTCCTTTAAACAAAACAAGTAATATTAGACAATATATGTGAGAAAATCTGTGCTCGTCAATATTGCTCCATGCGGTGGTATTTAGCCAAGGATGGCTCGTCAATGAAGGGTAAGCAGCTCGTAGAGGCAGTATGGTGGGACGATGATGGTATCGTCGGAAGAAAAGCTCGTCATGACTAATAAACCCGGATAACTGGAAAACTCTTGACTTGCTGGGCTTGGGGATGATTGGGAACCCACTAAGACTTCAATACAAGGACACTTGTGAATTTGCTGGACGTTGATGGAGTTCACACGAAGTCACTATTCTTCGCTGGTCAACGTTGCAAGAGGTGTAGGACAGAAGCTCGGGTGCAATAGGTGGCGCTCGATGTCATCGGAGCACAGTAAAATCGTCGACATTGGCTCAAGCCGATGCGGGATGGGGGCAATAGCTTAGCGTAGTAGCGGAGTGGCCAGTATTGTCAAGCGTAACGTCCCTGGTCGGTGCAGCAACAGGTTTGCGGCACGAGTGGCACTGGTCGTCGCTCATGTCGAGCTTGGCAGCACAGGGGCGGATGGAGACAACAGCTCCTCATCGTGGTTTGGCTTGGGCGGAAGCAACTCCATGTCAACAGCAAGCAGGTGTCGTTGGGTGCGGCAGCGGAGCAGGACAACAAGGCTCGGCTCCCGTCAGTGCAAAGCACGGCGGTGGCGTGGGTAAAGGGGTGTCTTGGCAAAGGCTTGGCCAAAAGCTCCTTTTATCTCTCTCTCTGCTATTCAATGGCCGTCCCCTTCTCTCAAAAGGCCTCTCTTTTTTGACTTTCACTGTGGAGAACGTGAAATCCCACTTTTGATTGTGTGTGGCCTCCCTCTTACGAAGTGATAAAAAAGAAGTTCCCCGAAGAAAATAAAACCCCTACGAAGTGATGAAAAGAAAAAGCCCCCCATTGTGCGGCCGTATATTCAATGTGTGCCGCCCCCCAAAAAAAAAATAATTTTGTAAGTGTAGCAACCTATTTGTAGGTGAGTGGACTAGGGTTTTAGATCAACATCCGCAATATTCCTTCATCGATTTTATCACACATTGTTAAGGATCCAAGATTTTCCCAAATTTCGAATCTGCGAGAGATAAGCTTGCAATATTTTTTGTCACACCTGCCCTATCCGATAATATTGAAAAATCCTCATCATATCCTGGAAAATTTCAAATCTCTATTTTCCCACAAGGTAATTTTTTTTTATCATTAAAAAAACAGGCTTGGGCCAATTTGCACTCTTCGTGGGCTTAGTCCAACCTATCAATTTAAAGCTCGGAGCCACTAATTCAAACCCATCCAACATTAGTCCAATAAATAAATGCAAAACATGCAAACTAAAAATAAATGCACATAAATTTATATGGTATGCAATTAATATTTTTTTAGGGATAAAATTAACCCCTAATTTTTAATGCGATAAATGACTAAATGAGTTGCTAAAATTTAGGTGTTAACGTTCTTACCCTTCTTTGAAGGTGAGCTCGTAGAAGTTGCCCTCAAAGACAAATTGAGACCTAAATTTCAACCATACACATGCATTGAATGATTTTTTGTCGAAAAATGAATCCCATTTTAAAATGCAATTTATATAATGCATGGAAATGCTACTACAAATGCATTGTGCAAAAGGAAAGAACATACCTACAGTCACTTACCAATCAGTGTAGTAAAGCATCTTGAGGTACATGATAAATTCCCATTTACTCCACAAGTACCTAGCTTTCACTCAAGTTCCTTGAAGAGTCTAACGGGTAATAAATTGAGACATCGAGACTGAGAAGAACATTCATATCCAAAGTGAAATGTTCAACAAAAAGAATTGAGACATCCGGATCAGGCGAGATGTCAAGATTTTTAAAAAAGCTCGAAATACCTAGATCCATACTAAGATATAACGAGAAAGCTCGAAAAACATTCACATCCAAAGTGAAATGTTCAACGAAAATAATCAAAACATCCGGGTCCAGATTGAGATGTCAAGATATTTGAAGCTCGAAGTACCTAGATCCAGACTAAAGTATAAGGAGAAAGGTCGAAAAAACATTCACATCCAAAGTGAAATGTTTAGACGAAGATAATCAAGACATCCGGGTCTAGACTGAGATGTCATGATTTTTGAAGTTCGAAATACCTAGATCCAAACTAAGGTATAACAAGAAATATCGAAAAAACATTCACATCCAAAGTGAAATATTTAAACGAAAACAATTAAGACATCTAGGTCCAGACTAAGATGTCAAAATTGTTGAAGTCGAAACACCTAGATCCAGACTAAGATATAATGAGAAATATCGAAAAAACATTCACATCCAAAGTGAGATGTTTAGACGAAAATAATTAAGACATTCGGGCCCAGACTGAGATGTCATAATTTTTTAACTCGAAATACTTAGATCCAGACTAAGGTATAATGAGGAAAATTGAAAAACATTCACATCCAAAGTGAAATGTTCAAGGAAAATAATCAAGACATTCGGGTCCAGACAAAGATGTCATGATTTTGGAAACTCGAAATACCTAGATCCAAACTAAGGTATAACGAGAAAAATCGAAGAACATTCACATCCAGAGTGAAATGTTCAACGAAAATAATCAAAACATCTGGGTCCAGACTGAGATGTCAAGATTTTTAATCTCGAAATACCTAGATCCAGACTAAGGTATAATGAGAAAGATCTTTAGGGGACAGCTCGATCAAGTCAAGTGTCCATGCACTTGAGGGGGAATACCTATGCAATGACAAGTATTCAAGGTATAGATAGAGATATACTTACTTGGTAACATCTTTGATCCTCAGGGATATGTCTCTAGCAAAACATGGTCGTAAGAGAGGCAACATGCATTTGTAATCACAAACATGCATTAATCCAAATGAGGTTCATGCGTAATGATTTCTATCAATCTTGTATCACCCAATTTCCATTGGAAAATATTTCAAAAGAATATTCCAATCTGAACACATGAGTGTCATGGATGTGTCAAGCGAGGGATCTTTCAGTCTGAAAGGACTTTTCACTCGTCATCATTAAAATGGCTATTTTATCCTAACCTTTGATGCATGATCTTGATAGTCACTCTATCTTACCATCATCATGTCAAACAAAGGTCTGAGCAATCTCGCAAGTGGTATGACCTTACCAATCTGAGAGGTCTTTAACAGGGACCGTACTATAGGCTTGGTCAACGGCTCAACAAATGAGACTCCTTGAGTCGAGGTTATTGAAAAATGAGTGATATTCCGCAATCATCTTGGGGTTTACAAGTCAAGAAACATGCGAAATGAGATAGAAATTGCCTTACTCACAATTCTTCGAGCGATGCTTTCAAACATACGAACTTTTACGTTAATTTAAGTGTCATAATCTAAAGAGACTTTGCAAGGGACGTAACGTAGGGTTGGTTCATGGGTTGAGAAGCAAAAGGAAAATTAGGCTCAAAAAATATTTAGGGGGTCAAAGTTGGTGATCGTCTTGACAATTTTTTTCCATGCCATCGAAGATTTTCTTCACATCAAAACTCCATTAATTGCGATAGCACTTGAGTTTTTTAAGTAACACATTGTTGGGGATACTACTCACTACATCAAGTGTTTGATTTTTCTCTTTTGGGCATTGACCTTGCTTTTACCAGGCACACTGCTTTTTTATGCCCCTTTTTTACACTATTTTCTCTGGACTCTTATAGCCTCCATCCTTTATTAGCATTGTAAACCATGCTACTTGAGTGGTTTGTTTTTCTTGCCTTGGTGTGAGGGATGATCACCAATTGGGTTTAATATGAAATGAATTCATAAGCTCAAGTGGGCTATGCAATGGATAAAAGTGTATAGGATAGAGAAATAACTGATCTTCATCATCCTAGGGCACTTCAAATTATCGTATAAGTTACACTGTGAAAACAATACTCGAAGATTGATGCAAATGTGAGTAAGAAAATTCCTATCATTCATTTCAAATTTTGTCCCGGTATGGGATGATCCTTAATAGGGATAATTTAAAAAGCTCTTCATGTGTATGGGCTCAAAGGGCTAACAATGGGTATACATGTAGTGTTTAGGGTAGAGAAAGAAATTGCCTCTCATCACCTTGGTTGACATACCCTTTGCGAGATCACCCTTTTTCTTGTGGGCATGGAATTTTTCCATACAACTCACTGGGGATTAGTGTATGAACATTGTATGGAATAAGACTTGCCTTTCATCATTCCAAAATATCCCATTTGACACATTCAATTTATCTCACACAATTCATCATGGAAAACATGCAAGATTTGTAACAAATTTGGACCATTGAATTTGCAACTCATTGAGGCAATTTATCATCATGTTGCAGTTCAAAACATGACACGGCAAATTCTATCACGGGTAATACTTTTGAAAGTATCAGAATTAACTGGAGTGGAAAACTCAACCATCCATTTCTGTTAGAATCAAAGTGCCTCCATGAAGTACCTTCTTCACCACATATGGACCATTGTAATTCGGAGCAAACTTGCCCCTAGGATTTTTCATTTTGTTCCCAGCTATGCTGCATCTCAATGGAATTTTGATCGAGTCTTCGAGATCATCATTATCAACACTTGTTGCATTGGATTGGACCTTCGCATGCTATATGATTGTCCTTGAAATAGAAAGTAGAAGGATAAAAAAAAGACAAACAGGGTAAAATAGATTTTATTGATTTTTTTTTTTGAAAAGCAATTAGAAAAGCATTTTTAAAATATTTTGACACAAGAAAGTATGATGAAGCCCAAGCCTCAGAATTCTCCTTGGATTTTTCCTTTTGTTAATCGGCTGGATATCATTACCGGGCTGGTTTGGTGTACCTCATCATGCCCTCAAAATAAAACTTGTAATTTTATTGAAATTTATCAATCAATTAAAATTTATTGAATGGAAAATGCGATTTAAGCCCTAAGAAGAAAGCGAAAAAGAAGAAATCGAAAATAATTCCTAGAAAGCAATAAAAATTCCCACACAGGGGAATGTGTGAAAGTGATAAATGTGTTACTCTTGTGGGCTAGGGCCCATTTCTTCCAGAGGTTCTCCATCAATGGCTCCAACAAAGAGGTCATCGAACAAACTTGAAATTCCTTCTAGGGTGTTGTCAGAGCTTTCTATCTTTGAAGGTGTCGGATCATCCATGCCATCCCAACCACTTGGAACTATGTCACGGGGATCAATATAAAAGCTGGAATGAGCCGAATACTTCACCATATAGTTGAATTTTCCACCTGGCTACCCTAGAGTATCCATCACTTTTGCTTCATCCTACATCATAATTGGAGGACCAGGGAACGTCTCGCGAATGTTTTGAGGTAGTAAGCTTTGCCTCCCTCGCCCTCGCTTAGGTGGCGAGTTCTGCCTTCCCTATCTTTGCCTTCTAGAATTTCCTCCACCTCTTCCATGGTACCCTAATCCAGCAGATCGGGACCTCTAAGGGGCTTCAATGGGGTTTCAAATACCTTGACCCCTTCTTCCAAGACCACGGCCGAGAACAAAGCCATTCCCAACCATTACCCTTCCAACCATAAAGGCAGCATTTGAAACTTTAGGAATGGGTGGTGACGAATCTTGAGAAGGATGTATGGTGGACACCAATTCAAATGAATGATAACTTGATTTGAATTCAACGTCTGCCTCCACATAGGGGATAGTCGTCTCATGGTAAATTCGATGATACTCCTCGCCATAGATGGTGACCAATTTACTTTTGATCACAAACCTCACAACTTGATGTAGACTTGAAGGCACCGCTCTAGCAGGATGAATCTAGGGGTGACCTAGTAGAAAATTAAATGCAGCAGGGATATCCATTACTTGAAAAGGGATATTGAAGACAACCGGCCCTATTTGCACGTCGAGATGAATCTCCCTAAGCACCTCCTTCTTTGTGCTATCAAAAGCTCGCACAGAAGTCTTCGCAGCATGTATTTTGGACGGGTTCACCTTGAGGCGGTGAAGAGTGGCCAACGGACATATGTTTAAGGCAGACCCATTATCAATGAGCACTCGGGACACATGAGAAGCCTTGTGCTTAACAGATATGTGGAGTGCTTTGTTATGCCCCCTACCCTCAGGAGGGATTTCTTCATTTGAAAAAGCAATCATGTCCTTGAGAAGGATCGATCCGATGAAATCCTCTAGCTTATCTACCTCAACCATTTCTAGTACACGAATTTCACTCAGCACCTTCATTAGCTACTTCTGATGCACAGGGGATGTTAGCAGGAGCTTGAGCAAAGAGATCTAAGCAGGCATCTTTCACAACTGATCGACCACATTATACTCATTGCTTTAATCACAACCAGAAATTCTTTAACCTTTTCATTAGTGACAGGCTTTGTAGGTTGAGCACTAGCTTGAGCATAAGTTCGACCAAACCTTGTAATGAGGTCAACATCTAGGTCATATGACCAAGGGACTGCTTTGTTGTCAACATACTCATACGGCTAAGGCATCTCAATCACTATCTCCTCGTCGGATGCGTCTTTCAGTGGGGGCATATCCGTGAGTGATGGATCTATCTCTTCCTTATCATCCTCAAGTGCAGCCTGCTCCTCCTCCCAATCGATAATGATATGGGAAATAGTAGAAACTATGCAGTTATGGTCAGCATACACGATGATATCGTCATCCACCATTTTGGCAACCTTTTTTCTCATCAGTGATAGTGGAATGTCCTCATGACTTGAATAGTATCTAGCTCTCACCAGTCCATTGTAGGAATCTGCCACGTGCACCTTCGAGTTCCTAATTCGACCGGCATCATGTTCAAAAATAGCATTCACCTTATCCTCATGCTCGGGTAAAGGATTCTTCTTGACATTTGGTTGAGCGGTGTTGAAGGTAAATGTCTTGGTGTCCAATAAGTTTTGGACCTTATGCTTCAAAGTTATGCATTCATCAGTCGAATGTCCTACTTCCCCCATACAGTACTCGCATTTCTTGGAGGGGTCATAGTTAAAAAATTTTTTAGCATTGGGCCGCTTTGGCTCGTAAGACAGCAATCCCTTCTTTTGAAGAACTTTTAAGACCTGGGACGGAGGGCCTAGAAGAGGAGTGAACTGCCTCTTAACAAACTGCTGAGGCGCGGTCAGTCGGCCTTCGCCTTATTGATTCTTAGAGACATGGACAATTGAGGGCTTGCTAGATTATGCATATGCAACATTGACTTATGTGCTAGGTTCTTTGTCTTTCTTCATGGTGAACCTTTTGCCTTGATGGGTCGGTTCATTGAACCATCCATCTCTTAGCCCAACTTTGATTTGTTCACCCACCGGGATAAGTTGGTTGAAGTTCTCAATGGACGTGCTAGCCATCCGGTTATGGAACTCAAACGGGAGAGTTTTGACAAACAACTTCATCAACTCCTAGTTAGTAGGCTTTGTAGTGATTTAAGCTGCCAGATTTTGCCACCTCATAGCGTACTCCTTAAATGACTCATCTTTCTTCTTCTCCATCCGCTCAAGATCCTCTTGGGAAGGTGCAATGTCCATGTTGAACTTATATTGCTTGAGGAACGCATCAGCCACTTCATTCTAGGTGTCGAGAAGGTTTGCATTATTCATTATGTACTAGTTCAGTGCGGGCCCAATCAAACTTGCATGAAATGATTGGATCATAAGGGGCCCATTTTTGATATATTGGGCCATGCGTACGTGGTACATCTGCAAATGAGCCTTTGGGCAGGAAGTACCATCGTATTTCTCGAACTCTGGCATCTTGAACTTCTTCGGCATCTTGACCTTCTCATACACGAACAAGTCGAATAGGAGTGAACTCTGCGACACTTGCAACTGCTTCACTTTCTCATCGAGTTTCGCAAAGCGTTCATCTTGCTTGGTCTTACGGACATTGTCAAGCTTGGTCTTTTCGGTAGTGACCAACAGCGAGTCAATTCAGGCATCTCGTCATCAATCACTTGAGCCTTATTTGCTTGCTTTGGGATAACTATCTCAAGAAGAGCGGGTGCAGCTGTTGGATTTGCTTGGAGGTATTGGAGTTGATCCGTCACAAGCTACATAGAGGCAAGCAATTATTGGAGTTGGACTTCCATAGCAAACATATGATCATGCATTTCAGTTTGGTCGGCCATTTTTGGTCTCGATCGTGTGATTATGGGCGAACGTGAAGGATCCGTTACACATAATTTGAAGAAATGAATAAAAATAAGTATCTCATATGAAACACGCCGATCCATGGCAACGATCTAGAAGCTTTTATTCATTGATGGAGTTTTTATAAAATAAAAACTTGAAATGCCCTAAACAAATAAACTAGAAAAGTAAATGACTCAACTTCCTAAACATTAGTCTAGAAATAAAAATAACGAGATTGATTCAAGCATTTCATCTAGCTTGATCAATATACACTTGGAACACCACTCGACGTAATCGCGTATTCTCCTCTTGAGCTTTTTCAGCAACCCTTTTGAGGCATTTATTCTCAGCGCGATTGGTGATCTTCAATGGCACCTCTGGTATCTTTGGCAGTAACTCCTCTGGAATCTTGTGTTGTTGAATGTACTTAATGGAGGCATAGTACTTCGCTTCTTTACCCTTCAACTCCTCTTCAGGCCATTTGAGCTTTTGTAGATGGCACATGTCCCACGTTGATTTGATCATGAGAATAGAATCCTCATGGTGTCGGTCTCCATCAACGAAGCTAACTCAGAGTGGATCTACTTGCAGTGCTAGGGGAAGCTCTTGCACCACTTGGTACTGACGGGTCACTCTAGTCGGATAGTATTCCATTGCTCCAATGAATCCCAGTAAAGGGATTGGGGCAACACTTCCACACAAGAGTCTCGCCACACGAACTTGGAACCATTTAGCATGCCATAGGAAACCCTTGGGAGTTGGTTTTTTCATGAAAGCTAGCCACCTAGAATAATGGTAATTCGGTGCATGTTTTTGGTTGTTCTCAAATCTCATAATAGGGTGATTAGAATTACTAACTTCATGTATAGTCATTAAACCACCAAAACCTTTTATATGAGAAAGAAACCAAATTTGCAAAAGCTCAGGAGAGGAATGGAAAGTTTTATCACCATCTCCTTTAAATCGAGTGAGGGAAAGAAAAGTTTCAGTCAAAATAGTATTTACGAAATTTTTTCCATCCAACATTTATTTAACTAAATGAGCAATCAAAGGGTTGATAGCATTTTTGTAGTAAGGAAAAACTATAAACCCAAAGAAAGCTAAAAGAAAAACCCTACGCATTTGAAATGGGGTGCTATTTTCAAAACATTCTCTTAGAAAAGATAAAGGACATGTATTGCGGTGAGCCTTTAAAATCTTCCTTATATTGTCTTCCTTAATTCTCAAAAAATCAGATAAGGCCACAACGGGATCTATTCTGATGGGTGGACTAATTAATTCAGATTTCAAAGACTTTCCTATGGCAATGCTATATTCTTCCAAGGTGGGCGTGAGCTCATGCTTACCACCGAAGATAAAAGTTGAAGTCTCGAGGCACCAACAATAGGCAAGTGCTTGGATGAGGCCGCCATGGATGTTGATACACAGCAATGGAAGTAGTCGACCAAATGTGCGGCTCTACAAATTGACGGTCAGCTTGGTCTAACTTGCCCCACCATGTGTTAAGCTCTTTTTTTGGAGAGAGAATAATTCGAATGTTCGGTATTCCCATTTATATTGATCAAGACTCAAGACAATCCTAATGCCATGGATCGACAAAATGATATAATAAAGTAAGTAGATTGCAAGGGTGCGAATTTAGAAAACTTACTTTACCAATAAACAAAAGGCAATCACAAAGACATGCGCATGGTAACTAGCTTGATTTCTAGTCTATAAGGCTTAAAAGTTGGGCCACAAAACCACCGTCTTGGTGGCTGCGATGGTTTAGACTCTCTCCCCCTCACAAAAGGGAGGAGTTCGAATTCCCTCACAGTCACTTAGGGTCTTAAGTGGGATGCCAAGGGTGGTAGGTCCTCCTACTTACGTGTCCTCCCAAGTTTACTCATCGGCTGCTGGCTATACGGGAATCCTGGGTCACAAAAAAAAAAAAAAGTTGAGCCACAAGGATGATCAGACTAGCCACGGGCGTGTGGACTATGCCGGGTCCTCATGACTTCGGCTTAGTCAAAGAGCCGACCTAGGTCGCGGGCATGCGGACCAAGGTGGGTACTCTTGACACCAGAAAAGAAATTTCGGGATCGAGATGGGCAACTCGTACCGCGGGCATGTAGTTAGAGTGGTATCCATCTCGATACCATCCTAGATAATCTTATGTAGCCTAGGTCTGGCGGCAGGTTCTGTGTGCAATAATGTAGTGCTAAATGCAAGGCATGCACAATAGTTTATATCAAGCAATACTTCATATGTGAAAGTAAACCATACATTCTCAACTCCAACCTGCAAGACAATGGTTAGCAATTACTACTCCCCTTATACCTCCCAATCTGCAATAACATTTAACATCTTAAATGTTAGGGATGTACCTAAGATCCTCGCTGCCAAACAAAAATATTTCTTTCAAAGAAAGAGAAAATTGGCCTAAGTCCACTAAGAGTTTTAACTTATGTCCCCAGTGGAGTCACCAAGCTGTTTGGCTAATGGATTGCTAAGCCTAAACTTAGCTCGGGCTCTCTTAAGCCCATATCAATTTGCGACTTAGATTCAAGTTCTTAATATGCAAATGATTTTTCAATTAGGAGTCGCCACTAATATATTTTTGGTGGGTCGATTAGAAACCTAAGTAAAGCAATGGGAGGTTTACTTTACTCCTACGAACCAGAGATTAATGAGTTCAGGGATTTGATTATGCTAGATTTCTTTAACGCTCTTTCAGTACCTTTCTCTTTTAAAAAAAAATGTTTTGCAGGCAGCTTGAATTAATTTTAATTCACTTCCTTAACATGTGAGGTGATCATGCAAGTGCGCAAACCACCAATTTAACACACAGATAAAGCAATGAATAAATTGCAGGACTTACTTCATAGCAACGAAAGCATCTGTAGTGTTTAGATTCACATCGATAATCCTAGATATGATTTCTAATTAACACGCAATCACTCAATTTTTTGTTTTTATTTATTTAATTAGAGTCATGCAATGCATGCTACTAATCTAATATGAAATCATATGACATGGCAATATGATCTAACTATATGATATAAATAAATGCAGTCTATACTAAAGAACGAAATCAATTTATTCTAATGCAATTTTTGGTTTTTTTCCATGAAATTCGAAATTAAAAAAAAAAAATTATCTGACCAAATTAAGATATCATCCAACTTATATTAAGATTCAGATTAGGTCAAATCTTAATTTAAACTAGGATGTTATCCCTAACCTAAAATGCAATCTATCTAAAAAATATCTAAACTAAAAAAAAAAAAAAAACATGCAATCTTATCCTAATATGCAATGACGTGCAAAGAATGCCCTAATTCTAGTTTTTTCATTTTTATTTTTATGAAAGTCGACATTAAAATTTCCAAATAATTAAACATGCAATTTAAATTAAAAAAAAACTAACATCCTAAATTATGCATTTTTTGGATTTTTACTTTAGAAATTTGAAATAAAATCCCTATTCTAGATATGCAAGATAACCCTAAGACGATGAATATTCTAAAACGAACCTAATCTAACTCAAATTTTTTTGGATTTTTTCCTTTTTATGAAAACAAAATCGACTCACCACGCGACGGCAAATCAGATTAAGATAAGATTGATATCCAAAAATTTACGAACCATATCTTGCGCATGAGATCGGGTTGGTCAATTTTAAATAAACCGCGAATCGAATCTCGAGCGTGAGATTGGATGAGCAATTTTCCATGCGGTTGTGAGTAAGATTTCGGGCGCGAAAGTCGGACTGTCAATGCTTCTCAAATTGCAAATATGAGTCGGGGATTTCAATCATACACCAAGTAACATTTTGAATAAAGAAAACAAAATATCTAGAAATAAAAATCTACCTAATTCGAATTTTGATTTCCTAATCGAGCTTAGCAAATGATGTGGCACGATGGAGACTAGATTCACGACCGGGGTAGTACGATGGTGACTCGGAACTAGGGGCTCGTCGCAATAGTTGAACGTCGGTCAAGGAGCAGTTTGGCGCAGAGGCAAGAACCCGCCATGATACCGAGCTTGCTGATCTGGGTGTGACCGGAGCGTATGGCAAGGTGTCACCGCAAGGCTTGCTGGAGATTCTGATTTTACTGTGAGAACTAGGTAGACCAAGCCAAAAATCTCCGCTTTGCTTCCTCTCTTTGGGTATCAAGCTCCTTTGTGCATGTCCTTTGTTGACCTGCAGAGAAAGAAGACGAACTCTCTCCATGTTTTCTTTTACCGAAAGATAGTGTGCCCTTCTCTTGCCCTGGATTTTTCCTTCAAACAAAACAAGCAATATTAGACAATATATGTGAGAAAATTTGTGCTCGTCAATATTGCTCCATGCGGTGGTATTTAGCCAAGGATGGCTCGTCAATGAAGGGTAAGCAGCTCGTAGAGGCAGTATGGTGGGACGATGATGGTATCGTCGGAAGAAAAGCTCGTCATGACTAATAAACCCCGGATAACTGGAAAACTCTTGACTTGCTGGGCTTGGGGATGATTGGGAACCCACTAAGACTTCAATACAAGGACACTTGTGAATTTGCTGGACGTTGATGGAGTTCACACGAAGTCACTATTCTTCGCTGGTCAACGTTGCAAGAGGTGTAGGACAGAAGCTCGGGTGCAACAGGTGGCGCTCGATGTCATCGGAGCACAGCAAAATCTTCGACATTGGCTCAAGCCGATACGGGATGGGGGCAATAGCTTAGCGTTGGGCTCGAACAGTAGTGGAGCGGCCAGTATTGTCAAGCGTAACGTCCCTGGTCAGTGCAGCAAGAGGTTTGCGGCATGAGTGGCACTGGTTGTCGCTCATGTCGAGCTTGGCAGCACAGGGGTGGATGGAGACAACAGCTTCTCATCGTGGTTTGGCTTGGGCGGAAGCAACTCCATGTCAACGGCAAGCAGATGTCGTTGGGTGCGGCGGCGGAGCAGGACAGCAAGGCTCGGCTCCCGTCAGTGCAAAGCACGGCGGCGGCGTGGGTAAAGGGGCGTCTTGGCAAAGGCTTGGCCAAAAGCTCCTTTTATCTCTCTCTCTGCTATTCAATGGCCGTCCCCTTCTCTCAAAAGGCTTCTCTTTTTTGACTTTCACTATGGAGAACGTGAAATCCCACTTTTGATTGTGTGTGGCCTCCCTCTTACGAAGAGATAAAAAAGAAGTTCCCCGAAGAAAATAAAACCCCTACGAAGTGATGAAAAGAAAAAGCCCCCTTTGTGCGGCCGTATATTCAATGTGTGGCCCCCCCCATAATTTTGTAGTGTAGCAACCTATTTATAGGTGAGTGGACTAGGGTTTTACATCAACATCCGCAATATTCCTTCATCGATTTTATCACACATTGATAAGGATCCAAGATTTTCCCAAATTTCGAATCTTGCAAAGGTAAGCTTGCAATATTTTTGTCACACCTACCCTATCCGATAATATTGAAAAATCCCCATCATATCCTGGAAAATTTCAAATCTCTATTTTCCCACAAGGTAATTTTTTTATCATTAAAAAAAGGGGCTTGAGCCAATTTGTACTCTTCATGGGCTTAGTCCAACCTATCAATTTAAAGCTCAAAGCCACTAATTCAAACCCATCTACCATGAATCCAATAAATAAATGCAAAACATGTAAACTAAAATGAATGCACCTAAATTTATATGCTATGCAATTAATATTTTTAGTGGTAAAATTAACCGCTAATTTTTAATGCGATAAATGACTAATGAGTCGCCAAAATTTAGGTGTCAACACGAGACTAATTAATTTTCGCGACACAAATCAAGGATGAACTTATTTTGAAATTATTCTACAACGAGTTTTCTAGCAAAAGATTTTACTTTCCATTCATACAAATATTGATTGAATCAATCATAAATTGATGAAATCAATCTTGAAGATAAGTTCCTTTTTGGGAATCATTACTTATGGAAATCAAGATTCTGATTATATGGAGACCAGAATCAAGTGAAAATTTCATTCTTATCTTCAACAGCCACAAGATCTCTCGAGAGATTCTATTAAATGGTTTGATTGGGAGAAATTCCTTTGAAAATTGTCAACGGCTAGTGTGGCATGAAGAAGTATTTAAAGGAGGTCATTCGATCAAGAAGAAGTGGGAAAGTGAATTTGAAATTCCAAAGTTTGAAATTACTCTCAATTACTTTTCTTCGTCTGTGAACGTTACAAATTGTGATCAAGAGAGAAAACACAAAAAGAATGTCTTAGTGAGCTAGAAAAATCTATCATTGAGTATTTGCACTCATAAGTTATAATCTTTTGTTGATCCTATAGTGAAATCTAGCCAGCAGGTTGTCAGCGTGGGAAAGTGGATGTAAGATTGATTTAAGTCAAATCACTATAAAACTCATGTGCAATTTTCTTCTCTTAACTCCATTTATTTTGAAGTTTGTTGCACACTTAAAACAATTTATGTTCCTCATTCAGACTTCGTTGGCAATTTAATTTTATTTTGCAATTGTTTGGTAAAGTTTCTTCAAACAAATATTTACTCCTCCCATGGTGTTAATAGTAGCTACATTAGAACTTGGGCCTAAACCGCTAACCAATATACAATTTGAAAAGGTTGCACGGAAAATCGCGAATAGATGCGCAGGTTTGCTACTTGCAATTAACACAATGGCAAGTATCTTGAGGGGGGAGAAGAACGTTTCTGTGTGGCAAGACATATTGAATAAAATGGAGAGATCCCATACAAAACAAATAGAGATGGGAGATGAAGTCTTGCCGGTATTAACACTCGGCTACGAACCCTAGTCAGACCCTCCACTTAAACAGTGCTTCTTATTCTATGCTCTATTCCCGAAGATATATTGTTCCTGCAAATACAACTGATAGAATATTTTGTTGATGGAAGATTTCTTGATGGAGCAGACACAAGGGAGGAACAATATTGCGGAGGTCTTGCCATAGTAGACACGCTTCAAAATGCTTGCTTGTTGGAAGTGAAATTAAATCGTAGGGTGTGTTTGTTTCGCAAAATACATTTTCAAGGAAAATATTTTCCTCATTTTTTGATATTTAGTTCGCTCAAGAAAATGAGTCAACGAAAAATGTTTTCTAATTAACAGAAAAGCTTTCTTGCCAAATCTTAAATTTAGGAAAATGATTTCCCCTTTGAAAAAATCAAAAAACGTTTTCGAACCTACCAAAGCTTGGATTTGGTGCTTGGTTCACAAACAATTGTTCTTATAAAAAATATATTTTTAAAAAATTCAAATTTTATTTTATTTTTAAAATTCAAATTTTTATTTATTTATTTATCTATTTATTTTTATTTTATTCCTTTTCTCTTTTTGCTTCTTCTCCACATGTTGACGGCCACAGGGATGGCTGGCGAGTTCTAGCATCACCAAATTGAGCAAGCTCACGGCCTTCGGCGGCAAGGCTTGAACTCGCTCGAGGTTGGTGAGCCTTTAGCCTTGCTAGATTAGGCGAGCTCATAGCCTCACTAGATCAAGCGAGCTCATAGTGAGCCTTGAGCCTGATAGGGCTAGTAAGAACACCTAGAGGGGGCTGAATAGGTGTTAAAGAAGTTTTTGCAAAACTTAACAGCTTAATTCGTCTTTTGAGAATAATAGAATGAAGATGTAAAGGAATATAGATAGATATATAAGACTACAAATTGAAGTAAAAAGTTTAGGGAAAGAGAATTTAAACGCAAGGTTTATAGTGGTTCGGCTTAGACCAAGCTTACGTCCACTCTTCCGCACTGACAACCCACTGACTGGATTTCACTAAGAACCAAACGAGATTTTACACTCTCACGTCCTTGATTCCACAGTGTAGAAACTCTACTACACTTCCTCTAGGTCTCACAAGTATTTTATCTCTCTTTCAAATACAATTTAAGCTCAGCGATTGAAATAGTAAAAAACTAGGAGTTTTAGACTTTGGAATTCTTCTTTCATGCACACTCTCGAGTAACTTGAGCGTCTTCCTTATATACTCCTCCATGCCTGCATATCTGTTGGCACCTTCCAAATGAGTTCTTCCAATCTACCCGTTAGACAGAATCAATTAGGGAGATCTTGAGTTATTTAAGGAATGTGATGATAGCCCACCATTCCTGTTCGCCTATACAATCAGAATCTAAGTTTCCATAAGTAGAATTTTCCAAGTATACTTCGCAAATCAATAGTTCTAATTATCCAAATTGATTTCAATAAGAATAGTTAATCACGAGATGCTTTCTCCAGCCGTGAGATCTTCTTAAATCGTACCAACCAAATCCTTAAAGATATACTCGCATTTGAATAAGTCTTCTTCAACGGATAAACCTTTTCTCCGTCGGTCTGGAAGTTATCAATGAGGATAGACTTTAAATCTTGAGTCTGGTGGTCATCAGACTTTGACGATAGAGTCTGCAAGTCTTCAGACTAGACTAATGGAAACGTTTTGTCAACTTCAAAACAAATAAGGAAGTTTTCTCCAACAATCTCCCCCTTTTTGATGGTGACAAAACTTTCCTACAAATTTGAATACTTTTGTCTTGCAAAACAACACTTAAGCAAAACAAGATATCTCATAAAAGATAAGTGAATTAGGATATGGATAGCAATGATTCTGCAACCACAGAAAACATGTTAGTCCTGCAAAACAACTATCCTTTCCATAATCGTTAACATGGCCTAAGTTACTACAAGTATCAAAAGATCAAATCAAACAGTCCACATAGTCCACAACCAAACAAAACAAAGATAACTCCAAAATCCAAACCAAGCAAGGTTAAATCTGCATCAAACTTCTTCCCCTTTTTGTCAACAGCAAAAAGTGGAGAACAAACAAAAAGAGTTGTTTGAAAATAGAGAAAGTCAAGGCTGTTTGGGAAGGCAAACAAGCTGGAATTCTCCCATGGAATTCACTGTCTTCTCAATCTTCCCAATGGTCTCCTTCAGTTGTTGGAAAGCTTCACCCTTCACATGATCTTGCACTTGAATCTTTAGGTCGTTTAACTGATCTTGCAAAGAAACTGAAGTAGCTAAGAAAGTCTTTTTGAGATCTTTTATATCATAGTCCAAACCATACTGACCCTTCTTTAAATCCAGCAAAGCATCCATTATGCGTGAAAAGTCTGCTGAATGAGTTAAAGCAGCACTAGGTCCAGCCGAATCTGTTCCTAGAGTCTTGAGGGTGGATGGATCTTCAGTAGTTTGTCTACTATGACTTGGAGTAAATGTCTCAAATGCTTATTCTGGATGGTGAGAGGCATAAACGTCCTCTGGATCTGCTGCAGATCGACTAACATCACTAATGAGAATAGGCGAAGAAGTACCTTGTTTTTCTGTAGCTCCCCCTATATGTGTGCCTTTAGGAGGAGAAATGGATTCTTCTTCCTGTTCTGCTTCAGCAAGAGAATGATGTTTTTCTTTTGCTTGCTCACCAGCAGTTCCAATCCTTGTCTTTTCAAAGTGACTTGACAAGGATACATCCAATGTAGGCTTTGGAGAGTCATTTCGAGCCACTTCTTCCTCTCCTTCTATTCTTCCTTCTTCCTCCTCTTCTCCTTTTTCTTCCTCTTCTTCTCCTCGTATTTATTCTTCCTCTTCTTCTCCTCTTCTTTATTCTTCCTCTTTTTCTTCTCTCCTTTCTTCATCTCTTTCCTCAGTCTCTTCTCTAGTCTCGCAAAAGCTGACGAAACTCTTCAAGTTCCTTAAGGTTGAAAGAGTCATCTCATCCTCATCTTCCTCATCCTGCAAGATGAGAGTTCTCTTCTTCTTTACTGAAGTTTCCATGGGCCCCTTGCCTTTCCTTTTGGCCGCTGCAGAGATTAGTTTCGCCTTAACTGGAGACTTCTCCTTCATGCGCTCTAACACCTTGTTAAGCTCTTTTAGTCGCATTTTGGTGATCATTTTGAATCCAATCACCATTGAAGTAATGCTTGTCAAACATAGAGGTGCAGGAATGTGAATGTTGAAATGCCTAAAAAGGCGCGTAATAAGAGCAGAATAAGGGAGCTGTCCCTTATCTTTCACCAATATCCTGTACGTGTGAAACAGGATGGTGTGAGGTAGAGAGAATTTGTAACCAACATTGATGGCATGTATCAATTTTGCTTCAGACCGAGATACATCAGTCTTGGATGTCGACTTTGGATGGATGCAGTTGATCACAATCTTGTGCAGCAAGATGTTGATGGCATTCATCCTAGAATAGGATATCTTGCCTTCAGCAATTCTGTCTTTCACCAATGACAGAGTAGCGTGAACAACAGATACACTAATTGGTTGGAAACACGCTCTTTCCACCTCAATTAAGTCAGCCAAAGTATCCATATCCACCAAAAACTCCTTATCCCTAATTGTGAAAGAGAAACTATTTGCATCCAGGAAAGATAAGTTCGAATAAAAGTAGGCAGTGAGTTCTGGATAAGCAGCAGTAGATTCAGAACAAAAACGCTTCAATTGCAGAAGAGCAAACTTCTCTCGCAGATTTACATTCACAAAATCAAGAAAATCAAAATCAACGCTCCTAGGGTTCATAAGTCCTCTCTTCATTAGATCCAAATAAACCCTCTTGTGATTTTTCGATTTGAATATACTCGATCAATCACCAACAACATTTGCAGCCACTCTTGTTCTAGGCTGGAAATGTGTAAACATTCATTCATCATCGTTCTGTCCTTCGAGTTGATTAGCCATACCAAAATGTGGGTCACTAGGAAAGTTAGCAAAGGCCTTTTCAGCCGATCCTTTTTCTGCAATAGCCATCTTTTCCATGTCGCGCAAAAACATAGTTTCATTTATGTATCCTCTCTCTCTTAGAAATTCATCGATCAAGGACATAGCAGTTCCTCCTCTTTTCAAACAAGAATAAAGTTTGAAGGCAACCTTAGGAGTTAGTGTTCTTATAGGTTCAACTCCTTCCAAAATTTCTTCCTCTGGTTGAGTTGGTGGATGAGACTGACGCTACTGAGAAGGTTGTTGTTGACTTGGTTGTTGAGGTGGAGAAGAATCTTCTTTCTTGGTCAAATCGAAATGCGTAGGACCCTCAGGCATATGTCGTGGTCCCCTACTTGCGATTCTTGAAGACTTTCTTGAAGACATTGTCGTTTCGAGGGAGAAAATTCACAGACTTGCTCGAAAAAGTGAAAACTTTTTGGATTAAACAACAGTGAAAATGAGAGCAAGTGGGAGTTCAGTATCCTGGGGTTTGAGAGTGAAAATGAAGAAGACGAATTTCAACAGTATATAAAGCAAGTGAAGTGAGGTAAATGAATCGTCACAAAAGGAAAAAATTGGAAATGCCTTTTTGAAAAGTAATAACTTCGTTTTCGAAATTGAATAACTGTCTTTTTAAAAATAAATAACTGTCATTTTTGAATAGCTGCCTTTTTGAAAATGAATAAGTGCTATAAATTCAAAAAAAGAAACTTGGAAAGATAATTTCAATCAATTAGCGATAAGTAACCGTACCTTTTCAAGAAATTAAATTACTAGTATCAAAATAACTTACAGTCGTAACTCTTGGTCTTCTGAATCTAAGCACCTTCAGACTTTACCTCTGAGTTTGAGCATCTTCAGACTTTAATGTTTAAAAGATGTGATGTTCAGTCTAGTGCGTATAGACTCAAATAGGTTTTTCTCTAGTGGCTTTGTAAATATATCTACCGGTTGATTCTTTAAGTCAATGAATTGGTTCATAACTTCTCCACTCTGAACATGATCTCTAATAAAGTAATGTCGAATCTCTATGTGCTTTGCTCTTAAATGAAGAATTTGATTCTTTGTGAGATTAATTGCGCTGGTGTTGTCACATTGGATCTCGGTGCATGAATTTTCGATTCCAAAGTCTCTCAGTTGTTGTTTTATCCATAGAATTTGAGAACAGCAACTTTTAAGGGCCACATACTATACTTCTGTTGTTGAAAGAGCCACTATACTTTGCTTTCTTGAGAACCAAGATACTGTCCTATTTCCCAGCAATTGACAAGTACCAGATGTACTTTTTCTATCAACTTTGCAACCTGCTAGATCTGCATTTGAATATCCAAGGAAAGTAAAGTCTCATTCTTTGGGATACCATAGACCTAACTTTGAGGTAGTTGCAACGTATTTGATGATGCGTTTCATAGCACTTAGATGAGATTCTTTGGGATCATATTGAAATCTAGCACAAATGCAAACACTAAACAAAATGTCAGGTCTAGAAGTAGTAAGATAAAGAAGTGAACCAATAATACTCCTGTAGAGCTTCTAGTCAACTTTCTTTCCTCCTTCATCCTTGTCAACTTCGAAAAACTTGATATTGGTATCTCAGTCTTTTTGCAATTCTTCAAACCGAACTTTTTAACGAGTTCTTTTGCATATTTTTCTTGGTGAATGAAAATTCCTTCTTTCAATTGTTTCTCTTGTAATCCGAGAAAGAAAGATAGTTCATTCATCATGCTTATCTCAAATTCATCCTGCATAGACTTAGAAAACTTCTTGCACAGGTTTTTGTTAGGTGATCTAAATATAATATCATCAACATAGATTTGAACAAGTATAAAGTTTTTATCTTCTCTTTTAATAAACAAGGTAGTATCCACTTTTCTTTTTTTTACAAAACCGTTTTGAATTAGAAACTTACTTAACCTATCATATCATGCTCGAGGTGCTTGCTTTAATCCATATAGAGCCTTTTTCAATCTGAATATTGAGTCTAGTCTCTTTGGATCTTCAAATCCGGGAGGTTGTTCCACGTAGACTTTGTTGGAGAAAACTTTCTTATTTATTTTGAAGTTGATAAAATGTTTCCTTCCATCAAAGTCTGAAAACCACCAGACTCAAGGCTCAAAATCTGCTATCATTGACAATTTCTAGACCGGCGAAGAAATTTTATTCAGATGCAAGTTTATCTTTATAGATTTGATCCGTTTGGTTGAAGATTATTTTACGGCTAGAGATAACATCTAAAGATCTATTATTAGTATTGCAAATAATTCAAGTAATTCGGATTCGTTGATTGGCGAAGTATACTTGGAAGGTTCTACTTATGGAAACCTAGATCCTGATTGTATAGGCGAGCAGGATTGGTGGGCTATCTTCACATTCCTTAAGTAACTCGAGATCTCTCTAAATGATTTTGTCCAACGGGTAGATTGGAAGAACTCTTTTGGAATGTGCCAACAGATATGAAGGCATGGAGGAGTATATAAGGATGATGCTCTAGTTATTCAAGAGTGTGCGTGATAGGTAAATGCCAAAGTCTGAAACTCCTTGTTCTTTGCTGATTCATTTGTTGAGTAAAAATTTGTACTCAAAAGAGAGTTTAGACATTTGTGAGACCTTGAGGAAGTGTAGCAGAGTCTCTACACTGTGGAATCAAGGACGTGATACTGTAACGACTCTTTTGATTGATAGTGAAATCCAGCCGGTAGGCTGTTAATGCGGGAGAGTGGACGTAGGCTTGGATTAAGCTAAACCACTATAAATCATCGTGTTTTCAATTCTCTTTCCCTTATCCCTTGACTTAATTCATAGTCTTATATATATCATCGCAGATATTCTATATCTTAAGTCTTTCGTTGTTATATAAATTGAATTAAGTTGCTGAGTTTTATAAAATTCATTTTTACACTTATTCACCCCCCTCTAGGTGTTCATACTAGTCCTATCAATTTGTATCAGAGCTTGTGTACTCATTTAAATTGAAGTGTTTTTCCTTCAGAATTAAAGATCCATGGCTAGTATTGTAGCACCCCGAACCCTTCGGCGGTCGCCACAAGCACCGATGTTACTCCTTTTTATCCTTTCATCTTATACTTAGAAGAAGCGTCGTTATTCACAGGCATTTTTTTTTTTAAAGCGGTTCCAGTGCGACTCATTAGCGGAAGCAAAACATCACCATCACTCCCTCTACCAACCATGATACAAATACACACCACTAATCATAATGATTTTATAGACAAGCCACGACACTTTGTTTACATATACTTTCAAGATGGGACTTCTTTTTGGGTCGATACATAAAGAGGAAAAGCTAGGACTCTGCCATGTCTAGCCTAAAATCCCAAAAAGAACCCTCGACCCTCTACATCACATGTGCACAATCCCCCATCATAAGTGTCGGCTAACTATCCAAAAAGAAACAGCCCCTACTCGTCACGCTCGGGCCTCACACCCAGTCCGGTGCGTCAGGCGGTGGCAGTGGCAGCATCCCTCTCATCACCCCATCGCGGTGAACGTGGACGGAGACAAACTCCTGGACGACTGAGCCCCCAGCCAGGCCTATGTCGTATGTGACAAAACAACGTACACGTATGTAGGTGAGTCTAGGTACAGAAGGACAGCTGAACTCCTCACACTCTACCTCGACGTCGAACGGTAACCCGTAAAATGCACCCCGCGCGACGGCAGGAAGCGGCATACTGCTAATCCGAAATGTTGGTCCACAAAAGGGGTGAGTACAACCACTCAGCAGATAAGGAATCCAATAACTCAATGCATCATACAAATCATACATGCATTGCAGGCGTTACTTACCTTGAAGCCATGCGCATACTATCATGCATCATCATCACATACATATGTACCATCATCATATCATCCATGTCATCATTATCATGACATCATCACATCACACATGTCATCATCATCATGGCCTCATCACATCACACATGTCATCTTGCCATATCATATATCATCACCATCATCGTGACCTCATCACATCACGAATGTCATCATTATCATGGCACCATCATTCCTTACACATCATCATGCCATATCATGTATCATCATCATCATCATGCATATCATGCCATGGGTGATCATCATCATATCACATCACATATCATCATCATCATCATCATGCATATCATGCCATGGTTTAATTTTCCACTTTTAGCTTTCAATTTGATCACCACATCACCCATTCCTCAAATCATCAATTTTATCATCCCCTCGGGCAAAGACCTCCAAGGCTTCCGGCATTCAGCCATCCCAGGCCACCGGGCATCCGGCCCCCCATATTCCGGGCATCTCGCATCCCAACTGGCATCACGAGGCATTCCCTTCGGGCAAAGACCTCCGACAGGGCTTCTGGTATTTACACTCCCTGGCCGGGCATCCCGCACCCCAAATCCTGGCATTGCGAGGTATTCCCTTCGGGCAGAAACCTCCGACAGGGCTTCCGGCACCCCCACTTCCCGGGCATCCTGAATCTCCCAGGGTATCATCCTCCACCACAACCACTTTCTCATTTACCATCATCCATGTTTACCAATTTCAGTCTTAATTTAGCATGGCATATGACGTAACATCAAACTAGTCATACTAGGCATGGAATTCACACATACATCTTAATTCAATGTCATACATACACCAAGACTTTATAACACATACAACATGATAAATTTATTTATTAATAAACTTAATGGAATTTATGGCCAATAAAATAATCTATTTTTATTTATTTATTTATTTATTTATTTATTATTTATTATTTTTTAATATCTATAAATTCCCAAAATTATAAAAATTAAAGCAATTATCAACAAGCCAATAGGATGATAATTACATGCAAAATTCATGGCCAAATAGGATTTTACACAATGTCACCAATTTCACAAAACATCCTATGATTCTCGGATAAAACCAGAATGCACGGTTTCCAAAGAAATTCGATTAAAATATCCATACGGCATCCAAAAATTATGAAATTTTACTGAGTTATAGCCAAGACATTTTCGTACAACTTTTATGCAGAACTCAAAGCCAGATTCTTTTTATATTATTTTATACAGTCTCACGAAGCTTCTGGATCCATTACCGCATCATCCAGTGCATGCTTCTCCGAAATACTGAGATTTCACCTACCTATTCTCTTCCATTTTCTCTGAAATTTGGATATATTATACATTAATATGTCCTATACAAGTTTAATGAAGAGATCTAAGTCAAATAACTAGAGTATAGTCGTCATTTAGGTCCATGAAGTCTCGGGTGTCTCGAAATACATCACCAGAATCACTGTCTTCAAGATCTAGTTGATTTACTAGGCTATACTTGTTAATTTCAATTCAAATTTGATTATGTTGTATTTTAAGATGTCCCCTACAACTTTCATCAGGGAATCGAAGAGAGATTTTCAACACAAACCAACATGCAACCACGAATCCAGCAAGAGGTCAGTAAAAACTTTTCAGATCTGAGGTCTCCGTAGGATGAGACTTTAACCCCTCAAATCTCCATCATTTTCCACGAAATTTTAGTATGTTGTAGTAAAAGATGTTAGCTACAACTTTCATGCATAAATCAAAGCCAAAATCGGACTCTAAACACACATGCATGCCCAAACAACATTCTGACTCACACGGTACGAGCAAGAACAGTCATGCCATTCAAGAATAATCCAACCATACCTCGGTTTTTCTCACTTAAACACCCAAAGATTCAACATGCAAGCAACATACAAACATGCAAGAGAAGCTAGAGGACTCCCACTTGCCTCTAGACCGGTCAGTCGATGGCGTAGGGCGGCGAACACGACAGCGCACGGCGGACAGATGGCGGTTCCTCCTCCTCTCTCTCTCGGCCACTCCCTCTCTCTCTCTCTCTCACTCTCTCTCGGCCGAATGGGTAAAACCGGCCACCCTTCTCTCTCTTCCCTTCTTATACCCCCAAATTCTCATCATTGATAATCATTACTTGCCTTAACCATGGCCAATGCATGGCTTTCTTCCCTAAGCCAGTACATGAAAGTCTATTGCCACTTGTCTTATGGGCTTTTCAATTTGGGCTTGGGCTTGGGCTTGGGCCGGCCACTCTTGGCCCTCCCCTTGCTCGACGGCAGCCCACTTGTGGGCTTTAATGGGCCGGCCAACTTGGCCCATTAAAGTTCCACTCTTGGGCTTAAGGCCCAATCGAATTTTTTTTTCCTCTCTTCCCCTTTTTTTATAAATATTTTTTTAAATTTTAATTTTCAACATGGCCAAAGTCTTGTGACAATTGTTTATTGAAATTTAATTTATAAAGTACATGGCCAAGCATAGATTATTAATCTATCAAATTTAAATTCTCACAATCATATGCATAAATCATCTAAATAAAAAGACTAATAGCTAAAGCATAAGCCATGAGAAATTTTATCACCTAATTAGAGACTTTAACACACCTTATGACTTGTCATTGAATTTTGGGATGCCACAAGTATGTTGACTCCAGGTTTGGTTAAAGGGCAAAGCAACACCAGACCGCCTTATTTTGATGGAAATGAATATAGCATATGGAAAAACAAGATAAAAGCTTTTCCAAGATCGAAAGATCCTCTGGAATGGGATGTGGTAGACAAATGAATCATTCCTAAAACTACAACAGTCTTAGAAATGGGAAAAGAAGCTTTGAGGCTAGTGAAATGACTCAAGAAGAGATAGCCAAGAGACAAGCTCTTGATGCAAAAGCAATTTATTCTTTATATTGTGCATTATCTCCTACTGAATATAATAGAATATCTTCTTGTGAAACAGCGAAATAAGTCTGGGATAGGTTGCACATCACCTATGAAAGAACCGATCAAGTGAAAGAAACCATAATCAATATTCTGCTTGGTCAATATGAAGCCTTCAAAATGAAGCCAGAAGAATCTATCACTGACATGTTTAGTCGTTTTATAGAAATCGTGAATGGTCTTGAGTATCAATGTCAACCAATCTCAGGACTCATGAAGGTTAACAAATTATTGCGTGGACTTTCCAAAGATTGAAATCACGTAAAGACATCAATAAGGGAGACACAAAGGATCATGCCACTCTCCATTGATGAATTAGTTGTCACTCTTCAGTCTTATAAAGTGGAGCAAATCAACGAAGATGAAGATCCTAAAGGTAAAAAAATCTATTGCTTTAAAATCTAATGATGATTCTGATGTTACAGATTCTGAAGACGATATGGACGATGAAGAGCTTGCTCTCTTGATAAGAAGATTCAGAAAACTGAACAAAAAGGGGAGAAGATTCAATTGGAAGAAACAGAGCTCTCAAAAGTTTCAAAACAAATCATTTGAGGACAATGAATCCAATAAAGATGTGATTTGTTTTGAATGCAAGAAAAAGGGACACATTAGACCCAACTGTCTCTTGCTGAAGAAAAAGAAGGGAAAAGCTGAGAAATACATAAAGGCACTCCAAGCAGAAACTTGGAGATATACCGAATGTGAAGAGTGATGATGATTATGCTAATATTTGTTTAATGGCAAAATCAGAATCAGATTTAAACTCTGAGACAGATACAGACTCAGACTCCGACAGTGAAATCAAAGTAAGTAATTTAAAAATTCCTACTAAAGTCTCTAAATATATTGATAAGTTGTATCTTAATCTTAAAACCTCTCTTAAGAGGATTTCTGAGCTGAAAAGGGAAAATTCTACACTGAAGCAATAGGAAATTTTATGGAAAGAAAAGTTTGAAAATCTAGACAAATGTTTTATTACTTCAAAAAAAAAAAATGCAGAATCTCTTTCAAAAGAAAACACACTTTTGAAAAATGATATTTCAAATATTTCAAAAGGTTTTCCATGGGATTTGAAAAATTGGAAAAGATTCTTTCAAAGTACAAAGACCTTACTTTAATAAATCAGGCTGGGAATGACATTTGAAACTATTCCCTTAATTGATTTTCCAAAAGTAAAGGAAAGATTTAAACAAAGACCTACAGAAGCCTTCTATAGAAATCATTTTCAAAAATTCTTTGTAAAACCTGTTGGCCAACGTGCTCTTAGATGTTCTAACTGTAATAGCTCGGAACACTTTGAGAAAGAATGCCCTATGGTTTGGAGGCCTATTAAGAAGGATTGGGCAAAGACCGTGTACTGCACTAACTCCATTGGACCTAAGAAAATATGGGTACCAAAGAAAGCTTGAGTTTCTTTTTTAAATGTAAGTCATTATCAAGAAAATGGTCAAATGGTACTTGGACAGTGGATGTTCAAGGCATATGATTGGAGATTCAAATTATTTTATTAAACTTAAGTAATTGGTGGAAAAGTTTCATTTGATAGAAACAGCAAGGGAAGAATTGTTGGATGTGGAACTGTAAAGATAGGAAGTCTCATAATCAACAACGTTTCCATAGTGGAAGGACTCAACTATAACTTGCTCAGCATCAACCAATTGTGCGACACTGGATTCAAGATCAATTTTCAAGAAGGAATATGTTCAGGCATTAGTAAAGATCTTTCACAATCTTTTACTGGACGAAGACATGAAAATATCTATCTTTTGGATATCAATCCAGAAAGATATCAATGTCTAATCTCAATTCAAGATGAAGAAAATCTCTAGCATCGAAAGCTTGGCCATATAAACATGAAGCAAATTGCCAAGATTTCTTTAAAGAAGCTTGGTCGTGGACTACCCAACTTGAAGTACCAAAAATCTGACTTATGCACACCATGTGTATTGGGAAAACAGGTTATAAGTTCTTTCAAACCAATAAATCAAGTTTCCACTAATCGTGTACTGTAGCTCCTACATATGGATCTCTTCGGACCAACTAGGACTCAGAGCATTAGTGGAAAGAAATATTGCCTAGTAATAGTGGATGATTATTCACGATTTACTTGGGTATACTTTTTGGCAAGTAAGTCTGAAACATTCTCTTAATTTACTAAATTTGCCAAGAAGGTTCAGAATGAGAAAGGGTATGTTATTTCAAGCATACTAACAGTCCATGGAGGTGAGTTTGAAAATCAAGACTTTGCTAAATTCTATGATAAATCCGGTTTTCAACATATGTTCTCCTCTCTGTACACTCCAGAATAGAATGGAGTTGTTGAAATGAAAAATAGATCGTTACAAGAAATTACTAGAACACTTTTAATTGAAAGTAACATTTCTTCTCATTTTTGGGCTGAAGCATTTTTTGCAGCATGTTATATTATTAATAGTCTTTTTAAGGCCTATTTTGGAGAAAACTCCCTATGAGTTGTTCAAAGAAAAGAAGCCAATTATTTCCTATTTTCATGTGTTTGGTTGCAAATGTTTTATTTTGAAAAAATGTAAATGATCGAATTGGTAAGTTTGAAGAAAAATCAGATGAAGGAATCTTCCTTGGATATTCAACCACCAGCAAAACTTACGGAGTATACAACAAAAAGATTCAATCTGTGGAGGAATCAATACATGTCAAATTTCAAGACCTTATACAAATCAATTAATCCATAATCAATCTGAAGAATCCAAACCTGCTCCAGACTCTACAAAGTCTAAATCCCATGAAGTAGCTCAGACTACAGAAGAGCAACAACGAACAAATATTGAAGAATCAACTGATAAAGAAGTTCAGCAATGCAATCGGACCAACCAGCAATGGAAGCACAAGTCCAGTCATCCTAAAGAACTCATCATTGGTAACATTGATGAGAGAATTAAATACAAGATCCAAAAGGCATTAAGAGTCTAGCGCTATAGCTCTTATTTCTGAAATAGAACCCAATAGCATAGAAGAAGCTTTAACTAATGAAAGCTGGATTGAAGCTATGCAAGAAGAGCTTAGACAGTTCAGTGTTAATGATGTTTGGGAATTAACTCTTAAACCAAAAGGTAAATCTGTTATTGGAGCTAAATGGGTTTTCAGGAACAAAATGGACGAGAAAGGAAAAGTTATAAGGAACAAAGCAATACTCGTGGCCAAAGGATATATGCAAGAAGAAGGGATAGATTATGATGAGACTTACGCACCAGTAGTAAAGTTAGAAGCAATTAGATTACTACTTGCTTTTGCTTGTTAGAAGAATTTCAAGTTATTCCAAATGGACGTCAAAAGCGCATTCCTGAATGGATTTATCCAAGAGGAAGTCTATGTGAAACAACCTCCTGGTTTCGAAGACCCAAGAAAACCAGACTCTGTATTCAGACTGAAAAAGGTGCTATATGGTTTAAAGCAAGCACCTCGAGCTTGTTATGATAGGTTAAGTAAAGTTTTAATCAAAAGTGGTTTTGTCAAAGGAAAAGTAGACACTACCCGGTTTATTAAAAGAGAGAGTAAAAACTTTTTGCTTGTTCAAATCTATGTTGATGATATTATTTTTGGATCACCTAACGAAAATTTGTGCAAGAAATTCTCTAAGTTTATGTAGGATGAATTCGAGATGGGCATGATGGATGAACTATCCTTCTTTCTTGGACTATAAGTAAAACAATTGAAGGAAAGGATTTTCATTCACCAAGAAAAATATGCTAAAGAACTCATTAAAAAGTTAAGATTAGACAATTGTAAAAAGACTAATATACCAATGTCAAGTTCTTTGAAGATGGACAAAGATGAAGGAGGAAAAAAAATTGACTAGAAGTTGTACAGGAGTATCATTGGTTCACTTCTTTATCTTACTGCTTCTAGACCTGACATTTTGTTTAGTGTTTGCATGTGTGCAAGATTTCAATCAGATCTAAAAGAGTCTCATTTAAGTGCTATGAAATGCATCATCAAATACGTTGCAACAACCTCGAAGATAGGTTTATGGTATCCTAAACAAGGAGACTTTACTCTTCTTGGATATTCAAACGCAGATCTAGTAGGTTGCCGAGTTGAAAGAAAAAACACTTCCGGTACTTATCAATTGCTTGGTAACAGGACAGTATCGTGGTTTTCAAGGAAGCAAAGTACCGTAGCTCTTTCAACAGTAGAAGTAGACTATGTGGCTCTTGGAAGTTGTTGTTCTCAAATCTTATGGATAAAACAACAATTAAGAGATTTTGAAATCGAAGACTCATGCACTGAGATCAGATTTGACAACACCAGCGTAATTAATCTCACCAAGAATCAAATTCTTTATCAAGAGCAAAGCATATAGAGATTCGACATCATTTTATTAGAGACTGTGGTAAAAATGGAGAAGTTTGAGGCACCCCTCGATGGCCCCCAAGCCGTTAGGGTCGCCACAGATTTCTTGACACTCATCCTACTTCATACTAGTAAGGTAACCTTTAAATTTTAGTGAAACCATGGTTCATAGGGGTTGATCAGTAGAATATTTTTCCTTTTTTTTTTTTAAACGTCCCAGCGCAGTTTAGCAGCAGAAGCATAAATAAGTCTCACCATCTCTCCCTCCAATAACAATAATGCAATGAACACCAACTATGCACCAGAAGAAAAGATAAAGCCGATTCACTTTTATTTATATTTTCATGATGGACATTTCGGGTCGATACAACAAAAAGGCCAAGATTTTTAACTATACTTGGCTATACCCAAAAGAGAACTTGACCCTATATGAAACATGTACAATTCCTCCATTGACAAGTGTCGGCTATCCTAAAAAGAAAACGTTAGCTCTCACCAGTCCTACGTGCCATCACACCCAACTCGGTGCATCGGGCGGCGACGGCGGTAACATCCCTAGCATCACTCCACCACGCCGAACATGAACATATAAAAACTCCTGGATAACCGGGTCATCAGCAAGACCCACATCGTACATCACTAATACCTGAACTCGGATATACTCCAGACCAGGTATACTAATACAGGAATGCTTGGTGCACTCCACCTCGACGTCAGTAGGTATGCCATAGAAGGTACCACGCACAACTGGTGAAAGAGGCATCAATCTAATCTAAAATGTTAATCCCCAAAAGGAGTGAGTACAACCACTCAGCAGTAAAGATCCACCAAACTACACAGTGCATTAAACAGAAACAATCAAGGTATTATGAATAAAACACATATCATTCATGCATTCAAGCATACCTTACCTTGCAGCCATACATATATCACCATGCAATTTGCATATACCACCATGCACTTATCATCAAGTAGTCATGCATATATCACCATGCCATATGAACACATCCATGCGCATGATATAGTCTCAATTTTTATTTTTCTAGGGACCAGTGTTTGCATCCCTCAATTTATCGCTCGCATCCAACCTGGCATCACGAGGAACCTCCGGCACACACCTTCGGGCATCCGGCACACACACTCCGGGCATCTCGTACCCCAACTAGCATCACGAGGTATCCCCCCTGGCACACACCTCCGAGGCTTCTGGCACACACCTCTGGGTATCCCGAAACTCCTGAGGACATCCGACACACACACTCTAGGCATCTCGAAACTCCCGAGGCATCGTCGGCTCACACCTCCGACAGTCTTGTTATTATCTCGATTTATATTCACACATGTATCTCAATTTCAACATGGCATTTGATGCATCAATATCAAGAGTCTCAACCAACTTTTGATGCCATATAACATGCCATATGTCATCACATATGCAGCAAAATCAACCGCTCAAAGCATTGCATCACATGGAACAATTCATTTATTTTTTGAAAACACATCAATTTTTTTTAGATAAAACAGAATACACACCTTTGGTTAAAACTCTAGAAAAATTAGTGAATGATATAAATAAATTCTGAAAACTTGACACATTATAGACGAGACCTAAAGGCAGATTTCTCATGAAAAACACCAAACCAAAAGAATCTCACACAAAACCATACGGTCCATGCATCACAGTCTTCAAAATTTTAACACTTCAGCTTGCACAGTTTCGGAAGTAATTTAAATTAAATATCCAAAAGAACTCCAAAAATTCTGAAATTTTGATATGTTATAGATAAGTCCTAAGGGTAAATATCTCGTGCAGAAATTGAAACCCAAATCATTCTAAATTAACAGATATAGACAATTTATTCCCCCTGTTCTCGGTGTCATTTTTCCAGATTACCATCTTTCAAAGGAAACTCGTTTCACCAATCTACATATGTCTGTTTCTTCGAAATTTTCAGTATGTTATACCTCAGAATATTTCCTACAACTTTCATTAAGGACACATGATTAAATTTTAACCGTATGATTTTATAAAAATCACAGAATCATACTAGGTCGAGGTAGCATTTTCCCAGATCCAGTTTCTTCAAAAGGACAACGATTTCACTGACCTATTTTTGTTCATTTCCTCTAAATTTTTTATATGTTTTACCTCAAGAAGTACACTATAACTTTCATTAAGAACTTAAAGTGATATTTCCACAAGAAAACTACTTTACAGACCACGAAATCACTGAAGGTCAGCACAACAAGTTCCAGATCTAATCTCTCCAAAGGAAAATCGTTTCACCAAACAATCCTTGTCCCTTTTTTCTCAAATTTGAGTATGTTACTTCTCAAGATGCTCTCTACAACTTTCATTAAGAGATAGAAGTGAGATTTCAACTAAAAGTCACATGCAGCTCACAAACTCGTGAAGGGTCGGACTGATTTTTTTTCGGAAAACAGCATGCTGGGCCAACGAATTTCTCCCCAAAGCTTCGACCTTTCATCACATCCACCACAAAAAATTCACAATCTTCTACACACACATCAAAGCAAGCAAAGGGTAGGTTTTAGGACTCTACTTGCCTCTAATCCGAGCACAAACAGCAACAAAGATGGCGGGCAAGGCGGCAAACGAACGGCGGCGAGCTAGGCGGACGATCGGCAAACAGTCCTCCTTCTTCTCTCTCGCACGCACGGTCTCTTTCTCTCTTCCTTTCTTCCTTTACTTTCTCTCTTTCTCTCCTCTTTCTCTTGGACGACTCCCTCTCTTTCTCTCCCTTTCCTCGCTTAATCCGCCCCCCTCGTCCTCTCTAATTTCTTCCCCCTCATGATTAACAATCATTGATCTTGCATGCCGGCGCCACTTGGCAATTGCCATGCAAGATGGGCTTGTATCCAGCTGGGCTTGGGCCAACTTGGTCGACGACAGCTCCTCCGCCTCCTTTGGGCTTCGCGGGCCAGGCCCATATGACCGAATGGTGGGCGATCGTGGGCTGGGTTTTTGGGCCGGCTTGGCCTAAGAATTTCAGCCCACTCTTCCCTAATTCAATCATCACCTAATCTCTCATCATATAAATACTTAATTTCCATTATTCACTTGGCCATAAAACTTGAAATCATAAATGAATAAATTCCAACTTATAAAACACATGGCCAATAATAGAATTTTCTTTCCTATCAAATAATTATCTACTAAAAGCTTGGCCATAAATCTTATTACAAATCATGGATCAAATGGCTATAATACCACTTGATGGTACTTCCATCACCTATTCATAGGCCTTAATGTATCTGGAGGTTACCATGAATTTTGGGATGCCACAATTCTCCCCTCCTTAGAGAATTTCGTCCTCGAAATTAGATATTATTTATGTCTCTTTAAACAAGTAAGAGTACATTTCCCTCATCAATTCCTCACTCTCCCATGTGACTTCCTCCACACCATGATGTCGCCATAATATCTTCACCAACGGGATTTTCTTGGTCCTAAGAAATTGCTCCTTTCGATCCAGTAATTGCACAGGCTCTTCGATGTATCTCACTTTCTCGTCCACTTTGATGGCTTCATGATCGAGTATGTGACTAGGATCCGGCTGGTACTTTCTCAGCATCGACACATGAAATATATCATGTAAATTTCCCAATTTTGTAGGTAGCGCCAAACGATAAGCTACATCTCCTATTCTTTTAAGTATCTCAAAAGGTCCAACAAATCTAGGGCTTAATTTACCCTTCATTCCAAATCAAGATATTCCTTTCATAGGGGATACTTTAAGGAATACATGATCTCACACACTAAACTCCAAAGGCCTTCTACGCCTATCAGCATAGTCTCTCTGTTTATTCTGGGCTGTCTTAAGTCTTTTCCTAATTATCTCGACCGCTTCTGTAGTAACTTGTACTAGCTCAGGTCCTGTTAGTTTTCCTTCACCTATCTCATCCCAACAAATAGGAGTCCTACACCTTCTTCCATATAATGCTTCATATGGAGCCATGCCTATACTTTTTTGAAAACTATTGTTATAGGCGAATTCTATCAAGTGCAAATTTTCATTCCAACTTCCTCTAAAGTCAATAACACAGGCTCTCAGCATATCTTCTAGAGTCTGGATCAATATTTTTGTCTATCCATCTGTTTGAGGATGAAAAGCAGTACTAAATTCAAGCTTTGTCCCTAAGGCATTTTGGAGACTTCACCAAAAATTTGAAGTAAACTTAGAGTCTCGATCAGAGGTGATCGTTACAGGAATACCATGTAAGCATATTACTTGGCTTACATATATCTCAGCAAGTTTATTCATTGAATAGTTCATGCAGACAGCTGGGAAATGAGCAGACTTAGTCAAACAATCCACTATCACCCAAATCGAATCGTGACCATTTGATGTCCTTGGTAGTCCTTGTACAAAGTCCATCGTTACATGCTCCCATTTCCACTCTGGTATGTCTAACGGTCTCAATAGTCCTGCAGGTTTGCAATGTTCCGCCTTCACTTGTTGGCACGTTAAACATTGAGAAACGTGTTTAGCCGTATCTACTTTCATGTCATTCCACCAAAATTGCTAACGCAAATTCTTGTACATCTTTGTACTACTCGGATAAATACTATAATTACTCCTATGTGCCTATGACAGAATTTCCTTTTTCACTTCTTCATTGTCGGGAACACAAAGTCGTCCTGGGCATCTTACCACTCCATCTTCAGAAACTTGAAATTCTGGTCTTTTTCCTAAAGACACAGCATCTCGTATCTTCAAAATTTCCGAGTTAGATTTTTGTAAAATCTTAACTTTCTGACTGATTTCAGGCTCAATCCTTAATGCAGTAAGCATACCAGTAAGGTGGTCCATTTCCAACTTGAAGTCTAAATCCACAATAGACTTTAACAGATTCCACTCTATTATTCTTAGACTAGCCATGTCCATAGCCAACTTTTGAATAAGGGCATCTGCCACCTTATTTGCCTTTCCTGGATGGTATCGTATCTCACAGTTTTAATCTTCCAATAACTCCTTCCACCTTCTCTGTCTCATGTTTAACTCTTTTTGCGAAAACAAATACTTCAGGCTCTTATGATCTGTATAGATTTCAAACTTCTCTCCATACAGATAGTATCTCCATATTTTTAAAGCAAACACTATAGCTGCCAATTCCAAATCATGTGTTGGGTAATTCAATTCATGGGGTTTCAATTGCCTTGATGCATAGGCTATGACCTTGCCATGTTGCATCAAAACACATCCAGTCCTTTATGAGATGCATCACTATATACTGTAAAACCATCAGACCCAGATGGTATAGTCAGGATTGGAGCCGTAGTCAATTTTCTTTTAAGTTCCTGAAAGCTCCTTTCACATTCTCCACTCCATTCAAACTTTACATTATTTCGCGTTAATTTCGTTAAGGGGCCTGCTAATCGTGAAAACCCTTCAATAAATCTTCTATAATAACCAGCCAATCCTAAGAAACTTCGGATCTCAGTGGGTGTTGTCGGTCTCGGCCAATTTATTACCATCTCAACTTTCGTCGGGTCCACTGTAATTCCTCCTTCTAACACCACGTGTCCCAAAAATATTATCCGATCCAGCCAAAATTCACACTAGCTGAATTTGGCATACAACTTATGATTTCTCAGAGTTTACAAAACTATGCTCAAGTGTTGCTCGTGCTCTTCAGGTCCTCTAAAATATACTAGGATATCATCAATGAAAACAATCACAAATTGATTCAAATAAGGCTTAAATATCCTGTTCATTAAATCCATGAATGCGGCTGGTGCATTCGTCAATCCAAAAGGCATAACTAAGAACTCATAATGCCCATAACGAGTCCTAAATGCAGTCTTAGGAACGTCTTCTTTCTTTATCCTTAACTGATGGTATCCCGATCTCAAGTCAATCTTAGAAAAGACCGAACTTCCTTGTAGTTGGTCGAATAGATCATCAATTCTAGGTAAAGGATACTTATTCTTTATAGTCACTTGATTCAGCTGTCTGTAATCAATACATAGACGCATCGACCCGTCTTTCTTTTTCACAAATAGAACTAGTGCACCCCAAGGAGAAGCACTTGGCCTAATGATCCTTTCTCAAGTAACTCTTGTAGTTGCACCTTCAATTCCTTCAGTTCCACTAAGGCCATCCTATACGGGGCTTTCGATATTGGTCCTATTCCAAGCATTAGTTCTATTTCAAACTCAATTTCTCGCTTTGGTGGTAAACTAGGTAACTCCTCAGAAAATACATCTGGAAATTTATTAACTACTCGAATTTCATCGAGCTTAGGTTCTTCCCTAGCAAAATCCTTAGCCACTGCCAGGTACCATTGACATCCTTCGTCAAGTAGTTCACAAGCTTCTACCATCAAGATAATGGCTACAGAGGGGTTTGTTTGACCTTCGAAAAATTCACAACTAGATTGGTCCGATAAAACAAATTGGATCACTTTCCTATAACAATCCATTTTGGCCCGATACTCACGAAGCCAATCCATTCCTATGATAATATCATGATCATACATAGCCATTACGACTAGGTCTATTTCCATATCCCTTCCTCCTCTCGTTATCTTACATTTTGCACATATCATTGTAGATAATACCATATTATTTAAAGGCGTGGAAACACAAAGAGGCATCTCAAGAGGCGTAGCTTCGATTTCACTCAATTGCCTATACCTTTCAGATATAAATGAATGCGTAGCACCCGTGTCAAACAATGCATATGCCTTCTTACCATTTATGAAAATCGTACCTGATATATCATTTCTAGAAGCTTCCGCTTCCTCTTGGGTGACCGTATACACCCTCCCTTGTGCTGGTGGCCTCTTAGGATTCCTTGGTAGGTTTAGTTTAACAGCACTCTGCTGTGCCTGTCGTACCGAGCCAACACTCATTTGCGACCTTCCTTGTGGGTAGTCTCTCTTAAGGTGACCTACTTGTCCACAATCATAACATCTCAGCCATCCATTGCAAGGTCCTGGGCCATGCCGCCCATCACACCTTCGACAAACATTAGGCTAATAAGGTGCTTTCCCTAACTCTTCCAAAATTTCCTAAATTGCTCTTTTTCTTAGCTTCCCAAGTCTGACCTTGACCAGGATAGGGTCTCTTATCCCTTCTCACATCACTAAAGTTCAGCTGTCTCTTAAACTCTGATCGCTCTCTCACCAACTCTTACTTCACTAACTGTGCCCTTTCATAAATCTCATGATAATCCCTTATATTCAAAGGCACCAGTTGTTTCCTAATATCAGTCTTCACCCCTTTCAGAAATCTCTTAGCTTTTTCCTCACGATCCTCAATCAATCTGGGAGCGTACCTAGACAATTTAGAAAATTCTGCCTCATACTGATCCACTGTTAACTCCCTTTGTTCCAACTGAACAAATTCAGTGATCTTCCTATCCTTAGCACAGTAAAAGAAATGCTTCCTATTAAAAGCTCTAACAAATTCATCCCAGTTCACATTAGTACATGGTGGAAAGATTGTATCCCTTGAAGCTCTCCACCAAAACTTTGCATTTCCCTCCAGCTAGAACTCTGCCAAAACTATCTTCTCAGCATCACTACAGTCCAACAACTGGAAAATCTGTTCTATCCCATCAATCCAATGTTCCGCCTCCTCAGGACTTCCCTGTGGCACCCCTCGACGGCCCCCGATCCGCTAGAGTCACCACAGTTCGCTTTTCCTTTTTCTTTCCCAAATAACATGTCACTCTAATACCATTCTTAGTTGCAGCGGGTCCATACAACCATGGGGGTTTACATCTTTTATTAACGGTCCCTTGTGCAATTTATATAACGGAAGCATATCCAACAATTCCCTTCCCTACATTCAGAAATCGATGCACACCTACTAAACATTTATAAGTAAAAGCCGTACACTTTTATTCACTTAACCCAGATGGACATCATTCATCGGTACATCAAAATGCCGCAGTCTTCTATACTCGGTTATACTTCAAAAGATGACCGACATCTCCTCCCACAATCGTATGCTTAAGGTCCATCATCCAGTGTCGGTGTCCAAAGGTTCCCTCCTTTGCTATCCTTCTCCTCGCAGTCATATCCAACCGCTCAAACCATCTACTAATCTGAAATGTTGGTCCCCAAAAGGGGTGAGTACAACCACTCAGCAGGTAAATGAATCCAATAACCACTCAATGCATCATACAAGTCATACACGCATCTCAGGCATTACTTACCTTGAAGTCATGCGCATACTATCATGCATCATCATCACAATCATAACACATACATGTGTATCATCATGTCATACTCATATCATCGTCATCATGACATTATTATATCACACACATGTCATCATCATCCTATACATGACACCATCATACCATACACATATCATCATCATCATCATCATGACATCATCCTATCACACATGTCATCATCATGACATCATGACATCATACATGTCATCATGCCATATCATATATCATCATCCTCATCATCATCATCATGCATATCATCATGCCATATCATATATCATCATCCTCATCATCATCATCATGCATATCATCATGACATATCATATATCATCATCATCATCATCATCATCATCATCATCATCATCATCATCATCATCATCATGCATATCATCATGCATATCATACCATGGGTTAATTTTCATCTTTATCTTTAAATTTGATCACCACATCACCCATTTCTCAAATCATCAATTTCATCATCCCCTCGGGCAAAGACCTCCGAGGCTTCCGACATTCAGCCATCCCATGGTCACCGGGCATCCGGCCCCCACATTTCGAGCATCTCGCATCTCAACTAGCATCACGAGACATTCCCTTCTGGCAAAAGCCTCCGACAGGGCTTCCAGCATTTACACTCCTTGGCCGGGCATCCCGCACCTCAATCCTGGCATCGCGAGGCATCCCCCTGGGCACAAACCTCCAGCGCTTCCGGAATTATGTACCGACATACCACCAGGCCTCCCCTGGAATTACGTACCGTATACCACCGGGCATCCCGACACTCTCGGGGCCATCCGGCAATGCATCTCTATACATTCCAGGCATTATCCTCCACCACAACCACCTCCTCACTTAACATTATCCACATTTACCATTACTTTGATTTCAATTTAACATGGCATATGGCGTGACATCAAACAAGTCATACTTGGCATGGAATTCACACATGCATCTCAATTCAATGTCATACATACACCAAGACTTTATCACACATGCAACATGATAAATTTATTTATTAATAAATTTAATGGAATTTATGGCCAATAAAATAATCTCTTTTATTTTATTTTATTTATTTATTTATTTATTTTTCTTTTAATATTAATACCTATAGATTCCCAAAATTATAAAAATTCAAGCAATCATTAAACAAACCAATAGGATGATAATTACATGCAAAATTCATGGCCAAATTGAATTCTACACAATCTCACAATTTTTACAAAACATCCTATGATTCTCGGATGAAACCAGAACGCACGGTTTCCGAATAAATTCACTTAAAATATCCATATGGCCTCCAAAAATTATGAAATTTTACTGGGTTATAGCCAAGAAATTTTCGTACAACTTTCATGAATAACTTCAAGCTAGACTCTTTATAGATTATTTTATTCAACCTCACGAAGCTTCTGGACCCATTACCGCAGCGTCCAGTGCCTCCATCTCCAAAATATGAAGTTTTAACCTACCTATTTTCTTTCGATTTCTCTGAAATTTGGATATGTTATGCATCAAGATGTCCTTTACAAGTTTCATGAAGAGATCTAGGTCAAATAACCTGAATATGGTCACCATTTAGGTCCTTGAATTCTCGGGTGTCTCGGAACACATCACCAGAATCATCGTCTACAAGATCTAGCGAATTTACTAGGCTATACTTGTTCATTTCACTTCAAATTTGAGTATGTTGTATTTTACGATGTCACCTACAACTTTCATGAAGAAATCTAAGTGAGATCTTCAACAAAAACCAACATGCAATCAAGAATCCAGCAAGAGGTCAGTAAAAACTTTCCAGATCTGAGGTCTCCGTAGGATGAGACTTTAACCCCTCAAATCTCCATCATTTTCCACTAAATTTCAGTATGTTATAGTACAAGATGTTAGCTACAACTTTTATGAAGAAATCAAATCCAAAATCGGACTCTAAACACACATGCAAGCTCAAACAAGTTTCTGACTCACACGGTCTGAGCAAGAACAGTCATGCGATTCAAAAATAAGCCAACCATACCTCGGTTTTTCTCACTTAAACACCCAAAATTTAACATGCAAACAACAAACAAGCATGCAAGAGAAGCTAGAGGACTCCCACTTGCCTCTAGACCACATGAATGGCGGCACACCGGCGACGGACGAACGGCGTGCGGGCGGCAACGGGCGAGATCCTCCTCTCTCGGCCTCCCTCTCTCTCGCATCTCACTCTCTCTCACTTGGCTTGGCTGAATGCCACTCTCTCTCTCTCCCTTTCTCTCTCTCTTCCTTTCTTGGATGCTTATATATTGCATGCATTCTAGGTTTGCATGGGGGACAAGTGTTCTCATGAGGAGAACAAGTGGCGAAAAGGAGATAACAAGTGTTGGAGGACATGCAAGGTTAATGGGCCTTCTTCTTGGGCCTATCTTGGGCCAGCAAATGGGCTGGTCGACAGCCCCTCCTTGGCTCCAATGGGCCGACCATTTGGCCCTCCAAAATCCATACTCTTGGGCCTAAGGCCCAACCTAATTAAACCCACAATTTCCCTTTCAATTATTCATCTTTAATTCTTTCTTTTAAGAATTTAATTACTAAATTCCACATGGCCAAAATCTTGAAATCATAATTCCATAAATTCCAATTTATAAAACACATGGCCAATGATAGGATTTTCTTTCCTATCACATAATTATCCCTCAAAACCTTGGCCATATATCTTATTGCAAATTATGGATTAAATGGCTATAAAATAACTTGATGGTAATTCCATCACCTATTCATAGACTTTAATATAACTAGAGGTCATTATGAATTTTGGGATGCCACATTCCCATTCCACTAAACTTAGGTGGCTTCAACTTCATAAATTGCTCCACCAGTCCTTGAGGGCGACGTTCCACTCCAGGTTGTTGCTGCACTTGCCTATCCATCAGATTTCCAATATTGGCCAATGCTTGTAGGATATCTTCCATTCAGGGTTCATCCCTGCAACAGAGGCTTCAGCCCTCGATGGATGAGCACTTCCAGCTCGCACCATGACTTTCCTGCAGTTTCCAAGCATTTGCCTCAGGAATTATCTGAGACTCACTATCTCCATTTAAAAGCAACTATAACTACATAAGTAACATAAACATGTTACTGGCACCTAAAAGCAACTCATACTAACTACTAGGGATCTACGAGTGAATACCCATCACCCGTTATTCGAAGTTACTCAACTATTCTAGTTAATATCCTATGGTGTGCATTGTCATCATATTCCTCAATTTCCAAACGAGACTCCTTATCACTCCAACTATAACCATTGCTCTGATACCAAAACCGTTGTGGCACCCCTCGACGGCCCCCAATCCGTTAGGGTTGTCACAGATTTCTTGACACTCATCCTACTTCATACCAATAAGGTAACCTTTAAATTTTAGTGAAACCATGGTTCATAGGGTTGATCAGTAGAATACTTTTCCATTTATTTTTTTTAAAGGTCCCAATGCAGTTCATCAGCGGAAGCATAAACAAGTCTCACCAATAACAATAATGCAATGCACACTAACTATGCACCAGAAGAAAAGATAAAACCGATTCACTTTTATTTATATTTTCATGATGGACATTTCGGGTCGAGACAACAAAAAGGCCAAGATTTTTAACTATACTTGGCTATACCCAAAAGAGAACGTGACCCTATATGAAAGATGTACATCCCTCCATCGACAAGTGTTGGCTATCCCAAAAAGAAAACGTCAGCTCCCACTAGTCCTACGTGCCATCACACCCAACCCGGTGTATCGGGTCGCAGCGGCGGTAACATCCCTAGCATCACTCCATCATGCCGGACATGAACAGACAAAAACTTCTGGATAACCGGGCCATCAGCAAGACCCACATCGTACATCACCAATACTTGAACTCGGATATACTCCGAACTAGGTATACTAATACAGGAATGGTTGGTGCACTCCACCTCAACGTCAGTAGGTATACCATAGAAGGTATCACGCACAACTGGTGAAAGAGGCATCTTTCTAATCTGAAATGTTAATCCCCAAAAGGGGTGAGTACAACCACTCAGCAGTAAAGATCCACCAAACTACATAGTGCATCAAACAGAATAATCAAGGTATCATGAATAAAACACATATCCTTCATGCATTGGAGCATACCTTACCTTGCAGCCATGCATATATCACCATGTAACGTGCATATACCACCATGCACTTATCATCAAACAGTCATGCATATATCACCATGCCATATATACACATCCATGCGCATGATACAGTCTCAATTTTTATCTTTCCGGGGACCAATATTCGCATCCCTCAATTTATCGCTCGCATCCAACCTGGCATCACGAGAAACCTCCGGCACACACCTTCGGGCATCCAGCACACACACTCCGGGCATCTCACACCCCAACTAGCATCACGAGGTATCCCCCCCCCGGCACACACCTCCAGGCATCCTGAAACTCCCGAGGACATTCGGCACACACACTCCGGGCATCTCGAAACTCCCAAGACATCGTCAGCTCACAACTCCGACAGTATTGTTATTATCTCAATTTATATTCACACATGTATCTCAATTTCAACATGGCATCTGATGCATCAATATTAAGAGTATCAACCAACTTTTGATGCCATATAACATGCCATATGTCATCACATATGCAGCAAAATCAACCGCTCAAAGCATTGCATCACATGGAACAATTCATTTATTTTTTGAAAACACATCAATTTTTTTAGATAAAACAGAATACACTCCTTTGGTTAAAACTCTAGGAAAATTAGTGAAAGGTATAAATAAATTCTAAAATCTTGACACATTATAGACGAGACCTAAAGGTAGATTTCTCATGCAAAACACCATACCAAAAGAATCTCACACAAAACAGTATGGTCCATGCATCACAGTCTTCAAAATTTTAACATTTCAGCTTGCACAGTTTCGGAAGTAATTTAAATTAAATATCCAAATGAACTCCAAAAATTCTGAAATTTTGATATGTTATAGAAAAGGCCTAAGGGTAAATATCTTGTGCAGAAATTGAAACCCAAATCATTCTAAATTAACAGATATAGACAATTTATTCCCCTTGTTCTCGGTGTTGTTTTTCCAGATTACCATCTTTCAAAGGAAACTCGTTTCACCAATCTACATATGTCCGTTTCTTCTAAATTTTCATTGTTATACCATAGAATATTACCTACAACTTTCATTAAGGACACACGATCAAATTTTAACCGTATAATTTTATAAAAATCACAGAATCATACTAGGTCGAGGTAGCATTTTCTCAGATCCAGTTTCTTCAAAGGACAACGATTTCACCGACCTATTTTTTGTTCATTTCCTCTAAATTTTTGATATGTTTTACCTCAAGAAGTACACTACAATTTTCATTCAGAAATCAAAGTGATATTTCCACAAGAAAACTACTTTACAGACCACGAAATCACTAAAAGTCAGCACAACAAGTTCCAGATCTAATCTCTCCAAAGGAAAATCGTTTCACCAAGCAATCCTTGTCCGTTTTTCCTCAAATTTGAGTATGTTACTTCTCAAGATGCTCTCTACAACTCTCATTAAGAGATCAAAGCGAGATTTCAACTAAAAAGTCACATGCAGCTCACAAACTCGTGAAGGGTCGGACTGATTTTTTTCCAGAAAACAGCATGCTGGCCAACGAATTTCTCCCCAAAGCTTCGACCTTTCATCACATCCACCACAAAAAATTCACCATCTTCTAGACACACATCACAGCAAGCAAAGGGTAGGTTTCAGGACTCTACTTGCCTCTAATCCGAGCACAAACAGCAACAAAGATGGCGGGCAAGGCGGCAAACGAATGGCAGCAAGCTAGATGGACGATCAGACGATCTCTTTCTCTCTTCCTTTCTTCTTTTACTTTCTCTCTTTCTCTCCTCTTTCTCTCGAACGACTCCCTCTTTTTCTCTCCCTTTCCTCGCTTAATCTGCCACCCACATCCTCTCTAATTTCTTCCCCCTCATCATTAACAATCATTGATCTTGCATGCCGGCGCCACTTGGCAATTGCCATGCAAGATGGGCTTGTATCCGACTGGGCTTGGGCCCGCTTGGTTGACGGCAGATCCTCCTCCTCCTTTGGGCTTCGCGGGCCAGGCCCATATGGCCAAATGGTGGGTGATCGTGGGCTGGGTTTTTGGGCCGGATTGACCTAAGAATTTCAGCCCACTCTTCCCTAATTTAATCGTCACCTACTCTCTCATCATATAAATACTTAATTTCCGTTATTCACTTGGCCATAAAACTTGAAATCATAAATCAATAAATTCCAACTTATAAAACACATGGCCAATAATAGAGTTTTCTTTTCTATCAAATAATTATCCACTAAAAGTTTGGCCATAAATCTTATTGCAAATCATGGATCAAATGGCTACAATACCACTTGATGGTAATTCCATCACCTATTCATAGGCCTTAATGTATCTGGAAGTTGCCATGAATTTTGGGATGCCACAAAGTTATAATTCAATTTATTGACTCAAAGAATCAACTGGTGGATATATTTACAAAGCCACTGGAGAAAAGTCCATTTGAGTCCATCCGCACCAGTCTAAATATTATACCTCTTTAGAGTCTAGATGTGAACAAGACTCGAAAGGTAAAGTCTAAATATGTTCAGACTCAGAGTTACAACGGTAAGTTATTTCTAAATTTGAAAAGGTACGATTGTTTATTAGTCGCTAATTGATTGAAATCATCTTTCCAAGTTTTCTTTACGTTTTCAAAAAGGCAGTTATTAATTTTGAAAAGATAGTTAGTTTCAAAAAGGAAAGTTATCTTTTTCAAAAAGGTATTTTTATTTTCCTTTTATGACATTTCGTTTACTTCGCTTCACTTGCTTTATATACTACCGAGACTTGTCTTCTTCGTTTTACACGGAAACCCTAGAATACAAAATTCCTATTTGCCTTCGCTTTCACTCTTGATCAGTCAAAAAGTCATCTCCTTTTTCGAGCAAATGGTGAATTCCTCCCTTGAAGCGATAATGTCTTCAAGAAAGTTTTCAAGAATTGCAAGCAGGGGACCACGATCTATGCCTAAGGATCCTACCCATTTTGACTTAACTAAGGAAGAAGATTCTTCTCCGCCACTGCATCCGAGTCAGCAACAACCTTCTCAACAACGTCAACCTTCTCCACCGACTCATCCTGAAGAAGAAGTCATAGAGGATGTTGAACCTATAAGAACTCTGACTCCCAATGTTGTTTATAAGCTCTACTATAATCTGAAAAAAGAAGGTACGCCGATGTTCTTAATCAATGAATTCTTAAAATATAGAGGATTCAAGAATGAAACCTTGTTTTTGAGAGATTTGGAAAAGTTGGGAGTTGTAGAGAAATGAACGGCTGATAGAACGTTTGAGAACATACTGAGTGACCCATTCTATGGCTCTGCACATCAACCTCAGGACGACGATGAACGGTTGTTTGCTCATTTTCAGCCTAGATCAGGTGTGGTATCAAACGTTACTGATGGCTCTAATCTGTTTAAATTGAAGGGGCACAGGAAGGTTGATTCAAATTGTTGAAGAGAGGGGTTATGAATCCTAGAACTGTTGATTTTGACTTTCTTGACTTGATAAAAGTCAATCTTCGTGAGAAGTTTGCTTTACTGCAACTAGAACAGTTTTGTTCTGAATCCACTCTTGCGTTTCCAGAACTCACTGCATACTTTTATTCGAACTTGTCTTTCTTGAATGCAAACAGTTTTCTTTTCACTGTGAAGGACAAAGATTTTTTAGTGAATATAGATACACTGGCCGACATAATTGGGGTGGAAAGATCGAGTTTTCAACCAATTAATGTGTCTATTGCACATGCTATTCTGTCATTGGTAAGAGATAGGAATGTTGATGGCAAAATTTCTTATTCAAGGATGAATGCCTCTAATATTTTGCTGCAGGAGATTGTGATAAATTGCATTCGTCATAAATCAACATCCAAGACAGATGTTTCTCAATCGGAAACTAAGTTGATGTGTGTTATCAACTCTGGATATAAATTATCTTTGCCTCACACTATATTGTTTCATATGTACCGCATTGTTGAAAAAGATAAGGGACAACTCCCTTATTCTACTCTTATCTCGAAGCTCTTTCGGCACTTTAAAATTCACATCTCTGCACCATTATGCCTGACAACCATTCCTCCTATGGTGATTGGGTTCAAAATGGTGACAAATATGAGATTGAAAGAGTTGAACAAATTGTTGGAGCATGTGAAGGAAAAGTCTCCCACAAAAGCAAAACAAGACTCTATTGCTGCAAAGAGAAAATGCAAGAAGCCCATGGTTGCTCTTGTGAAGAAGAAGAAAAGAACTCCCATCTTGCAAGATGAAGAAGATGAGGATGACTTGACCATAGCAGCCTTGAGAAACTTAAAGAGTTTTGTAAGCTTTTGCGAGACAAGGGAAGAGGCAGAAGAAGAGGAAAGAGAGAGAGGAATCACAGAGGAAGGAAGGAGAGAAGAGGAAGAGGAAGAAGAAGAAAGAAGAGAAGCAGAAGAGGAAGAAGAGGAAGAAGAAGAGAGAGACGGAAAACGAGATCAGGGTCAAGAGGACTCTCTTGAGCCAACCTTGGCTATCTCTCTGTCTAGTGCGTCTGCAAATGAGGAAACTTCACCTACTCCACCTGAGGCCATCAAAATAGGGGGAGCTATTCATCCAAAAGATATTTCTTCATCTTTGCTTGCTAGTCATGTGAATCATTCTACAACAAATGCTGAGGATATGTATGCCTCGCACAATCCAGAAGAAAGTCATGTTAGACAATCTGCTGAAGATCCATCGATTCTCAAAATCCCCATCCTTGACTCAACTGGTTCTAGTGATGCATCTGCTCAGACAATAGACTTTTCAAGATTGCTGGAAATTCTTTTAGACGTCAGAAAGCAGCAATATGCCATGAGATTTGAGATGCATGATCTTAAGAATGCTTTTAAGGCTACTTCAATATCGTTGCATGAACAGTTGAATGCCTTGTAGCGTCAAGTTCAGTCTTTGCAGAGTGAAGATTTTTCATTACTGAAGCAAAGTTTTGATAGGCTTGAGAAGATAGTGCATTCTATGGGAGAATTCACGCTTGTTCGCCTGCCCAAACACCCTTGATTTTAACTCCATTTTCTATCCATTTCTTTAGTATATTCTCCACTTTTTGCTATTGACAAAAAGGGGGAGAGGTTTTATGCAGATTTGATTGACTCTATCTTTTTAACTTTCTGTTTTGGACTTTAACTTTTGTTTGGCGTGGTTTTGATTAAGACTAGTTTGGACTGATGATGCTTGCAACTTAAGTTATTATTGATTACATTAAAGATAGTTGTGCTTGTAGGACTAACATGTTTTATGTGGTTGCAGAATTGCTACTATCTCTATCGTAATATCTAATTTTTATCAATTAGAAATCTTTGTTTGCTTAAGTGTTGTCTTGCAGGTCAAAGTGTCCAAATCTGCAGGAAAGTTTTGTCACCATCAAAAAGAGAGAGATTATTAGAGAAAACTTCCTTATTTGTTTTGAAATTGACCAACCGTTTCCTTCCATCAAAGTTTGAAGACCACCAGACTCAAGACTTAAAGTCTGCCCTCATTGACAGTTTCTAAACCGACGAAGAAATCTTATTTAGATGCAAGTTTATCTTTACAGATTTGATCCGTTTGGTTGAAGATTATTTCATGGCTAAAGATAGCATCTAAAGATCTATTATTCATATTGCAAATAATTCGAGTAATTTGGATCCGTTGATTGGCAAAGTATACTTGGAAGGTTACTTATGGAAACCTAGATCCTAATTGCATGGGCGAGTAGGATTAGTGGACTATCTTCACATTCCTTAAGCAACTCGAGATCTCTCTAATTGATTATGTCTAACAAGTAGATTGGAAGAACTACTTTGGAAGGTGCCAACAGATATGAAGGCATAGAGGAGTATATAAGGATGATGCTCTAGTTATTTGAGAGTGTGCGTCATAGATAAATTCCAAAGTCCGACACTCCTTGTTCTTTGCTGATTCATTTGTTGAGCGAAAATTTGTACTCAAAAGAGAGTTTAGACATTTGTGAGACCTTGAGGAAGTGTAGCAGAGTCTCTACACTGTGGAATCAAGGACGTGATACTGTAACAACTCTTTTGATTGATAGTGAAATCCAGCCGGTGAACTGTCAGTGCGGGAAAGTGGACGTAGACTTGGATTAAGCTGAACCACTATAAATCATCATGTTTTCAATTCTCTTTCCTTTATCCCTTTACTTAATTCATAGTCTTATATATATCATCGCAGATATTCTATATCTTAAGTCTTTCATTGTTATATAAATTGAATTAAGTTGCTAAGTTTTATAAAATTCGTTTTTACACCTATTCACCCCCTCTAGGTGTTCATACTAGTCCTATCAAACTTCTTCTTGGATAAATCCATTTAGTACTGCACTCTTGACGTCCATTTGGAATAACCTGTAATTTTTATAACAGGCAAAAGCAAGTAATAATCTAATTGCTTCTAACATGGCTACTGGTGCGTAGGTTTCATTATAGTCTATCCCTTCTTCTTACGTATACCCTTTGGCCAAAAGTCTTGCTTTGTTCCTGACCAATTTTCCTTTTTCGTCCATCTTGTTCCTAACAACCCATTTAACTCCAATGATGGATTTACCTTTTGGTTTATGAGTTAATTCTCATACATCGTTAATGCTGAACTGTTTGAATTCTTATTGCATTGCTTCAATCCAGCTTTCGTCAATTAAAGCTTCTTCTATGATTTTAGGTTATATTTTTGAAATAAGTGCCACGACACTAGACTCTTCTTACTTTTTGGATCTGGTGCGAATCCCTTCATCAATATCATCGATGATGAGTTCTTTGGGATGACTAGACTTGTGCTTCCAGTTGCTGGCTAGTCTGACAGTTTGTTGATCCTCTACTTCAGTCGATTCTTCAACTTCCATTCGTTGATGATCTTCAGAAGTTTGAGCCACTTTAGGGGAAGTAGACTTTGTAAGGTCTGGAACAGATTCAGATTCTTCGGGTTGAGTTTGAATCAGCTGATTCTGCATAGAGTCTTGAAATTTGACATTTACAGATTCTTCCACGGACTGAGTCTTCTTGTTAAATACTCTGTAAGTTTTGCTTGAGGTTGAGTAGCCAAGGAAAATTCATTCGTCTAATTTTTCTTCAAACTTACCAGTTTGATCATTTGCATTTTTCAAAACAAAACATTTGTAACCAAACACATGAAAGCAAGAAACAATTGGCTTTTTTTCCTTAGAATAACTCATAAGGAGTTTTCTCCAAAATAGGCTTTAAGAATACTCTGTTAATAATATAGCAAGCTGTAGAAATTACTTTAGCCCAAAAATGAAAAGAAATATTACTTTCTATTAAAAGAGTTCTTGCCATCTATTGCAAAGATCTATTCTTTATTTCCACAATTTCATTCTGTTCCGGAGTGTATGGAGATGAGAAAACATGCTGAAAACCTGACTCATCATAAAATTTTGCAAAGTCTTGATTTTCAAACTCACTTCCATGGTCTGTCTGTATGCTTGAAATAGCATATCATTTCTCATTCTGAACTTTCTTGGCAAACTTTGAAAAGTAAGAGAATGTTTCAGACTTACTTGCCAGAGAGTAAACCCAAGTAAATTGAGAATAATCATCCACAATTATTAGGCAATATATCTTTCCACTAATGCTTTGAGTTCTAGTTGGTCCAAAGAGATCCATATGCATAAGCTGCAAAACACGATTAGTAGAAACTTGATTTATTGGTTTAAAAGAACTTCTAACCTATTTTCCCAATACACATGGTGTGTATAAATTAGATTTTTGAAACTTCAGGTTGGGTAGCTCACGAACAATGTCTTTGGAAGAGATCTTGGCAATTTGCTTCATGTTGACATGGTCAAGCTTTCGATGCAAAAGATTTGCTTTATCTTGAATTGAAATTAGGCATTGAGATTTTTTTGGTTTTATATCCAGAAGATAGATATTCGCATGTCTTCGTCTAGTAAAAGATTGAGAAATTTTTTTACTAGTTCCCGAACATACTCCTTCTTAGAAATTGATTTTGAATCTAGTGTCGCACAGTTGGCTAATGCTGAGTAGATTGTAATTTAGACCTTCCACCAAGGAGATATTGTTGATTGTGAGACTTTCAATTCTTACAGTTCCATGCCCAACAATTCTTCCTTTGCTATTTCCACCAAATGAGACTTTTCCACCACTCATTTGCACAAGCTTTATAAAACAACTTGAATCTTTAATCATATGTCTTAAGCAACCATTATCCAAATATCATTTAACATTTTTCTTGATAGTGACCTACAATTAAAAAAGAAACTTAAGCTTTATTTGGTACCCACATTTTCTTGGGTCCAGAGGAGTTAGTGCAATATACAATCTTTGCCCATTCCTACTTAACAGGTCTCCAAACCATAAGACATTCTTTCTCAAAATGTTCTGAGCTATTGCACTTTGAACATTTGAGAGCATTTCGACCAATAGGTTTTACAAAGACTTTTTGAAAATTTTTTATGTAAAAGTTTTTGTAAGTCTTTCTTTATTTCGTTCTTTCACTTTAGGAAAAATCAATTAGAGGAATAGTTTTCCAAGCCTGACTTGTTAAAGTAAGGTCTTTGTACTGAAAGAATCTTTTCTAGCTTTTCAAATCCTATTGAAAATCTTTTTGAAATACTTGGAATGCCATTTTTAAAAAATGTATTTTCTTTTGAAAGAGAGTCTGCATTTTCTTTTAAAACAACAAAGCTTTTGTCTAAATTTTCAAACTTTTCTTTTTAAGAGTTTTCCTGTTGCTTCAGTATAGAATTCTCCATTTTTAGCTCGGAAATCCTTTTAAGAGAGGTTTTGAGACTAAGATAAAGCTCATCAATGTATTTCGAGACTTTAGTAGGAATCTTTAGATTGCTTACCTTGATTTTGCTGTCTAAGTCTAAGTCTGTATCTATCTTAGAGTTTGAGTCTGATTCTGATTTTGCTATTAGACAAATGTTGACATAATCTTCATCACTTTCTTCGCATTCAGTATCACTTCATGTCTCTGCTTTGAGAGCCTTCCTATATTTCTCAGTTTTTCCTTTTTTTTTCTTCAACGGAGGACAGTTGGGTCTGATGTGTCCCTTTTTCCTGCATTCAAAACAGATCACATCTTTATTGATTTCATCATCCTCAGTTGATTTGTTTTGAAACTTTTGAGTGCTTTGTTTCTTCCAATTGAATCTTCTTCCATTTATGTTCAGTTTCCTGAACCTTTTTATCATAAGAGCTAACTCTTCATCGTCCATGTCATTTTTAGAATCTATAACATCATAATCATCGTTAGATTTCAAAGCAATTGATTTCTTACTTTTAGGATCTTCCTCCTTGTTGATTTTCTCCACTTCATAGGACTGAAGTGTGCCGACTGTCGTGACCGGATCTCGCCGCCCCTCAAAAAGCATCCAAGGTGGGAAAGGTTCGATTTAGGAGTACTTTGATCACAAGAGTTTCCTCACGAGATCACGAGCTCTCCCAAGCTCATACCCCACGCGACAGCGAGTTTATTTATGCGGTCTAATTGTTTAACAACCTCAGAATATACAGGAGTCGCCATTAGCCTCATTTTGGGGGTCGGTTAGAAACCCAATCGAGGGTCGGGAGAGTTCCCTCGATTCCTACGCAACCAGATATCTAGGTTCGGGGACTTGGGTTACGCTAATATTGCTATTTGCGCCCTTTCGGTACGTAAACGGTATGTTGTGTTTTTCCTAACATTTTCATGCATTTCTTTTTATATTTTCAGGATAATCAATTCTATACTAAATGATCATGCGTGATGGATTACTTTCATTATATTCTATTCCTAAGAAATGAAAGGAAAACAAACAATGAAATGAAAATTAAATTGCAAGACATGAAGTAAACAATCAAGAGAAAGCAGTAAACCTAATCATGCAATTCTAAAGAATATAAAAAAGAAAACAATCGAGAAAGAAAGGAAACCCGCAACTCGTCGGGCTTTATACAATGCATGAAACCCGAGACATATGTCGGGAAAACGAATATTACATAACAATGGTCGGAATGGACATCGACCTCCACCATCTTCACGCCTTCTCCATCTTCAAGGCCCTAATCTAAACCTAATCTAAGAAATTTATGACTAGGTGCATAACAATTTAAATTGCTACATGTCAACTTGAATTCTAAGGTTACTTGACCTTAAAAATTCTCAAATTTTAGCATGGGATGGATATGGATATTATGGACAACTTTCATTGAGAATTTATCCTCAAGATCATTATGTATAAGATCACACAAAATTGGTAGACAGTCAGATTCATAGAGACAAGACAGCATTGCAGGTCAAGACAAATTCAGACTTCAAAACTTAATCTAAAAAAAAGAAAAGCAAGGCAAATGATGGGCAAATTGGACAAGCTAGGCATCGTTAGAAAGCTCAATGTGTCCTTTACGAATTCCTATCAGGTGACAATTGCAATTTATGTCTTTTTCTAGCTCAAGCAAAGCCATTTGTATAAGTGGTCAGATCAGATCATAACAAGCAGAACACATCAGCAGATTAGTGCTCTTTGCAAGAAGCATCAGGTAGGGCAAATGATGGCCAAATCGCACATATGATATGTCTATGGAAAGCTTGAAAAGTCTATTACAAATCTCTAGAAGACATTAAGTCCTAATAACATCATCTACCAGTTCATATCAAGTCATTTGCACAGAAGGTCATTCAGAACAGAGAGCAAGTCAGAACACCAAAATTTTCCAGAAAACTGGTGCTAAATGCCGAGCTATTTTCAGGTAGTAAACGACATCGGATTAGAACGTTCTATGGGTCGTTGGGAAGGTATTTGAGTCGTCTTCAACTCTCGTGAAGACATTGAACACAAAAAACCACAGCAGCTAGCCCACAGAATCCAAGAACAAAATTCAATAGAAACTCAGCAAATAGCAAGCGTGTCCAACAATCACAGCAGCAGTACTTCAAGTCAGAATTTCAGGACAGTGTATATTTTTGAGATGGATTTGAGCTGACAAACAACTTTCATTTGGGGGCTTTAATACACCAAATCAAAGCTTAAGATGTGCACGTCGAACTTCTAGCTCATCACTTCACAAGACAACGGCATTTAAGAGTTCAACATAGAACTAACAGGAACATGCTCATCCATATTCAAAAATCACAGCATCTAACTATAATCTGTTCCAGATCATATAAGTATTGATTTTAACTAGATTTGCAATGCATCCTGGCCCCGAACTTTCAATGTCGAGAATGTACTTCGACAAAAAAGGTTTTCGCCTCATTAGACACTATGATGATCACCAACAACACTGTATAGAGGCAATCGACCAAAGGAAGCACCCATAAGAGAAGCAAGGTCAACTGAAAACCAATTACCTCAAGTATATAATTTGCTGTCTTGCATTTTTTGGCACAAAAATTCCCAACAAAAAGAGATTGATAGGCAAGAGATAGAACAATAACTGCAAAGTTGTACATCTGCAAGAATTTAAAAATCCTATTTCTCTTCTTCAATATAGTGAGTCATTCGAAAGAAAACCAAAGGAAAGGCAAGATATCCAAGATGCAATATAGCGTACTACAAGGTCCCAGTAATTAAAACTAAAGCAAGCATGAGATCCAACAGATGGCAACAACAATATACCCTCAGGTAGTCAAGAACTGTCCACATGCTTTTAGTTTCAAATGAGAGGTCTCTCCATACAAATGTGTTTTTACACTGGGATATTACTTCTCTGTAAGTATATGACCCTGAAAAGCTAGACCTGTGATCGGCACAAAGTTTTAAACAAGCAAGCATGAAGACAATGAATTAACTGATCAGGACATAAGGATCATCAATGGTAAAACCTAACCAATATAAAGCACCCACTGATCAATCACGCTAGGACTTCATTCACACAGGCTTTACACAAGCATCAATGACAACTGGAATCAGATATATAAAAATAGTAATAGCAACCCGACCAACTTCCAATCCATAATGCTCGACAATCACTTCTAAGAAATTCTGCCAAACGGATTCGGAATGATACCTTGTATGTGACACTTTGACGCTTGATCGAGTGATCCGGCCTTCGTGAACACTAGCGGATCTATTCTTCAGTCTGGTTTCATGAATCACCAGATTCGGTTGATTTAATGGCTAAATTCGCAACTTCAATAGACGAGCGGTGACTTCAAAGGCTGAAATCGACAGGAGGAACATCCTCCATTGTCCGTCGGCGAGAAGAAGCACATACTCGGCGAAATCAAAGCCGAGATCTGAGAGGGAAAATCCTCGGAAATGATCCGATCCACAGAGAAATCGTTGCCGAGCCTTCTTGCGCACAAAATCACCAGAAAAGCAAAATAAGGAAACGATCGGAAGCTACCGCCGACGCCGCTGTTGATGCTTCCGTCGATCGGCTTCGGATCTCTATCTTCGGAGCCAAGTCGATACCTCCGAAATTCGGCGCGAATCCGAGCCCTAAGCTTCGAGCTCTTCGATCGGCAGCTGCTCCGTCTTCTAGGGTTCGAGAGGGTCCGGAGGAGGTAGGGATCGAGAGAGCCCGTCCGATCCAGAGAGAGTCCGCCAGCGAGAGAACGCTTCAGCCCGCCAAAACTACTCAATTCCCCCGGAGAGAGAAGTCGTTTTAGAGAGAGAGAGCGTGCGAGAGAGAGTCCCCTTTTCTATTCTTTTTCTTCTTTCTTTTATTTTTTTCTTTTCCTCTCCTTTTTCTTTTTTGTTTTCCTTTTATTTCTAATTTTTTCTCTTTTCATTTTATTTCATTTTTTTTATTTTTGTTTTCTTTTGTTTTTTTTTTTTTTTTTCTTTTGTTTTCTTTTTGTTTTCTTTTCTTTGTTTTCTTTTTGGCTCTTTATTTTTTATATTTTTGCAAACAATGGATGATTAAAATGTCGACGAAAATTTCGAGTGTGTCGGCGTAGTTCGTCTACGGAAAGTGGCATGATCCTTTGTGTTTCCCTTATTGAAGTTTTATGTGATTCCAGTCTTTAAAGAGTCCATGCAGCAATTTGTTGACCTTCTTTGGTTCTAAGATTGGCTGTCCCTGATACTCTAGATCATTTACAATTTCATTAAAACAACTAAACATATCAGTGATAGATTCTCCTGACTTCATCTTGAAGGCTTCATAATGTTCGAGTAGAATATTAATCCTTGTTTCTTTCACTCAATCAGTTCATTCATAGGTAATGTGCAGCCCATCCCATACTTCTTTGGCTATTTCACAAGGAGATGTTCTGTTATACTTAATAGGAGATAATGCACAATATAAAGAGTAAATTGCTTTAGCATCCAGAGCTTATCTCTTGGTTATTTCTTCTTGAGTCATCTTCCTAGCATCTGCAATTTCTTTTCCTCTTTTTGCAACTGATGCAGCTTTAGGAATGATTCATTTTTCTACTACATCCCATTCTAGAGGATCTTTCGATCTTAGAAATGCTTTCATCTTGTTTTTCCATATGCTGTATTCATTTCCACTGAAGTAAGGTAGTCTGGTGTTGCTCTGGCCTTCAACCAAACTTGGAGCCAACATACTAACCATAGATCTTTAACTTAGAAATAAAAACACTTCAATTAAATAAGTATGCATGCTCTGATACCAATTAATAGGGCTAGTAAGAACACCTAGAGGGGGTAAATAGGTGTTAAAGAAGTTTTTACAAAACTTAACAGCTTAATTTATCTTTTAAGAATAATAGACTGAAGATGTAAAATATTATAAACAAATATATAAGACTACAAATTGAAGTAAATAGTTTAGGGAAAAAGAATTAAAACGCAAGGTTTATAGTGGTTCGGCTTAGACCAAGCTTATGTCCACTCTTCCGCATTGATAGCCCACTGGCTGAATTTCATTAAGAACCAAAAGAGATTTTACAGTTTCACGTCCTTGATTCCACAGTGTAGAAACTCTACTATGCTTCCTCAAGGTCTCACAAGTATTTTATCTCTCTTTCGAATACAATTTAAGCTCAGCGATTGAAATAGTAAAAAACTAAGAGTTTCAGACTTTGGAATTCTTCTTTCACGCACACTTTCAAATAACTTGAGCGTCTTCCTTATATACTCCTCTATACCTTCATATCCGTCGGCACCTTCCAAAGAAGTTCTTCTAATCTACCTGTTGGACAGAATCAATTAGGGAGATCTTGAGTTATTTAAAGAATGTGATGATAGCCCACCAATCATACTCGCCCATACAATCAGGATCTAGGTTTCCATAAGTAGAACCTTCCAAGTATATTTCGCTAATCAACAAATCTAATTATCCAAATTGATTTTAATAAGAATAATTGATCATGAGATGCTTTCTCCAGCCATGAGATCTTCTTAAACCGTATGAACCAAATCCTTAAAGATATACTCGCATCTGGATAAGTCTTCTTCAATGGATAAATCTTTTCTTCATCGGTCTAGAAGCTATCAGTGACGATAGACTTTAAATCTTGAGTCTAGAGGTTTTTAGACTTTGACGATAGAGTCTGCAAGTCTTCAGACTAGATTGATGGAAACATTTTGTCAACTTTAAAACAAATAAGGAAGTTTTCTCCAACAGAGCCTTCCTAGATTGGCGAGCTCTCAATCTCTGGCAACGACTCGAGCTCGCCCCTTCTAAGCTAGCCAGGGACGAATAGCTAGAGGAACTAGAAGGGATGGCACGAGCAAGTAGATTGGCGAGCTCTTGACATCTTTCATTGTTGATAAGAAAAATCTATTTCTCTATGCACTTTTTTTTGTTTTCAATAAATTTTTGTTTTCTTATTTTTTTAAATTGATTTTTAATTTTAAAAAATTAACTTTTTAATATTTCGGTGTTCGATTAAAATGAATACCAGAAAATTCAGAAACTATTCTTCTAGATATTATTTCCACGAAACGAATGGAGTCTAAGGGTGCGTTTGTTTCAAAGAAAACATTCTTCAAGAAAATGTTTTCTTCATCTTCCGACGTTTAGTTCGCTTAAGAAAATGAATCAATGGAAAATATTTTCCTAGTTAATAAGAAGTGTTTTCCTACCGAGCTCAAATTCAAGATAACAATTTCCCCTTTAAAGGAACTAGAAAACGTTTTCTAAAATGTTTTCATGGTCTTATGATCCTTGATTAATGAAAATTTTTTTATTATAAAATATTTTTAGAACAATCAAATTTTAAATGATTTTTAATATTTGTGATTTATAATTATTTCTTTTCTTTTCTTTTTTTCTCGTTTTCTTCCTCCTCCTTCCCCTTCCTTCCTTCGCCGGTGACAACAGAACAAGACGTGGGTCAATAAGCTAGAGCTCCATTGAGGCTGATAAGCTTGTGGCTCGCTTGATCTTGAAGAGGTAGAGCTTATCTGGCTGTCAACGGTTGATACTAGCAGAGGAAGGGAGGAAAAGAAAAGGAAAGAAAAGAGAAAAGAGAAAAAAGAACATTAAAAAATAATTGAAAATTCCATTTTTAAAAAAGGAAATAAAAATAAAAATGAGAGAAGTAAAATAATTTAAAATTCCTCTTTTTTCCGACAGTATGATTTCATTTCCCTTTATTAATTTCCTCTATCTAGATCTAGTATATCTCTCTACTTGTCCTTTCATTCCTGGTGAAATAATGGGATTAAAAATATATCCGATCAGTTAACTATCACCATCAATTAAGCTTTATTTTCTCTCTATCTTCATAAATATGTATATACAGACTTATTATAGTGTAATTTTATCAATAATTTATTTTCATTATTTAATAATTCAAATATTTTATAAAAAAATGATTTAAATTAAATTTTTTAAGTACCAATTGTTCCCACACACATATTGCGTAGTAGGTGATTTTAGAATGTGGAGGATCCTCATTGAAGAAAGATGCTCGCGTATAGCATGGTTTCATTCTCCATAATCAATTATTTTCTTAAGAAGGTACTTCGCAATTTCTGAAATATCTTTGAATTGATTGGGTCTTTCTTCTCTTTTGTTTTTTTTTTTTTTTTTTTAAGAAAAAAAAAAGAGAACTCTTGTATCATTTCACAAACTTTATAGGTTCTTGAATATCGATCTACAGATTGGCTTTCCCATTGTTGAATAGGTTTAGTACCCATGGGTTTTACTATTTGCTTGGGAGTAATGATGTACCGCCATTAGAAGACAAAAAAGGATTTTCACCCTATATGATTTCATGCACTCTTGTTGCCCTAAGAACGTATGTTAGATTGTCATACTATCTAATAGTATAAAATGCAGAAGTCACAGTGTAGCCATATGTGATATGGTCACTAGCAATTTCTACATGAAATGCATAATAAACCTGCATTTTTTTTTTTTTATATTATTTTTTCTACAAATAAAGTGATTCATCTATCCTAATGTATACTGAGAATATTTGATATGAATTATATAAAGTGTAAGAGAGAAAGAAACTCCTTGAAATTTTGCAAAAATAGAGGGGCCACTCAGACCGAGCGGTGCGGGTGGAGTCTCAGCGAAAGAGACGTTAATCTATGCGAAATAAAAGGTAGGAGGAGTGGTAAGAGCAACATGCAAGAACAAGGACGACTCGGTGGGGACCAAGCATGAATTTAAACAAACACACAAACAGCACGTCATGCCATGCGATATCATAAGCGCATCAAGATGATCCCCGTCTTCTTTTTCTTTTTCTTTTGTCTTTTTCCTCAATTTCAACCACATCCTCACCATAACGCGTCTTTTTTCTCTTTTGTCCCTTAGCTCTACCCCCTTTTCGTTCGCACGACTCTCTCCTCTTCTTGCTTTTCTTTTTAGTTCTCTGTCCACACCTTTAATGAAAGATTGATTGCTGTTTAGTTTTCCGAAGTCTAGCATTATCGAGCACCATCATCGACGATCAGGTTCGCTAAACTCAGCCATCGATTAACTAAATATTCTTTGCTTGGATAGGAGCTGCACCAACACGGCAAGAAAAAAGAAAAACAAAAACTCATGCAATATAACTCATTGTTTTCTAAGACAATGTCATAAAAATTGATGAAAATAAACTTTACTACTGTTACTTTTAGAGTGCAAGCACTTTCGACAAGTAAAATTAAATTCTATAACACGACGGAATCATCTCATGTAAACTCACGCGGTATAACTCATCTGTTGGATTACTGGATGCTGACCGGTGCTTCCGAATCTCGAGAACAGCTTCTAAGTTCTACTTCTTGATGTGCATCTTTGCCACTTTTTTTTTTTTTTTTTAGTAGAAAAGATACTTTTATTTACCTCATAAAGCTGGGCTTCGCCAGCAGAGCCCAAAGCAGGGGCATCGTTACAAAGGAGGGAGAGCTCAAAAGGCCTGGGGTGGAGAAAAAAGCCCATTATCTGGAAGTTCTCTTCTTCTTCTATGGGCACGCGCGGCCCAGTCTGCCCCAGCATTGGGACTTGTTGGACATTCGCTGATCCGTGCTCGAGCTCCCGGCTGAACTGATTGGCAGTGCACTTACCATATTTAACCACTCTGATTCTAGGAGGACTTCGTTGTACCTGTTTCCCTCAGCAAAGGAGAGAGCTACTAAGAGGGCTAGGGCTTCGACCATCGCCGGAGAAGACGCTCGGACGGACTTGCATGCATCTGAATCTGCTTTTCCTGTCCTAATCGGTATGTTGCTGCGTCCTCGTCTTTGCCATTCTCCATTTGTAAGAATCAAATAAAGACTCTCCAACTGAACATCCTTATGTAACTGGATCAAATATATGTGCACTGGGCAAGTAGATCTGATGGATTCCATGCGAAATGAAGGGTTAAATGACCTGGATGTAGGTGGGTGGACGTAACTGCTAGATGCGACAAACTTCTCGAAGAGAGACCAAGAAATAGAGAGAGAAGGGGGCGAGAAGAGAGAGAGGGGAAGATCGACAACGGTGGATTGCAGCCCGTCGAAAAGGTCGAGCTATGCCAGAAATCTCCATTTCCGAACACCAGGCAACAAATATGAGGTGGCTGAAGAAGAGAGCTGTTTAGGGTTTTGCTTCGCCGGCAACGGTTCGGCCAAAATCCAACGATATTTCGGTTCCGCACATATCCTTGAGTATAGTGGATTTCACAGAGTACGAGTTTGAGCCAGGTTGAGAGAAACGAACTCTCCAAGTCCGCTCTGCGCTGCAGGTGAACAGTGTGTTCCGCCCGACTTCTTGGCTAAGCCGCTTTTCAAGCGGCAACCTGTTAAATCACATGCCGCTCAAGCTGAGGTGGCTGAAGAAGAGAGCAGAGAGGCCACGGAACCATAATCACGTGACATGCCGACTCGAGTTGAGGTGGCTGAAGAAGAGAGCAGACATGCCAACAGTCAATCTTCCATTGAACCACAGTGGTTTCCATTACCATCAGATTTCTTCCCACAAAATTTTCTCGAACAAATAGAACTACTGCTTATGACATCGACAGGCATTGGAGTAAACTCTGACCAACAATCACAAGCAGATTGTCAGCTTCATCCGATTTCAACAGTGCCATCATTGGTGCAAAGTAGCCATGGCATGTCCATATGAAGTTTCTATACATTTTTTTTTGGTAACTCGGGAACCGCCATACAGTTGGCAGACAATGACGTAAACCTTGGGGGCACTAGCGTGGGGACCCTCCTCCCATGGCACTCCACTTAAGTCGCGCAATGCAATGAGAAGAGGAATCGAACCCTGGCCTTTCGGTGACCAGAGCACGCCCTAACCAACTCGTCTATCACGGGGTGGGTAAGTTTCTATACATTCATCTAGGCGTGGACAAGAAAATATCATTATGGTTTTCAAATCAAAGATACTATTCTGAAACTGGTGACTCTTAATAGATCTCTCCAATAAACAGGACTTTTCAAATGTGAAGAGAGTTAATCGCTTATTCCTTAATAACAATGCATCATCCAGTAAACTAACAACAACGGGCAATCTTCCGTGTTCCAATCAACCATATCCTGATTTAGATGAACAACGCACAGGTGGATGCATATCATGTTCAACGATGGCTTCAGCAGAAGCGGAAGCACTTCTTTATCTGCTAGATCAATCACAATGTAACTTTCGATCTCAAATGCAAATGAATGACCAGCAGACTCCAGCAGGGGCATCAACATCCCAGTATGATCAACTATGTGCTTTCGGTAATTCAAATTGCTTGCAGGATAGTAATCAGCTCTCTCGATTGCAAATTCCAATGGACATAGATCCCTCAATTGCATCACAGCATACAATTGACTCTCACGGTAGTGAGGCAACAATCGTTGATTAGCAAGTTTGGGCAGCAAACAAAGAAGACATTACAAAATTGAGGGCATCGGAGGCATTTACATGGCACTGTGAAAATGTGGATTACTTCAACAAGTGTGTGAGGGTTATTGAGCAAAGTAATAACCCTCGCTATTACGACCTCATCGTGAGTCTAGAAAAATCAGAGTTTATTGTGAAAGTGAGTGATGATGCTTGACTTGAAAATTTGGGGAGGAGTCTCTACATTATAAAGTGGGGTCATGCTATTGTGTGTGGGAGGGGAATGCTCTGCATTTTTATTTTGATTCCCCGAGATGTGCAGGAATTGGGAGTGACAAATTGCGATGGTATAACAAATTTGTTGGGCATGGGTCCGCTTGAATACCTTGAGGAGCTAGAAATAGTAAGATGGGAAAACTTGCAGGTGCTCTATGGAGGACAAAAAGAAGAAGTAATCGGCATCCATGACTCCCCAGTCCCCAACCCCTACCCCTCTCCTTTTCCCGAAACTAGGGTTTCGCATATAGATGGGTGTCCAAAATTGAAGTATCTCTTTGGGCTTGGGTCTAAATTCAACCTTCTGCATCTAGAAGAGATTCAAATATATTGATGTAAGGAAATGTTGGGAATAATTGTCATGCCCCGAACCCCGAGTATGCAAACATACCTTAGTAGTCAATTAAAATTGCGAAGACCCAGGATGCGTCGCCGACCCATTCTTTTTATCTTTCGATTATACACATGCGGAAGCAACATAATAATACACCAAGTCAATCAATAATAGCAGGGATAATAAAAGCACCACAACAATTTCTCACAAACTACAATTTATATACCAACACCTTAACCCGGGGAGTTCAATATATACAAGTCTACCGCAAAAAGGAGCTCTTAGGCAACCTACTCCTCAGACCCCTCCAGCTCGGGATTTGGATTCACCATGACACTGTTAGGGATGTTGATATCCATGGGGTGACCTATTTGCCCATCCACATTTCCGACAGACGATCCATCAAAACCCTGAAGTGGACCCTCTCGACCACCATTCGACTTCATAATAAATCACGCCTTGAAGTGGTGGGGAACCACATTCATGCAGCCTTCATCTACCCATACTGTCGTAACCACTAACTTGTGAAAACGGTTGGTCCCGAGGATAGGATATATAGTAGTCTCTACCTCCATATCCCAAGGGACCCTAAAACAAACCGGAGGCATCTCCATACTACGGACCTGAAAATGTTTAACCACGACGGGGTGAGATAAAAATCTTAGCGAGTTAAAATTCTTAAGCCTCGATTAGGATGCGAATTCGCCTCGAAGATGGCCTAAGCATGCGCCAAACATAAACTCACCTCGCCTTGGCACATCCCTGCACATTAGTACATCTCGCACAAGAATCATAGGATAACGTGCGTAAATAATAATCATAACACACACGATAATTTCACACACATTAATGACACACGTGTTCCAATTATTATGACCCCTCGAGCCACGGCCAGCACAAGTGTCGAGGGTCTTCCGGCGTAATCGGGCATTGTCTCGCTCCATCGGGCACAGCAACATCTAGAACCCCCGCCTAGACAGCATTCCATAAAAGAGCATCGATTCAGCCTCAACCACAACTCGGCTTTCGGACCCCTGCCAGGCATCCAATAAAATCGGGCATCGTCCCCAAACTCCCATTGGGTGACGAGTTCAATTAAATGACTACTCAAGCACATATTTAGCCAAGAGCACCATACATTGTTTTCAAATGCTTTGTTTTCAAATGATGAACTTGGCCAATTTTTTTTTTTTTATTTACAAATCCCGGTAAAATAATCATACGTGGTCACGTATTCAAAATCAACTGTCAAACTTAGTACACTCCCATTTTAAAACTCCACAGTTTTATCGAGCACATAAAATTTGGCATCCAAACCTGACACCTCACATTTTCATATTCAATTGCCTATAAAACCGAGTTTTGTAATAATAATCAATATCTACCATCAAGCAATCAATCACATAATATTGGACGTGCAAGCCATCAAAGTCACACACAATTGCATCCAAGAAAATGAGCGTAAAATTCTACGTAACGCCTAATCCGTCACTAATTACGCTAATTGCGATTAATTAATTAAATGACGATTAAAATAAATAAATTATGATTAATTAAACTAAACTCAATTAATTGACATAACCATGATTAATTAACCTAATCGTAATTACTTAAACTAATTACATTAAAATTAATCTAAACCATTCTTGTCGCGACCCGATCTCGCCGCCCTTGACTCCCTCATCGTCACAAGGAGAGAAAAGAGGGAAAGGTCGGGTTTAGGGTACTTGATCACGAGAGTTCTCTCATGGCTCGCGTTCTAAAAAGACGTCATCATCTCACCTTTTGGATCAAGCCTCTCGTGAGTTCCCTCCACGAGATCACAAGCTCTCCCAAGCTTGTACCCCGCATGACAGCAAAGTGTTGCAATCCATATCCACACTAGCGGCACACCTTAGAAGAAGGGGTCAAGTGTGGATATTGGATTTAATGGTACCTTTACCATGGTAGTCCTCTCGTCAAGCTCGCCTATAAGGATCACATCACTTCATCCTTTGGGTTACTCCGATGTCGAGTATGGGAAAACATTGTGAGTTTCATCGAAACTCATACCTCGTGTGACGGGTTGTTTGTACGGTCTAGTTGCTTATGACAACCTAAAAATATGATGGGAGTTGCCACTAGCCTTATTTTGGGGGTTGGCTAGACAATCCAATTGAGGGTTGGGAGTATTCCCTCGATTTTTACGCAACCAAATATCTAGGTTCGAGGACTTGGGTTATGCTAATATTTCTATTAGCGCATTTTCGGTACCTAAACAGTATGTTGTGTTTTCCTAACATGTTCATGTGTTTCTTTTTACATTTTTCGGGATCATTTGTCCTGAACTAAATGATCATGTGTGGTTGGTCATTTTCATTCTATTCTAGTTCTAGAAAAACAAGAAAAGAAAGTAATCAATGGAATTGAAATTGCAAGACAGTAAGTAAACAATCAAGGAAAGCAATAAATCTATCATGCAATCCTAAACAATATAAAAGAGAAACAAAATTGAAAAAGATGAGAGAAAGAGAGAAAACCGCAACTTGTCAGGTTTTATACAACAAATGAAACCTGAGACATATGTCGGGAAAATGAATAGTACATGATAATGGTCGGAATGGACATTAACCTCCACCGTCTTCGCGCTTTCTCCATCTTCGGGGTTCTAATCTAATCTTAATCTAAGAAACTTATAACTAGGTGCATACAATGGAAAGAAACAAGCATACACATCAAAATAATCAAAAACAAGATATCGTGTTAAAATCCATCATTTAAAAGAAGTGCGATACGAAAGGCAAATTTTGGGGCCTCGAGGTTGGCCTTTGTCTCTCATGCGAGGGTCCCACTAAGACACCTACTCAATCCTTTTTTTTTTTTTTTGGTGACTTATAGCAATTGTTGACCAATTGTATTCTCGCATAGCCAATAACGCTAATAAGTCTCATACTCAAGCGATCTATATGATCCTAGGGTTTTCCCTCGATATCATGCATCGATCCTACCATTCATCTAAAAATCACATACATTGCAAAAAAAATTAAACATGCATGCAGGTCTTTTGAACCTTGTTTCTCAACCAATCAAGCAAGGAAGTGAACAGTCGGCGTGTCACTTATTACCAAGGGCATGCGCCAATCACAAACACAAGCAATTTCTAATGCATGATGGGATGATATGTATGAAGGGCACATGTGATCTTTCAAAACAAAAAACATATCTCAAAATCATTCATGAAAAGTTTTGAGACAATGTGATGTCTCGGTTATGAAAGGCATTCAATTGCCAAGGCTAGCCCCGGCCTAGCATTAGAAGTCACAAGCGTCGCAGGCATTTTGAATACAATTCAAACTGTGACTTTCACGTTGTCAAAACAGGATTTTAAAAACGTTTGAAAATATTTAGGATTAAGGAGTATTTAGGCTATGGAACACATTCTATTGCCAAAGCTAACCCGGGCCTCGTATTAGAAGTCACAAGTGTCGCGGGCAATCTGAATATGGTCCAAACCATGATTTTTCCCTAAACCAAATCGAGTTTTGGAGAACAACCTTTTTAGGAATTGTTTTTTAGAAACATCACATATACCAAAACATTTTTTGAAAGATGCAATTTTAAAATGTCGGTTGTTTAACAACAAAAATCAAAGAATTTAGAACAATTTTCATGACAATGGCATGTCCTAATTTCATGCACAAACTAATCTAAAAGGTGTAACTAAACAATCACAATCATGTTTATATCAGGAAATTTCAGAACAAATGTGCAATGACAGCAAAATTGAGTAACACCCATTGACAATCTAGCTATGGAAAAATTTCCTAACATGCATGACATGATGACAAACACCTTTTGTGAAGAAATTTTTCTTGAATGAGTTACACATGAATTTACAAAAATCAGACAACAAGCAACAACACATCAGAAATTTGTCAAAACAACAGGACATTCAGCTAATGTCACGAGAATTTTTCCTATCAGAACTTGTCTAAAAATCATCATCAAATTTATACACAAGATAGCCAACATGATGAAAAACAAGTTTCATTAAGAGGCCAAGTTCAGATTTCAAATAGAAAAAATGAAACAAAAATATCAAAGTTCTGTCCAAATAGGGGTTAAATTAGGGTCCGAATTTGATCCCTTGTCCAGATTGTGATCTGGCTTTGAAAAAATGGAAAATAGTCCAAACAATGAGCAATTGACATGAAATTAGTGGCATTAGAAACTTCTAAGTGTTTCCTACATCTTCCTAGAAGAGCTCGAGTCCAAACTAAGTTAATTTGGCATCCTAAAATCAAGATCTCTAAAAGTATGCACATCAGAAATTAAGAAAACAGAACATAAGCATTCATTAGAAAACCTTAAAATCACTCAAAGAATGCCCAAGTGGCATGAATAAATCACACCGGACTTAGGATTGGATGCAATGGTAAGTTTGGATAGCCATCTAATCATAAGTCGGCATGCAAAATGTCATATAATTTAAATGACATTATGAGATGATTCATGATTCGTAATGATATGCCTGGGAATTCTAAATGTGATGAACACTTTTTGCGAGCCAATTTGATGTGCAAAATGAAACTCAAATAACATGAACTAAACACGTATGTAAACCTTACAACATACGGTTCAATCGTCAAGAAGGCATGGTCATAAGATATCCCTAGATGACTCAAATAAGCATGGGAATGTGCACATATGACAAGGTTTCATTTCAGCACTAAATTTACAAAACAAGCATGATTTCAGTCATCCTCAAGATATGCATAAATCCTACCAAAAATCTCACATATAGAGCAAATAGTGATGAAGATTTCTCGTTAAGAGATCAAAACTCAATTAAGATCATATAAATCATGGAAAAAATGGCAAAACATATCATACTATATGTCCAACACATGTTACAACAGTAACTTTTACTCTAATGCATGCAATTGATTCACATTGCCAAAGTAAAAAATTACAAAGCATACATCAATTGAACATATATATCATGTATTTCATCTTTCATGAAGGACCTAAAACCAAATAAATGCATTTATAGACTCAATTTCATCAAAACAAATCTCGGACTAATACATGATAGATTGACTTATGTTCAAATATAAGCAATTGCCGCGCCAATTTTTTCGGGTGTGAACCACCTAGGGTTTGGCTAATGGATTGTTAAGCCTAGACTTAACGCGGGTTTTCCCAAGCCCATACCAATTCGTGACTTTCGGTTCAAGTTCTTAACATACAAATTTTTTTAATTAGGAGTCGCCCCTAATCTATTTTTGGTGGGTCGATTAGAAACCCAAGTAAAGTAACGGGAGATTTACTTTACTCCTACGAACCAGAGATTTACGAGTTTGGAGACTTGGTTACACTAGAATTCTCTAACGCCCTTTCGATACCTTTCTTTTTATTTTGAAAAATGTTTGGCAAGCAGTCTGGATTGATTTTAAATTTATTTCCTTAACATGTGAGATGATCATGCGGGTACGCAATCCACCAATTTAACACCTAGATAAATAACAAATAAATTGAAAAAAAAAAAAACTTACTTGCAAGCAACGAAAGTATCTGCAATGTTAAATTAAAATCCACATCACAACCCTAGATATGGTTTCTAATTAATACACAATTTTTGTTTTGTTTTCACTTAATTAATGAAAATCATGCAATATGCAATGCAATATTAATTAAATGACCTAATTCTAATGACATGTAATTTCTAATTAAATGGGCCTAGTAAAAATACCAAATGGCATGCATCTCAATGAATCTAATCCTAATGATGTGTGTATGACATTTTTTCCTTTTTCCTAAAAGAATGCATTTTACCATAAATAATAAAACTAATTTAACCTATGACATTTTTTGTATTTTTTATGAAATTTAGAATTAAATAAAATGTGAAAATTATTTAACTAGATGAAGATTCTATTCAATTTGCATTAGGAGTTAGGTTGAGTCAAATCCTAATTTAAACTAAAATATTATCTTAACCCAAATAATCCTAGAATGCAATCTATCTAATATGCAATGACGTACAAAAGATGCCATAATCTACATGACATATGCATGATGATTTTTATGTTTTTTTATTTTTATTTTTATTTATTTTGAAATTTAAAATTGCCACATAATTAAACATGCAACTTAAATTAAACTAACATCCTAAATGAATGCATTTTTTTGGATTTTTTATTTAACAAAATAAAATTAATTCAACTAACATGACAGCAAATCAAATAAGATAGGATCGATATCCACACATTGGCGAACCATATCTCGCACGTGAGATCGGGTTGGCCAATTTTAAAATAAATCGCGAATCGAATCTCGAGCGAGAGATCGGATTGACGATTTTGCAAGCGATTGCGAGTCGGATTTCGGGCGCGAAAATTGGACTGTCAATCTCAAATTTCAGATGCAATTTCATGTCGAATCTCAATCATACATTAGAAATAATTTTACAAAAATAACATAAAAATTAAAAAGGGTAAATAGAAAAACTACCTAATTTGTTTTTCCCTTTTTCCTTTTTACACAAGGCTTGGCAGCACGTGCACAACCAAGGGCAGCCGAGCTGCAAGTGTTCGGAGCAGGGGGTGGTCGTCGGAGCTCCAGCGAAGGGCGGTAGCCGGCGTGGCGGCGGAGGTGAATCGGCGATGGCTTCACGGACAAGGGCGCTGCAGATCGGCGATGGTGGCAAAGGCGAGTTGCTGGTCACCCAGGTGAAGGTGAAGCCCGGACGGCTGCAGGGCCCGACAAAGCTGCCGCGCGAGGAAGAAGAAGATCCTGTTTTTTTTTCTTTTCCTGCTCTACTGCACGTCTCTCTCTCTCTCTCTCTCTCTCTCTCTCTCTCTCTCTCTCTCTCTGTTGTCACTGTTCTTCCTGCACTTTTTTCACTTTTTTCAGCAAAAGCAAAGACCCTTTGACTCTTACAAAACCCTAAAAACGATGGAGAATTTTTCTCTTGTCGGCTTCTATTTCTTTTTGCCGAGCAATCGAGATGAAGAAAACCCCCAATGTGGCCATGTATTCTCAATTGTGTGGCCCCCTCCCACAATTTACCGGACGTGACCCTTTTTATAAGCCCAAAAATTGTATCTTAGTGGTATATTTCACTTCTAATCGTGCTTAAGCACGATACCCCTAAATATATCGATAAAATATTTTTCGCATATTCCATCAAGAAAATTCCCCCTTTGTGCAAAAGTGCATCTCCCAGTGTATTACCTAAATATGTGAAAAATCTTAACGAAATATAACAAAAAATAAAATTTTCCTAAACTATATGCCATGTGATTATGATTTTTTTTTTTTATTTAGCAAAAAATTAACCCCAAAAATTTAGGTGTCAACAGCAATTTTGACCTACCTAAACATGTCTAAATTTTTTTAAAAACATACAGAAAATGCACAACACCTGTACGGGCAACTTTTATTGAGGAAAGTTGTTCCAAAACTCAACACAAAAATCAGCACAAAAATAGCAAAAACAGAGGTTCATTAAAACAAATATCGGAGTAATACAGGACAGACTAACCTATGTCCAGATTTAAGCACTTTTGACCTAGCTAATCATGTCCAAAAATTTTGAAAAAAATACAGAAGATGAAAAAAACTTGTACCACTAGAGACTTTCATCCAGGAAAGTTATTCCAAAAATCAGCACAAAAATAGCAAAACAGAGATTGATAAAGAGCAGATTGACCTAAGCCTAGATCCAAGTAGATCTGACCTAATTGAACACATCCAAAAATCATGAAAAAATTACAGAAGATGCATGACATGATTTGGAACAAAATTCATGAAGAAAATTTTGTCAAAAAATGCTCATAAAAGTCTGCACAAAAATAACAAAGTCAGAAGGCGGAACCGGATCAAAACAAAAGAAAAACCTAAACTACTGCAGAATTGTTAATCTTTAGAGGTGTTTTTGGAGGGCCAAATGATGGCTGTTTTGGACATGGAACCTATCATTTCGAAGCTTGGGATGTCTACTATCTAATCCTAAGAGGACTCGAGCTCAAACGAGGTCATTTCGAATCTCATTTTAGCCAAAAAAGTAACATATATAAAAGCCTACGAAAATCATAAATTAGGCTTAAAATCACAATGGTCATCCAAATCATCAACAACTCATTGCAGCATTCATACTAATCAATCTTGCTTCATCGGATTTGAGCTTCGGATCATTACGTTTTTTGCGATTTTCATCGGTTTCAATCGCAATTAGTCGGATCAAATCACAGATCATGATCGGGACTCCAAGAATGTAGATCAAGTCACTACGACTCGGATCGGGATCAATCAAACCACCGGCTCAAGAAAAATGAAAAATCGGTCCAAGAGATGAACCAAAACTTAGAGAGAGAGAGAGAGAGGGAAAGTGATATGTTTTGGTAGGGTTTTTGGAGGGAGAAATCAGAGAGAGAGGTCTAAAGAGGAGGAAATTTCGTGCAAATGAGGCATCTATCTTGAAAATAGAAGAGGTTTCACTTATATACACCCACATTAAGCGATTTTGGCCGTCGGTTCAACCCTACGGCCAAAATCTCGATCCAACGGTCAAAAATATATTTTGAAGGCTGCATTATGATCTCGAGGTATTGGGTAATTGATTTAGTGGGTATGATTTGCAAAAAAAACCCAGCCAAAATCGGGAATTGCATCAAAATGTCTAATTATAGGTTAATTTGCAATTTGACGAAATTTGAGAACCAATTTGTAAAATTTTGGGAAATTGAAGGTGTAAAAGTGAAATTGGGATTAAGAGGATTCCAGAACCGGTGGCCGGAGGCCAAGAACTGGCTGGCAATGGCCCAAACCGGCCAATCTTGCCGGCGGTTGGTCGACCTACTGACCGGGTTTGGGCCGGTTCAGCTGGATTTTGACCGGTTTGGTCCGGTTCCTACCATTCTTTCCACTTAGGACCCTTGTGGGTCAAAAATTTGTGCAATTTGACACCTAAAGGACCTATTTGAAAATGAATTTTATCATTTTTATGAAGAAATTGACTAATTAAGATACAATTAAGCTAATCAAACCTTATGAATGTGATCTCTGGGTCTTTTATTGACCTAATTGAATGATTATCATGGAAAAAAAATGAGTTGAAACCATGTGTGGCACCCCCGATTCGGCAAGGTCACCACAGATACCTATCGCTCCACCTAATGAATACTGGTTACATATCTTTGATATAAAGGAGTTTAAAGAAGGACCGAGGTCCATAGGCAATTTTTTTTTTTTTTTTTAGAGTTTAGCGCAGCTCACAGTGAAAATAAACACGAGTCTCACCATCCCTCTACTCTCTTAATGATGGTACAATGCACACCAACTACACATCGAAGGAAAACATAAGCCAAGCCACTTTTATTTACATTTTAAAGATTGACATCTTGGGTCGGTACAACCAAAAAGCCAAGACTTTTAGCTAAACTTGGCTACAGCTCAAAAGAGAGATCTCAACCCCCTACATCGATCATGTATAACCCTCCATCTACAAGTGTCGGCTATCCCAAAAGATGTTAACTCCCACTCCTCACGCGGGCCATCACACCCAATCTTGGTGCATCGGGCAGTGGCGGCGGCAACATCCCCCGTATCACTCCGTCACGGCGGACGTAGACAGACAAGAACTCCTGGATGACCGAGCCCCCAGCCAGGCCCACATCATACATCACCAGCACATGAACCCGTATGAACGTCAAACTAGGAATGGTGACATAATCAAGCTCCATACACTCGACCTCCACGTCATATGGAAGGCTGTAAAAGGTACCCCGCATGACCGGAGAGAGAGGCATCTTTCTAATTTGTAATGTTGGTCCCCAAAGGGGTGAGTACAACCACTCAGCAGGTAAAAGATCCATTAAACTACTCAATGCATCAAACAGAACAATCATGACATCATAGTAGAGTACATATCATTCATGCATCCAAGCATACTTACCTTGCAGCCATGCATATGTCATCATACCATATGTGCATACACCATCATGCACTCATCATCAAGCATCCATGCATATACCATCATGCCATAGGTGCATATACAACCATGCACTCATCATCAAGTATTCATGCATATCCATGCCTTATGTGCACATACCACCATGCACTCATTATCAAGCATTCATGCATACCCATGCCATATGTGCATATACCACTATGCACTCATCATCTAGGATTCATGCATATTCATGCGCACGATACAATCTAATTTTTTTTTTTTTTTTTTATCCTTCGAGGGATCAGTGTTTTCATCCCACAATTTACCACTCGTATCCATCTTGGCATCACGAGGAACCTCCGACACACACCTCCGGGCATCCAGCACCCCCACGCTCCGAGCATCTCGTATCCCAATTGGCATCACGGGGTATCCCCCCGGCACACACCTCCAAGGCTTCCGGCACCCCCACATTCCGGGCATCTTGAAACTCCCGAGGACATCCGGCACCCCCACATTCCGGGCATCCTGATACTCCCAGGGCATTGTCAGCTCACACCTCCGACAATCTCGTCATTTTCTCAATTTTATATTCGCGCATGTATCTCAATTTCAACATGGCATTTGATGCAATAATGACAAAGATCTCAGCCAACTTTTCATGCCATATAACATGCCATATGCAGCCAAATTAACCACTCAAAGTATTACATCACAAGGATAATTTCATTTATTTCTCAAGACACATCAATGCTTCGGATAAATCAGAATACATTCTTCTAATTGAAATTCTAGAAAAATCAGTAAATGGTATTAATAAATTCTGATTGACACCTTGTAGACAAGACCTAAAGGCAAATATCTCATCAATAACTCAATACCAAAAGAATTTCACACAAAATGGTAAGGTCCATGCATTACGGCTTTTGAAATTCGCACAATCCAGCTTGCACAGTTTTAGAAAACATCTTAATTAAATATGCAAATGACCTTCAAAAATTATGAAATTATAACGTGTAATATTCAAGACATAAAGGCAGATATTTAATGAAGAACACTACACCAAAAGATCCCCATATAATTCGGTATAGACCATGCATCACAGCACTACTATTCTAACAGTTCAACTTGCACAGTTTTTGAAATATTTTTGGTTAAATAGGCAAATGAACTTTAAAAATTACAAAATTTGAATATGTTGTAGGGAAGACATGAAGAGAGATATTTCATGCAGAACACGTTTCCAAAAGAACCTCATAAAAAATTATTTAGTCCACGCATTGCAACTTACAAGGTCCGAACACATCAGACTGCACAGTTTTAGAAACATTTTTGATTAAATACCCAAATGACCTTCAAAAATTGTGAAATTCGATTATGTGATAGCCAAGACCATAAGGTAGATACTTTATGAAAACATAAAAGTCAGATTCATCCTAGGTGATTAAATATGGACGGTTAAAACCCCTGTTCCTAGTACCGAATTTCCAAATCTAGTCATTCCAAAGAATAACGATTTCATCCACTTATACTTGTTTTTTTTGTCCCAAATTTGAGTATGTTATACTCCAAGAAGTCCTTTACAATTTTAATTTAGAGATCAAAGCCAAAATTCAACTATAACATCACATGCAAGTCACTAGAATATCCAAGGTCAAGCTGTTTTTCTCAAGAACAGTACACTAGACTAGAGCACCACTCTTATAACTTCAATTTTTCACATTCTATACATCCGAAATTGTTACCATTCAATCACACACACTAAGCACAGCATGCAAGAGTAGATCAAAGGATCCCACTTGCCTCTAGACCGAGCGAACAGCGAACACAACGGCGAGACACGGCGATGACGGACGGCGATGCACAGCCCTTCCTCCTTCCTTCTTCCCTTCTTCCTTTCTTCCTTCTCTTTCTCTCCTCTCTCTCTCGGACGAACTCTCCTCTCTCTCTCCTTCTCTCTCGCTTAAACCGGCCACTTTTCCCCTCTAATTTTCCTTCCCTCCATCATTAGCCATCATTAGTTTTGCATGGCTTGACACTTGGCCATCACCATGGGACAAATGGGGGAGGCATGCAAACCGGTCTCTCCCCCCCCCCCTTCTTCGTGTGATCGATGGCCCCTTCATGGGATTATGGGCCGGCCATTTAGGCCCATCTTAGGCCCAACACTCTTGGGCCTAAGACTCAAGCTTAAATAAATCCATAATTAACCCCTTTTTTTTAAAAAAAAATAAAAAAAAAAAACTAACTAAATCCCTATTAAATCAAAGTACTTAAATTACAAATTTAAATGGCTATAATACTTTGTAACATAGATTAATAAAGTCCAACTTATAAAATTCTTGGCCAAAAACATAATTTCATCATCAAATAAATCTGAATCTCACATGGGCATCGAACATGTTTCCAACAAAATATTCACCCATTAGGTGCTCGGCCATTAATTCTATTACACTTCTTTGGTCTAAAGACCATAACATAGATCAATGATGCGTCCATCGCCCTTCCAAAGGTTGTAAGGCATCTAGAGGTTGCCATGGAGTTTTAGGATGCCACACCATGGGTGCTTTGAATTGGACCGAAAGGGCTAAAATGGTAAAATTTGCAATTCAATGGACAAAATTGCAAATTAATCAAAATTGAACTTAATTAGTGTCACAATTGCCCTATCTAATGAGCTACTCATAGGTAAGATCACTTACCACATTCAAATTGACCTTGAATTGAAGTTCTCAAACTTAAGTAAAAAATGGATCTAGGCTTAATATTAAAATTGGACCTAGATTTACGAAATTAAACCATAGTCATGAATGGGTCAATTTTAATTTTGTCAATTGAAGCTTAATTGCTTGACTTTCTATTGCTTTGGAGGATAAAATTCTTCAAATTGATGAGTTCTTGTGTGAATTTCGCAAAATTGATCTCGAATGCAGACTTATCTTAAGAAAATGAGTGAGAAACAATCATCTGTTTGCAAGTTATGAATTATCGATTTTGGTCCCCTAATTAAGGCTCAAAACGACAATTCGTATTTTGACTCAATAAATCATAAAATTGAATGCTCAAACAGATTTCAGATAGTCCCTAAACCAAATGTTAAAGTATGAACTACATCTAATTATGACTAGAATAAAAGTAATTTCATCTTTGGTCGATTTAGAACCTAAAACTGAAAATTTCAAAACTTAAGGTTCTTAATCGAATTTTGTGAAATTTTTGACACAAAAGTCAAATTGGTATTAAAATAAATATATTTGTTTATTTTTTTAGGTCAAAGTTTGACCAAAAGTCAACCATTTGGTTGACTTTTCCTAAAATGTTGATTTTTTGATCAAATCTTTGAATTTTCAAGAAATTGATTTGAAAAAGTGAAATTAAAGCGAAGTGGAATTTTTGGGCAAAAAGTCAATTTTGACCCATGGTTGACTTTTGGTCAAAGGGTTGACCAAAAGTCAACCTTTTGACTTTTCGGGTTTTGCTTGAAAATGAGCTAAACCCTACTTTAAAATGACAATGCAAAAGAAAGAGATGAAAACGACACTTTTGGTCGAGAGACAGGGTTCTGTCTCGATTAGAAGCCTAAATCTCGATTTTTTTTATGTTTTAATAATATGTCAACTAAAAGTCAGTGTCAACAATTCTTAATCTCAATTAAACTAAACCAAATTTAATTAAGACTAAACACTATTAGTGCTAATCTTATCACCCGTAAGTGCGATTAATGGCCTAATCAACGATTAGGGAGTTAACTCATGGGTTTTCGACGGCGGCGGGCTCGCGGCAACTATGACGCGACGCCATTGAGGACTTGCCTCTCGTGGATTGAATAGGGCTCAATGGTGGCGGTGACAGCCCTTCCAAGCTCTCGACCAAGAGGGGAGGAAGGCTCGGCTTGGGCGGACGGTGGTTGCTGGTGGGCGAAGCTGGTGGCAGCGGCGGTGAGCTGGTGTGGAGCTGCGGTGTTGTGGGTTGTTGAAGCTGGCGTGATGGTGGGTGGAGCGGTGATGGCATGATGGTGCTGGCATGAAGTTGGATGCGGGGTGGGGCTGCGGTGGAGTTGCGGTTGTGGTGTGACCATGGGGGGTGATGGAGGTGCTGGTGGGTGGTGGATGCTGGCGGGTCGTGAGGTTTTGGTGGGTGCTGGGCGTGGGTGAAGATGGATGGGTGATGATGGTGGTGGAGGCGTGAGGGTGCTGGGATGAGCGAATGGTGATGGGGTGGTGTGATGAAGATGATGGTGGATGGGGGAATGATGGTGGAGCGGTGACGTGAAGGGGTGAAGAAGACGTGAGATGAAGATGAGATGGAGAGGGAAGAAGAGAAGAGAGTGGAGGGGAGGAAAAAGATGAAGATGTGAAGGAAAAAGGGAATGGGCAGAAGAGAGAGGACGGCAGCAAGGAATTTGCATGAGAGAGAGAGAAGAAATAAGCCAATCCAAAGACTTTAAGGGAAATATCCTAGAATTCAATCATCACCATGCCTCAAAAGTCCTCTAATAATATCTATAGTCTCCAAATGCTTTCTTAACTTTAATTTCCCAAAAATAAGCCTTGTTGGGTAGCAAAATCCAAATTTGTCTATCCATCCGAACTTCATTTCCTTTTTCCTTCTGTCCGAAAATCATTTTTCCGCAAAATTTCGGACTCGTTGAAAATTCGCCAAAAGATGAGACGACATCCAATAAATAAATCATGACACGCTCGAACGTTCAATTCTCGAAACCAAATTAAATTTCGTGGTTAAAATCGATCGAATGCGACTTTAGTACGACTTAATCTATCGGGTAGCTTTTAGGGGTTTTAGCACGTTTGACCCGTGGTTGATTATTTTCAATTTACGTTTGTGCATCTTCGAATCGTAAATGACCCTCGGTTGTCATATAATGGTGAGGGTTCAATTACGTATCATAAATATAATATCGATAGAAAATCAGTTTATTCATGTTCGACGCGAATATCGCAATCGTGCGGAACCACTTGCAATTTGACTACGTACTTCCATCGAATCGGCTTATAACCATTCACTAATCGATTTATAACAGTGTAGTATTGACCTTTACTTATTATTATGGTTGAGCAGTCGATTTCTGATCGAATTCTCCAGTCTATTGCATTTATATCCCTTAACGACATTACCTAATAAATTAGTTAACTCGTGAGTGATCAATTCTGAGTAAAATAATCATAAGCGCGTCGATGAACCAACCATTTCATTTATTCAAAATAGGGGCCAAACTTCGGGATGTCACAATAATAGCAGTAGTTCCATCACCATTACCACATATGCTCTCAGCCTTCCCTAGTCTACAAGTGATTTCTGTTGGGTTCTGTGACAAAATGAAGAGAGTGTTGGAATCTGAGTGGATGTCCCACTTCCCTAATTTGAGAAGTATCACGATGTTCAACTGTAAGAACATGGAGGAGATAATCAAAGGTCCTCCCCCATGCGTGCCAGTTGAAGGGATTTCTCTCGAATTTCTTGTGGTGAAAGATTGCAGTAACATGAGAAAGTTGTTATCGCATGAGTGGTTGTCCCATCTTCAAAAGCTTCAAAGTATCGAGGTTGAATGTTGCAAAGGAATGGTAGAAATGATAAGCGGAGCGGGACAAGACCAAGAAGGAAGCATAATGGCTCCTGCAAACGACACCCCTTCATCCTTCCAGCCTCCAATTTCTCTCCTAAACCTGGAGCGGTTATACATATACAATCAACCCCAGCTGAAGAGCTATGAAGTCCCAATAAGCTGTGATTCCATGAAAGATTTGAGTGTGTACAAATGCCCAGAATTGAAGGCGATTCCTTTGTGTTGGGAATAATGGATCCCCGAAAACCGGATTCGACACTAAATCGAACCCCTAAATCAATGCGGAAGACGAAGCCTGGGAAAAACCACGCATCACCGATCGTAAAGCACACCACGGATTCGAGCGTACCTTGTTAGCCACAGATTAAACACCGTCGTCAATGGAGGAAGAGAATCCGGTTGATGAAGCCTTGAAGGGAAGAAATTTGAAGCCGTATGCCTACTGTTCTTCAGGAGAGAAAACGCACGGGAGAGAAAAAGCGTACGTTGATTTCTAATCCAACAGGTGCCTTCTCTCTCTCTCTCCTCCCTTTTATACCTTCCCCCATCCACGGGCCCTATTCTCGTGGGCCGGGCCTTTTGGGCCCAGCATGGGCGGACGGGCCTTAAGCCCAATTACCAATTAAATCCATCATCTCCCACTCGCACATGGTGGTACAAAACCAACATGGGCGGACAGGCCCTACTCATCCCCATTAGAGAAAAATCCATCATAGACTCTCACTTAACATGGTGGGCCGAATAGAATCCTCTTTTCCTCTCTTCAACATTCATACCGGTGAATAATCCGTGCGACCAGCATACTTTGAGAGCTTGTTACTATACATCTGTTAGGATTATATAACAGCTCATAATGGGCATCACATCCTGAGTAGATTTAGTATGCAGTACCCTAGATCGATCGATCACATTTATATCTCCCTTGATCTCTTTTAAACAATGATATATTTATTGTATTCACAATTATGATTATCCCAAAGACAGTCATAATTGGTTAACCGGTGAATACAAAACTACAATGTGATTCTCCAAAATCGATCTTCCTCTTTCCTTCAAACTCTCAATTTCAGTTTAGCTTGCTTTTTTAGAAATGCCCCATTAGATCGAATCAAACTCATGACCATTGGCAACATCCTAAGATAGCAAACACTAAATAGAAATCTTGAGAATAAGTAAAAGTCATAAGGGGACTAAAAATTTAGGAACTCTTTTCCTCAAGAGTCTCACACGACATAAAAAGTTGAGATCAAACTTTTGTCACTCTTATTGGTCGTCTCATGCATACGTAGTATGAAATACGTATTACGGTATTAACTCCTTTCCCATGGAGCATATGTCTACACCTTTCAATACCGTACAGATGATAGTTCAGACATACCCAATGTCTAACTTGAGTTCTCTTATCTACTCATTCACAAAATTCATCAGAACTCACATCTGGCATCATAGACAGATAAAGTAAAATATGTGGGGTATTTTACTTTCGGACATCGTAAGAATTATATCCTCATCTTAACACTCAGTTAAGGCGACATACGTGTTTTAAGCTTGAGCTCGATTATCACCTAGATAATAAGCTTAAAAACAGTCTCATCTCTATTTATCACACAAGAAATGAGGCGATTACCCATGTGAGTGGGCTAATCTTATATCTGTCCGACATACTTCTCAAATTAAAGTAATGCACTGAGCATTAAGATGCATAAAGATCACACAAAGATTCATAGGCATTAATGATGAAAACACAAATTCATCAAATTGTGAACACTTAGGGAAATTGGAATATTCAGTACATCAGCCTCTACGCAACTCTAGAGATTTCATATAGCCACAAAACACATCTCTAGGTATTGGCTTTGTCATAGGATCTGCTACCATTCTATGCGTAGTATGTACTCTAAGTTCACATCTTTTCGTGCAACCATATACTTTACAAAGTTATACTTGGTATCTATATGTTTGATCTTGCCATGATATTTTGGATCTTTGGTGTACACTTTTGCTGCTTGGCTATCATCGTTAACCAATAACGAATCTGCAGCACTTCCAATAACACCTAAATGATCCAATAATCTCTTAAGCCAAACATCTTTTTATACTGCTGCTGATAATGCCACGAACTCAAATTCTATCGTGGACAAGGCTATACATGTTTGTTTCTTACTGCTCCAACATATGGTACCATTATTCGGTAAGAAAACAAACTCAGAGGTAGATTTCCTTTCATTTAAATCTCCTCTCCAATCAGTATCAGAATAGCCTTTGAGTTACAGATCCCTTTTCCTTAATGACTCAGCGTATAATCAGCAGTCCCATTTAGATACCTCAGTATTCTCTTAACGGCCTTCCAATATGCTTGACCTTGGATTGGATTAGTAACTACTCACCATTCCAACTGCAAAAACATATGTCAGGTCTTGTACACATCATAGCGTACATCAAGCTTCCAACAGCACTAGCATAAGGAACATGTTTCATTTGTTCCTTCTCTTGTGGAGTCCTTGGACACAGTCTATGGCTCAACCCTTCACCTTTTGTAATAGGAGTGTCTATGGGTTTGCAATCTTGAAATCTTAATTCCAAGAATGTATGCAACATCACCAATGTCTTTTATATCAAAGTTGGAAGATAACAAATTCTTCACAGCATTAACATAACTCCTTATTACTTCCGACAATTAGTATATCATCAACAAATAATGATATGATCACAAATTGATCTTTGGATCTTTTGATATATACACAATGATCCTCATCTATCATTGTAAAGTCATATGCCATTATGACATTATGAAAACGTATATACCATTGTCTCGATGACTGCTTAAGGCCATATATCGACCCCTAAAGTCGACATACATTTTCTTCTTGGCCTTTCACTATGAAACCAGCAGGTTGTTCCATATATGTTTCTTCCTCTAATTCTCCATTGAGGAAAGCAGTCTTTACATCCATCTGATATAACTCAAGATCCATACTAATCATTATTGCCAGAATAATGCGAATCTAGGTAAATCTCACTACAGGAGAAAATGTATCTTCATCATCAATTCATTCCTGTTGATTATACCCTTTCGCCACAAGGTGAGCCTTATGCCTTTCTATCGAGCCATCAGCCTTTTGATTTATTTTGAGAACCTACTTGTTCCCAATAGCTTTGCGTCCTTTTGAAAGATCAACCAGTTCCCAGACTTGGTTTGATTTCACTGACTCCATTTCCTCTTCCATTGCATGAATCCATTTTTCCTTATTAGGGCAATTTAGAGCCTCATTAATATTTCTTGGCTCATCCTCATCTTGCGGAGCAATCATAAAAGTTTTCCCTTCAATGTCAAAACGTTGACGGGGAATACTTTGGCGACTTGTTCACCAAATGGGAGATTGTACACTTAGCACATCATTTCCTATTATGCTCCCACTTGGATTAGATAATGATGATGTTGTCTCAACATGTGGTTGTAATTGAGAATGAATTGAATTGAATTCATCACTTCTCATATTACTCCCACTTGGACGAACTCCACTAATATCATTATCTTGATCCAAGGTTTCAAATAGGGATTAATCTTCCCCTATTTCGCCATTCTTAGGAAATTCATCCACTAAGAATGTGACATCTCGTGATTCAAATTCAGTTATACTCCCACTTTCCTGCTCACCTATGAACACATACCCTTTCGAGTGGTCGGAGTATCTCATTAAAATACTCTTATTTCCTTTGGGACCTAATTTCCCAAAGTTGTGAGAGGACTCATTAGTATAGGCAGCACAACCTCATGGCTTAAGAAAACTTAAGGCCGGTTTTCTACCTATCCATAACTTATATGGAGTGGAAGTAACTAATTTAGAAGGCACTCGGTTAAGTATATAGGCTACAGTTAACAACGCATCACTCCAAAAAGTGATAGGTAAGTTAGCATGCGCCATCGTGGACCTAACCATTTCCAGTAGGGTTCTGTTTCTTCTCTCTTCAACACCATTTTTGTTGAGGAGTATATGGAATAGACAACTATCTTTCTATTCCTTTTTCATCACATAATTTTCTGAACTCATCAGATAAATATTCTCAATCTCGATCGGATCTTAATACTTTTATTTTCTTGTCTAATTGATTTTCTACTAAGGTCATAAACCTTTTGAAACAACTTATGCTTCAGATTTATGAGAAGTCAAATAGACATATCCGAATCGAGTAGAATCATATATAAAAGTGATGAAATAAACAGCCCCTTGCCTTCCTCTCACATTCATTGAATCACAGACGTCAGAATTGATTAAATGCTGAGGAAATTCAGCTCTTTTATCTTTTCAAATGGTTTCCTTGCCGTTTTCCCTTCTAGGCAATGCTCACATATTGGCAAATCGACTTTTTCAATATTGCCCAACAAGCCCTCTTTGGCTAGTCTGTTCATACGTTGTTGGCCGATATGACCAAGTCCAGCATGCCACCATATTCACATCATTATCATATAAAGTAGAAGACGTGAAACAAGGGAATAACATATTGACATCACCACAGTCAACATTTAGTACAATAAAACCATCTAGTGACCAAAATCATAGTAGTTTGTATCCAAATACAAATCTACACATCTATTATGGAAGTTCATACTAAAACCAAGCTTAACCAACATCAAAACAGACACTAAATTTCGACGAATCTCCGGAGCATATAGGACATCATGTAGGAACAAGGTGCGTCCACCACGCATGTTCAATTGGCAGGTGCCAATCCCTTTAACTTCAACTCTGAAATTATTTCCCACATAGATCCACATAGTTCCAGTTGGTATCGTCGGAATTTCATGAAGGATCCTCTATCCTTCCTTACATGGTCTGTCGTATCTGAATCTACAGTCCACCAAGGATTGGATTCAGCCAATAATACAGAACTTGGCACATAAGCAAAGTTCTCAAATGTACAGGAGGTGTATACCTTCTTTAGCTCACAACAGTCGCGAGCTAAGTGACCTCTCTTGTCACAATTGTAACACCTCACCCTTGACATTTTCTTCACTTGAGGACGTTTTCCTCTCTTGTGTTGGTTAACTCTTGATTTCTTGCAACAAGGACTTAATCCTTTGCATTCTCACATATTGAACGAATCAATACGCTTGCGCTTAGAGCACAAAACCCTTTCTGAGCTAGAACCAGCATTGCAAATATCTATTATCGACTCAAATGCCGATAGGCAGTCCTCTACTAGCTCAAGGTGGCGCACGACACCCTCAAGATCTTCCATAATATGGTCAAGAGCTTCTAGTGCTTCTTGCTTTTCCAGCACATATTGAATCTTCATATTCAATATTTCACAATTGTTGCCGTTCATATCAGCAATTACGATCTTAGTTGCTTAAACTATCGATCTGAACACATCAGACATATATGCACGAACAATTAATGCCTATCTCTTATGCATCTACTTTTGCACAGACCCATCATATCAATAAACAATTTTAAGTAAGGTTTCAGAATCAAAAGGTCACTATGTGTCCAATCATCCTCCAAAAAATCCTCACTCAAAATTATTATTAATATAATTGTCATATGCAAATCAATTCTATGAAGCTACAAAAGCTCCTAAAACTACCCACAGCTAATTACCCACAGCAACCAGCAGTAATAGAAAGCAAACAATAATTTATATTCAACAGAATAATCATGCTTTCAACATAATACAACTAACATATTACACTAAGCAATATATACAGAGGAAACATATCAACATGAAAAGAGATATTTACATCCATAAAAAAAATCTCAAAATTAATTTATCGGTCAAAATATCTGAGAAAAACTGAAGGCACATTTGCCAACCATGGAAAAACTTTTGGAGAGCTTTCATGTTTCATGTCGCCACCAAGGCGCATTTACTCTGCGCCCTATGGCGCTTAAACTAAGGGTTGAAGTTTTGGCCAACTCAATCCTATAGTACTCTCTTACAAAAGCTTCCACTAGCCTCATATAATCCGGAACCACGTTGACCTCCCATAGCCGATCTAACACTGCTTGCCATTCAGGTGGAAGAGTGTTCATCATAGCCGGCACCTTCTCAAAATCCGGCATAAGATAATCATTCCAGATGATTTTCTGTATCATCTGATTGACCTTGACCATATGTGATACTAAATCACCGTCATGCCACCGATAATTAGCTAAATCTGATATCAGCCTTTTAAGTCTTGCATTTCCCTCGTCCGTTCTTGGGATTGCAGGTATCCATGCATGACGCATCATAGTTCCTGCAACAAATGCAGAACTCATAACTCTTGTTGCTTTAGGATATTAGTTTCTTCATATTTTTCATGGTATCAAAGCTGTCAATTTGTGAAAGCATCATAACCATGAGTTTTGATCTAAGTTTCTCAATAGAATTGAGTCCCGCAACTCTCGCTGCCATTAACAGCTCAATTCCATTAACTAGAAATCTCATGGGGTCATCATGTTGTCCAAATCTTGGGATGAAATTCACTGGGGACAACTATGTGGTGTGGAAATATCAAATCCTCCCCTTCCTTCAAGCAAAAAAATTGATTACAATCATCGATGGAACATTGCCATGTCCTCCACAACAGATTACTGAAACCAATATAGATGGTTCTTCCCGTATTGAGCCCAATCCCAAATATGATAATTGGTATACACAAGACCAAATGGCTCTCGGGTGGATTTTAAGCATGACAGCCGATTCAATTGTAGGTCAATTATCTAATTTAAGCACCTCTCATGCCATGTGGAATTTCTTTTCTACATCTTTTGCTGCCCAAATCAGTGCGCTAGCTACCCAATTGCGGTTGCAACTTCAGACGATGCAGAAAGTTAATCAAACTATGACTGAATTTCTTCAACAGACTACTTTTATATCTGATCAATTGGCCTCCATTGGTGAGATCATCTCACCACAAGAATACCGAATGCATATCTTCTGAGGCTTAGGAGTTGAGTTAGCTGTTGCAATTTCGGTTCACACTCAGCATTAACAAATGACTAGTCTTTTCATGGCCTTCTCTTGGCTCATGAAGCACTATTAGAGCTCCAAGAACCACAAACCACCCAACTAGCTGCCTTTGTCGCGCGCAATACTAGCTTGGGCCAAAATTCCAATTCACAGCGTGGCCCCACTTTCAATTTCAACAGCCCCAACTCAAATACAGGGTAGCAGAGGAATTTTATGTTGGGGTTTCATGAATCATATATAGGTAAAATTAATAAAAAGAACATAGCGGAAACAAAAATGATATATTTTATACATGATTCTCCAAAGGTGTTGTTTGTGCGTTTTAATCAAAAATCTATATATAAAAGGGGAGTTAAACAAATTACCTCTTGAAGCACGCTTTATACAAATTGGTGTGAATATTCTATAGTTCGAGCCCCATAAACGTCGGACCTCTAGTTTAGATACACCAACAATGGACATCGAACAGAAGAGAGAACTTTCGGATAATCACCACTATGATCGTGTTAGCAATCTCGTAAAGACAATCCGCCGTATCCTTGATGTTTTTAGTCACGGCCCGAACGAGAGAGAGAATCCCTCTTTTTCTCTCGTCTAAAAAACACAACACACACACTTTACTCTATTTTCAGCAGCCGTTTGTTATGTCCCAAAAGTAATTTATATTTATATATATATATATACACATGCTTGAATTAGCAATAGTTGCTGATTGAGGGACGATCAACAACCGTTGCTGATCATCCGCTCATGCACGAACAATCGTGCATGAGCGGTTGCTCATGCACTACTTCGTGCATGATGGCCGGTGGTTGCCGACCATCCAAGTTTCATGCATGTGCTTCGTGCACATGCACGAAGCTTTAAATATTATTATTTTTTATTAGTTATTAAAAAGGCAACACACATATCATATGCGTTGCAAATGGTCACCAAGAATTGCTGACCATTTGCACATTAATTAATTAATTAATTAATTAATTAACTAATAATTAATTAATTAATCAATCCCTTTTAAAAATAAAAAGAACATAATCTTTATATGTACATTTGGGAATACATTAACACATATTCACTTTGGGCAGGTATGTGCATCATTTGCAAATAGGCTCGTGACTATAATATAAATTAAATTAAATCTCATTTCATTTAATTTCAAGTTGACACAATTCGATTGCAGTAATTGCAAACACATTTGCAACATTATTTCTCTCTTGTTCCACGTTATCCTAATTGTTTATGGTGTGTGACATCCTAAGGTTCATCACTAAGCTGGTAGTAAAACTTGTACTTACACATTAGTACTCCCAAAAGAATTAATTGTCCCGATTAATCTTTGGATCCTACAAGCCATAATTGACATCTAGCAATATGTCATGGCTACCCAGATAGTGTGAATGTTTTAAGAACATAATGAACCTATCAGTTTTGGCTACAATGTAATTCAATCCCTCTGTCTTACTATATCCCGATCAAACAAAGATCATGTAATATTTATCAAGTCACCAATTCGATCATATGCACAAATCTAATTGACATGCATTTTATTCAAGACATAAACAATTTATTCTCAGTTACAACCCTGACCGAGGATTTCAATGCATTGTCATAATTAGATCACATAGGACATCATTTATTATATATTGTATGTAATAAGGAGACAGATTCCATATTGCGCACACGTGCAACTTCGTATATGAACAAAATATGATCATCAGGTACAAAAATGAATCAACGACTCGACATTACGTGCACCTATGAACCATAGTGGTTCGACACACAAGTTAACATTGTGCCTCAGGTCTAAGGATTATTTACACAAGACCAAAGCATGAACAATAGATATTGACCATGCTAAAAGCTTCCATGTCGCTAATCGTTCCATATGCATCAGGTTCAATGAACTTGTCTAATACAAATACTTGTGTTCTTAAGTCAGGCATCACAATATCTAATGGTGAATTTATGAACATACCGGTTTCAACAGGATTATTAATATCCACTCAATAATCCATCGACCGGGAATGATTTAAAGATTCAGTCTATTTATGAACCCGTCACATATATTCTTAACATCTCAAGAATAAGTCTAGTTGGAACTGATCTTATGGAATCATTCATAAATATAAAATAATTGGACAAATGAATGAATACGTCATCGCCATTAATTAAATAATAATAATAATAGTACAAGTGAAATCCCTAAAATGTAACTATTACATAGCAGCTTTAGGGCATACATCCAACAATCTCCCACTTGCACTAAAGCCAACTTGTCTTGTACCTCATATCCATTTTGTCAATATGCCTCTGAAAAGAAGACTGAGGTAAGGCCTTAGTAAAGGGATCTGCCACAATTTCAGCCGAGGCAATTGTTTGCAAGGCGATACCACCTCTCCCAACAATTTCTCTGATAAGATGGAAGCATCTCTCAATGTGCTTGGACTTCTGGTGAGACCTTAGTTCCTTAGCTTGAGTTATCACCCCATTGTTGTCACAAAACAATGTAATCGGTTGCTCAATTGAAGGAACGACTCCAGGTTCAGAAATAAACTTCTTCATCCAAGCGACTTCCTTTGCTTCTTCAGAAGCGGCTACATACTTTGCCTCAGTAGTGGAATCGGTAGTTATGCTTTGTTTGGTACTTTTCCAACTAACTACGCCACCATTGAATGTAAAGACAAACCCAAACGTGGACTCATAATCATTAGGATCCGATTGAAAATCGGAATCAGTATAAGCTATAACTTTAAATTCTCCTTCTCCATATATCAAGAATAGATCCTTAGTCCTTCGCAAGTACTTAAGAATATTCTTGATTGCTATCCAATACTCTTCTCTTGGATCAGACTGATATCTGCTAGTACTACTTACAACATGTGCAATATCAGGTCTAGTACATAACATAGCATATATTATGCTTCCAATAGCAGATGCATATGGTATCTTTGCCATCCGCTCTCTTTTTTCAAGAGTGTTGGGACACATCGCTTTAGAAAGACGGATCCCTTGCCTAAAAGGCAATAATCCTCTTTAGGAACATTGCATGTTAAAATGTGTTAACACTTTGTCTATGAAGGTAAATTGTGAAAGGCTAATCAATCGTCTTGATCTATCTCTATAAATCTTGGTACCTAAAATGTAGGTTGCCTCTCCAAAATCTTTCATGGAGAATTTCTGTGATAAGAATAGTTTTATCGATGACATCATTGATACATCATTTCCAATCAAAAGTATATCATCGATATACAAAACTAGAAATGCAATTACACTCCCATTGATCTTCTTGTATGCACAAGGTTCATCCGAATTTTTGATGAAGCCAAATGATTTGACTACCTCATCAAAATGGATATTCCAACTTTTTTAGGCTTGTTTGAGTCCATAAATGGATCTCTTAAGCTTACACACCTTCCGTTTTTCACTATTGTATTCTAAACCTCGTGGCTGTTCCATATAGATGTTCTCCTCGAGAAAACTATTTAAAAAAACCGTTTTGACATCCATTTGGAATATCTTATACTATGGGTGTGCAGTTATAGCCAACATAATCTGAATGGATTTTAGCATAGCCACAGGTGAGAAAGTTTTATTATAATCAATTCATTCTTTCTGACGATATCCTTTCGCCACTAGCCATGCTTTGTAAGTTCCAATTTGACCTTCAACATTCATCTTCCTCTTAAGAATCCATTTACAGCCAATTGGTATAATACAATCAGGCAAGTCAAATAAGGTCCAAACTTCATTGGAATACATTGAATCCATTTCAGATTTCATGGCTTCTAGCCATTTACCAGAATCAATGTCCGACATCGCCTCATGCGTTTTAGGATCATTAGGTTGATCACTATCATTCACAATGAATAATGGTTCAATATGATCAACCAAGTGTCTATAATGAGCAGGTGGGCGAGACGTTCTCGCACTTCTCATAAGAGGTTGTGTATCAAAAGCTCCCACTGAATCAAAGATTGGTATCTGCACTCGGTTGTTTGGTAATTCATTATTTTCTTCTTGTAAGACTATTTTCCGCCTAGCACCACCTTCTTAGACGAACTGATTCTCTTGAAAAGAAGCGTGCTTGCTCACCAAAATTCTTTGGTTTAGATGAAAATAGAAATAATATCCAAGAGTTTGCTTTGAATATCCAATTAAGCGATCTTGTTCAGATCTTGCCTCCAATTTTTCCATTTTCAGCTTTTTTACAAAAGCTAGACAATCCCAAATCTTAATATGATTAAGACTAGGTTTCCTACTATGTCATATCTCATAGGGCCTAGTTGTAACAGATTTGGACGACACTCTGTTCATTATATATATAGCTATCTCAAGGGCATATCCCCAAAGGGATATTGACAAATCGGTGTAACTCATCATAGATCACACCATATCTAATAAAGTATGATTTATTCGTTTAGATACACCATTATATTCTGGAGTTCTAGGAGGTGCCCATTGTGATAAAATGCTATTTTCTTTAAGATAGTCCAAGAATTCAGTACTAAAATATTCACCTCCTCGATCTGATCGAAGAGCCTGAATACATTTTCCTATTTGTTTCTCAACTTCAGCCTTCAATTCCTTGAACTTTTCAAATGATTCAAATTTATACTTCATTAGGTATAGATAACCATACCGTGACTGATCATCGGTGAAGGTAATGAAGTAATTATAACCAACTCTAGCAGTTTCATTAATTGGTTCACATACATCTGTATGTATTAATCCTAATATGTCAACAGCTCATGCACTATATCCTACAAAGGGCGCTTTGGTCATTTTTCTTAGAAGACATGCCTCACAAGTCGAGTATGACTCAAAATTTGATGGATCAATGTACCCATCATTACTCAACTTGTTAATTTTGTCTTCTCCAATATGACTTAATCGGAGATGCCAAACATATTTTTTATTTGGACTATCTCTAGGGCATTTAGTAGTTATGGCATTTATATCAATTCTATTTTGCTTATTGACGTCGGTAATCGCATTATCGGACATTGTAATGATATAAAGATTATTGGTTAATAAGCTAGAACCAACACATCTTCTATTATGATAAATAGAACATACATCATCAGCAAAAGAAAATTCATAATTCTCTTTACCCAAACGAGGTATAGAGATGATGTTCCGAATAACATTCTTATAATGCAAACAGTTCTTTAAAATCAATACATGTCCATAAGGCAAACATAAACGAAAAGTCTCTATAGCTAACGCAGCAACTCTTGCTCCATTGGCAAATGTTAGGCAATCTCATTTCGCCCTAGCATCCCGCTTGTTTCCAGATTCTGCACAGACATGCAAATATGTGAAGTTGCAGCAGAATTTAGAACCCATGAGCTGGATTCAACACTAACCATAAGATTAGTTTCAATAAGCATAGATACCATACCTTCATAAGGTTGGTCTTTGGGCTTGACCTTCAAGCTCGCGAGGTACTTCTTACAGTTCCTCCTCCACTGCCCCTTAACACCACAGTAATGACATTTACCTTTATCAATCTTGGGTTTTTAGTTGCACAATAGGTTTGACAGGCCTCTTCCATTTCTTTTCCTTTAAAATAGTCTTACCCCTTGAAGAAGAAGAAGCCTTAGCCATAGCCACTACATTTGGTCTCGTGTTGTGCATTTCCTTCTCATAAACTACCGGCATGCTATGTAACTCAGCGAGAGTTTTCTCCATCTTATGCATATGGAAGTTTTGGACAAAACCAGAGAAGGAATCGGGTAAAAATTGGAGGATCAAATCCACATCTAATTTATTGTCCATAACGAGATTCAGCCTAGCCAATTATTCAATGTGCCAGATCATTTTCAAAGCATGATCATTAACCGATGATCCTTTAGCCATCCTCATACGATACAATGCCTTAGATATCTCATATCTAAAGGTTCAACCATTCTCATCAAAATATTTCTTTAAGTGCAAAATGATCGACGTAGCATCTTCCATAAATTCATACTTTTTCTGTAATTCATTATTCATTGAAGCAATCATATATAACCTAACTTCTAAGTCATCGTCACGCCACTTATCATAAGTGACATGCTCCTCTTGGGTCCCACCCTTAGGAAATGAGGTTGGCATCTTTTCATCGAGCACATACCCATTTTTTTTTCTGAATTGAGAATAATTTTCAAATTCCTCACCTAGTTAGTGAAATTGGGTCCAGTCAAACAATTCTTGTCAAGTATAGAAGCGAGTGGGTTTGTGGTCACCATTTTCAGAATAATAATATATCTGTTGCAGAAAATAAATTGTTAGCCATTGTATCTTTCAAAATAACTATTTCATTTTGGCCTTTAAATGAAATAGATCCTCCCACTAAATTTATATTCGAATCCCATACTCCTTAAGATGGGAAGTGGTAATCTTTGTTGGGTAAAGATTACTAATGGGGATTGGAGTCCCACTAGCCCAAAGCCCACCTCACCTAGCAAATATTGGTGTTCTATGAACTTAGTAAGTGAACCAACTTGTTCAACGCATCATATGCGAGTCGCAATCATAACTTCGGCCTCTAGACCATGAAAGTCTCACCTAACAGTTATTAGCATCATGATCATAGTTAAGTCTCACCCATCGTCTTATGCAAGTATTGAAGGCACAAACGATTCCCTCACCTGACAATTATTCGAAATCATTTGGCTCCAACCCCACAGCATCACATGCATAATGGAGTGGTCCAATATTATGAATGGTAATTAACCCCTCTGTATCCATAGCCGGTTAGTTAACCACTATAATATTGGATCAAACCATGAAGATGGAAGGCCACGAGTTCGAAACCCGTTTCGACTTAATATTATTAATAAGGAGATTTGTGCCGTTATTAGCGGTCTCACTTTGCACATTAGCTAGTTTAACATGCATGACAACATAAACACAATAAATAAATAGATATCACATAAATATCTATCCTACGTGGTGATCATGGAATTATGGTTCAATGGGTCTCGAGCCAAAGAGACCCATTTAGCCATTTTAATGTTTTAATAATAGGGCCCTGTTCTTCACTTCTTCTTCAATCTTTGAACTCTTCAAAGACCAGGCCCATAGAGCTCTCCGGCTTAATGGCTCCTCCAATGGCTCCTCTCGAACTCATTGTATTTACATCAACAATTGATATAATAAACTATGTTAAAATTACATTTCATGAAAAATTAAAATAAAATAAAAGGAAGGACACTGCCTCCATTTAATAATTACATCCGCAAAAGGAATACCTGTAATCATCATGCATTCATCCATACAACAATCATAATTGTGGCATCCTAGAATTTCATGACAACCTCTAGATATGCTATGAACCATGGATAGGTGATGGAAGCGCCATCGGATTATGTTATGGTCATTAGTTTAATAAAATAGACTAAGGTCGAGCATTTCAATGTGTTGGAGAAATCTCTTGAAGTGTTTTGAAGCTGACAAAACGTTTCTTCAGTCTAGTCTGAAGGATTGCAAACTCTGATATTTAAAGTCTGAAGACCTTCGGACAGCCAAACTCAAGATTCAAAGTCTATCCTCATTGACAGTCTCTAATCCGTTGAATAAAGGTTATCCAGATCTGTGATTCGTTAAGGGGATGACCTTATCAACTGGAGAAGATCTCGTGGCTGGAGAAGACATAATGGAATCCTTAATTGATCGAAGATTGACTCGATGATTGGAAATCCGATGATTGTTTGGTTATTCTTGGAAGATTCTACTTATGGAAACCGAGATCCTGATTGTATGGGCGAACAAGATTGATGGGCTATCGACACGTTCCTTTAATAGCTTGAATAATCTTCTTAATTGATTCCGTCCAACGGGTAGATTGGAGAAATTCATTTGGTAAGTGCCAACGGGTATGATGGCATGAAGGAGTATATAAAGAAGATGTCCTAAGTTGTTGAAGAAGTGCGTGATAGAAAAATTCCAAAGTCTGAAAGCTTCTTGTTGTTTAGACAATTTCTTTGAGCGAATCATTGTATTAAAAAGAGAGTCCATATTCGTAAGAGACCTTGAGGAGGTGTAGTAGAACATCTACACTGTGGAATCAAGGAAGTGTTGTGGTGTAACTTTTCTTTTGTTCATAGTGGAATCCAGCCAGTAGGCTGTCAGTGCGGAAGAGTGGACGTAGGCTTGGAATAAGCCAAACCACTATAAACCTTGTGTTTAATCTTCTCTTCCTTACTCTCTTTACTTTGTTCGTATTTCATTTTGAATTTCCTTCTATCGTTTGCCAAGTATCGCTTCCGTATCTCAATAAATTGTTTATACACCTATTCACCCCCCTCTAGGTGCTCATACTAGCTATCTCAATTAGTATCAGAGCTTGTGTGCTCACTTTGTTTGAAGTGTTTTACTTTAGAGTAAAACATCCATGGCTAGTATGTTGGCTCCACGGTTGGTAGAAGGGCAAAGCAACACGAGACCGCCTTACTTTGATGGAAAGGACTACAACATATGGAAGAACAAGATGAAGGCGTTTTTAAGATCAAAGGATCCTCTGGAATGGGACGTTGTAGAAAAAGGAATCATTCCTAAAGCTGCATCTATCTCAGAAAGAGGAAAGGACACTTTGTTGAGTCCGGTGAAATGAGTCGAGGAGGAGATAATCAAGAGAGGGCTCTTGATGCAAAAGCAATTTATTCTTTATATTGTGCTTTATCACCTACTAAATATAATGAGAATATCTTCTTGTGATACAGCCAAAGAAGTATGGGATAGATTACACATTACTTATGAAGGAACCGATCGAGTGAAAGAGACCAGAGTCAATATACTCATTTGTCAATACGAAGCCTTCAGGATGAAATTGGGAGAATCAATAACTGAAATGTTTAGTCGTTTTACAGAAATCGTGAATGGTCTTGAAAATCAAGGTCAACCAATTTCTGATCCCATGAAAGTGAACAAGCTACTGTGTGGACTTTCCAAGGATTGGAATCACATAAAGACTTCAATCAGAGAGACTCAAAGAATCATGCCATTGTCCGTTGATGAGTTGGTTGGGACCCTTCAATCTTATGAAGTTGAACGAATCAATGAAGACGAAGATCCTAAAGGTAAGAAATCTATTGCATTAAAATCTAATGATGATTCTGATGTAACAGATTCTGAAGACAACATGGATGATGAAGAACTTGCTCTCATGATAAGAAGATTCAGAAAGCTAAATAGAAAGGGAAGAAGATTCAATGGAAAGAAACAAAGTTTTCAAAAGCAACAGATCAAGTCTGCTGAAGATGATGAATCAAACAAAGATATAGTCTGCTTTGAATGTAAGAAAAAGGGACACATCAGACCCAATTGTTCTCTTCTAAAGAAGAAGAAAGGAAAATCTGAAAAATACCGAAAAGCTCTCAAAGCAGAAACCTGGAGTGATACGGAGTGTGAAGATAGTGATGATGATTATGCCAACATATGTCTAATGGCACAATCCGATTCAAAATCAAACTCCGAGACCGATTTGATTCGAAAATGAATTCGAGGTAAGTAACTTCAAAATCCCTATGAAAGTTTCAAAATACATTGATGAATTATGTTTTAGTCTTAAGACTTCTCTTAAAAAATTTCGAACCGAAAAGGAAAATTCTGCTTTAAAACATCAAGAGAATATTTTAGAAGAAAAAGTGAAATGCTTAGACCAAAATGTTTCCTCTCTCAATGAAAGTAAAGATAATCTTTTAAAAGAAAATGTATTTTTGAAAAATGACATTTCAAATATTTCCAAAAGATTTTCTCTGGGATCCGAGAAACTTGAAAAATACTTTCTGTTCAAAGGCCTTATTTCAATAAATTTGGTTTGGGAATGACCGCTGAAACTATTCCTTTAATTGATTTTCCTAAAATAAAAGAAAGAATAAAACAAAGACCCACAAAAATGCTTACAAAAATCATTTTGAAAGGATCTTTGTAAAACCAAAGAGGTCGCAATGCTCTTAAATGTTCAAAATGCAATAGTGCGAGATCATTTTGAGAAAGAATGTCCTATGGTATGGAGACCTGTCAATAAAGTCTGAGCAAAAACCATATATCAAACAAACTCAAAAGGACCCAAGAAAATATGGGTACCAAAGAAAGTTTGAGTCTTTTTTTTAAATGCAGGTCACTATCAAGAAAAAGGTGAAATGGTACCTGGATAGTGGATGCTCAAGACACATGACAGGAGATTCAAATTGTTTCATAAAGCTTATTCAAGTGAATGGTGGAAAAGTCTCATTTGGAGGAAACAGTAAAGGAAAAATAGTAGGCTTTGGAACTGTAAAGATTGGGAACCTCACAATAAGCAATGTTTCTTTAGTTTAAGGTCTTAATTACAATCTGCTCAGTGTCAGTCAGCTGTGCGATGCCGGTTTTAGGATCAACTTTCAAGAGGGTATTTGTTCAAAAACCAGTAAAGACTCTACTCAGTCATTTATGGGTCGAAGACATGGAAATATCTACCTCTTGGACTTAAAACCAGAAGAGTCGCAATGTTTAATCTCAATCCAAGACGAAGCGAGCATGTGGCACAGAAAGCTCGGGCATATTAATATGAAGCAGATAGCCAAGATCTCAGCAAAGAAGCTTGTTCGTGGACTACCCAATTTATCATATCAAAAGTCTGATCTATGTACACCGTGCATATTGGGAAAACAGGTAAGAAATTCCTTCAAATCAATAAATCAAGTTTCCACTAACCGTGTACTGCAGCTCTTGCATATGGATCTCTTTGGACCAACAAGAACACAGAGCATTGGAGGTAAGAAATATTGCCTAGTAATTGTGGATGATTACTCACGATTTACTTGGGTATATTTCTTAGCAAGTAAGTCTGAAACTTTCTCTTACTTTGAAAAATTTGCTAAGATGGTTCAAAATGAAAAGGGATATGCTATTTCAAGTATAAAAACAGATCATAGAGGTGAATTTGAAAATCAAGATTTTGCTAAATTTTGTGAAGAATCTGGTTTTCAGCATTTATTCTCTTCTCCATACACTCCAGAGCAAAACGGAGTTGTGGAAAGGAAGAATAGATCTCTTCAAGAAATGGCTAGAACTCTCTTAATTGAAAGTAATATCTCTTTACGATTTTGGACTGAAGCAGTTTCAACATCATGTTATATTATCAATAGAGTTTTTCTAAGACCTATTCTAGAAAAAAACCCCTATGAACTATTTAAAGAAAAGAAGCCTATTGTTTCATATTTTCATGTATTTGGATGCAAATGTTTCATACTGAAAAATGCAAATGATCGACTTGGTAAGTTTGAAGAAAAGTCAGATGAAGGCATCTTCCTTGGATATTCAACCACAAGCAAGGCATACAGAGTCTACAATAAGAAGACTCAAGTAGTGGAAGAATCAATGAATGTCAAATTCCAAGATTCCGCACAAAATGAATCCATTCAGACTCATCTCGAAGAGGCTGAACTTGCTCCAGACTCTACAAAGTCTAAATCTCAAGAAGCAGCTCAAACTTTGAAGGACTTGCAACAAGTGACCGTTGAAGAATCTAGTGAAGGAAGTAACCATCAATCTGATACATTAATCAGCAACTGGAAACATAAGTCTAGTCATCCCAAAGATCTTATTATTGGCGATTTCAATGACGGAATTCGCACAAGATCCAAAAGGCGAGAAGAGTCTAGTGCTGTGGCTCTTATTTCTGAAACATAACCCAAAAGCATAGAAGAAACTTTATCCGATGAAAGCTGGATTGAAGCTATGCAAGAAGAACTCAGACAATTCAGAATTAATGATGTCTGGGAACTGACTTCAAAACCAAAAGGTAAATCTGTCATTGGAGCTAAATGGGTATTCAGAAACAAGATGGACGAAAAAGGCAAGGTAGTCAAAAACAAAGCAAGACTCGTGGCCAAGGGATACACTCAAGAAGAAGGAATCGACTATGATGAGACCTATGCACCAGTAGCAAGGTTAGAAGCAATTCGTTTATTACTTGCATTTGCTTCTTATAAAAATTTCAGGTTATTCCAAATGGATGTCAAAAGTGCTTTCCTTAATGGATTTATCCATGAGAAAGTTTATGTGGAACAACCACCTGGGTTTGAAGACCCAAGGAAACCAGAATCAGTATTCAGACTCAAAAAGGCTCTATATGGCTTGAAGCAAGCACCTCGAGCCTGGTATGAAAGATTAAGTAAGTTTTTAATACATAATGGTTTTGTTAAAGGTAAAGTAGATACTACTCTTTTTATTAAAAGAGAAAGCAAAAGTTTTCTACTTGTTCAAATATATGTGGATGATATCATTTTTGGATCCTCTAACGAAACTCTGTGCAAGAAATTCTCTAAGACTATGCAGGATGAATTTGAAATGAGCATGATGGGTGAGTTAACCTTCTTTCTTGGACTTCAAATAAAACAATTGGAAGAAAGAACTTTCATTCATAAAGAAAAGTATGCAAATGATCTTGTTAAAAAGTTTGACTGGGCAATTGCAAAGCGGCTGATATACCAATGTCAAGTTCCTTGAAGATAGACAAAGATGAAGGAGGAAAGAAAGTCGATCAAAAGCTGTACAGGAGCATCATCGGATCATTTCTTTATCTTACTGCTTCTAGACCTGACATTTTGTTTAGTGTTTGTATTTGTGCCATATTTCAATCAGACCCAAAAGAATCTCATTTGAATGCTGCGAAGCGTATTATCAAATATATTTCATCAATTTCAAGCTTTGGTCTCTGGTATCCAAAAAAGGGAGACCTTACTCTTATTGGATATTCAGATGCAGACCTTGCTGGATGTAGAGTCGATAGAAAGAGCACCTCGGGTACCTGTCAACTTCTTGGAAGCAGGACAGTGTCTTGGTTTTCAAGAAAGCAAAGTACAGTGGCTCTCTCTATAGCAAAAGCAGAGTATATAGCTCTCGGAAGTTGTTGTTCGCAAATTTTGTGGATAAAACAACAGCTAAGAGACTTTGGAATTAAAGACTCATGCACGGAGATCAACTACGACAACACCAGCGCTATCAATCTTACAAAAATCCAATTCTCCACTCAAGAGCAAAGCATATAGAGATTCGACATCACTTCATTAGAGATCATGTTCAAAATGGAGATGTCTCAATTCAATATGTTGAATCAAAGAACCAACTGGCGGATATATTCACAAAGCCTCTGGAGAAAAATCAATTTGAAACAATTCGCTCCAGACTCAACATTTTAAGGTATGAGGAGATCAAAGTCTAAAGACTTTCAGACTCAAACGTACAAGACTTTAACTGTAAGTTTGTCCTGGTACGATCATCAGACTGTAAGTCAGTCTCTCTCTCTCTCTCTCTCTCTCTCTCTCTCTCTCATTTTATCTTGAAAAGGTACGATTGACAATCGTGGTTTATTGCTATCTTTAATCATCGTAATTATTGCATCGTTTCCTTTTCGAAAAAGAAGTTATTTTTTTGAAATGAATATTTTCACCGAAAAAGTTAGTTATTTTAAAAAGGCATCTTTTTACCTTCCTTTGTGACGGTTCGTTTATCTCTTTTTATAGTGCTCTGTTATTCCTCTTCTCTTTACTCTAAAAAACCCTAGAAAGCATCAATCCTCCATTCCTGTTTTTCTTCTTTGTTTAATCCGTGAAAAAGTTGTCATCTTTCTTGAGAAAGTCAAGCAAGAAATCTTCCAGAAACTGAGAAAGATGTCTTCCTCGAGAAAGTCTTCGAGAATCGCTAACAGGGGACCACGGCGAATGAATGAGGGGCCTACGCACTTCGACCTTACTGAAGAAGAAGTATCTCCAGAACAGCAACCGAGCCCACAACATTCTCAGCAGCGTCATTCTCATCCATCTAGTCCTCAAGGCGTTGATCATCAAAAACAGGAAGAAATCATTGAGGATGCAGATCCTGTAAGAATTCAAACGCCCGCCTTTATTTATAAGCTGTATCGTGTTTTGAAAGGAACTCGTACTCCCTTGAACTATGTCGATGATTTTCTTAAAGACAAAGGATATAGGAACGAATACATCTTTTTGCGAAAAATGGAAAGTTTGGGAATTGCTCAAAAAGGGGTGACTGAGGAAACCCTTGCGAATATCCCAAGTGATCCTCGCGACTGGGGACCGAATCCTGTAGATGGAAATGATGATGACAAATTGTACAGCCAATTTCAACCACGAATGGTTGTTGCGGTTAATAGTCGAGGAAAAATGGGAGAAGTGTTCAGATCAAAGGAACAAGGGGTTATAAACCCTAGAAGTGTAGATTTTGATTTTCTGGATGCTGTGAAGGTGAACTTGAGGGAAAAATTCAGTTACCTTCAACTTGAGACGTTCTGCTCCGATATTACAGAAGCATATCCTCAACTGACTGCATACTTCTATTCAAATCTTAGCTCTTTGGATGCGAATAGATTTTCCTTCAGTGTCAAAGATCAAAACTATGTGGTGGATATGAATATGCTGGCAAATGTGTTAGGAGTTGAAAGGGGAAGTTATCAACCGATCAAAGTTTCTATTGCTCGGGCCACACTGGAACTTGTGAAGGATAGGAGAACAGATGAGAAGATTACCTACCTAAGGATGAATGCATTCAATATCTTGCTTCACAAGATAGTGATCAATTGCCTCCGGCCTAAATCAACTTCCAAGACTGATGTTTCAAGTTCAGAGGCAAAATTGATATATGCCATCCTCACCGGGAAAAGATTTTCTCTTCCTCACACTGTCATGTTCCACATGTATAGAGCGATGATGAAGGACAGAGGTCAACTCCCATACCCAAGCCTTGTGACAAAGTTGTTCAGACATCTGAATATTCAGCCTTCGCAAATCTTTTGTATTCGATCATGTGATCATATGGTGGTAGGACTGAAGATAGTGACCAAAATGCGTCTGAAGGAACTGAACAAGTAGTTGGAGAAATTCAAAGAGAAGACTCAAATGAACTCATCAATCATCTTCTTCAAAAAGGAAAGGAAAGGAGCTTTTGATTGCTTCAAAGCAGAAAAGAAGAGCTCTTATTGTGGAAGATGAAGAAGATGATGATCTTACCATTTCGGCAATAGCTTTGAAAAGGCTAATTCGTTTTGCACCAGAATCAACGGACCAGCGTGAGACAAAAGGAAATGAAGGCCAAGAGGAACGAGATGTTGAAGAAAAGGAGAAAGAAGAAGAAGCAAGAGAAGAAGAAGAAGAAGAAGAAGAAGAAGAAGAAGAAGAAGAAGAAGAAGAAAAAGAAGAAGAAGAAAAAGGAGTTGGCGAAAAAGAAACAGAGGAGGAAAGAGCTGGAAATGAAAGAAGAGAAGAAGGAGAACTTGAGGAACACTCTTCACCACCTGTAGGCAAGGAAACAGGGGGAGATCAAAAGAAAGGAGGGAAGTCCTCATATCCTGATACAAGTGAAGGTATCAGTCGTTCTCCTACAGATCCAGAGGATGTTTATGCCTCTCAATTTCCAGAAGAAGGTCATGAAGTTTCAACGCCAAATCTGCGAGATTATTCTGATATGCCATCATCTGCAGAACGTGCTGAAGCTAGTACGCAGACCGATAACTCAGTCGACTTTCGCAGAATTCTTGACATTCTGTTGGAGATGCGTGGTCAAATTTATGCCTTGGGATGCGAGGTTCAAATTTTGCAGAATGTTGGTCAAGTTTCTTCAGTGTCTTTACAAGATCAGATCCAAGCCCTCTCTGTTCAGATTCAGGCCAATGCCAAGGGTGAGGAGATTGCTCAACTGAATGAAGACTTGAAAAGGCTGGAAGGGATCGTTCAGTCCATGGAAGATTTCCAGCTTGTCCGTATTCCCAAGAAATCTTGACTTCATTCCATTTTCATCTCAACCTTTTTAATGATGACAAAAAGGGGGAGAGATGCAAGAAATTTGAACAACTTTTTATCTGTTGAACATCTTTTTATCTCTTTTGTCTGTTTGGTTTGTTTGACTTGGATTAATGTTTTACTTTGAACTTTGTGTCTTTTTGTCTGGATTTGAATTTGGATGATTGCTATTGACTGCTATTGATATCTTATGGATAGTTTATCATATTCAAGACTAACTTATTTTTCGTGGTTGCAGATTTTAGTGTTAGCCATTATCTCTATAAGATATGCACATATGTTTGAGATATGTTTTGCAGGTCAAAGTTGTCCAAATCTGCAGGAAAGTTTTGTCACCATCAAAAAGGGGGAGATTGTTGGAGAAATCTCTTGAAGTGTTTTGAAGCTGACAAAACGTTTCTTTCAATCTAGTATGAAGGATTGCAGACTCTGATATTTAAAGTCTGAAGACCTCCGGACTGCCGGACTCAAGACTCAAAGTCTATCCTCATTGACAGTCTCTAATCCGTTGAATAAAGGTTATCTAGATCTGTGATTCGTTAAGGGGATGACCTTATCAACTGGAGAAGATCTCGTGGCTAGAGAAGACATAACGGAATCCTTAATTGATCGAAGATTGACTCGATGATTGGAAATCCGATGATTGTCTGGATATTCTTGGAAGGTTCTACTTATGGAAACCAAGATCCTGATTGTATGGGCGAATAAGATTGATGGGCTATCGACACGTTCCTTTAATAGCTTGAATAATCTTCCTAATTGATTCCGTCCAACGGGTAGATTGGAGGAATTCCTTTGGTAAGTGCCAACGGGTATGATGGTATGAAGGAGTATATAAAGAAGACGTCCTAAGTTGTTGAAGAAGTGCACGATAGAAAAATTCCAAAGTCTGAAAGCTTCTTGTTGTTTAGACAATTTCTTTGAGCGAATCATTGTATTCAAAAGAGAGTCCATATTCGTAAGAGACCTTGAGGAGGTGTAGTAGAACATCTACATTGTGGAATCAAGAAAGTGCTATGGTGTAACTTCTCTTTTGTTCATAGTGGAATCCAGCCAGTAGGCTGTCAGTGCAGAAGAGTGGTTGTAGACTTGGAATAAGCCGAACCACTATAAACCTTGTGTTTAATCTTCTCTTCCTTACTCTCTTTACTTTGTTCATATTTCATATTGAATTTCCTTCTATCGTTTGCCAAGTATCGCTTCCATATCTCGATAAATTGTTTATGCACCTATTCATCCCCCTGTAGGTGCTCATAATAGCTATCTCACAATGGACCATTATTTGATAGGAAAATTTTATTCTTCGCCGTGCACTTTATAGATTGGATTTTATTGATTTAAGTTGCAAGTTTTATGGCCCTATAAATTGCAATTAGGTATTTATATAAGTGGGGATTTAGAGTAGATTATTAAAAGAGGGAGTGGGCAGAAATTTTTAGACTAAAAACCAGCCCACAGCCCCACCGTTCGACCAACCCAAGAAGCCCAATGGGCTGTCAACCAAGGGAAGAGAGGGACCAGATGGAGGAGTCGGCCCAAGGGAGGCCCATCATTTTGCATGGTAAAATTAACAAGTGGCTAAAGGGATTAACCAAGTGTCATCTTGCATGCAAAGTAATGATTACTAACTAATCATTGAAGGGAAGAAAAAAGAGGAGAGGCGGATTGATGAGGGGGTTATCGACCGAGAGAGAGAGAGAGAGTTGTCGCGTGAGAGAGAGGGAGACCGAGCGAGCGTGCAAGAGAAGAAGAGAAGAAGAAAACCTGTTGCTGTCGTGCGTCCACCTAGTCCCGCCATCGAGCCCGCCTTGCCCTGCCGTGTGCTTGTTGTGATTTTTGCTTGGATTAGAGGCAAGTACAGTCCATTGATCTATCATTTACTTGCTGTGGTTGTGATGTTGAATGCTGGAAATGCTTGAGCTGTGATGTTGAATGCTGGAAACTCGAATGAATGGTGGTAGTGTTCCAAGTGAGTTGGTGCATGTAGAAACAATCCGACCTTTGGTGATTTCGTGAGCTGTATGCAATTTTTTAGTTGGAATCTCACTTTGAATTCTTGATAAAAGTTGTGGAGGACTTCGTGAAGATTAACATATTAAAAATTGAGATGAAACGGACAAGTATTGGTTGGTGAAATAACTTTCCTTTGAAGAAACTAGATCTGGAAACTTTTATGTTTGTCTATTGTGATTCTGTGAATTTTGTGAAATTATCCAATCCGAATTTGATGTCGTGTTCTGGATAAGATTTGTAGAAGACATCTTAGGGAGAAACATACTGAAATTTGAGAATAAACGAACCAATATTTATCGAGGAAATGATTTTCTTTGAAAGAGATTAAATCTGGAGATTTAAGCGAGCGTTAGGGTGAGTTGTAATAGTCATAACTTTTAATCCAGAAGGTATTAGACTTTTATTTCTTCATGGGACTTTTACCTTTAGATATCATCTACAACATATTAAATCTCAGAATTTTTGGAGTTCATTTATGGGCTTAATCGAAATTATTTCCGAAACTATGCAAAAGTAGTGTTGGAATTTCTTTTGCTGTAATGTATGGATCTATGTGATTGATGTGAAACTTTCTTGATATGGTGTTCTTCATGAAATATCTTCCTTTCGATCTTGTTTACATCATGTTAAATTTTCAGAATTTATTGAGATTGTTTACTAATTGTCCAAGAATTTTTACTAAAGAAGTACATTCTGTTTTACCCGAAAATTGGTTCTATTTTCAAAAACCAATGAACTACTTTATGAAATGTAATACATGGGTGTTATGTGCACTGCATATATGGTGACATTTGGCATATTACGTGACATCTAAAAGCTAGTTTAGACCTTTGATATTGTTGCATCAAATGCCATGTTGAAAATGAAACATATAGGTGATTATAAATTGTGATAATAATGATACCGTCGGAGGTGTGAGCTGACGATACCCCGGGAGTGTTGGGATGCCCGGAGATTTGTGCTAGAGGGTTCTCGGGAGTTTCAAGATGCCCAGTGGTATATGGTACGTAATTCCAAGGGGGTGCCTGGTGGTATGTCAGTACGTAATCCCGGAAGCCCTGGAGGTTTGTGCCGGGGGGATTCCTCGTGATGCCAGGTGGGATGTGAGATGCCCAGAGGTTTGTGCCAGATGCCCGGAGGTGTGTGCCGGAGGTTCCTCGCGATACCAGGTTAGGTGCGAGCGATAAATGAGGGATGCAAATATTGGTCCCTAGATGAAAAATGATGAGATCCTTTTGAAGGATAAAACTGGAAATTGAATCATGCGAATGGGTGTGTGCATATAGCATGATTCATGATCTGTTTATGAAAGTAAATTGATACTATTTGACATTGAGAATGCGATCATGAATGCTTAAATGGATCTCATGGGGTTGTATACATGATTGCATGGATGATATGAATCATGCGTATGTATGTGCATATGGCATGGATGAATCCACTTCTTGGTCTTCGACCCCCTCAGTCACTACGAACGCCCCCGATCAGTGCAATGTGATGTGTCTATTTATCTATCTCTTGACTCGAATACAAGCATGACTGCATGGTGGTATATTTACGATGGCATGGTGCGATATATGCACGACCGCATGGTGATGCATGCTCGATAGTATGGATGATATGTGCTTTACTCATGATATTTTGATTGTCTTGCTTGTTGCATTGTGTAGTTTGATGGATCTTTACTGCTGAGTGGTTGTACTCACCCCTTTGGGGACTAACATTTCAGATTGAGAGATGCCTTTAGCACCTGTCACGCGTGGTACATTTTATGGATTATCGTCTGATGTTGAGGTCGAGTGCTCGGAGCACCCCTACGTTAGTGTTCAAGGTCTGGTGTTTATTCGCGTACGTGTTTTGGTTATGTACGATGTAGGCCTACCTAATGGCCCCATAGTCTAGGAGTTGCTATCCGTCCATGTTCGTCGAGATGGGAGGATCATGGGGATGCTGCCGTCACCACTGGCCGATGCACTAGGATGGGTGTGATAAGAGCATGTGACTAGTGGAGGTTGACACTTTTTGGGATGGCCGACACTAGCTAATGGATAGATGTACATGTCTGATGTATAGTCGAGTTCTTTTTGGGTTTAGCCGATCTTACTTAAAGTCTTGGCCTTTTATTGTACCGACTTGTGAAATCCATCTTAGTTATGTAAATATAAGTGATTCGGCCCTTAAATATATATATATATACACACACACGAAAGGTTGTAGTTGGTGTGTATTGCATCATATTATTCAATTTGTGTATGGGTTAGGGAGATGTTGAGTATCCTTCCATTAATTTGAACTGCGTTGGGACCAATTGACATGGTACGAACCCCCGGGATTTATGGACCCATTACAATTCAAATGGTATCAGAGTGACATGTTATTAAGACAAGTGATAGGTGAGCAAGTTGTGGTGACGCTAGTGTATCGGGGGCAGTGTCGAGGGGTGCCACATGCCCTGTTATGGTATCAGAGCAATGGTTATAGGTGGAGTGATAAGGAGCCTCATTTGGAAATTGAGAAATATGATGACAATGCACACCATAGGATATTAACTAGAATAGTTGGTTAACTTTGAATAATGGGTGATGGGTATTCACTCGTAGATCCCTAGTAGTTTATTATGAGTTGCTTTTAGGTGCCAGTAACATGTTTATGTTACTTATATATAGTTGTAATTGCTTTTAAATGGAGTCATTGAGTTACAGATTATTCTTGAGGTAAATGCTTGGAAATTGCAAGAAAGTCATGGTGCGACTTGGAAGTGCTCATCCATCGAGGGCTGAAGCCTCTGCTGCAAGGGCTGAACCCCGGATGAAAGACATCCTGCAGGCATTGGCCAATATTGGAAATCGGATGGGAAGACAAGCATAGCAACAACCCGGAGTGGAACGCCGCTCTCAAGGACTGGTGGAGCAATTTTTAAAGCTAAAGCCACCTAAGTTTAGTGGAACAGGAAGTCCTGAGGAGGCGGAACAATGGATTGATGGAATGGAGCAAATTTTCCGCTTGTTTAACTGCAATGATGCTGAAAAGATAGTTTTGGCAGAGTACCAGCTGGAAGGAATGCAAAGTTTTGGTGGAGAGCTTCAAGAGATACGATCTTTCCACTAGGTATTGATATAAAATGGGATGAGTTTGTTAGAGCTTTCAATAGAAAGCATTTCTCTGATTGTGCTAAGGATAAGAAGATCACTGAGTTTGTTCAGTTGAAACAAAGGGAGCTGTTAGTGGATCAGTATGAGACAAAATTTTCTGAATTGTCTAGGTATGCTCCCAAACTAATTGAGGATCGTGAGGAAAAAGCTAAGAGATTTTTGAAAGGGTTGAGGACTGATATTAGGAAACAACTGGTGCCTTTGAATATAAGAGATTATAATAAGATTTATGAAATGGCACAGTTAGTAGAGCAGGAACTAGTGAGAGAGCGATCTGAGTCTAAGAGATAGTTGACCTTTGATGATATCAGAAGGGGTAAGAGGCCCTATTCTGGTCAAGGTCAAACCTGGGATTCTAAGAAAAAGAGTAATTTTGGGAATTTTGGAAGAGCTAGAGATGGCTTGAATATAGGGAAAGCACCCTATCAACATGATGTTTGTCGAAGGTGTGATAGGCGACATGGCCCAGGACCTTGCAATGGATGGCTAAAATGCTATGGTTGTGGATAGATAGGTCACCTTAAGAGAGACTGTCCACAAGAGAGGTCGTAGCTGAGTGTTGGCTTGGTGCGATAGGTACATCAAAGTGCTGTTAGACCAAACCTACCAAGAAATCCTCAGAGGCCACCAACACAAGGAAGGGTGTATGCGGTCACCCAAGAGGAAGTAGAAGCTTCCAAAAATGTTATATCAGGTACGATTTTCATAAATGGCAAGAAGACATATGCATTGTTTGACACGGGTGCTACGCATTCATTTAAATCTGAAAGATATAGGCAATTGAGTAAAATAGAAGCAAAGCCTCTTAAGACGCCTCTTTGTGTTTCCATGCCTTTAAAGAATATGGTATTATCTACAATGATGTGTGCAAAATGTAAGATAACTATAGAAAGACGAGATATGGAAATAGACCTAGTTGAGATGGCTATGAATGATATCGATGTTATCATAGGAATGGACTGGCTCCATAAGCATAGAGATAAGGTGGATTGCTGTAGGAAAGTGATCTAGTTCATGTTACCCGATCATTTTAGTTTTGAATCTTTTGGAGGTCAGACAAACCCCTCTATAGCCATTATCTTAATGGTAGAAGCTCATGAACTACTTGACAAAGGATGTCAAGGATATCTAGCAGTGGTAAGAGATCTTACTAAGAAAGAGGCTGAAATCAGTGAGATCCAAATAGTTAGGGAATTTCATGATGTGTTTCCTGCGGAGTTGCCCAGATTACCACCAGAACGAGAGATTGAGTTTGAGATTAAACTAATGCTCGGAACATGACCAATATTGAAAGCCCCGTATAGAATGGCCTTAGTGGAGCTGAAGGAGTTGAAGGTGCAACTACAAGAGTTGCTTGATAAGGGATTTATTAGGCCAAATACTTCACCTTGGGGCACACCAGTTCTATTTGTGAAAATGAAAGACGGGTCAATGCGTCTATGTATTGACTATAGATAGCTGAACCAAGTGACTATAAAGAATAAGTATCCCATGCCTAGAATTGATGATTTATTTGACCAATCGCAAGTAAGTTTTATCTTTTCTAAAATTGACTTAAGGTCAGGATACCATCAATTAAGGATAAAGAAAGAGGACATCCCTAAGACTGCATTTAGGACTCGTTATGGACACTATGTGTTCTTAGTTATGCCTTTTGGATTAACGAATGCACCAGCCGCATTCATGGATTTAATGAATAGGATATTTAAGCCTTATCTGGATTAATTTGTAATTGTCTTCATTGATAATATCCTGATATATTCTAAGGGACCTGAAGAGCATGAACAACACCTAAGGATAGCATTGCAAACATTAAGAGATCATGACTTATACTCCAAATTCAGTAAGTGTGAATTTTGGCTGGATCAGATAATATTTCTAGGGCACATGGTGTCGGGAAATGGAATTGCAATGGACCCTGCAAAGGTTGAGATGGTAGTGAATTGGCCGAAACCGAAAACGCCAACTGAGATACTGAGTTTCTTAGGAATGGCTGGCTATTATAGGAGGTTTAGAAAAGGATTTTCACACCTGGCAGACCCTTTAACGAAATTGACCCGAAAGAATGTAAGATTTGAATGGAGCAGAGAATGTGAAAGAAGTTTTTAGGAACTTAAAAGAAAGTTGACTACAGCTCCAATCCTAACTATACATTTGGATCTGATGGATTCACAGTGTATAGTGATGTATCTCATAAAGGACTAGGATGTGTTTTGATGCAGCATGGCAAGGTCATAGCCTATGCATCGAGGCAGTTGAAACCTCATGAGTTAAATTACCCAACCCATGATTTAGAATTGGTAGCTATAGTATTTGCTTTAAAAATATGGAGACGTTATCTGTATGGAAAGAAGTTTGAAATCTATACAGATCATAAGAGCTTGAAGTATCTGTTTTCACAAAAAGAGTTGAACATGAGACAAAGAAGATGGATGGAATTATTAAAAGATTATGACTGTGAGATACGATACCATCCAAGAAAGGCAAATAAGGTGGCAGATGCCTTTAGTCGAATGTCGTCTATGGACATGGCTAGTCTAAGAATAATAGAGTGGAATCGGTAAAAGTCAATTGTGGATTCAGATTTTAAGTTGGAAATGGACCACCTTACTGGTATGCTCACTGCATTAAGGATTGAGCCTGAAGTTATTCAAAAGGTTAAGATTTTATAAAAATCTAACTCGGAGATTTTGAAAATACGAGACGCTATGTCTTTAAGGAAAAGACCAGAGTTTCAAGTCTCTAAGGTTGGAGTAGTAAGATGCCAAGGATGGCTCTATGTTCCTGACAATGAGGAAGCAAGAAGGGAGATCCTATCAGAAGCACATAAAAGTAATTATAGTATTCATCCGAGGAGTACAAAAATGTATAGAAATTTACGCCAGCAATTTTGGTGGAATGGCATGAAGAAGGATATAGCTAAACATGTTTCTTAATGTTTAACATGCCAGCAAGTAAAAGCGGAACACCGCAAACCTACAGGATTATTAAGACCATTGGACGTACCAAAATGGAAATGGGAGCATGTGATGATGGACTTTGTGCAAGGACTGCCAAAGACATCAAGTGGTCATGACTCTATTTGGGTAATAGTAGATCATTTGACTAATTTTGCTCATTTTCTAGCGGTCCGTGTAGACTATTTGATGGATAAACTTGCTGAGATATATGTAAGCCAAGTGATATGCTTACATGGTATTCCTCTAACGATCACATCTGATCGAGACTCTAGGTTTACTTCGAATTTTTGGCGGAGTCTCCAAAATGCTTTAGGGACAAAGCTTCAGTTTAGTACTACTTTTCATCTTCAAACAGATGGACAGATAGAAAGAGTGATCCAAACTTTGGAAGATATGTTGAAGTTGGGATGAAAAATTGCACTCGATAGAGTTTGCCTATAACAATGGTTTTCAGAAAAGTATAGGCATGGCTCCATATGAAGCATTATATGGAAGAAGGTGCAGGACTCCTATTTGTTGGAATGAAGTAGGTGAAAGGAGTTTGACAGGACCTGAATTAGTACAAATTACTACTGAGGTTGTGGAGATAATAAGGAAAAGACTTACAACAACCCAAAGTAGATAGAAAGACTACGCAAATAAGTGTAGGAGACCTTTAGAGTTTAATGTGGGTGATCATGTATTCCTTAAAGTATCCCCTATGAAAGGAATATCTCAATTTGGAATGAAGGTGTGGCATCCCAAAATTCAAGACAACCTCTAGATGTATTAAAGCCCATGATTAGGTAATGAAATTACCTATGATTTATGCTTTATCCATTGGTTTTCTTTTAAGACCAAGTGTTATATATTTGTGTTCATGAGTTATTAAAAATTAGTATTGTAGGATAAATTAATGAGAAGAATTTATTCTTGGCTATGCACCTCATAGATTTAATCCCTCTAGATTGAATGTTACAAGATTATGGCCATATGAAATTTAAAAAATTTGAAATCTATAAAAGAGAGAATAAAAGATGAATACTTAAAAGTAAAAATGGACTTATTTAAGAAAATTTTGGGCCATTTAAGCTTGGACTTTAGGCCCAAGTGTGTTGGCCTAAAATGGGCCAAAAGGCCCGACCCAAGGAACCCATGAAGTGTTCAACCAAGCTGGCCCAAAATTGGCCCAAGAAAAAGGCCCATCAACCTTGCATGTAATCGGACAGGTGGCATGAAGGGTTATCCAAGTGTCTTCGGCAAAGGAGACACTTGTCTCCTTCTTAGGGACAAGTGTCCCCCATGCAAAATGAGGATGCATGCAAGTATATAAACAAACAACAAGAAAGAGAAAGAGAGAGTGGCTGGTTTTGAGAGAGTGAGAGAGAGAGAGAGTTGCGAGAGAGTGAGGAGCCGAGAGAGAGAGAGGGAGAAGCCGAGCAAGGGAGGAGGTCTGCTCATCCGTCGCCATCCGTCTGCTCGTTCGTCGCCATCCGTGTGCCGTCGTTTGTTAGATTTTGGAGGCAAGTTGGGATCTATATTCTTCTCTTGCATGTTGTGTCTTGCTTGTGTGTTTGAATGGTGGTGAATCTCGGACATTTAGGGCGTGAGAAACCGAAGCTTGAGTGTGTTGTTCTTGAAAATGTGTTCTGTTTTTGAGTGTGCCGCCTGACCCAGAAATTTGTAGAGGCTTGCATGTGGGTTTGGAGTTGGATTTCGACTTTGACTTCTTCACAAAAGTTTTAGATAACATCTCAAAGTATAACATACTAAAATTTGAGACAAAATGGTTTAGTTTTATGGGGTGAAACCCTTCTTCCAGGAAAACGCTAGATCTGGAACTGTTTTGTCAACCTCTTGGTGGATTTGTGTCTTGCGTCACTTTTTACCGAGAATCTTACTTTGAATTCTTCACAAAAGTTGTAGAGAACATCATTAATATTAACATACTCAAATTTGAGGTAAAAAGAGCAAGTGTAGCCTAGTGAAACGATTTTCATTTGAAGACAGTAGATCTGGAAGTACAGTACTGGACTCCCGAGAATTTGTAGACTATATGGTGACTATTTTTTTGAGAATCTCACCTAGATTTCTTGATGAAAGTTATAGTGGACTTCTTGAGGCACAACATATAAAAATTTCAGAGGAAACGAAGGAGGATAAGTAGGTGAAACCTCAATTTTTCGGAGACAGCTAAACTGGACTGTTCGGTACTAGGAACAGTAGCTTCGTCCGGCCATAGTAAATTATCTAGAGCGAATTTAGCCTCAATGTCTTCATGAAAAATCTACCTTAGGGTCTCGACTATGACCTGGTAAAATTTAAAAAATTTTGGAGGTCATTCAGGTATTTTAATCGAAATATTTTAAGAACTGCGCAATCTGATTTTATTCGAATTTTGCATGCTGTATTGTGTGAACTATATCTTCTTGTGTGAAGCTCTTTTGGGCATGTGTTCTTCATGGAGTTGCTACCTATTTGTCTTTTCTATAACATGTTCTGATTCCATGATTTTTGAAGATCATATGGATATTTAATTTACATGTTTTCCGAAATTGTGTAAGCTGGAATTTGGTAAATTTCAAAAAGACCTGGTATATGGATTATTCTATGTTATATGGACCCATGAATTTTATTGTCATAAGTGATTGTATCTTGCTGCATGTATGATGATGATTGGACATGCATATAAGAATCAAATGAGGAAAATGATCTTGTTTGCCATCACATCATATGCCATGTTGAAATTGAGCTATAATTGAAAATGAGATGTATGGGAATATGCATTGTGGTGACGAGAAGACCGTCGGAGGTGTGAGCTGACGATGCCCGATGCCCCGGGAGTGTCGGGATGCCAAGAAAGTTGGGGTGCCGGATGCCCGGTGTCCTAGTGGCGTAATTCCAAAGGGTCCTCGAGAGTTTCGAGATGTCTTGTGGTATACGGTACGTAATTCCAGAGGAGGGGGGAATCTTGGTGGTATGTCGATACGTAATTTCGGAAGCCCCGGAGGTTTGTGCCCGGGGGAATGCCTCGTGATGCTAGTTGGGATGCGAGATGCCTGGCAGGTATTGTGCCGGATGATTCTCGCGATGACAGGATTAGGTGCGAGCGATAAATGTGGGATGCAAACATTGGTCCAGGGAAAGAGAAATATGGTGGCCCAAAATAAAAGAATAAAATTGAGAAATTGAAATTGAATTATGCATGGTATGGCAACATGCATGCATGAGTGCATGATGATGAGTGCATGGATGTATGTGCACCTATTGCATGATAGTACATGTATGACATGATGATGGTGAGTGCATGAATGTATGTGCACCTATGGCATGATGGTACATGTATGACATAATGATGGTGAGTGCATGGATGTATGTGCACCTATGGCATGATGGTACATGTGTCACATGATGATGGTGAGTGCATGGATGTATGTGCACTTATGGCATGATGGTATGTGTGACATGATGATAGTAAGTGCATGGATGTATGTTCACCTATGGCATGATGGTACATGTATGATATGACAGTGATGATTATATGAGGATGTGTGTACATGTGGTATGATGACATATGCATGGCTTCAAGGTAAGTTATGCATGAATGCATGAATGACATGTGTTATGCTATGATTGTTATGATTGTATTGTGTGATGCATTGAGTGGTTTATTGGGTCCTTTACCTGCTGAGTGGCTATACTCACCCCTTTGGGGACCAACATTTCAGACTAGATAAGATATCTCTGCTGTCACGGCCACCGGTAGATGGATCAAGTGGTTGGATATGACTACGAGGAGGAGGATAGCAGAGGAATGAACTTTTGGACGTTGACACTAATCGATGGACTTTAAGTATACGACTGTTGGAGGAGATGTCGGTCATCTTTTGAAGTATAGCCGAGTATAGAAGATTGAGGCATTTTGATGTACCGATGAATGATGTCCATCTGGTTTAAGTAAATAAAAGTGTACAGCTTTTACCTATAAATGTTTTAGTTGGTGTGCATCGTTTTCTGAATATAGGGAAATGAGTTGTTGGATGTGCTTTCGTATATGAACTGCGCAAGGGACCGATCTAAAAGATGTAAACCCCCATGGTTGTATGGACCCGCTGCAATTGAAATGGTATCAGAGAGACATGTTATTAGGTCAAGTGAATGGTAAGCAAACTGTGGCGACCCCAATCGGTTCAGGGGCCATCGAGGGGTGCCATAGAAGGGTAAGTTAAGCCTTAGATTTGTTGGACCTTTTGAGAAACTTGAAAGAATAGGAGATGCAGCTTATCGTTTGGTGCTACCTCCTAAATTGGGAAATTTGCACGACGTATTCCATGTATCGATGCTAAGAAACTATCAACCGGATCCTAGTTACATACTCGATCATGAAGCCATTAAAGTGGATGAGAAAGTGAGGTACATTGAAGAGCCTGTGCAAGTACTGAATCGAAAGGAGCAAATTCTTAGGACCAAGAAAATTCCATTGGTTAAGACATTATGGCGACATCATGACGTGGAGGAAGCCACATGGGAGAGTGAAAATGAGATGAGGGACAGGTACCCTCACTTGTTTCAAGAGACATAGGAAATGTCTAATTTCAAGGACGAAATTCGCTAAGGAGGGGAGAATTGTGGCATCCTAGAATTTCATGACAACCTCTAGATATGCTATGAACCATGCATAGGTGATGGAAGCGCCATTGGATTATGTTATGGTCATTGGTTTAATAAAATAGATTAAGGCCGAGCATTTCAATGGACCATTACTTGATAGGAAAATTTTATTCTTCGTTGTGCACTTTATAGATTGGATTTTATTGATTTAAGTTGCAAGTTTTATGGCCCTATAAATTGCAATTAGGTATTTATATAAGTGGGGATTTAGAGTAGATTATTAAAAGAGGGAGTGAGCCGAAATTTTTAGGCTAAAAACCAGCCCACAGCCCCACCGTTTGACCAGCCCTAGAAGCCCAATGGGCTGTCGACCAAGGGAAGAGAGGGACCAGATGGAGGAGTCGGCCCAAGGGAGGCCCATCATCTTGCATGGCAAAATTAACAAGTGGCTAAAGGGATTAACCAAGTGTCATCTTACATGCAAAGTAATGATTACTAACTAATCATTGAAGGGAAGAAAAGAGAGGAGAGGCGGATTGATGAGGGGGTTATCGACCGAGAGAGAGAGAGAGAGAGAGAGAGAGAGTTGTCACATGAGAGAGTGGGAGACCTAGCGAGTGTGCAAGAGAAGAAGAGAAGAAGAAAACCTGTTGCTGCCATGCGTCCGCCTAGTCCCGCCGTCGAGCCCGCCTTGCCCTGCCGTGTGCTTGTTGTGATTTTTGCTTGGAGTAGAGGAAAGTAGAGTCCATTGATCTATCATTTACTTGCTGTGGTTGTAATGTTGAATGCTGGAAATGCTTGAGCTATGATGTTGAATGCTGGAAACTCGAATGAATGGTGGTAGTGTTCCAAGTGAGTTGGTGCATCTAGAAACAGTCCGACTTTTGGTGATTTCGTGAGCTGCATGCAATTTTTTAGTTGGAATCTCACTTAGACTTCTTGATGAAAGTTGTAGAGGACTTCTTGAAGATTAACATACTAAAAATTGAGATGAAACGAACAAGTTTAGTTGGTGAAATAATTTTCCTTTGAAGAAACTAGATCTGGAAACTGTTATGTTGGTCTATTGTGATTCTGTGAATTTTGTGAAATTATCCATTCCAAATATGATCTCAATTTCTTGATAAGAGTTGTAAAAGACATCTTGAGGAGAAACATACTGAAATTTGAGAATAAGCGGACCAATATTGATCGGGGAAATGATTTTGTTTGAAAGAGATTAAATCTGGAGATTTAGCCGAGAGTTAGGGTGAGTTGTAATAGTCATAACTTTTAATCCAGAAGGAATTAGACTTAAATTTCTTCATGGGACTTTTACCTTTAGATCTCATCTATAATATGTTAAAATCTCAAAATTTTGGGAGTTCATTTATGGGCTTAATCGAAATTATTTCCGAAACTGTGCAAAAGTGGTGTTGGAATTTCTTTTGCTGTAATGTATGGATCTATGTGATTGATGTGAAACTTTCTTGACATGGTGTTCTGCACGAAATATCTTTCTCTGGATCTTTTTTACATCATGTTAAATTTTCATAATTTATTGAGACTTTTTACTAATTTTCCAAAAAATTTTACTAAAGAGGTGCATTCTGTTTTACCCGAAAATTGGTTCTATTTTCAAAAACCAATGAACTACTTTATGAAATGTGATATCGTGGGTGTTATGTGCACTGCATATATGGTAACATTTGGCATATTACATGACATCAAAAAGCTGGTTTAGACCTTTGATATTGTTGCATCAAATGCCATGTTGAAAATGAGACATATATGTGATTATAAATTGTGATAATAATGATACCATCGAAGGTGTAAGCCGACAATGCCCCGGGGGTGTTGGGATGGCCGAAGTGTGTGTGCCGGATGCCCAGAGGTTTCTACTAGAGGGTCCTCGGGAGTTTCAAGGTGCTCGGTAGTATACGGTACGTAATTCCAGGGGGTGCCTAGTGGTATGTCGGTATGTAATCCCGAAAGCCCTTGAGGTTTGTGGCGGGGGATTCCTCGTGATGCCAGGTGGGATGCGAGATGCCCAGAGGTGTGTGCCAGAGGTTCCTACTTGCGATGTCAGTTTGGGTGCAAGTGATAAATGAGGGATGCAAACATTGGTCCCCGGATGAAAGATGATGAGATCATTTTGAAAGATAAAACTGGAAATTGAATCATGCGCATGGGTGTGTGCATATGGCATGATGCATGATCTGTTTATGAAAGTAAATTGATGCTATTTGACATTGAGAATGCGATCATGAATGCTTGAATGGATCTCATGGGGATATATACATGGTTGCATGGATGATATGAATCATGCATATGTATGTGCATATGGCATGGGCTGAACCTCATGGAAATACAAGCATGACTGCATGGTGGTATATGCATGATAGCATGGTGAGATATGCATGACTGTATTGCGATATATGCACGACCACATGGTGATGTATGCTCGATAGTATGGATGATATGTGCTTTACTCGTGACATCTTGTTTGTCTTACTTGTTGCATTGTGTAGTTTGATGGATCTTTACTGCTGAGTGGTTGTACTCACCCCTTTGGGGACTAACATTTCAGATTGAGAGATGCCTTTAGCACTTGTCACGCGTGGTACATTTTATTGGTTACCATCTAATGTTGAGGTCGAGTGCTTGGAGCACCCATGCGTTGGTGTTCATGGTCTAGTGTTTATTCATGTCCGTGTTTTGGTTATGTACGATGTGGGCCTACCTGATGGCCCCTTAGTCCAGGAGTTCCTATCTGTCCATATTCGTCGAGATGGGAGGATCATGGAGATGCTGCCGTCGCCACCAGCTGATGCGCCAAGATGGGTGTGCTAGGAGCGTGTGACTGGTGGAGTTTGACACTTTTTGGGATGGCCGACATTAGCTGATGGATAGATGTACATAGTCGGGTTATTTTTGGGTTTAGCCAAGCTTACTTAAAGTCTTGGCCTTTTGTTGTATTGACTTGTGAAATCCATCTTAGTTATGTAAATAAAAGTGATTCGGCCCTAAAACATATATATATATATATATGAAAGGTTGTAGTTAGTGTGTATTGTATCGTACTATTTTAGTTTGTGTACGGGTTAGGGAGATGTTAAGTATGCTTCCGTTAATTTGAATTGCGCTTGGACCGATTGAGATGGTATGAGCCCCAGGATTTATGGACCCACTACAATTCAAGTGGTATTAGAGTGGCATGTTATTAGGACAAGTGATAGGTGAGCAAGCTATGGCAACCCTAGTGGATCGGGGGCCGTGTCGAGGGGTGCCACAATAATGATTAGGGATTTTTCCATGATCACCATCCTTCCTTACGAGCCATAAATTCAAAATTTAAAGCTCCGGAAGGCGTAGATAAAATTCTGCATTTAATCAAATCTAAAGTCAAACAATGTAAATTATGTCAAGAAATTCAAATCGATGAAACAAAGTTCACGAGCGCGATTCCGAATGGAAGTTGCATTGTCAACTTTAAATTCAGAATCGCGAATCATTTGTAGAATATAAACACAAAGTATAACAAGTTACAGATTTTTTATTCAAAATTGATTTAATTCTAATTTTTGCTTAGTTGATTAAATTTATCACATAAATTAGTCAACTTCTACAGGCCACATAAGAGCAAGAGATTCTATTAACAAAAAGTAAATTGGCCATTAGAACGCAAAAATATCTTTGAACTATAAATCAATTAAACACACGAAAAACGCCTAAGGTTAGCTCTGATACCACTGTTGGGGTTTCATGAATCATGTATAGGTAAAATTAACAAAAAGAACGTAGCAGAAACAAAAATGATATATTTTATACACAATTTTCCGAATGCGTTGTTCATGCATTTTAATCAAAAATCCAAATATAAAAAGGGAGTTAAATGAATTACCTTTTGAAGCGCGCTTTTTATGAATTGGTTTGGATGTTCTATAGTTTGAACCCCACAAACGTCGGTCCTCTAGTTCAGACACACCAACAATGGATGTCGAACGGAAGAGAGAACTTTCGGATAATCACCACTATGATCGTGCTAGCAATCTTGTGGAGACAATCCGCTGTATCCTTGATGTTTTTAGTCACGGCCCAAACGAGAGGGAATCCCTCTTTTTCTCGCGTCTCAAAAACACAAGAACACACACACACTTTGCTCTATTTTCAACAGCCATTTGTTATGTCCCAAAAAGCATTATATATACACTTGAATCAGCAACCGTTGCTGATCGTCCGCTCATGCATAAACAATCATGCACGAGCAGTTGCTCATGCACGACTTCGTGCATGATGGTCAGCAATAGCTGACCGTTCATGCACGATTTCGTGCATGTTGCTGACCATCCAAGTTTCATGCATGTGCTTCGTGCACATGTAGGAAGCTTTAAATATTATTATTTTTTTATTAGTTATTAAAAAGGCAACGCACATATCATATATTCACTTTTGGCATGTATGTGCATCATATGCAAATATGCCTGTGACTATAATACAAATTCAATTAAATCTCATTTAATTTAATTTCAAGTCGACACAATTCGATTGCAGTAGTTGCAAACACTTTTGTAACATTATTTTTCTCTTGTTCCACGTTATCCTAATTGTTTATGGTATGTGACATCTCTAGGCTCATCACTAAGCTGGTAGTAAGACTTGTACTAACACATTAGTACTCCCAAAAGAATTAATTGTCTTGATTAATCTTTGGGTCCTGCAAGCCATGATTGATATCTAATAATATGTCATGGTTACCAAGATAGTGTGAATGCTTTAAGAACATAATAAACCTGTCAGTTTTGGTTACAGTGTAATGCAATCCCTCTGTCTTACTATGTCTCGATCAAATAAAAACCATGAAATATTTGTCAAGTCACCAATTCGATCATAAGCACGAATCTAATTGACATGCATTTTATTCGAGACATAAACAATTTATTCTTGGTTACAACCCCAGCCGAGGATTTCAATACATTGTCATAATTAGATCGCATAGGACATCATTATTATACATTGCATGTAATAAGGAGACAGATTCCATATTGCGCACACGTGCAACTTCGTATATGAACAAAATATGACCATCAGGTACAAAGACGGATCAACGACCCGTCATTACATGCACCTATGAACCATAGTTGTTCAACATACAAGTTAACACTGTGCTTCAAGTCTAAGGATTATTTACACAAGATCAAAGCATGAACAATTAGACATTGACCACGCTAAAAACTTTCATGTCACTAATCGTTCCATATGCGTCACATTTAGTGAACTTATCTAATACAAACACTCGTGTTCTTAACTCAGGCATCACAATACCTAATGACATGTGACTCATCATTCCCTTAAGTATCCAATACTTAATGGTGAAGTTATAAACACATCGATCTCAACAAGATTATTAATAACCACTCAATAATCCATTGACTAGGAAGGATTTAAAGATTCAGTCTAACTATGAACCCGTGACATATATTCTTAACATCTCAAGAATGGGTCTAGTTGCAACTAATCTTATGGAATCATTCATAAATATAAAATAACTGGACAAATGAATGAATACGTTATTGCCATTAATTAAATAATAATAATGATAGTATAACTGAAATCCCTAATATGTAACTATTACATAATAGCTTTAGGGCATACATCCAACATTTTAATCCTCATGGATAGCAGCCCAACTTCAATAATTCGGGCAACTCTCAGTACCAGAATTTTAATGGCAATAAAAATCAAAGACGCGACAATGTGAGGTGTCAGATTTGCAATCGCCCAGGACACAAGGCCATTGTTTGTCACAATCAGTTCAACCAACCATTTCGGTTCTCTGGATGTCACGTGCACCAGCAGCAGCTACCTCCACCACTAGTTCAATTGGCTAAGATACCTCATCCACCATCCGTGCTTTCCCCTAATGCTTGGAATCCTGACTCAGGTGCCACACATCACATTACCAACAATCCTTATCAGCTGTCCTCAGTTCGGCAATATCATGGCACTCAGCAGGTCACCACAGGTAATGGGTCAAGTCTTCCCATCACTCACATAGGTACCCTTGTTACTCGTGATTTCCGCACGTCTAATATCGTGATCGTTCCGTCAATTACTAAGAACCTAATTTCTGTTCATCAATTCTCTACTAAAAATTCATGTGGCTTTATTTTCTCACCAAACCATTTCTTTGTGAAGTACCGTTGTACGGGTAGGATCTTTCTCCAGCGGGACATTAATCAAGGCCTCTACGCACTCTCATCATTGTCACCTACATCTCCAACCTGCTTCTTTTCTCAAGTGGAATCACTTACCCATTGGCATCATCATCTTGGTCATGCCACATTCCCTGCTATTTCAAGAATCTTCGATAAATCGTTAAGCCCTAGTCCAATTTGTTCAGCTTGTCTTTCCAGCAAGAGTCATAAACAGTCTCATCTACCAACCACTAATAGGTCCAAGGCTTCCCTAGAACTAGTTCACTTTGATGTCTGGGGGCCTGCTCTTGTAACGTCGTCTCAAAATAATAAATACTAATGGATGATTACTCTAAATTTTCTTGGTTTTATTATTTTCACTCTCGTGACCAGTTCTTATCCATTGTCACTATTTTCCTCGCCTTTGTTGAAAATCAACTCCACGCTAAGGTCAAAGCTTTTCAATTTGACTGTGTAGGAGAGTTTATCTTTGCACCGTTTGTTCAATTGTTGCAAGCTAAAAGTATTTTTCACAAAACCTCTTTCCACACCTATCCCTTCAAAATGGCTCAGCTGAGCGCAAATGTGACGTCCCAGGGCATCACGTACTAAGCGCAAGTAGAATTATAGTTATCATTATCATCTTGCCTAACTGGTAATCTCCTTTAATTAATCTATAGTGTTTACCATTGAAGGTTAGCATGTATAACATGGATTATTTAAAATCTCAAGTTTATATTATGAGGTCATCTTACAATCACTCTACCTTCAATTTAAGTATTGGCCAAATCATTCATGCACATAAACAAGATCACGAGAAGCTTCATTTCTTTTATCGTCATCAGGGCTTACAAAATTTATCAACCTGGACTCTTTCCATGTTCATCGCCTATATATACAACATATACATAACAAAAGTAAGGCATAACAAAAGCCAGGGATAAGGGGTGAGGGTGTCTACTCCACGAGTTCCCACACAAGCCCACATCTAACAATAGTCAAAAGTCAGTCATCTTCTACATGATCAAAGGCATCTAGGTGCCGTCCATCCCCGCTCCAGGATCTCTTGCTCCAAAGGGTAAGGGGCCAAATATCTCCCCTTCATGATTGATAAATCATGCAACGAACATCATCGATATCATGTCAGCTCTACCATCATCCACCCATAAAGTAGCCTCATATTTGGAGAAAGTCATGTCAATGTCGAGATCATACACATCATGAAGAGGAACATCAAGATGCACTACCGCCCCGTATTGAGCTACTGGCAGTACATCCATGCTATCAATCTGAAAATGTAAGGTATGAGCAAACAACCTTGCCTAGTAAAAAATGATAAAACTCTAACTTAAACAATCCATGGCCATCAAGATTACAAGAGAATCATCAAACAATTTAGGATGCTAAAGGAAGTATATCACAAGCATAAACAATTGGATATTAACACATTATGTATATAATCACCTTATGAGCATCCATTTCTATGCTTACCTTTCTCAAGCTCAATCTCATATCAAGATGCCATGCAACAATAATAAATGGACTCACTCACCAAATAGAATCATATTTAGTGTGCATATGATCCACCCTCGATCAATCACTAATCGGAACTCTACCGGCTCGATCGAGTCACTTCCAGAAGTTACCTTATCCGGACTTCCACAATATTTCTATTATGGGCATCTCACTCTGAGGCATCCCGGTATCACACAACCGAGGTCCTCCCAAGACCACTCAGCAAGGGGCATCTCACTCCAAGGCATCTCAGTATCACACAACTAAGGCATCCTTGATCACACACAAGGGCATCTCACTCCAAGGCATCCCAGTATCTCTCTACCGAGGCATCCAAGACCACTCAGCAAGGGCATCCCAAACTTCCGGGGGCATCACTGGTATCTCTGTACCGATGGGTTCATTCACTCTCTTAAGCACACGTTTCACACCACCACACCTTTGATTAATGCATTTATCGTATGCAAAAGAAAAGATTCCAAAGTATCTAACTATATCTCTAACTCTCATGAACCTAGCACACGTGCATGTCCAAATTATAAGATAAAACCCATTACGACATGTCCCATTCCATGCCGAATAGATATTTACCCCATAATCAAGCACTATGCACCGCACTCATTGTACACGCATGATACTATATGCACTTATATCTCAAATAAGATATGAGACTTACTTTTATATGACTAACATCTATTATGAGGTTTATTAGACTCTACATGCATCACAAAAGCCTAATATAAAAGACACAACATCTAATATATGTTCTCGGTTCCAGACAGTTTCCTAACTAAATGTACAGTTTCAGTTTTGGACACAGAAGGTATATCAATTCTTGTCGAAATACTACCAAATTTTAGTATTTTATATTTGAGACATAGATTGACATTTTCCTTGAAGAAAATTAAGTCTAATTCTAACTGTATTAAAAGTAACAGTCGCCATAATCTTTACTAGTACCCCGTACCGAAGTCCAGATTCTTTATCTACAAAGAAAATATTTTTACTAGCCAATTCTTATCTATTTAATCTCAAATTTTGACACGTTATTCCTCATGATGTTTTCTACAATTTTAATTCAGGATTCGAAGTCAATTTCTAACTAGGTAAATACAGAAAATTCGTATAATCAATAAAGGTCAACCGTTTCTCACAAAACAGTTTACTGGTTTTACCAAATTCACTTCTATCTCTACGTTTTTACATTCATATGGTTATAATTAAGTTCCTAATTCTATCTAATGGATTTTTTATCATGTAGATTGGTTCCTTTCTTATTTTCATCAATATACATAAAGAAAATAATACAAAACAGAAGACTCCCTAACCGTATTCTCCTATAACAGAATAGGTATACACGATTCCTTCATTCCTAGCCCGACCAAACCATTTATTTTTCCACAAGTGTCTTCTACAACACTTCATTACTTAATTACAGCAACTAAAAGTACTTTCAGCAAGTTTTCTCAACAAATAATCCTTTCACAGCTCGGCTCAAAGCATATATCCACACTTCAACTCACACATCACAACATTCACCTCATTTCTTCACTCGGCAAACATCTCTTCACTTGCTCAATCAAAACAGCCAACTCTCATCAAGTTTTCGAAACATGCAAGACTCAAAAGTAAAATGACATGGCTTCTACCTTCAATCTAACACTTACTAAGCTTAGATTAACCACAAAACAACAACTACAAATCAAATCCTTCACTGTTTGGTTAGATCCGCAAGTTTTCTTGACAAAACAATGGATAACTTTTAATTTAGAGTTATATCTTTCCTTACCTTGTTCAGCTATTAGATAACTCAAAGATTCTTCAAGATCAACACCAAAATCTCGCATGCAAGAAAAAGAAGCTTGCTGGTTCGCTTCTGGTTTCACCGCTCGACCAAGAGAAAAACAGAAAGAAGAAGATGAAGATGGGTTTCTCAGTTTTTAAATAGAGAGAGAGGGTTACGAAACTTAAGAGGGAAATAGATCTACAAGGCTAATCCCTAGGCTAGAGTAATGATGAGATCTTACTAATGATTATGTTTCTTGAAGTTGCTAGTTTCGGTTTCTAGCGAATAGAAAACTGTGGGTGTCGAGTACAAGGAGAAACGAGAGAGAGAGAGAGAGAGAGAGAGAGAGAGATGTCATGGCCTCCAAGTTTCTAGTCTCAAATTCAATTTGTTTCTAATCCATGTCATCAGTTGGTTCATTATTTTCTAATGTTTTTCAATTAATTTCCTTTTGTTTCTACTTGATTTCAATCTTTTTATAATTATACAAACTCATGACATAACATATCGACTAGTCAATGTTAGTCTATAAAGAATTCATCACAAGAAATGCTAAAGTTAGAAATTGATATTAACATTACGATCACTAATCAAATAAAATGATTCGGGCCTAAATATTCGTCTCTGGCCCAATAGGCTTAATCTATAACAATCCGGCCCACTAAACTAAATCTACAAATCTAATAATTCCGAACCTTGGCCCGCTTCAAGCCAAGTCCAAGCCCATAATCTCTAATTCGACTTTTCAAGTCCAAATCGTGTGGCCCACTTATTTCTCAAGCCCACACATTTCTCGCGATCCATCGGGTTCACTTTCTGGCCCAATCTAATTAATCTAAGTTCCTAATGTTCTAATTACACTAATGAAGGTCGGTGAAATTTGGGATGTCACAGCAAACATCGCCACATAGTTAAAATAGGACTCGCAATGCTCTATCATGCTTTTGTCCCCTATCATTATTGGGACTTTTCTTTTGAAGCAGCTTTACATATTATCAATCGGTTGCCCACACCGATTTTGCAGAATAAATCACCATGGGAGATCTTATTTCAGATGGTTCTATCTATTACTAATCTCAAAGTTTTTGGCTGCACAGTGTATCACAATCTTCGACCCTATGCGAAAACAAACTACAACCACAGTCACATTGGTGCATTTTCTTGGGCTACCCATAAGGATACAAAGGATACCAATGTTATTCCCCTCAGCATTGACAATTCTACATTGTTGCTGATGCAATGTTTGATGAATTAGATCTCCCCTATGCGCAAAACAGTCTGCAGTCATCCTTGGAGACTGCCGCAACCATTCAGCGCCTACTTGTACTGAGTTCTCTAGAACTCCTCTACCATAGCAACCATCATGTGATCCTGGTTCTCTCATTAATTGTGATTTCCAGTTTGCTAATTCTTTACTGTAGAATCAACGCAGTTCAAGTGTGTTCGAAACATCACTGCCTAAACCCACTAATGGGTCTCCCTCTCAGTCCGTGGCTTCATCAATCCAGCCAGCAGCTTCTCCACCAAATCCACTAGCCTAGTCAACACATCCTATGGTGACACGTCTTTGTGATGGCACTTTAGCTAATAGACACATTCGTACTGATCATACTTATGCGTTGACCACCTCTGTGTCAGATTTTATCACACCCTCTTGCTTTAGTCAGGCTGTGAAAGATGCAAATTGGCGTGCGGCTATGGCGGATGAATACACTGCCCTTATTGAAAATCAAACCTGGACATTAATGTCTCCTCCTCTGAATTGTAAACCTATCGGCTGCAAATGGGTTATTTGGGTTAAACTTCGTGCCAATGGTTCTCTTGAGCGGTATAAAGCCCAATTGGTTGCAAAGGGATTCCATCACCAAGAAGGCATCGACTACAACGAGAGTTTCAGCCCTGTCATCAAGCATGTGATAGTTCGTACTGTCCTCTCTGTTGCATTTTCTCATGGGTGGCCACTCTGACAGGTTGTTATGAAGAATGCCTTTCTTCATGGTCACCTAACAAAATAAATTTTCATAAAGCAACCCCTGGCTTTGTTGATTCTGCTCATCCTTGCTATGTTTGCAAATTATAGTGGTCTCTTTATGGTCTCAAATAGGCTCCTCACCTCTGGCATCAATGTCTCAGTGCTTTTCCGGTTCAACTAGGCTTCGTTCCTTCAATTGCTGATTCCTTACTCTTTATTCTTCTTACAACTCATCATAGTATTTTCCTCCCGGTTTGCGTTGATGACATTATTGTCACTGGGTCACCTAATGCACCCTTGTTGGCTCTCATTAAATCTCTGCAATAGGAATTTGCTATTAAAGGTCTGGGAGAGCTTCATTACTTTCTTGGTATTGAAATACAATGGATAGACCAAGGCATGATCCTCCATCAGACTAAATATGTTGTAGATTTACTTATGCGGGCCAAAATGACCGAGGTTTGTCCTGTTTCCGCCTTGTGTACCACTTCTGCTGGTTCCTTGTCTACTTATCTTGGTACACCCTTGTAGGACCCCGAACACTTCGTAGGTCGCCACAAGCACCAATGATTACACCTTATTACCCTTTTTATACTAAGAAGAAGCGTCGTAATTCATAGATTTTTTTTTTAAAAAAAGCGGTCCCAGCACGACTCATTAGCGGAAGCAAAATAAAACATCACCATCTCTCCCCCTACCAACCATGATACAAATACACACCACTAATCACCATGATTTTATAGACAAGCCACGACACTTTATTTACATATATTTTCAAGATGGGATTTCTTTGGGTCGATACATCAAAAAGGAAAAGCCAGAACTCAGCCATGTCCGGCCTAAAACCCCTAAAAGAACACTCGACCCTCTACAACTCACGTGCACAATCCTCATCATCAGTGTCGGCTAACTATCCAAAAAAAAAAAAAAAAAAAAAATCCAGCTCCTACTCGTCACACACGGGTCTCACACCCAACCCGGTGCATCAGGCAGTGGCGGCGGCAACATCCCTCTCATCACACCGTCGCGGCGAATGTGGTCGGAGATGAACTCCTGGACAACCGAGCCCCCAGCTAGGCCTACGTCGTACATGACAAAACAGCGCACTCGTATATACGTCAATCCAGGCACAGAAGGACAGTCGAACTCCTCGCACTCAACCTCTACATCGAATGGTAGACCGTAAAATACACTCTGCGTGACGGCAGGGAGCGGCATGCTGCTAATCTGAAATGTTGGTCCCCAAGAGGAGTGAGTACAACCACTCAGCAGGTAAAGGAATCCAATAACCACTCAATGCATCATATGAATCATACATGCAAACTAGGCATTACTTACCTTGAAGCCATGCATATACTATCATGCATCATCATCACAATCATAACACATACATGTGTATCATCATGTCATACCCATATCGTCGTCATCATGACATTATTATATTACACACATATCATCATCATGTACATGACATCATCATACCATACACATGTCATTATCATCATGGCATCATCATATCACACATGTCATCATCATCATGACATCATCATATCACACATGTCATCATCATCATGATATCATCATATTACACATGTCATCATCATCATATTATACACATGTCATCGGGCCATATCATATATCATCACCATATCATGCATATCATCATGCCATGGGTGATCATCATCATATCATATCATATCATGCATGGTTCACTTTCCACTTTTAACTTTCAATTTGATCACCACATCACCCTTCCTCGGATCATCAATTTCATCTCATATTTTACACTCGCACCCCATGCGAGAAAACCTCCAGCATTCAGCCATTCCAAGCCACCGGGCATCCGGCCCCCCACATCCCGGGCATCTTGCATCCCAACTGGCATCACGAGGCATCCTCTCGGGCAAAAACCTCCGACGAGGCTTCCGGCATTTACACTCCCTAGCCGGGCATCCCGCACCCCTACTGGCATCACGAGGCATCCCCCTGGGCAAAAACCTCCAGGGCTTCCGGCACCCCCAACTTTCCGGGCATCCTGAAACTCCTAGGGCCATCCGACAATATATCTCCATACATCTTGGGCATAATCATCCACCACAACAATCTCCTCATTTAACATTATTCATGTTCACCAATTTCGGTCTTAATTTAGCATGGCATATGATGTATTGGCAAATCAACAATCATGTTCAGCATTTGAATTCCCACATGCATCTTGATTCATTGTCATGCATACATCAAGACCTCATCATTCATACTACATGGAACAATTATTTATGAAATAAAATTTCACGGAATTTTATGCCAAATAAAATAATCCATTTTTCATGCCCTTTACATTTATTTAATATCCAGCTTGTGCCATTTTCAAAAATATTAATTTAATATCTATATAATTCTCAAAAATCATAAAAATTAAGGCAAGTGATAATCAAGACAATAGGATAATGATTTCATGCAAAATACATGGCCAAATAGAATTCCACATAATTCCATAATTCACACAAAACAGCATGTAATTTTCGGATGAAATCAGAATGCACAGTTTCCGAAGAAATTCGATTAAAATATCCATACGACCTCCAAAAATTACGAAATTTTACCGAGTTATAGCCAAGATACTAAAGTACATTTTTCATGCAGAATTCCAAGTCAGATTCTTTTTATATTAATTTCTACAGTCTCACGAAGCTTCTGGATCCAACACCGAAACGTCCAGTACATGCTTCTCAGAAATACTGAGTTTTCACCTACCTATTCTTCTTCGTTTCCTCTGAAATTTGGATATGTTCTACATCAAGATGTTCTCTACAAGTTTCATGGAGAGATCCAAGTCAAATATCCAGAGTATAGTCATCATTTAGGTCCATGAAGTCTCGGGTGTCCTGTAATACATCTCCAGAATTACCGTCTTCAATATCTAGTCGATTTACTAGGTTATGCTTGTTCATTTCACTTCAAATTTGAGTATGTTGTATTTTAAGATGTCCCCTACAACTTTCATGAAGAAATAGAAGAGATATTCTTAGCACAAATCAACATGCAACCACAAATCCAACAAGAGGTCAGTGAAATCGTTCCAGATCTGAGGTCTCCGTAGGATGAGAGTTTAACCCCTCAAATCTCCATAATTTTCCACAAAATTTTAGTATGTTGTAGTTTAATATGTTAGCTACAACTTTCATGAAGAAATTGAGGCCAAAAGCGAACTCTAAACATGCATGCAAGGTCTCACAACATTCTGACTCAAGCGGATTCAAACGAAAACAGCAACCTTACTCAAAACAAGTCATCCAAGCTTCGGTTTTCCTCTCCTAATCACCCAAAATTCGACATACATGTAACACACAAACATGCAAGAGCAGCAAGAGGACTCCAACTTGCCTCTAGACCGGATGGACGATGGTACACGGCGGCAATCACGGCGGACGGACGGCGACTCCTCCTCCTCGGCTTCTCCTCCCTCTCGGCCACTCTCCCTCTCTCTTGCGAAATCTCTCTCTCTCTCTCTCTTGGCCGAATGAAGCAACCGGCCACCTCTCTCTCTCTCTTCCCTTTTATTTCCCCTAAACCTCATCATTAGTAATCATTTTTTGCCTTTCAATTAACCAATGCATGCCATCCTTCTCTAAGCCAATGCATGAAGACCTCTTGCCATTTGTCTTAATGGGCTTTTAGGCTTGGGCCGGCCACTCTTGGGCCTCCTCTTGGGCTGGTCGACAGCCCCCTTTCATGGGCCTAGTTGGGCCGACTAGCTTGGCCCATCAAGGCTTCGGCCAATAGGCCTAAGGCCCAACCTAAAAATTAACTTCCCCCCCTTTTTTTTTTCTTCTATAAATTTTAAATTTTAATTTTCCACATGGCCAAAGTCTTGTGACATTTTATTTAATTCATAAGGTGCATGGCCAAGCATAGATTATCATTATTAATCTACAATATTTAACATCTCATGAACATAAGCACAAATCACCTAATCTTAAAGACTAATGGCTAAAGCATAAACCATAGGTAATTTCATTACCTAATTAGAGGCTTTAACACACCTTATGGCTTGACTTTGAATTTTGGGATGCCACAACCCTTCTCTAATCTGCCATTATATCGTAGCATTGTAGGGGCTCTACAATATCTCACGCTCCCTCGCCTAGATATCGCATATGCTATCAACATAGTTTGTCAGTTCATGCACTCTCCAATTGAGATCCATTGGCAATAAGTTAAAAGGATCCTTTGTTTCATTAAAGGCACTCAACATCATGGTATTCTCTTCACTCCCAGCTCTTCTTTCGTGACATTCTCAAAATTTGACCCTATTAGGATATGATAAGGGGTTTACTTCTATCAATATGCAATTAGCATAATTGAACTCTTAATCAGTTCGTGAATCATTCAAAAGTGTTAAACCTATTGGGAAAGGTGATTTAGGATTTCGATGCACATGACCAAAGAACTTAATCATGGTTTGACAATTCGACCATAAAGATCAATGAGGGACAATCTTAAGTCATTTCAAACTGATCTAGGAATGCTTATAAATCGATTAGATAATAGTATATAATTGGATTACAAGTGATTCCGCACAATTACTATATTAACTACGAATGACCTTAAACTAATTCCAAATGATCATGTATTTCAGAATGAGTAAGTGACCCTTGATTACATGACAATCGAGGATCATCTATGAATTGAAAAGACTCAAACATGGATTGACATCCAATCAACCATGGATCGAACTCACAAAACCCCTAAAGGACGCCCATTGGTTTCAATTATGTTAAAGCCACATTCGATGGATTTCAACCATATATTCTAATGCGATTAAGGGTATTGGACTTTAGAGGACTAAGAGACTACCATTGGACATTACTTTATCAAATTCGTTATTTATCGGTAAATTCCGAATTTTTGGATCGATGGAATGTGGAAATTTGGAAAGTTGGGAGTGGGCCACGAACAAGGACTTGGTTGGGCCCAAGCCCATGTTGGATGGCCCAACGAGCCCAAGCCCACGAAGAAAGGCCCAAATAGGCCCACACCCATGATGGGCCGCCCAAGGACCACATGCTCAAGGAGTAGGCGGCCTAAGGGAGGGCTATGGACCATGCAATTCCATCAAGCCATTATTGCAATAATGCATGAATAGTGTGCAATATTTGAGAAATGACTGTATTGCCCTCCCAATCAACTAAAGACAAAAGGGCAAAGGTGGAATTAGCCAAGGTTAGGCGCCCATGTGCATGAAAGAGGACTTGAAAATGACACCTTAAAGCCTAGTATCACGACCAAAGGAAGAGATGATCCAAGAGGATTTTGAACGATGGCCATGACCCATCCTGATGCGGGTGCGTCCAACGTAGCTCCCATGGATACCTATCGATATACCACAAAATACCGATAAGTAATTAACGGGGCACACTAATGTTGTAGCAGATGCTTTATCGAGAAGATATTCTATGCTTGCGGTTTCACTCTACCCATCACGCATCACATCCTAAGGGCAGGCAATACTATAAATGTATAGTTATGTAATAAATATGGGTAGATGGTAGTTGGGGAGATATGATCTCCACCATTAGAACAAAGAGATATCTACGAATACCGTTTGTCATGTACTTGTATATATAGGGGTCACCTCCCTCTCATTTTATCAACTCATTCACAAGTGAAATACAAATCCAAAGCTTCTCTCTCTAGAGTTTCTCTCTCTAAAGGTCCTTGTGAGTCAAGTGTGAGAAAGGCTGTTTGAGAGAAATCCTAAGGCCGCAAGGGTTAGGAAACGCTTGATCGATCGACCCATGACAAGTGGTATCAGAGCAAGTTCGTTCCAAACGTGATGGCCAATCCACAATCCGATGAGGCGCTTGTCATAGGTGGCGACTGTAATGATCGTGGAAGGAATGCTGAGAAAGGTGCTACCAAGGGAAAAAAGAACCGTGGTTTTTAGAGTTTGAAAGATCCTATGGGGGAATTAGAGCATCGAATGACGAAGTAAGAGTTGTTCATCACCAAAGTCCAAGGATCGGTCGATGACCTAACCTAGACCGTGGATGGGGCGGATACTAGGAAGGAGGAACTTGTAGCTAAGGTGCAAGGACTCAAGGCCGGCATAGGGAATCTTTGACACGAGTTGTTGGGGACTCTGAAGGAAGAACTCACACAATGGGATGAGTCCTTAGAGGCCATGATAGCGGTGATGTGCGCGGAAATAGCAGAGCTAAAGGGGAAGCTCGCTAAATCAGAAGCAACACGCGTGAACGGGTGATCACTGTGCAAGGTTCACGAACGGATGCACCTAAGCTGAAGGAGTTCAAGTGCTTGCGGGTGGCAAAAGACATGGACAACTTCTTATAGTACATGGAATGGTACTTTCACTGTGTTGTGTAGAGTTCCTTAAAGTAAAGTGAGTGTTTGTGAAAAACTCTCAAATGTCTCCCTAAACACCTCTTCTTCTTCTCCAGCTCGGTAAGATCCTCTAAGAAATGCAACTCGGATAATTAGAAACATTACCATCCTAGCACCCATGAGTGTCTTTATGCTCTAAACCAAAAATTTTGAGTAGTTTGCTACTAAAAGGCTGTCCTTGAAAGGCTTGAATAAGAAGTTCGCCTATTATGGGAAGGCATAATTACGAAAATCTGTGACATCCTGATTTTTCAGGTTCTGATTTCGATTGGATAAGTTGGGCCTTTCATCAATGCGCCTATAGTGTTTTTCTCTAAGATGGCCACTCATGAGATAACTAGACTATCTGGGGAAGTCATTAAGAGATTTAATTATAATTCTTGCTTCAATGTGTATCGGTAGTTCTTACTCGTGTGAACAGTGATTAAATTGTGATTCTTGCTCGTGTGAGTAATGATTGGTTTGGACGTTCCAAATTCGTGTGTGAATTTGCTATATACACATGGTTGTGATAGAAACTGTGCTGACCTGCAGGGAGGAACTGAGGCCAAGGTAAGCCTCTGTGATTGTGTGATTGTATGAGTGTGTGATTAAGACGTCTTAGGCGTATTACCCTCCTAATCGGGGTTTAGAGCATGAATTTGTTGAGATTTATATCTCGCCCCGTCGTGGGCTTCATTTTCAAGACCGTGAGGTGGAAGACCTGGAGCCGAGTTGAGGGGATCTGAAGTGTAGGTTAGATAAAGCAGTTTCTTTCTAAGAGTCAATCATTTGAAGTCTTGTGACTGTAGACTTTTGTATTTGACTCGGTGTGCATTTAAAAGCATGTTTGTTTGAAAATCTGTTGTCCTACTTTTCTATCTTGAGATGATTACTGTCAGGGAATTTATTATTCGCTTCCACATGTGAAATAAAAATAAAGGGTCGATGATTCGTCCTGGGAAGTCGCAAATTTTTTTATCGACCAAAGAGGGATGTGCGCGTACTCGAGGATCGGGGCATGACAAAATCTGACTCTGTTTCCCTTGTTCTAAGCATAAGCCCATTCAATGGTATTAGAGCCAGTGGTTCCATTTGTAACATGATCTATTCCATGCGCTCAATAGGTGAATCCAGTGCGGAGAAGATCTTTTTTACACCATGACTGACCTTGAGATACTAGAAGCTCTGGTTACTCTTGCTTCTTCCCCATCCTCCTCATCCCTTTTAGACTTCGCGTGTCAAATGCTTCTACGATTGATTATCTTTATGAAGTCTCTCTTAGTGATGAAACCGAGATCTCTGAAACTCAACTCCTTCTTATGAACCCATGTTTTGCTTTTGCTAAACTTTCCTTATCGTTTTCTGCCATCCACTCTATTCGGCAAATTATTCAACAAATTCGCAAAGAAGTAAAAGAGTAAGTACAGTCCTCTAAGTTTGATCAACACCCCATTCCAGCCACTGAAAATGAGTATTTCGTTACTATTCAAATTCTGCTAGAATTTTCCAAATAGTGTACCTAGCAAGGATACTCTCATATCCATTATGGAGCTGTTTGTCTTGCTCTCACTTTTCATGGTAGTAAAAGCCTGCCAGTTGTGGCCAAAATGGCCCTATTGGATACAAGATTCCTAGAATACCAGCATGCTTGTATTGGTACTATCCAAACCACTTTAAATGTTGGAATAGTCTTTGTAACCTTAAATCCAAATTTTAATGTTGCTCTTTCAGACCCCCAGTTACTTTCCTTCTTAAAAGTTCAAATCCAACTCACTGGAGCACCCCAGATTGATGACTATATTGCAGCAACACTACATTACCAAATGGTTTATTGAGTGCAAAACCATGCTCTTGATCTCAACTTCCAAAATGGAAATGAAGATGCTATATTCATCTCTATGCAAAATGATCAGGCATCCTGAATTCATGTTCCCAGATAGATTCCAAAGAAGAAGTTGGTCAAGTTCCTTCCGGATACTTGGGTTACCTACTACGAAAAGCTAATTATAACAACAAGCCTCTCCAGTCCTTGAACTCCGAATTTGTAAGAAAGAAGGATGGCACTATTGCCATCAAATTTGGCAAGGAAAAGGAAGAGAATCCTTCCATCTTCCAAAACCTATTCATGATTGAACCATGTGTTCCAGAATCAATCTCCAAGCCAAATCCCAAAAGACTTGTCTAATACTTCAAGAGTAATGAAAATCCTGTCAATTATTACAAAGACCGATATGGTCATTATTTTTTGGACCCTTTTTTTTAGTGTTCTTAATGCACAAATTCTCCCGACAAAGTAGACCCAAATGCAAGACCTAGGCGAAAACCTAAGAAACCAAAGGATGCCATATACTAGAGGTACTTGAATGAAGACCTCTCCATTGATACCCTTGGTGAAAGTGATAAGTTTCAATTCATGGTTTATTATGCTCCAACTCCATTGCTAGGATTAGCTTCGACACCTCCGATTTCACTAGCCTCACCACCAACATCACCCCCTCCTCACAAAAAATTAGTTGTTTCCCCATTCTATAAGCCGATCTTAAAGTGGGCAAAGAAGTATTCATACCCACTTGAAGCACCAGGAGAAACATCATCTAGCCAAAAAGTCTCACCTAGCTCTTCCATTGCTATGTTCCAAGAGACAGATTTTCTTCATCTTGCTCAAGAAAGTTCAAGACTTTCGTTCCCTGCTCCTGAAGAATTCATCAACTCGTAAGGGAGATATCGTCATGTTCTAAAAATACCTGCCCCCACTGATATGGACGAATATGGAAGACAAAAGAGAACTCCTATTGCTGAAGCCATCCTGAACTGGCAATTAGAGACTCTCCTGGCACACAAATGCCTTCAAGACGATTGATTCCAAACTTGTGGATGTGTAAAGAGATCTTAAAAAATATGATGAAACCACTAAGAAAATGCTTTCTGACATCCAAAAATGGGTTCATGCCTTGGAATCTAGACAACATTTAGGATATCATCATTTCGAAAGCTCAAAGGCGGAAATAGATAAGCTCAAAAGAGAAATCTAGCTTCTTAAAAGGAAAATTCAAGTCTTCCAATCCATTTCCAACAGTATTGCGAATTGAGTATTCGCTTCCACCACCACAACAGAATACGTCTATCTTTACTACTCTTACAGAAGTCCCTACCAAACGAGACAAGACTGATGTGTTTGAAATGCGAAGCCGCCTTAAAGAACTGGACCGATTAAGGAAAGAAAAGGGTAAAGAAAAGATGCCCAAAGAATCCTCAATTTCTATACGGGAAAAATCAAACCAAATGATGTTATCCAACCCGTTAGAATCATTTCTAAGAGATCTAGGCAATCAAGAAGAACAACCTAACCCTACTACATTGAAAGAGCATATCCAATTTCCACTAGAACTGATTTTTTCGATCAATTCTTATACGGAATCAGTTTCGGTATCTTTTCATCCTCTTCCTCCTTTTTAATCCCCGCCATTGAATCCTTTCCTATTGTACCAACCACTTCATCAATATTCATGGCTAATCCTCCGAATCAAAAAATGGACTCTAACTTTTCTAAACCAGAGGTTGTTCAACCAAGCAATCCATCCTAAAATCTAACTCTCTCTTCTAAATAATTTATTAATGTTGACGATGTCCCCTACTCTAAATGGTTCAAAAGATTTGAAGAATTCCATGCTTGGCTAAATGCTTAAGCTCTCACGAATCAGGACAAGTATGATATCCTTTTTGGGTTTATTACAAGGTTTACTGATAGCCTCAAACATTGGTGGCAATTGATGACAGAACAAGACCAAATTCAATACATGCTTTCACCAAATTTTGGCCAAGCCATTGCTCTCATTTACCATTTTTTCATTGGTAAACTTTCTAACCTTCATGAGTTCAAGAGAAGAGAATTTTTGAAAGAAAATGTCGTTCTCGCCAAAAAATACATCTCAACAAACATTATCAAGAAATGCTCAAACTCTTTTATGGCATTAGAGGTGATCCAAACCAAAAATATTTTTTTTAACCTCCATTCCCAAAGAGTTATTTTAGCAAGTTGAGAGATCATTTCTCAATAGGCAAAGGAGAATTGTGGACATTCCTTTGGAAGAAATACAACAAGAGATCCATTTATGCCTTGATGATTTGTGCTTAAAGCGCCAAATGGTGAAAACCTACCTCACAGACAATAGAGAACTTGATGGAGCCTGTTCACACCAAAATCTGAAGATCAAGTGTTTCAAAAAAGATTATGACGGTTCTTGTTGGAAGTCTTCTAGAAAGAACAAGCATTTCAAGAAGTTTTGGTTAAAAAATCCAAGCATGGATCTAAGTACTTCTAGAGAAAGAAGAAATGGTGATTCCTATGCAAAAAGGAAGATCACTCAAACCGCAAGAAATCAACTTGATACTTCATCTACAACCACAAGGGTCATTTCGCCAAAAATTGCCCCTAGGTGATAAAAGGTTAGAACCATTTGATCATCATATAGAGATTGAAATTGGTATTTCACTCGAAAATGATTACATTGAATCATTGTTTTATGTGGATGAAGAACCATATGAACATACTCTTTGTGTTATTCCTTGTTATCAGACTCCTAGTGAAACCAATTTTGACTCAACTTCTAAAGATCTTTTCCATATATCTCTCACTTCTTCAAAACAAGACCTTACTATATTTTCAAGCCAAATCCATTGTTCTCATTTTCCTGTAAAAATCTTTACCTCAAAATTTGCCAAACCCATCATAGTCATTACCCTCATAGATACTGGTGCAAGTTTTTCAATTCTAGACACTAAAGTTCTTCCTGAAGAATATTAGACTTCCTATGTTCGATATTTCAAATTTGCCTCAGGAAATACTTTTTTCATGAATGTACAAATTACCGTAGTAGTTGTTCAGTTTTTCCCTCAATGCTTCATAACCACTAAATTCGTCAATATTCAAAGACGTTTTTACATCCAGATGAGTCTGTTAGATCCGATCATGCAAAAGTTGTTAGAATTATGTTCGGAATCCCATTCTGAATTTTCCTGTGGCACCCCCTAAACGGCCCCTAATCCGTTGAGGTCGCCACAGATCACTTGCTTTCTCTCTACCTAAAGGTCTATTACTTTGATACCATGATATTTTCAAGAAGTCCATGAGTCCTGGGGGTTTATAATTCTTACATTGGTCCCTGCGCAAAATATAGCCAAAGCATATTCAACATCTCCCTATCACATATTCAAAAACGATGCACACTAATTACACATTTTTATAGGTAAAAGCTAGATACTTTTATTTACATAAATCTGATAGACATCTTAGTCGGTACATTAAAATGCCAAGATTTTTCTAAACTTGGCTATTTTCAAAAGGTACTCAACTCTCTAACAACCATGTACATAGGCCCATCAGTTAGTGTCGGCGGTCCAAAAATGCTTCATCTGCTAACCATCACTCTCGGTCACACCTAATCCGATCCATCAGCTGGCGAGGGCGGCAATGGCTCCAGTGCACTCCCATCACGGCGGATGAACACAATCAGAAACTCCTGAATCACTGAGCCGGCAGGAGAACTAATGTCAAACATGATTAGTACCCACACTTGAACAAAAACCAACCCTCGTATCTCAAGATGATGGTGCTTCAAACACTCACACTGAAGGTTGACCGGAATACCATAAAATGTGCCCGGGGTGACTGGTAGCAGAGGCATATCTTCTAGTCTGAAATGTTAGTCCCCAAACGGGGTGAGTACAACCACTCAACGGCAAAAGATCCATTAAACTATACTATGCATGCCATCACGATCTAGTTTTATGCAAGATAGACAAGACAGTTCATCAAGGAATGAGTATGCATCGACACCATAAAACTCTTTAGTGTAATGACCAGTACAGTTCCAACAAACCAGATTTATCATGTTCAGTCACACAAGTCCCGATCATAGGGCCAAACTATTACGACACGTCCCATTACATGCCATACAATTTAGTCCCATAACCAGACCACACTCACACTTAGTAGAACCATCAGTTTTAACATTCAAAAGGTTTTACCCCCCGGAGGACCAATGTTTGCGTCCTTCTGGGATTTCGCACCCAACCTGGCATCACGAAAGCCTCCGACATTCAGCCCCTAGGCCACAGGGCATCCAAAGCGTGTTTCGTTACACCTCTTAGGCATCTCTCACCCTACTTGGCGTCAAAAGGAATCTCCAGGGCATGCCATGAAAATGGTTACCCTACCCTCCAAAATTACGTATTGACATACCACCGGGCATCCCGATGCCCCCGGGGAAAACCTCTGGGGCACTACGGACCCCAAGCATCCACAAGGCATCAACTCATTCGATCCTCTGGGCCTCTCGACTCCCGGGGCATCGTCGACCAGAAGGTCCAACGGCAACATTAACATCTTAATATCAAAAACACTTTTCAATGCAAAGACAATATGTCCCATGAGTCTTCATCAAATATCAACATTGAAAGATATGCTGAATGCCAATATCATCATGTCAATCCATGAATCAAAATGCATCCACCCTTGAGATAAATTAAGCAAATTCGGCACAAAACAGTCCAAAAATCAGAATGCATAGTTTTAGTAAAAATTTTGGTATAACCCATAAACGAACTCAGAAAATTCTAAAATTTTGGTATGTTATAGATGAAATCTAAAGGAAAGAATTTCATGAAGGACACTAAGCCAGATTTGTCATGCATAAAGAGCAGTAATTCACACAACTCAGTTCAGATTTCTTTTATCTAGAATGAAATTCGGCAGAAAGCATTGCATATTAAAAGAAGTTTATGCCACTGTATTGATTATGAAAAATTATGATAAAAATATTTACCCTAGTTTATACAATTCCTCACAACTTCCATGAAGCAATCGGGATCAAATTCATATTGGAACTCTCCATAGAGATTTAAAATGTTGTGGAACTACACATGAATTGTACTGGGTAGAGTGAATTCAGTAAGATCCCACACTCACACCGTGACCATCTCACTTCCACAAGTCTACCAAAAGTTGTTCTTTCAACCATAGATCAACAGGTTCGAAAATGCATATAGAAACCAAAGTAACTCCTCAATCTCATGGTTTTGCTCTACCTCAATCACCCAACATTCAACATCCAACCTTTAGAACTCAATTATTTCCAAGTCTATTGCACTACACCAGACAATAACAGCATTGCATTATATAGATCAATGGACTTTCACTTGCCTCTAATTCTTTAGCTCAACAGCAAGCAAAAACCGAGGGCTCGTGGTCTCGGGCGTGGCTCAACGGCAGCGAAAGCTAGCACCGTCGACGGCAGTAGCTCCGTGCTCGGTAGAGGGCAACCCCCTCCTTCCTCACGCCATGCATCCTCTCGCTAAATCTCTCTCTCACTCGCCGCTGCTCAATCTCTCTCTCTGTCTGATTTTTTTTTTTTTTTTTCGTCCGGTTTCTTCTCTCTCCTGCTCACGCTCACGAGCCATTTTGCTCTTCGATTCATTGACTAATTTGGTCAATGCATGCAGGTTGTTCGGTGGCGTCCAAGACCAAAGACAGCTGGAGGGTGGCGCGGCAAGCAGCGGGTCCTTCGGTTGCCAACTCTCTCCCCCCGCATGCACGGACATGTCCAATGATGAGGGCTCCTTGGTCAACAAAGCTGAAGGAATTTTGAGGAGTGTTGACCCCAAATTGTCGAGCAAATGGGGAGGAGTTTGGGGCGGCTTGTACAAGGATGGTCTCCCCTCTCCATACGTGCATAAACATCCCCACGCATGGCCGAATTTTCCTTCTTTCGGCTCTAAAAGAATCAATTAATCAAAGTCCAAATTTCCTTCTCATTCCGTATACACTTTGGTGGTATAATTGTGTAGTGTCATCAAAACAAATTTGCACGGCTCAACAGGATTGAATGCGGTACTAACAATGACGAATTCCGATAACAATCTCGTCATTCTGCGATATATCTTTATTTTTCCAAGGTTGGCAAAATGCTGATGCCACATTTCCTAAAAATGTTCTCATCCTTTGTTGAAAAATCTAGAATTATTTGTTCACCCTCCTTAAAAAAAAATGAAGATATAAATCCGACCAAGGAAAATCACATAGGAATGAATCCAGAACATCTTGCTTCTGCTCTGAAGGAATACTCAGAATTGCTGCAACAAGGCCTTATTGAAATTTCATATTATCAATGGGCTTGTGAAACTTTTTATGTCAACAAGTGAGTTGAGCAAAACAGAGGAAAAATTAAGCTGGTAATAAACTATCAGCCTCTCAACCTTATTCTCCAAGATGACAAATTCCCTCTACCTTCAAGAAGCTCTCTTTTTGCTGGATTATCCAAAACCCACATCTATTCAAAATTCAACCTTAAAGTTGGATTTTGGCAATTAGACATTCATCCTGAAAAACAGACCTAAGACGGGGTTCTGTATCCTAAACCAACATTTCCAATGGAAAGTCCTTCCTTTTTTGCCTCAAAGTAGCAACATCCTTATTCCAAAAGGCCATATGTTGAATTCTCCAACCAATTTTGTCAAGTGCTGTAGTATACATTGATGATATCCTGCTATATAGCCCTAATGAGGAATCCTATTACCAACTCCTTGAGCAGTTTGCGGACATTGTAAAGAAGTATGGAATTATGCTTTCTCAAAGAAAGATGAATATTGCCCAAATGGAAATTAAATTTCTTGGTATGCACCTTAACAAAGGAACATACTATCCAGGGCTACATATTGCTTAGGAACTACTAAAGTTTTCAGAAGAAAACTTCACAACAAAGCAAGTTCTGCAATTTTTTGGAACTACTAAACATATGCTAGTGAAGAATACTAGGCGGCCATTTTGTTCAAAAAAACTGCAGGTAAGCAACACCTTTGTGCTTACAAAAGTGAAAAAAATTTCCAGGCTAAAATGCATTATTATTTCACTTTCAAAGAGATGTTGGAGGTAAAAAATAGAATAAAAAAGTTTAAATTACATCTTATTGGCCATTACTTCCTGGTGGAACTAGACATGGCATCTTTCCCCTAGATAACCAAGTTCAAATAGAAGTAGATTTTGAATTCTCAGGTACTTTGATGGACTGAATGGTTTTCAAAATATTCTTTTGAAACCAAACACATTTCTAGAAAAAGAAATGTACTTGTAGATTTTCTGTCCAAACTAAAGGCATTTGCAGAAGTCAACATGTACATCATGAGATGTGCATTCCATACTTTCATCACAACAAAAAGTATAAGATCGAGAGGATACGAGACTGGCCAAGCTTGGAATACCCCTAAGATATTATTGAACAAATCAAGAATGACAGTTTCACTGAAAATTTGGAAAATCTTATGTGGTAATGCCACACAAAGCTCTCTAAACTTCATAGAGGCTCAATCCTTTACCCATTTGGATTAAACTCCAGCTATCCATTCACACATCCTTTGATTTGGAAAGAAGATGATTTTGTGGCACCCCTTGACTGCCCCCGATCCATTAGCGTCGCCACAGTTTGCTTATCTTTTCACTTTCCCTAATAACATGTCGCTCTGATACCATTTCGATTTGCAGCGGGTCCATACAACCATGGGGGTTTACATCTTTTATTATCGGTCCCTTGCGCAGTTCATATGGCGGAAGCACATCCATCAACTCCCTTCCTTATATTTAGAAAACGATGCACACCTAATAAACATTTATAGGTAAAAGCCAAACACTTTTATTTACTTAAACCATATGGACATCATTCATCGGTACATCAAAATGCCTTAGTCTTCTATACTCGGTTATACTTCAAAAGATGACCGACATCTCCTCCAACAGTTGTATACTTTAAAGTTCATCGGTCAGTGTCAGCGTCCAAAAGTTCCTTCCTTTGCTATCCTCCTCCTTGTAGTCATATCCAACCACTTGATCCGTCTACCAGTGGCAGTGGCAGTAAAGGTATCTTATCTAGTCTGAAATGTTATTCCCCAAAAGGGGTGAGTACAACCACTTAACAGTAAAGATCCACCAAACTACTCATTGAATCACACAGAACAATCAAGGCATCATAACAAAGCACATATCATTCATGTATTCAAGCATAACTTACCTTGCAGTCATATATATGTCATCATACCATATGTGCATCTACCATCATGCACTCATCATCAAGCATTCATGCATATATCACCATGCCATATGTGCATATACCACCATGCACTAATCATCAAGCATTCATGCATATCCATGCCATATGTGCATATACCACCATGCAATCATGCATATCTCACCATGCCATCGTGCATATACAACCATGATTCATATCATTCATGCTATCAAGCATACATCACCATGAGATCCATTCATGCCTTTATGTTCGCATTTTCAATATCAAATAGCATTAATTTACTTTCATAAGCAGATCATGCATCATGCCATATGCATACACCCATGCACATGATTCATTTTCAATTCTTATCTTTCACAAGGATCTCATCAGTTTTTCTTTCTAGGGACCAATGTTTGCATCACACAATTTATCGCTCACATCCAACCAAGCATCGCAAGGAACCTCCGAGCATGTATTCAAAATACAACCGGGCATCCAGCCCCCCACATTCCGAGCATCTCGCATCCCAACTAGCGTCACGAGGCATCCCCCTGGGCACACACTTCCAGGGCTTCTGGAATTACGCACCGACATACCACCAGGATTCCCCCCCTCTAGAATTACATACCGTATACCACCGGGCATCTCGAAACTCCCGAGGACCCTCCGGAATTACACCAATAGGCCACCAGGCATCCGGCACCCCCACAGTCCGGGCATCCCGACAGTCCCGAGGCATCGTCGGCTCACCCCTCTGATGGCCTTCTCATCACCACAATGCATATTCCCATACATCTCATTTTCAATTTCACATTTGATGTAACAATGTTGATGATTTGACAGCAGCCCTTTTCAAAATCATATAATATGCCTTGGGAAAAGTATCATTTGATGCAATGGTTTTGAAAACTTCATTGAGATCATGAAAACCCATCAATCCTTTGATGTCATATGAAATGTATGAATGTCATCGTGTGGCACCCCGAAACGCCTTAGGTCGCCACAAACATCTATTGCTACACCTAATGGACGCTAATTACATTTCTTAGAAGAAGCGTCACAATTCATAGACTTTTTTTTTTTTTTTTTTTTTGAAAAATGAACAGTCCCAGCGTGACTCATTAGCGGCAGCATAATTTAACATCGCCATCTCTCCCCCAACAATCATGATACAATTGCACACCACTAAACATCATAAGAGAAGATAAAACCACGACACTTTTATTTACATATTCTTATGATGGATTTGCTCGGGTCGGTACATCAAAAAAAAGGCCAAGACTTGCAGCTACACTCGGCCATAACCCCTAAAAGAAACACTCGACCCACTATATCTATCGTGCAAGATCCCCCATCAACCAGTGTTGGCTACCATCCCAAAAAGTTTCAGCTCCTACTTCTCACACACGGGCCCTCACACCCATCCCGGTGCATCAGGCGGTGGCGGCGGCAACATCCCTCGCATAACCCCATCTCGACGAATGTAGATGGATATGAACTCTTGTATGACAGGGCCCCCAGCTAGGCCCACATCATACATCACTATCGCGCGAACCCGAAGGTACGTCAGACCAGGAACGGTGGGACAGTCGATCTCCACACACTCAACCTCCACATCCGATGGAAAGCCATAAAAGACGCCCCGCGTGACAGCATTGAGCGGCATCTTTCTAATCTGAAATGTTGGTCCCCAGAGGGGTGAGTACAGCCACTCAGCAGGTAAAAGATCCAATAACCACTCAATGCATCATACAATACAATCATAGCATAATACAGGTCATACATGCATCCAAGCATCACTTACCTTGAAGCCATGCATATACCATCATACATCCCCATCACAATCATATCACATACATACCATCATGTCATAGGTTATCATCATCATGTCATACACATATATCATCATGCCATAGGTTATCATCATCATGTCATACATATGTATCATCATGCCATAGGTTATCATCATGATGTCATACACATGTATCATCATGCCATAGGTTATCATCATCATGTCATATCACACATCCATACGCATGTCATCATTTCACATGTGCATGATTCAATTCCCACTTTTATCTTTCAAATTTGATCACCAGATCTCTCTTTCTCGGGATCAGCAATTGCATCCCATACTTTACCACTCGCACCCCAACCTGGTATCGCGAGAAAAACCTCCGGCATTCAGCCATTTAAGGCCACCGGGCATCTGGCACCCCCACATTCCGGGCATCTCGCATCCCAACTGGCATCACGAGGCATCCCCTCGGGCACAAACCTCCGAGGCTTCCGGCACCCAACCATTCCGGGCATCTCGAAACTCCCAAGGACATCCGGCCATGTACCTCTATACATTCCGGGCATCCGGCACCCCCCATCCCAGGCATCCTGACACTCCCAAGGCATTATTAACCGCCTTAAATAGTTTCCTCATTTATCATTGTTCATGTTCACCAATTTAGGTCTCAACTCAGCATGGCACATGATGTAATGGCAAACAAGATCACTTTCATCCTTTGATTCACACATGCATCTACAATCATCATCATACATGCAGCAAGACACAATCATTCATAACAATACCATTCATGGAGTCCATACAATTTAGAATAGTCCATTTATCATGCCTTTTTGAAGCTTACTAAATTCCAGCTTATACCATTTTTGAAAACATTTGAATTAAATATCCATATGATTCTCAAAAATCATGAAATCAAAACATGTGATAAACAAGACAATAAGATGACAATTTCAGGAAGAACACATGCCCTAATGAGTTTCACACAAGAAGATATCATCCACACAAATACAGCATGCAATTTCGGATAGAAACAGATTTTGCAGTTTCTGAAATAATTCGGTTAAAATACCCGAACGACCTCTGAAAATTATGAAATTTTACCAGGTTATAGTTAAGACACAAAAGTAGATTTTTCATGAAGACATCTAGGCCAGATTCGTTCTAGATAATTTTATATAGACGTACGAAGCTCCTGATTCTCGCACAGAAACGTCCAGTATAGCTATCACCGAAATATCGAGTTTTCATCCACTTATTCTTCTTCTTTTCCTCTGAAATATGGTAAAAATCAACATGAAACCCACAAAACCACCAAAAGGTCGACGAAGCAATTCTAGATCTAGCGTCTTCGTAGGAAGAGAGTTTTACCCCTTAAATCTCAACCATTTTGTCCCAAATTTTAGTATATTATAGTTTGAGATGTTGTCTACAATCATGAAGGAGTCGAAGTCAAAATCCAACTCGAAACACACATGCAAGCCTCTACAAGTTTCTAGGTCAGGCGGTTTACACGAGATCAGCAAGCATTTTCAAGAACAAACCACATTAGCTTCAATTCCTTGCCTCTAAACATCCTAGATTTCAACCACACATGCAAGACACACATGCGAGAGTAGAAAGTGGATCCCAACTTGCCTCTAAACATCCTAGATTTCAACCACACATGCAAGACACACATGTAAGAGTAGAAAGTGGATCCCAACTTGCCTCTAAGACCAAGAGAATGACGGCACATGGACGGACGAACGGGCAACGACGGACGGACGGACGGCAAGCAGCTCCTTCTCCTCCTCCCTCTCGGCCTCACTCTCTCTCGCAACCCTCTCTCTCTCTCTCTCTCTCTCTCTCTCTCTCTCTCTCTCACTCTCTTGGACAACAGCCCCTCCATCAGCCGGCCTCTCTCACTTTTGTTTCCCCACAAAGCCATCATTAGTCATGATTACTTGCCTCCCTCAATGGCCAATGCATGTAACCCTCTTTTTACCACTTGGCAAAGCATGCAAGATGGGCTTGGGCTTGGGCTTGGAAGAAGTGGGCCAGCCACTCCTCCCCCCCCCCTTGGTCGACGGTCACACTTCCTTGGGCTTCAATGGGCCGACCACCTTGGCCCATCAAAAGTCCACTCTTGGGCCTAAGGCCCAAACCTAAAGAAAAATCAAATTTTACCTTTTTTTATTCTTTCTTTTATAAATTTTAAATTTTAAATTCCACATGGCCAAAATCTTGTAACATTTTATTTATAGGAATTTAGTCTATGAGGTGCATAGCCAAGAGTAGATTATTCTCATTAATATATCCTATAATACTAATTTAAAAAATTCATGAACACAAGCATATATTACTTAGCCTTAAGAGAAAACTAATGGCTAAAACATAAACCATAGGTAATTTCATTACCTAATTACGGGCTTTAATTCCTCTAGAGGTTGTCTTGAATTTTTGGGATGCCACACATCATGTCATTGCACGAATAATAATCCAGGATATCATGATTTACATAATAAATCCAATAAACAGTAAATAAAACAATTTCCATCTTAAACAGAATGCGTGCTATTAATGAAAAATTCTAGAAAATTAGCAAACGATGGAAATAAATTCTGAAAATTTACCAAAATGTAGATAAGATCTAAGAAAACATATTTCATGAAGGACATCATATCAAACAAGGCTTCACAGAATACGTACAGATCTGTATATATCACTGAAATGGGTTTTTAACATGATCCATGCACAGTTTTGAAAATAATTTTGATTAAACCCTTAAATAAACTCATAAAATTCTCAGATTTTTACATGCTGTATTTAAGACCTAGAGGTACAAGTTTCATGAAGAAATTGTAGTCCAATTCGTTCTGGATTAAAAGATAAAATCGATTTACTTTTCCTATTATTGGTATCGTTTTCCAGATCTACCCGTGTTGAAGAAAACTCGTTTCCTTGGTCATTACTGGTCCATTTACTCTGAAATTTCAGTATGTTGTTCCTCAGAATATTTCCTACAACTGTCATTAAGGACACATGATCAAATTTTAACTGTACGATTTTATAAAAATCCCGAAATCATACTAGGTCGAAACAGCGTTTTTCCCAGATCCAGTTTCTTCAAAAGACAACGATTTCACCGACCTATTTTTGTTCATTTCCTCTAAATTTTTTATATGTTCTACCTCAAAAAGTATACTACAACTTTCATTAAGAGATAAAAGTGATATTTTCACAAGAAAGTTACTTTACAGACCACGAAACCACTGAAGGTCAGCACAACGAATTCCAGATCTAGTCTCTCCAAAGAAAAATCATTTCACTGATCATTTCTCGTTTTTTTTTGCCTCAAATTTTAGTATGTTGTTCTTCAAGATTCTCTCTACAACTTTCATGCAGAGGTCGAAGTGAAATTCCAAATAAAAAGTAACATGCAACACAGAAAATCACCAAGAAGTCAATAAACAGTTTCCAGATCTAATGTTTTCGTAGAAAAAGGGTTTCACCCCTCAATACTTGTCTATTTTGTCTCAAATTTTAGTATGTTATACTTCAAGATGTTCTCTACAACTTTCATGAATAAATCGAAGCAAGATTCCGACTAAAAATTCACATGAAACACACAAACTCGCGGATGGTCGGACTGGTCTTTCCAAAATCAGCATGCATGACCAACGAATCTCTCTTCAAAGCTCCGAAATCTCATCCCATCTACCACAACCAAGACTTACCATCTACTACACATACACATAGCAATGCAAAGAGTAGGTTTTAGGACTTCACTTGCCTTATATTCAAGCACAAAACAGCAGCAAACAGAGGCAAAGCAGCGACGAACAGCGGACGAACTCTCTTCCTTCTTCTCTCTCGGTTTCCCTCTCTCACTCTCTCAACAGCTCTCTCTCTCTCTCTCTCTCTCTCTCTCTCTCTCTCTCTCTCTCTCTCACCAAAACCGGCCACTCTCCCTCCCTTAATTTCCCTTTCCTTCTTGCTCTTTGATTAACAATTTTATCTCTATTTTTGCATGTAAGAGACAAGTGTTCTCATGAGGAGAACAAGTGGCAAAAAGGAGAGAACAAGTGGCAAAATTGAAGACAAGTGTTGGAGGACATGCACTTCCCCCTCCCCTTTTGGTTCATGCGACACCCTTGGGGTGTTTCTTGGGCCTGCTTGGGCCCGAAATCTTGGGCCCAAGAGTCCTTAAAATAAAGCCCAATTCCCCCTTTCATTTTTAGCGCTTATAATTCTTATGCAAGATCAAATCCCATCCTTTTGCTTCAAAGGATAAAATTGAAATACTATTCCAAATGAAGAAATACAAATCAATGCCTGTAAAATAAAAATAAAGTCACAGTTCGGTGACTGTCACCTATTCATGGTTCATGGTATATCTAGGGGTTATTATGAAATTTTTGGGATGCCACAGATTTCCCTGATAAACTTCGATGGTTGTTATGGTACTTAACTAATAAGTGTTGGAGAAAACTCCTTTGATGTTTTGAAGTTGAGAAAAATTATCCAATGTCTATTCTGAAGAATTTCAGACTTCTATGTCAAAGTCTGAAGACTCCCAGACTTTGTGTCAAAGTCTGCTCACTCCGACAAATTCCAGATTGAACACAAGTGAAGAATGAAGTCTTATCCAGATAAGGGATTAACTATCTTTCTTCAAGGGTTCGGTTCGTAGAGGTTATATATGGCCTTCTAGATGGAAATCACACCTACGAGATTGATTATCTTTATTAAAATCAATTTAGATACATCAAATCTTTTTGGAAGGCAAGTAAATTTGGAAAGAATCTACTTATGGAAACCAAGATCCTGATTGTATGGGCAAACAGGATTGACGGGCTTTCATCACAATCTTCAAACGGCTCAAGATCTCCTTGATTGATTCTGTCCAATGGGTTGATTGGAAGAATTCCTTTGGAAAGTGCCAACGGTCAAGAAGGCATGAAGGAGTATTTAAGGAGAACTCTCCAATTATTCGATAGAGTGCGTGAAAGAGAAATTCCAAAGTCTGAAGCTTCCCATTCTCTCGTTACTTCTTACACTAAGCTCAAAGTTCTACTCAAAATAGAGAAACTTATAGTGTGACTTCATGAGAAAGTAGTAAAGACTTTTCATTGTGAAGTCGAGATCGCAAGATTGTAAATTCTCTTTTGATTCATAATGGAAACTAGCCAGAAGGCTGTCAGTGTGGATGAGTGGATATAGGCTTGATCTAAGCCGAATCACTATAAATTCCATATTCTTATTCTCTTCTCTAAACTCCTTTATTTTGTTTGTAGTTCTATTTAACTACTAAAGTCTAAACTTGCTCAAAGTCTATTGTTCCTCAGACTCAGTTTCAAAAGTAAAATATTTTCACTGTTCATTGTAAAAATTGTTTTCACACCTATTCACCCCCTCTAGGAGTTCATACTAGCACTAACAATTGGTATCAGAGCATGTGTGCTTAATTTTTGAAGTGTTATACTTCTAAGCTAAAGATCCTCTATGGCTAGTATTTTGGCTCTAGGTTTGGTTGAAGGTCAGAGCAACACTAGACCTCCTTACTTTGATGGATGGGAGTACAATGTCTAGAAGAACAAGATGAAGGGATTTCTCAGATCCAGAGATCCTCTAGAGTGGGATGTCATAGAAAAAGGGATCAACTCTCAAGCAACATTAGCTTCAGACCAAGGAAAAGAAGTCATTGATGCTGACGAAGCAACACAAGCTGAATTTACCAAGAGACAAGCACTTGACGCGAAAGCAATCTACCTTGTATACTATGCCTCATCTCCTACTGAGTATAACTAAATTTCTTCTTGTGAAACAGCAAAAGAAGTTTGGGACAGATTACATGTTACCTACGAAGGAACTGACCGTGTGAAGGAAACCAAAATAAACATTTTGCTCGGACAGTATGAAGCCTTCAGAATGAAGCTTGGAGAATCTATTACTGATATGTTCAATTGCTTTACAAATATTGTAAATGGCCTGACTTATCAAGGTTAACCAATCTCAGGACCAATGAAAGTCAACAAGATGTTGCGTGGGCTTTCGAAAGACTAGAATCATGTGAAGACTTAAATTAGAGAAACTCAGAGGATCATACGTTATCAGTTGACAAACTGATAGGCACGCTTCAGTCATACGAAGTGGAACAAATAAATGATGAAGAAGATCCTAAAGGTAAGAAATCAATTGCTTTAAAGTCTAACATTGATTTTGATGATACATATTTAGATGATGATATGGACGATGAAGAGCTGGCACTCATGATCAAGAAATTCAGAAAGCTTAACAGAAATGGAAGAAGATTCAACTAGAAGAAGCAGAGCACGCAAAATTTTCAGAAGAGACCAACTGAGGACAATGAAACCAGCAAAGATGTGATATGCTTCGAATGCAGGAAAAATGGGCATATCAGACCTAACTGTCCTCTATTGAAGAAGAATAAAGGAAAAACTTAGAAGTACAAAAAGGTTCTCAAAGCTGAAACTTGGAGTGACACCGAATGTGAGGAAAGCGAAGAAGAATATGCCAACATATGTCTAATGGCTCATTCCGAATTAGACTCAGAATCAGAAACAAACTCTGATTCAGATAAAGAAATTGAGGTTAGTGATTTAAAAATTCCTAGTGAAGTCTCTAAATACATAGATGAACTTTGTCTCAGTCTCAAATCCTCTCTTAAAAGGAATTTTGAACTAAAAAGGGAGAATTCTAAGCTCAGGCAAGAAGAAGTTTCTTGGAAAGAAAAATTTGAAAGTTTAAAAACAAGTTTTCATAATTTGAAAGAAAATTCTGATTATCTTTCAAAGGAAAATACTTTTTTGAAAAGTGATATTTCAAATATAACAAAAAGATTTTCAAAATGATCCGAAAAACTTGAGAAAATTCTTTCAGCTCAAATACCCTACTTTAATAAATCTGGTTTGGGTATGACTTCAGAAAATGTTCCATTAATCGATTTTCCCAAAGTAAAAGAAAGAATTAAACAAAGATCTAGAAAGGCATTTTACAAAAATCATTTTCAAAATTCTTTTGTAAAACCTGTTGGTGAAGTGCACTCAGATGTTCAAAGTGTAACAGCTTAGAACATTTCGAGAAAGAATGTCCCAGGGTTTGGAGACCAGTTAAGAAGGACTGGGCTAATACTGTTTTTAATACTAACCCTCCTAGACCCAAGAAAATATGAGTACCAAAGAAAGTATGAGTTTTTCTTTTAATCACAGGTCATTATCAAAAGGAAGATCAAATGGTATTTTGATAGTGGCAGTTCGAGGCATATGATAGGAGACTCAAGCTGCTTTATAAAGCTTGTTAGACTGAATGGAGAAAAAGTATCTTTTGGAGGAAACACCAAAGGAAAAATTGTAAGATGTGGAACCGTGAAGATCGGTAGCTTGACTATCAATAAGGTTTCCTTGGTGGAAGAATTGAACTACAATTTGCTAAGCATAAGTCAGCTTTGCGATACTGGTTTCAAAATAAGCTTCCAAGAAGGCACTTGTTCTGGAACGAGTCAATACTTCTCTCAATCTTTCACTGGGCAAAGGCATGGCAACATATACCTTCTAGATGTAAACCCAGAAAGTTCATAGTGTTTTATTTCTATTCAAGGTGAAGCAAGTCTCTAGCATCGAAAGCTTGGTCATGTTAACTTGAAGCAAATTGCCAAGATTTCTTCTAATAAACTTGTTCAAGGACTTCTTAATCTAGCTTTCCAGAAAAATGAGTTGTGCACTCCCTGTGTTATGGGAAAATAGGTCAAAAGCTCTTTTAAACCTGTGAACCAAGTCTCTATAAGTCAAGTTTTGCAGTTTCTTCATATAGACCTTTTGGTCCGACCAAAACTGAAAGTATTAGTGGAAAGAAATATTGTCTAGTAATCGTGGATGATTAATCTCACTTCACTTGGGTCTACTTTCTAGCAAGTAAGTCTGAAACCTTCTCCTATTTCTCAAAATTTGCCAATAAGGTTCATAATGAAAAGGGTTATGCTAGTTCAAGCATACAAACTGACCATAGAGGTGAGTTTGAAAATCATGACTTTGCGAAGTTCTATGATGAATCTGGTTTTCAACATATTTTCTCTTCTCAATACACTCTAGAACAGAATGGGGTTGTGGAAAGGAAGAACAGATCCTCACAAGAGATGGCTAGAACTCTCTTAATAGAGAGCAAAATATCCTCTCGATTTTGGGCAGAAGCAATTTCCACTACGTGCTATATTATCGACAGAGTATTCTTAAGGCATATTCTAAAGAAAACTCCTTATGAAGTGTATAAAGTAAAGAAGCCGAATGTTTCCTACTTTCATGTCTTTGGCTGTAAATGTTTTATTCTGAAGAATGCGAATGATCGATCTGGAAAGTTTGAAGAGAAATCAAACGAAGGAATCTTCCTTGGCTATTCGACTTCAAGCAAAGCTTACAAAGTCTTCAACAAAAAGACTCAATCCGTGGAAGAATCTATGAACATCAAGTTTCAGAATTATGTGCAGAATCCACCTGATCAGACTCAACTTGAAGAGTCTAAACCTGTTCTAGACTTTACAAAATCTATTTCCCCCGAAGAAGTTCAGACTTCTAGAAAACAGTAGCAAACGAGAAGATTCAACTGAAGCAGAGGATCAACAAACTCTTAGACTAAACAGCAACTGAAAGCACAAGTCAAGTCATCCTAAAGAACTCATCATTAGCAACATTGATAAAGGAATCTGCACTAGATCCAAAGGAAGAGAAGAGTCCAGTGCTCTAGCACTAGTTTCTAAGATAGAACCAAAAGGTGTAGACGAAGCCTTATCTAATGAAAGATGGATAGAAATTATGCAGGAAGAACTTAGACAATTCAGCATCAACGATGTATGGGAGCTAATTCCAAAACCCAAAGGCAAATCTATTATTGGAACGAAATGAGTTTTTAGGAACAAGATGAATGAGAATGGAAAAGTGGTCAGAAACAAAGCAAGACTCGTGACAAAAGGATATACACAGGAATAAGAGATAGACTATGACGAGACCTATGCAGCAATAACGAGATTAGAAGCAATCAGATTATTATTTGCTTTTACTTGTTTAAAAAATTTTAGGTTATTCCAGATGGATGTCAAAAATGCATTCTTGAATGGATTCATACAAAAAGAAGTCTATGTAGAACAACCACAAGGATTTGAAGATCCGAAAAAGCCAAACTCAGTCTACAGACTGAAAAAGGCCTTGTATGGACTAAAGCAACCACCTCGAGCTTAGCATGAAAGGTTGAGTAAGTTTCTAACTCAAAATGGTTTTGAAAAGGAAAAGGTTGATACAACCTTGTTTATAAAGAAAGAAGGAAAAGATTTTCTACCGGTACAAATTTATGTAGATGATATTATTTTTGGTTCTCCTAATGCAAGAAATTTTCAAGATTTATGCAGGATAAATTCGAGATGAGCATGATGGGTGAGTTAACTTTCTTTCTGGGATTGCAAGTCAGACAATCAAAGAAAGGTATATTCATTCACCAAGAGAAATATGCAAGAGATCTCCTCAAGAAATTTGGGTTGGAAAATTGCAAGACAGATATACCAATGTCAAGTTCTTCGAAACTGGAGAAGGATGAAGAAGGGAAGAAAATAGATCAGAAGCTATACAGAAGCATGATCGGTTCATTTCTTTACTTAACTGCTTTTAGACTTGACATATTATTCAGTGTTTGCATCTGTACAAAATTTTAGTCTAACCTAAGAGAATCTCATCTAAGTGTTGTAAAACGAATCATTAAATATGTTGCGACCTGTCCAAAGCTGGGTCTGTGGTATCCAGAAGAATGAGACTTTGCTCTTCTTGGATATTCAGATGCTGATTTAGCATGTTGTAAAGTCGATAGAAAGAGCACATCTGGCACTTGTCAACTACTAGGAAATATGTTGGTATCTTGGTTCTTAATGAAGCAAAGTATTGTAGCATTATCAATAGCAGAAGCAGAGTATGTTGCTCTTGGGAGTTGTTGCTCTCAAATCCTATTAATAAGACAACAACTGAGAGACTTTTGGATTAAAGAATCGTATACCGAGGTTAGATGTAACAACACTAGTGCTATTAATCTCACCATGAACCCAATTCTTTATTCAAGAGCGAAGCATATAGAGATTCGACATCACTTTATAAGAGATCGTGTCCAAAATGGGGAGATTATGATTTAGTTCATTGATTCGAAGAATCAGCTGGCAAACATCTTCACAAAGCCTTTGGAGAAAAACTTATTTGAGTCTATTCGAAGCAAGCTAAATATTTGTCACGCCCTGATCCTCAAGCACGTACCCATCCTGACCTGGTCAATTAAATAGCAACGTCCTAGGATGCATCGCCAGCCCATTCATTTTAATACGCATACAGAAGTAGATATAAAATCCCCAAACAATAAAACAATGGGATAGAAAAGTAAGGCCATATTTTTCAAACCTGAAAAACTACAACCACACTTTTATACAATGCAAACCATATAGTATATATTACAATACTATTAACAAACTCGGTTCCATCCCAACATCAGTTCACCACTCAGGGTTTGCAAAACAGGGGTGGGGTTTCAATCCTCATCAGGATCCTCCTCCGGGTCCTCCTCTAGGTCCTCCTCGACGATCTCTCCTTCCTCCATACCCCAGTTGGAGCCTACCGCATAATACTCAGGTGATTATGGGTCTTCAAGATTAGGGGCCATCGGATCAATCACCGACCCATCCTTAGGGTCTGCAGTACCCTTTCCAAAAGTGGCCTCCATCACATACTGAGGTATATTAGATTCCGGTAATGGGCCCTCCCTTCGTCCATCATGATAATGGTGATACCATGCTCGGTATTGATGGGGTACCTTTTTGGGTTCACCCACATCAACCCAGATTATGGATTTCACCATCACGTATTCCGGTACTTCAGGGTGCCCCTGTATCAGAACATGATAATCATGTTCTGTGATTTCCTCCAGTATACCAAAATGCTCGGGAGGAGCTGGAGGTGCTGCCATTTATGGCCTTGAAATGTTGTCCCACAACGAGGTGAGACTACGTCTCAACAAGTTCTGCTCCCTAAGACCCGATTAGGAAGAAAATACACCCTAAGGGCTGCCTAAGAACAACACGAGTCAGAGGACTTACCTTGGCCTCAGTTCCTTCCTATAAGTCAGTTCAATTTAAATAGACATCCAATCAATCACCACATATCAAATCATCGATCAATCAACTCTATCGATTCCATGTCAACCAAACCATTCCTTGGTCATTTCCGTCAATACTATCTATGAGTCCGATTAAAATCCAAGATTGTTCACTCCAGGTGATATATAGATAGTAGCTTGCCCTAAAGGCTAATAATAGTATATCGTTCTTTCTCTAAGATGACCTATCGAGTTACCAAGCTAATATAAAATACTGTTCCTTCTCCAATATGACATATCGAGTCACTGAGCATAATATAGTATAACATTCTTTTTCCAAGACGACATATAGAGTCGTCGAGCCATTATATCATACCATTCTTTCTCCAAGATGACATATAGTCATCGAGCCGGTATTATATATCGTTCTTTCTCTAAGACGACATATAGAGTCATCGAGCCGGTATTGTATACTATTCCACTCGTACAATCGATTTACCATTTTTATCAACATACCATTATTTCTCCAAGATGACATATAGAGCCGTCGAGCCAGTATAATATACTATTATGATCGTACAACTAATTTACCATTTTTATCATCCTCGATAAAAATACACGTGTGTGGGTACACGGCCAGCCTTAGTCAAAATACAATGTTTTCACTTTTGAACCTCCCATTATTTTCAAAAGTCCCAAATAGATTTTTGGCGCAGTAGACCGACGCCCAGTAATTCGCCAATTAATTACCAAAATTATCAATTTTGGGGATAATTACCCACAACCACTAATCACGTTAAATTTGCACAATCAGGTACTCAATTAAATAAATAGAAAGTACCACTACAATCAGCACGAAATTCCGGTCATCGACTATCCCGGTCTAATTTCCGGAAAATAAGTAATTAATTAAATAATTACGAAAAATATTAAATAAATGCCAATAAATCCAACTTAGGCCCGCAATGCCTAATTGGATGTCGAAATGAACTCGAAAAATTTCCCAGCTACTCTAGATAAATACTAGAGTTCGTCTAGGCTCTAATTGCACTAATTATCCACCTAACATGCATCGGCAAATCATTAAATTTCACTAACCTAATCTAACTAACTACTTGACCATACTTAACTTAATCGAATCAACCCCTAAGTATGATTAACTTACTAAGTGAGGATTAATGAGTTAAACTCACTTGTTTTGTGAACCAATTGGCTCAAATCGTCGGGGACGCAAAGGAGTTCACTTCTCTCCAAAGTGGACCTAACTTTCGGGGCCAGGAAACGAGCAAAAACTGGCCAAGACTCTTGCTAGAAACCCACAATTCCAGCTTCTATTCTTGGCTAGAAAAGAGTGCAACAAGCTCGGTTAAGGGTGGGGATGGACCGAGGAAGGTTGGAAGGGCCAAACTGGGCCTAGGCGGGGACTTAAGGAGGTTGGAGGCGGGCCAAACAACTCCCGCACGGCTGAAACAGAGGTTGGGATGCAGGACAAGGCTTCTGGAACAGTGAGGACAGCACGGCTGGCGAAGGGCGCGTGCGACGGGGCGACGAACGGCGACGGGTGACGACATGCGATGGCGTAGGGTTGCTCCGGCGGTCTCTCTAGTTTGCTGATTTTGAAAATGGCACAATGAAGAAAGCAAAGAGGGTGGTCGGCAGCATAGAGGGAGAGAGGGGACAAGAGGGGGCCACTTGGTCTTATTTTCCAACTCTTGGTCCCCTTGACCATTCTCATCCACCAGCTGAGTTCCTAGGCCACAAATCAGCCACCAAGGCTCCCAATACAACCTTTGAAGCGGTCCAAAAGCATAGGAAAGGGGGAGCTACGAATTTGCTTGATTTTCCTTCCAATTGGACACTTGTTCTTACTTGATTCAACACAAACCAGCCTCTATTAAATCAACTGATACCTCACCGATCCAATTGGTATTTTTCCTCACCAATGGATCCCACTTGCTTCCCAATTTTGCGATCAAAACGATCCCCGACATTTTCTGGACGAAAATAGCCCTACCTCGACTTTTTCCCAAAAATTCTCGGTTTGCAGAAAAATCTTTTGAGACTAAGTTAATGCTCCTAGAATTAATTGTGACATGACAAAACTTTTATCGGACTAAAATTCGTGGTTAATTTCGATTCGGCGCGATTTTAGCGTGACCTCGGCTACTGGGTAACTTTTAGAAATTTTTAGTACAAATGACCCGTGGTCTATTTTCTTCAAGTCACAGTGAACCCACTCGACACATTGGCGACTCTCGATTGTCATGAAAATCTCAAGGATTCAAATATGGACACGGGGTACCAAAACGATAGAAAAATCGTCTAGTGCTTGGTCGATGAAAATTTTCCAATTTAGTAGAGTCACCCATGATCAACCACACATCTCAATCAAATTGACCTATCTCTAATCCCAAATCGATTTTTAACTATGCTAAAATGACCTCTAAAGATGTGCACGGTCGAGTAGCCGATTCCTAGTCGAATTCTAAAGTCTATTGCATTAAAATTCCTTAATGGCTTCCCCAGACATTCTAGTTATCTCAAGAGTGATCAGCTCTAAGAACAACCTTATAGGCACGTCAATGAAATGCCCGATTTATTCAATGGAAAACGGAATTGAAAATTTGGGATGTCACAATATTATTTCTCCTCTGGAGCAAAGTCTGAAGTTGGTCAGACTCAAAATGTGTAAAAGCTACTTCAGTAAGAGAATGTCTCTTCAATCCAGGTATTTTAATTTTATTATGTAATTTCCGAACAGTTGCGCTCGTATTCGACTCATTACTTGCCTATTTTATTTTTAGAAGTTATCTTTTTCTTATTAAAATTCGAATTTTGAATTTTTGGCAGTTTTTTATTTTAATTTTATTTCAAAAAGGCATTTTTCTTTTTCCTTATGACGGTTTGAATACCTCTTTTCTTTGTGACCTTTCATTTCCTTTATATGCCCTCTTGTATTTCTTTCGAGCACTTCATTTCAAACCCTAAAATACAGACTCTCTACTCTCTTGTTTTTACTCTCAAGTTTGTTTTGCAAGTTTCCATCTTTTTCACTCAAACCTATTTGTGAAATCCTCCAAGCCTGCAAATATGTCTTACCAAAGGAAATCCTCTTGGATTGCTAATCAAGGTCCGGGAAGCATGCCAAAAGGGCAGAGACATTTCGATCTCACTAGGAAGACTCTCCACTCAACTCTCCACAGCATTCTCCACAGAACCCTCCGGAGCACTTTCCACAAAATTCTCCGCGCCAACCATTGCAAGTGGAAGTCAAGAAGACACAGAACCTCTCAGAGCCTCAAGACCCTAGGTTCTCTATAAGCGTTACACTTATTTGAAGCATGGTGGTACTCTTATGAATTTTATCAATGATTTTCTAAGAGAAAAAGGGTATAGAAACAAGACTCTGTTCTTAAGAACGATGGAACGGTTGGATATAGCACCGAAAGGGTCGGCAGACAAAGCCTTTCTTTATTTTCCTTCATACCTTAGGTTCGGTTCTAATCATCCTGAGAACAAGGATGATAATGAGAGGTTTTATTTGAATTTTCAACCCAGGGTGTAGCTACAAATGAACCGGGTGATAGAACGAAACTATTTCGTTCTAAAGAGCACAAAAGGGTTTACACCCAAATACTGAAGAGAGGGGTGATGAACCCTCGATCTGTTGATTTTGACTTCTTAGACTCGATCAAGGTTAACTTGAGGGAGAAGTTAACCTTCCTTCAACTCGAGAATTTCAGTTCTGAGACGGCTGTTGCATATCCAAAGTTGGCAGGATTTTTTTATTCGAATCTATCTTTTCTTGACCAGAATCGGATCCAGTTTACTGCGAGTAATAAAGACTATGTGGTGGATGTTGACACACTGGCATACATTATTGGGGTAGAAAGGAGTGGTTTTCAACCAATCAGTGTCTCATTTGGTCAAGCAATGAGATTTCTTGTCAAGGACAGATTACTAGAAAGAGGCATCACATATTCTAGACTGCTAGCGACAAATGTTCTGTTGCACAAAATTGTCAGTAATTGCATCAGACCAAAGGCTGCATCAAAAACAGATGTTTCCATATTCGAAGCAAGACTCATGTTTGCTATCTGCAATGGGATAAGATTTTCAGTCCCTCATGTTGGAGAAAACTCCTTTGATGTTTTGAAGCTGACAAAACTTGTTCAAAGTCTATTCTGAAAAATTCCATAATTTTGTGTCCAAACCAAGACGTCCGGACTTTGTGTCAAAGTCTGCCCACTCTGACAAATTCTAGACTGAACGAAGGTGAAGAATGAAGACTTTTCCAAATAACGAATTATCTTTCTTTCTTCAAGGGATTGGTTCGCATGGATTATATGGACTTTTGGTTGGAAATATCACTTACGAGATTGGATATCTTTATTGGAATCAATTTAGATTCATCAAATCTTTTTTGAAGGGCAGGTATTTTTGGAAAGAATCTACTTATGAAAATCAAGATCCTGATTGTATGGGCGAACAGGATTGACAGGCTTTCATCACAATATTCAAACGGCTCAAGATCTCCTTGATTGATTCCGTCTAACGGGTTTATTGGAAGAATTCCTTTGGAAAGTGCCAACGGTTGAGAAGGCATAAAGGAGTATTTAAAGAGGACTCTCCAGTTGTTCGATAGAGTGCGTGAGAGAGAAATTCTAAACTCTAAAGCTTCCCATTCTCTCATTACTTCTTACACTAAGTTCAAAGTTGTACTCAAAAGAGAGAAACTTATAGTGTGACTTCATGAGAAAACAGTAGAGACTCTTCACTATGAAGTCGAAATTGCAAGATTGTAAATTCTCTTTTGATTCATAGTGGAAACCAGCCAGAAGGCTGTTAGCGTGGGAGAGTGGACGTAAGCTTGATCTAAGCCGAACCACTATAAATTATGTGTTCTTATTCTCTTCTCTGAACTCCTTTATTTTGTTCGTAGTTCTATTTAACTACTAAAGTCTAAGCTTGCTCAAAGTCTGTTGTTCTTCAGACTTAGTTTTAAAAGTAATATATTTTCACTGTTCTTTGCAAAAATCGTTTTCACACCTATTCACCCCCCTCTAGGTGTTCATACTAGCACTTACAATAAGTACTTAATAGCTATTAAGACTTCGACTAGAAAGGTCATTACCAACCTAACAAGGATATTCGGGCTTGGCAGAAACATTGAAAAAGAAAGTGACAAGAACCTCTTGGCTATTATCAAATCGTTCTATCCTCCCACTTATTGAAGCACCTCTTACAACAAGAGTTGAGAACTATTTGACCAAACCCGGAAATCCACATTGTTGTATTTCTTCGATGTCAATGGGTATTTGTACGAAATAATGGCACCATTGCCAGTGCACCACAAAGTATAGGAACCACATCCTATAAACCTCAAACATATTTCAGTGTCGAGAACTTCAAAGAGTCTTATGCTAGGAAAACAAGACCATCCCTAAAGACGTATGGAATTACACTATACTGACCGCATGGGATCATTATAGCCTTACACCAGAGGCCAAATAAGCACTTAGAGAATTTAAGTAAGAAATGACACCTCCATCACGAAAACAAAAAATGGCAGACACGGATGACACGGATGATCTTGCACAATCATCTCAAGACCCCTATGCCTAATGAGGGGCCCTCTCTCTCAAGACCCCTATGATCAAATACATTTGTCCTTATCCCTTGGAATAGACACATCTTACTATGCTCAACCATCAAATTGGCCTCAACCAAGCCTACTTGCCGACACTTTAGGACCCTCTAGGACTCATCAAGAAGCATCCTCATCAAGCGATGTAAATACGTAAAATGCCCTGACAACACAAGTCACCTGAAGCCCTTCTGATATCAAACTTGCAGAGCTTGAGCTGAAATACGAAGAACATCTTCTTGCATAGACACATAGTTATGATGATCCATACTATGGCTATAATGCTCATGACAAAAGAGATTATTGACTCTCATGAGTCAAAAGACAATGCTCGTGAAAAGAGATAGGCCTGTAACTAGGTCACTATAACAAGTAACAAGTTACTATAGCAATAGGCTAGGGAAATCACTATTTACAGTCACTGTTCATATCACATAGAATAATTCCAAACCAAATTTTTTCAGAGCCTCTATCTATTTTCGGACCCGTGACCTTGGTCCTTATTTGTTTGTGACCTCTTAACGCCTATAAAAGGTAAAGAGAATGTAATGTGTTGGGCAGAGTCCCTTGAAGTAAAGTGAGTGTTTGTGAAAAACTTTCAAATGTCTCCCAAAACACCTCTTCTTCTCTAGCCTAGTAGGATCCTCTGAGAAATCCAGCTTCAATAGTTAGAAATGTTTCTTTCCTAGTACCCTTGAGTGTTTCTATGCTATGTGTCATGCCTTGATCCTTCGAGCGTGTGCCCATCCCTCTGTGGTCAATTAAATAGCGACGTCCTAGGACGCATCGTTGATCCATTCATTTTTAATACACATGCGAAATCAAATAAATAATCCCTAGACAAGAACACAATAGGATAGAAAAGTAGGGTCACAATTTTCTGGAAAACCAAACCACACACACACACACACACACACACACATATATACATACATAACAAACCATGTCATATATAATACAAGCTGATATAAAGATGCAAGGTCTACAAACAGGGGGGGTTTCATAAAACAACATATCCTCATCCTCATTTTCATTGGAGCCTTCAACTGAATACACCGGGGACTCTGATTCCAACAGATCCGAGCTTACGTCCACTACTAAACCTTCTGGATGATTTTCATGCCTTTCCCAAAAGCAACCTCTAGCACATACATAGGTACCTCAAATTCCGGTATGGGACCTTCTCTTTGTCCATCCTAAGCACGTCGGTACCATGATCTATATTGATGGGGTACCTTGTGGGGTAAAGCCACATCAACCCAGACCACGGACCTTATGAGCTCATAGACCCATCCTCTTGGGCTCCCATGAAGCGGGATGTAAGATACATGTTCTGTGACCTTCTTCGGCTGTCCAAAAAGCTCGGGAGAAGCTGCCATCTATAGACCTAAAATGTTATCCCACAACGGGGTGAGACAACGTCTCAGCAAGTTCACCCCCTAAGACCTAACTAGGAAGAAAATACGCCCCAAGGGCTATCTAAGCACAAACACGAGTCAGAAGACATACATTTGCCTCAGTTCCTTCTTGCAAGTCAATATCATTCAAATAACCATCCAATTATTTCAACCAATCAAATCGAACCATCAATCAATCGACTTAGTCAATCCCATGTTATCAAGACCATCTCAGGGTCATTCCAATCGATACTATCTATCAAGTTCGATCTCATCAAGAACTGCTTGCTCTAAGCTAAAGATAGATAGTATAGCTCGCACTAAGCTAATAATTAATATAGCTCACTCTAAGCTAATAAGGTATCCTGCTCACGCTAAGCTGATATATCGAGACCCTCGGGCTGATATAGTATACCAATATACTACTCTAGCTAAGCTGACATATCCAACCCGCACGCTAATATAGTATACCCCTGATGCTCACTCTAAGCTGATAAAGTGTACTGCTCGCGCTAAGCTGACATATCGAAGCCCTCAGGCTGATATAGTACACTGTTCTCACCAACTAAGAATTTCTCCATTTTTATCGCACTTAATAAAAATAATCGTGTGTGGGTACACGGTCGGCCTTAGCCAAAATACAATGTTTTCCCTTTTGAAAATTCTACTAATTCCAACAATCCAAAAACATACTTTTGACGTTATAAACTGATGCCCAACAATTTCCAATTAATTACTGAAATTAATCAATTTTTGGGATAAGATCACAAATCACACTCAATCAGCATAAATTAGCACTCAATTAAATAATCCAACCACACCATTGCAATCAGCATGAAATTCCAGTCACCGACTATCCCGGTCTAATTTCCGAAAGATAAAAATTAATTAAATAATTATGGAAATTAATTAATAAATGCCAATAATGCACACTTAGGCTAGAAAAGCCCAATTAAAACTCGAGATGGATTTGGAAAATTTCTAAACCATTTTAGATAAATACTAGAGCTTGTCTAGGCTCTAATTACACTACTTTAACCACCTAACATGCAATAACAATCAATTAATTCACTAATATATTCTAACTATTCACCTAATCTATACTTAACTTAAACTAATCAACCCTTAAGCATAATTAACTTTCCTAAGAAGGGATTAGTGAGTAAACTCACATGATTAACAAGCCACTCGGACCATAACGACGAAGACGCGGAGACAGGCCACAAACTCTGAAGCAGGTGTGCCTTTCGAGGTCCGGAAGGCCACCAAAACGGGCCAAACAGTGGGCTGGAAACCTAGGCTATTCGATTCTAGTCTTGGGACGAACAAGGCTTCTCTTGGCTCGGCTCGAGCTGGAATCGACCAAGGAGGAGGCAGACGGCTTGGCGAGGGCGAGCGGCGGTCGGATGGCGACTCACGGTGGCTCAGGCGATGGGAGGAGCTTGTGACGGTGGCTAGAATGGCTTGAGTGATGGGCTAGACACGAGAGAAAGGGCGGACAACGGCCAGGGATGCACGGCTCGCCAACGGCCTGGGACGCGCGGCTCGCCAGCGGCACCGACGACGATGCGGTTGGACTCCGGTGGGCGAACGAGTGGCTCAACAGAGGAGAGGGCTGGTCTATCTGATTTTATGGGTTTGCTGGAGCTTAACATGGCTAGAAATGGTGGGAGGGGGAGTCGACAGTGAGAGGGAGAGAGCAAGGGGACCGGCTAAGCATGGAGGGGGCCACCATGGTCTTCTGCTATCTCTTTGTCCCCCTCAACTTGGTTCCACCAAGTCACAACCCTATCCTCTGCATTTTCCAAACCCTTTGACTTCCTCTAGAAGCTTTGGAAGTGGTCTGAAGGTGGTGTCCATGGGGAGCTACGAATTTTGGTGTGATCTCCCTCAATTGGATTCAGTTCCTCCTTGAATCAATGTAATTTGGCTCCAATAAATTTAACCATCAAGTCCTCGATCAAATTGACATTTTTCCTCGCCAATATAACCTACTTGCATCCCAATTTCGCGATAAAAAACGGTCCTCTGAATTTTCTAGACAAAAACGGCCATACCCCGACTTTTCACCAAAAATCTCAGTTTATAGAAAAATCTTCGGAGGGTGAGTCAACGTTCTTATAATGAATCGTAACATGATAGAACTTTCAATTTCTGAAATCGGATTCAATTTCGCGGTTAACTTCAATCTGGCGTGATTTTAGCGTGACCTAGGCTACTGTGTAGGTTTTAGAAATTTTTAATGCAAATGACCCCTGGTCGATTTTCTTCAAGTCACAATGAACCTCTTCAACACATTGGTGACTCTCGGTGGTCGTAAAAATCTCGAGGTTTCAAATACGGACACAAGGTACCAAAACAATAGAAAAATCAATCTAATGCCGATCGACAATAATTTTGTAATTCGGTGGAATCACTCACGTTTAGCCACACATCTCTGTCGAACCGACCTATCTCTAATATCTAATCTAATTTTAACTGTGCCGTAATGATCTCTGTAGATGAGCACAATCGAGTAGTCGATTCCTAGTCCAATTCCCCAGTTTATTGCAATAAAATTCCTTAATGACTTCCCTAGATAATCTAGTTATCTCAGGAGTGATCAGCTCTGAGAATAGCACTATAGGCACATTGATGAAAGGCCTAATTTATTTAATTGAAAATTCAGGATGTCACAACTCTTCCCCTCTTATAAAATTGTTTTCCTCGAAATTTAAACCATTATAATACTTTAAGCAAAAAGGTGGGGGTACAATTGTCTTATCGACTCTTCACTCTCCCAGGTTGCTCCCTTAGTACTGTGGTGTTGTCAGACTACTTTGACCAACGAGATGGTCTTGGTGTGTAGAACCTGCTCTTTTCGATACATAATCTAAACTGGGCTTTCAACGTACGACACTATGTCGTCCACATCCAATTCTTCAAAATTAAGCACGTGGGTCGGGTCAAGCTCATACTTCCTCAACATTGACATGTGAAAGACGTCATGCACTTGCGCCAGTCTCGGCGGCAATGCAAGACAATACGCCAGGATCCCGATTCTCTCTAGAATCTCAAAGGGACCTACATACCTCGGACTCAATTTTTCCTTCTTGCCAAAGCGCGAAGTACCCCTCATTGGTGACATTTTCAGAAAAACGTGATCACCATCTTAGAATTCCAATGGTTTTCGGCGCTTATCTACGTAACTCTTCTAATGGCTCTGAGCAGTCTTTAACCTATCCCTGATGACTGCAACTATATCCACTGACAACTGAACCAACTCTGGGCCTGTGATCTTTCTCTCCCCGATTTCATCCCAACATACTAGCGTTCTGCACGCTCTGCCATAGAACGCTTCAAAAAGAGCCAACTAAATGCTTTGCTGGTAGCTGTTGCTGTAGGCAAACTCGACAAGATGAAGCTATTCCTCCTAACTTCCCTTGAAATCCAACACGCAAGCTCGCAGCATGTCTTCGAGGATTTGGATCATCCTCTCAAACTGGCCATCTGTATGAGGATGATATACCATACTATACTGCAACTTGGTTCCTAAAGCAGCCTACAAACTCTTCCAGAAAGCAGCTGTAAATCTCGGGTCTCGGTCTGAGGTAATCGTTACTGGCAGTCCATGCAGACGAACTGTCTATCGCACGTACAACTCTGTGTGCCTATTCAAATCATGGTCCTTTCGTACTGCAATGAAGTGGGCCAACTTTGTCAGTCTATCGACCACTACCCAAATGGAATCATTACCTCTCTGACTCCTCAGTAAACCCATCACGAAATCCATCATGATGTGCTCCCATTTCCACTCTAGGATCTCAAGAGATTGTAGAAGTCCTCCTGGCTTACAGTGTTGTGCCTTCACTTGCTCACACATCAGACACTTGGCGACATGCTTGGCAATGTCCGCCTTCATACCAGACCACCAATAGTGTTGACGCAGATTCTAATACATCTTTGTACTACCAAGATGAATGCTGTAACTGCTATGATGAGCTTCTGATAAGATCTCCTCTCTAAGCTCCGTATCATCAGGTACACACAATCGTCCTCGGAACCTCAGTGTTCCATCCTCAAAAATTTGAAAGTCAGCCTTTCTCTTATCAGTGTCCTCTTCCAAAATCTTCTGAATGTCTGGGTCTGTTGAATGAAGTAACTTGATCCTGATATGAACATTCGGCTCAATTCTGAGGGTGGCCATAAGATTTGAAACGTGACCTACCTCAAACTTGAGAACTGAATCTCGAGCTCTCTCGATTAAATTCCACTCCTTAACCAGCATATGTGCGACTGAAGACATTCGAATTGAAGTGTCGGTGACCTTATTTGCCTTTCCAGGGTGATATAGGATATCACAATCGTAGTCTTTCAGAAGTTCCATCCATCGACACTATCTCATGTTCAACTCCTTCTAAGAAAATAGATATTTGAGACTTTGATTGTGGCATCCTAAAATCTCATGACAACCTCTGGAGTACCATGAACCATGTTAGGTAATGGAAGTGCCATTGGATTTTGTATTAGCCATTGAATCAATGAATTTCAATTAATTTAAAGCCGAGCATTGTAATGGACAATTGTTTGGATGGAGATGTGTCTACAAGTGACCCAAGGATTTTATTAAGGTACAAATTGATATAGAAATCTTATTCTTGGTGGTGCACTTTATAAGTAGAATTCTATTGATTTAAATTTCAAAGTTTTATGGGCTTATAAGTTGAAATTAGGTATTTATTTAAATGAGGATTAAATGGAATAGGAATAGGAGAGGGTGGACTGATTTTTTTTAGGCCTAAAGACTGTCCAACCAGCCCACGCAGCCCCCTATTCGACCGGCCCATGAAGGCCCAAGACCGGCCCAATATTGAAGCCCATCAACCCTTGCATGTGAGTTGCCAAGTGGCAAGGAGGTTGAGCTAAGTGTGGCTGCCCCCATTGGCTCCTTTGGGCGGCTGCATACAATCAAATGATTGCTAATGATTGAAGGGAAGAAATTAGGGGGCGATAGGGGGCGGATTAGGCGAGGAAAAGGGAGAGAAAGAGAGGGTGTTGTCTGAGAGAGAGAGGAGAGAAAGGGAGAAAGGAAAGGAAGAAGGGAAGAGAGAAAGGAGAGGCTGTGCGTGCGAGAGGAAGGAGGAGGACTGTCCACCGATTGTCCGCCTAGCTCGCCGCCGTTCATTCGCCGCTTTGCCCGCCATCTTTGTTGTTGTTTGTGCTTAAGTTTGAGGCAAGTAGAGTCCTAAAACCTACCCTTTGCTTGTTGCGATGTGTGTGTAGAAGATGGTGAATTTTGGTTGTGGTAGATGTGATGAAAGGTCGAAGCTATGGGGAGAAGTTCATTTGCCTAGCATGCTGTTTTTGGAAAAAAAAAACCAGTCCGACCATCCATGAGTTTGTGTGCTGCATGCAACTTTTTAGTTGGAATCTTGTTTAGATTGCTTCATGAAAGTTGTAGAGAACATCTTGAGGAACAACATACTAAAATTTGGGGCAAAATGAACAAGTAATGGTTAGTGAAGTGATTTTTCTTTGGAGAAATTAGTTCTGGAATTCGATGTGCTGACCTTTAGAGATTTCGTAGTCTGTAAAGTAACTTTCTTGTGAAAATCTCACTTTCATCTCTTAATAAAAGTTGTAGTGTATGTCTTAAGGTAGAACATATGAAAATTTAGAGTAAATGAACAACAATAGGTCGGTGAAATCGTTGTTCTTTGAAGAAACTGGATCTGGGGAAAACGCTACCTCGACCTGGTATGATTTCGTGATTTTTATAAAATCATACAGTTGAAATTTGATCGTGTGTCCTTAATAAAAGTTGTAATTAATATTCTAAGGAATAACATTCTAAAACTTTTGAAGAAACTAACATATGTAGGTCCGTGAAACGAGTTTCTTTTGAAAGATGATAATCTGGAAAAAGACGACACCGAGAACAGGGGGAATTAATCGTCCATATCTATTAATCTAGAATGATTTGATTTTTGATTTTTTCATGAGATATCTACCTTTAGGACTTGTCTATAACATGTCAAAATTTCAAAATTTTTGGAGTTCATTTGGGTATTTAATTTAATTACTTCTGAAACTGTGCAAGCTGGAATTTTTGGAGTTCATTTGGGTATTTAATTTAATTTCAGAATTTTTGGAGTTCATTTTGAAAACTGTGATGCATGGACCGTGCTGTTTTGTGTGAGGTTCTTTTGGTATGGTGTTATTCATGAGATATCTGCCTTTAGGTCTCGTCTATAATGTGTCAAGTTTTCAGATTTTTTTAATACCATTTACTAATTTTTCTAGAGTTTTAACTAGAGGAATGCATTCTGATTTATCCGAAAAATTGATGTGTTTTGAAGAATAAATGAATTTATCCATGTGATGTAATACTTTGAGTGGTTGATTTTGCTGCATATGTGATGACATATGGCATGTTATATGGCATGAAAAGTTGGTTGAGATCCTTGATATTGATGCATCAAATGCCATGTTGAAATTGAGATACATGTGTGAATATAAATTGAGATAACAACGAGACCGTCGAAGGTGTGAGCCGACGATGCCCCGGGAGTATTGGGATGCCCGAAGTGTGTGTGCCGGATGCCCCAGGAGTGTTGGGATGCCCGGAGTGTGTGTGCTGGAAGCCCTAGAGGTGTGTGCCAAGGGGATTCCTCATGATGCTAGTTGGGGTACGAGATGCCCGGAGTGTCTGTGTCGGATGCCCGGAGGTGTGTGCTGGACGCTCCTCACGATGCTAGGTGGGATGCGAGCGATAAATGTGGGACGCAAGCATTGGTCCCTAGGAAGAAAATGATGTGATCTATTTGAAATATAAAGATCGAGAATTGAATCATGCGCATGGAGGTGTGCATATGGCATGGTGATATATGTATGGCTGTTTAATGATGAGTGCATGATGAGATATGCACGTTGCATAATGATATAAGCATGGCTACTTGATGATATAAGTACAAGTACATGGTGAATGATGCATGTCGTGTGATGAAATATGCATGGTTGTAAGGTGAGGTATGCTTGAATGCATGATTGATATATGTTTTATTCTTGATACCTTGATTGTTCTATTTGACGCATTGTGTAGTTTTGTGAATCTTTACTGCTGAGTTGTTGTACTCACCCATTTGGGGATTAACATTTCAGATTAGAAAGATGCCTCTTTCATCAATTGTGCGTGGTACCTACTATGGCATACCTACTGATGTTGATGTGGAGTGCACGGAGCACATCTGTGCCGGTGCCCCTAGTTTAGTGTTTGTCCAAGTCCGTGTCTTGGTGATGTACGATGCGGGTCGAGCTGATGGCCTGGTTATCCAAGAGTTTTTATCTATCCACGTCCGGCGCAATGGAGTCATACTAGGGATGCTACCGCCGCCGCCGCCTGATGCACCGGGTTGGGTGTGATGGTGCACATGACTAGTGGGAGCTAACACTTTTTGGGGATAGCCGACACTTGTAGATGGAGGGGTGTACATGTTCGATGTAGGGTCAAGTCCTCTTTTGAGTGATAGCTAAGTATAGTTAAAAATCTTGGCCTTTTGGTTGTATCGACCCGAAAATATCCATCTTGAAAATATAAATAAAAGTGACTCGACTTTATCTATTCAGTCGGAGCTTAGTTGGTGTGCATTGCATTATGGTTATTGGAGTAAGGGATGGTTAGACTTATTTATGCTTCCGCTAATGAACTACGCTGGGACCATTTTCAAAAAAAAAAAAAAATCTCTAGTCAAAAAGGGTATCAGTATGTGAAGATTATAGGAGATCAAGTAATTAAGAAATCACGTGTGGTGACCTCAAGCGAATCGGGGGTGCCACATTGATGGTCAATGAAGATCTGGAATCTTTTCCCACACAAATAATGTCTCCAAATCTTCAAAGCAAAAATGATTGCGGTGAGTTCCAAGTCATGTGTCGGGTAATTCTACTCATGGGGTCTCAACCGGCGGGAGGAGTATGCAACAAACCCACCATGTTGCTTCAGTACACAACACAATCCTTTAAAGGACACATCACTATAGATCTCGTATCCTTAAGGACTAGATGGAATGGTCAGCATAGGTGCGATAGTCAACTTCTGCTTAAGCTCTTGGAAACTACGCTCGCACTTGTCTGTCCACACAAACTTCTCTTCCTTCTTCAAGAGTCGAATCAACGGCGACGCCAAAGCTGAAAATCCTTCCACGAACCTTCTGTAATAACCTACCAAACCCAGAAAATTTCTAATCTCTATCACTATAGTCGGTCTTGGCCAGTTAATCACTGCTTCAATCTTGCTTGGGTCCACAGAGATTCCTTCGCCTGAAATCACATGACCTAGGAAAGCAACACGAGTTAACCAAAACTCGCACTTGCTGAACTTAGCATACAACTCATGAGTCCTCACAGTCTGCAGTACTATTCTCAGATGACTCTCATGCTCTTCATCACTCCTCGAATATACCAGAATATCATCGATGAACACAATCACGAACCGATCCAAATATTCTTTGAACACTCGGTTCATCAGATCCATAAAAGTAGCTGGAGCGTTCATCAAACCGAACGGCATTACAGTGAATTCATAATGGCCGTATCGAGTACGAAATGTTGACTTTGGAATGTTCTCATTCCTGATCCTCAGCTGATGATATCCTGTCCTCAAGTCGATCTTAGAAAATATCGATGCTCCATGTAATTGATCAAACAAGCCGTTGATCCTCGGGAGTGGGTACTTGTTCTAAACTGTCACCTTATTGAGTTGACGATAGTCGATGTACAGGCACAACGAACCATCTTTCTTCTTTACGAGCAGAACTAGTGCTCCCCAAGGTGATGCACTGGGGCGTATGAATCCCTTATCCAACAACTCCAGCATCTGCACCTTCAGTTCTTTTTACTCAAATAACGCCATCCGGTAAAGAGACTTAGAGATTGGCTCTGTCCCGGGTGCTAATTCAATTACAAACTCGATCTCTCTCCCTGGCGATAAGCCTAGCAATTCCTTCGGAAATACATCTGGAAATTCTTGTACCACTGAGATATCTTCGATCTTCAGCTCCTCAACTGTCGTATCCATGACAATTGCCAGGTAACCTTGACAACCCCCGTCTAACAAACGGGTTGCCTCAAGTGACGAGATCAAGGTAATCGAGGGTCCTCCTCAACTTCCAACAAACTCGAAGCTCTCACCCTCTAACAAGTCAAACTAAATTGCTTTACGATAATAGTCTATCTTAGCTTGTTGCTTGGTGAGCCAGTCCATGCCAATTATCAAGTCAGAGTCATAGATTGCTAGGACTAATAAATCTATCATCCCCTCTCACTCACCAATCACTAACTTGCAACTAGAATAACCCAATGCAGACAACACCTTATCCTTCAACGGTGTAGATATGCTAACCACTAACTCCAGCAACTCAGAACTTAATCCTATCAACTTAACATATTGCTTAGCAATAAAAGAATGAGTTGCTCCAAGGTCGAATAAAGCATAAGCAACATGGTCATTCAGTGAAACTGTACTTGTGATCACATCAGGCGCATCCTCAGCCTGACCTCTGGTAATAGCATACATTGTCCCTTGAGCTTGGGTCTGATCTGTCCACCCTACAGTGCGTACCCTCTAATCTGACCTAAAGGTGGTGGCGGTGGTAACTGCGGTTGTCCTCTTAGCCTTTTAGGATATTCTCTGGCAATGTGACCCTGCTGGCCACTTTCAAAACAAGCGCCCGTTCTTCTAGGGCACGGGGCCGAACCATGTCGCCTTCCATAAGCGCGACACAAATCGTTCCAACTTGGCATTGGCTTGCCAACTCCACCCTTCTTATTGGGCAAGATGTGGAATCTTCCTCCAATCATGGGCCTCTTCCCATGTCCAATACCATCTCTACTCGAATTGAACCTCAATCCAAACGAGGCGGCTTGCTCGTTCAAACTCCTTTCTAATAGCTAGGCTTGATTGTACACCTCACAATAATCCTTTAAATCAAACGGCACCAGCGGTTGTTTCAGCTCCAGTCGAAGGCCATTCCTAAACCTTCGAGCTTTTTCTTCTAGATCTTCGATCAACCTCAAAGCATACAAAGAAAGCTCCGCAAATTTGACCGAGTATTGGTCAACCGTCATCATCCGTTGGGGAGGCGTTGAAATTCCTCCATCTTCTACTCTCGGGCGCTACCCGAGAAGTACTTATCGTTGAATGCTCTAAGGAAAGCGTCTCACACAAGGATTGCTCCTCCTGGGAACACTGTATCTCTAGTGGCTCTCCACCAGGTACTCACGTTACCCTACAATGGATATACTGCCAAGATAACTTTTCCTCCTCATTGCATCTCAAAAGTGTAAAAGCCTTATCCAAATCCTGAATCCACAATGAGGCAGTCTCGAGGTCTCCAGTACCGGTGAACCTCCGTGGCTTTAGCTTCAGAAATTGCTCTACCAATTTATGGATTGGTCTCTCCCTCTCCACAACTACATTCCCAGCTGGAACGTCAATAGGTGCAGCAACGGCGGTGGCTTTAGCGGCAGCGGCAACAGCAGTAGTAGCAACAGCTTGAGCGGCGGCGGCAGTGGCAGTAATAGCGGCTTCGTTTTGGGCCTGTTGCCCCATCAAATCTCGCATGGCTTCTAAAGCCTACATGATCCCCTCAAACCTAGGGTCACCAAGGGCTGCAACCCCAGCACCAACAGGCAGCGATGCTACACCACTAGCACTAGCCTGTTGTGGCATCCCAGAAATTCAAAGCCAAGCCATAAGGTGTGTTAAAGTCTTTAATTAGGTGATAGAATTTTCATGGCTTATGTTTTAGCCATTAGTCTTTTAATTTGATGATTTGTGCTTGTGATTATGGAAATTTAAATTTAATAGATTAATAATCTATGCTTGGCCATATGATTTAAATTTCAATAATCAAAAATGCCCCAAGACTTTGGCCAAGATGAAAATTGGAATTCAAAAATGTTTATAGAAGAATTCCAAAAAAAAAAAAAAAAAAAAAAAAGAGAGGGAAAAAGGGGTTAAATTCGAATGGGCCTTGGGCCCATTGGCCTAAAGCTTGGTGGGCCAAGCTAGTTGGCCCATTAGAGCCCACAAGGAGGCTGTCGACCAGCCCAAGGAGGAGTGGCCGGATGGCCCAACTCCAAAAGCCCAAGCCCAAGAAGCCCAATCAAATTCAAAAATCCAATGTGACAAGTGGCAAAGGGGAAGGGCATGCATTGGTGGGTTTGTAGGCAATCTCATGATTGCTAATCATGAGGATTAGGGAGTATAAGAGGGAAGGAGAGAGAGAAGGTGGCCGGTTTTTGCTTCATTCGGCCAAGAGAGAGGGTGTGAGGGAGAGAGAAATTGCGAGAGAGAGGGAGAGACCGAGAGGGAGAGGAGGCGGAGCCGAGGAGGAGCCGCCGAGTCCCGCCGTCCGTTCGCCGTGTACGCCGCCGTACACCGTCGTTGTTCATCCTAGAGGCAAGTGGAGTCCTCTAACTTCTCTTGCATGTGTGTATATGGTTTGCATGTTCGGTTTTGGGTGTTATTTGTGAGAAAAACCGAGGTAAGGGTTGATTGTTTTCAAGCCATGTGACTGTTCTTGCTCGGTTTGAGAGAGTCAGAAACTTGTTTGAGCTTGCATGTGTGTTTGGAGTCCGATTTTGGCTTCAATGTCTTCATGAAAGTTGTAGCTAACATCTTTTAGTATAACATACTGAAATTTCGTGGAAAATTAGGGATATTTGAGGGGTTAAAGTCCTATTCTACGGAGACCCCAGATCTGTGAAGTTTTCACTGACGTCTTGTTGGATTCTTGGTTGCATGTTGGTTTGTGATGAAAATCTGACTTTGATGTCTTCATAAAAGTTGTAGGTAACACCTTAAAATACAACATACTCAAATTTTAAGATAAATGAACAAGTATAGCCTAGTAAATCGGCTAGATCTTGGAGATGATGATTCTGGTGATGTGTTCCGAGACGCCCGAGACTTCATGGACTTAAATGGTGACCATACTTTGGTTATTTGACCTAGATCTCTCCATGAAACTTGTAAAGGACACCTTGATACATAACATATCCAACTTTCAGAGGAAACGAAAGAGAATAGATGGGTGAAATCTTAATATTTCGGAGATGTGCATTCTGGACGATGCAGTAGTAATTCCAGAAGCTTCGTGAGGTTGTATAAATTAATTTAAATATAATCTGACTTGGAGTTCTACATGAATGTTGCACGAAAATGTCTTGGCTATCACCCTGTAAAATTTCGTAATTTTTGGAGGCCGTATGAGTATTTTAATCGAATTTATTTGAAAATTGTGCATGCTGGTCATTATCCGAATATCATGTGCTATTTTGTGGAAATTGTGAAATTATGTGAAAATCAATTTGGCCATGAATTTTGTATGGAATTGTCATCCTATTGGTTTGTTTGATGATTTTTGAATATTATGATTTTGGGAAAATCATAGAAATTAAATTTAATATTTATTTATGAAAATAAATAAATATAATAAATAAATAAATTAAATAATAATAAAATACAATAAAATAGATTTTTATTGGGCCATGAATTCAATTTTATTTGTGTGGCTCATGTGTGATGAGGTCTTTGTACATGTATTGAATTGAGATGTATATGTGATAAAGTTTTGGCATGTGTATGACATGTGAATTGAGATGAATTTCATGTCAAGTGTGATTCGTTTGATGCCATGCCAATTGCCATGCTAAATTGAGATAAAGAAATGGTAAATGTGGATGAGGAAGTGGTTGTGGTGGAGGATGAGGCCGGAATGTACAGAGATGCATTGCTGGAATTCCCTAGGAGATTCAGGATGCCCGGAATGTGGGGGGCCGGATGTCCGGTTGTATCTTGGATACATGCCCGGAGATTCCTCGCGACACCAGGATTGGGGTGCGAGATGCCTGGCTAGAAGGGTAAAGGCCGGAAGCCCTGTCGGAGGTTTCTGCTCGAAGGGAATGCCTCGTGATGCTAGTTGAGATGCGAGATGCCTGGAATGTGGGGGGGCCGGAAGCCCGGTGGCCTGGGAGGCTGAATGCTGGGAACCCTGTCGGAGGTCTTTACCCGAAGGGATGATGAAATTGATAATTGAGAATGGGTGATGTGGTGATCAAATTTAAAGATAAAGATGAGAATTAAATGATGTGATATGATGATCACCTATGATGATATATGCATGATGATGCATGATGATGCTGATATGTGATGTGATATGATGATCACCTATGATGATATATGCATGATGATGCATGATGATGCATGATGATGATGATATGTGATGTGATATGATGATCACCTATGATATAATATGCGTGATGATGCATGATTGAAATGCGCATGATTTCAAGGTAAGAAATGCCTGCAATGTATGATGATATGCATGATGCAATAGGTTGTTATTGGATTTTCCTATCTGCTGAGTGGTTGTACTCACCCCTTTTGGGGAATAATATTTCAGATTAGCAGTATGCCGCTTCCTGCCGTCTCGCGGGGGGTGTTTTATGGTTTACCGTCCGATGTTGAGGTCGAGTGTGCTGAGATAGACTGTCCCTCTATTCCCGGAATGACTTTTATTCGAGTATGCTGTCTAGTGATGTATGACATCGGCCTGGCTGGGGGCCCTGTCATTCAGGAGTTCATTTCTGTGCACGTTCCTTGGGATGGAGCTATGCAAGGGATGTTGCCGCCGCCACCGCCTGATGCACCGGGTTGGGTGTGAGACCCGCGCGCAATGAGTAGGAGCTGGATCTTTTTTTGATGTAGATAGTCGACACTTTCGATGGGGGGTTTTTGTGCAGGATATGGCAGAGTCCTAGCCTTTCTTGTTTTGTACCGACCCGAAGGGAGCCCCATCTTGCTATATATATATATATATATATATATATATATATATATATATATATGTAAGCAAAGTGTCGAAGTTGTTTATAAAATCCTGATGTTAGCTAATGTGTATTGATATCATGGATTGGTAGGGGGATAGATAGTGATGTTTAATTTGCTTCCGCTATGAGTCGCACTGGGACCGCTTTTATATAAATAAAAAAAAAAATGCCTGCGATTAATGACGTTTGTCCTAAATACAAGATAGGAAAAGGTAATGAAGTGTAACATCGGCGCTAGTAATGACTCGCAAAGGGTTCGGGGTGTCACACCCGTGCTGGCGCTTTACCTCGACCTCCTCGAGTACCGACTCTCGTCGGCATCCTACCCCGAGTCACAACCCTATCATACGCTTCCTAGGAGTCCTATGCTTCTGATCGCTCATGACTCAGTTTCTACTGAAACTTGCCTTTCAATTCCACATAGAATTAGAAGTCGAGCGATCCAAACGAACAAACGATTCTATCAATCAACTACAACAAACATGCACCAACATGAAATAAAAGTCTTTCCTACTAAGTATCCCATAATCTTATCGCACCTTATCACTCCATCTATCAACTTTGCTTTGATACCATTAAACGGGGATGTCATGCTACGATCCTCCGAGCGTGTGCCCATCTCTTTGTGGTCGATTAAATAGTGACATCCTAAGACGCATCACCGACCCATTTGTTTTAATACGTATGCGGAAGCAAATAAATAATCCCTAAAAAAAAAAAAAAAACACAATAGGATTGAAAAGTAGGGCCACAATTTTCTCAAAAACTAAACCACACTTATATATATATACATAACAAACCATGTCATATATAATACAAGCTGATATAAAGATGCAAGGTCTACAAATAGGGGGGTTTCATAAAACATATCCACATCCTCATCTTCATTGGAGCCTTCAGCTGAATACACCAGGGACTCTGATTCCGACAGGTCCGGGTTTACGTCCACCACTAAACCTTTTGGAGGATCCGTTGTGCCTTCCCCAAAAGTAACCTCCAGTACATACACAGGTACCTCATATTCTGGTATGGGACCTTCTCTCTGTCCATCCCGAGCACATCGATACCATGATCTATATTGATGGGGTACCTTGTGGGCTAAAGTCTCATAACCCCGGACCACGGACCTTATGAGCTCATAGACCCATCCTCTTGGGCTCCCATCAAGCGGGATGTAAGATACATGTTTTGCGACCTTCTTCGGCTGTCCAAAATGCTCGGGAGGAGCTGCCATCTATGGACTTGAAATGTTATCCCATAATGGGGTGAGATGAGGTCTCAGCAAGTTCACCCCCTAAGACCCAACTTGGAAGAAAATACGCCCCAAGTGCTGCCTAAGCACAAACATGAGTCAGAGGACTTACCTTTGCCTCAGTTCCTTCCTGCAAGTCAATATCATTCAAATAACCATCCAATCATTTCAACCAATCAGATCGAACCATCGATTAATCGACTCAGTCGATTCCATGTTATCAAGACCATCTCAGGGTCATTCCAATCGATACTATCTATCAAGTTTGATCTCATCAAGAACTGCTCGCTCTAAGCTGAAGATAGATAGTATAACTTGCACTAAGCTGATAATTAATATAGCTCACTCTAAGCTAATAAGGTATATTGCTCGCGCTAAGCTGATATAGTATACTGGTATACTGCACTAGCTAAGTTGACATATCCAACCCGCACACTAATATAGTATACCCCTAATGCTCACTCTAAGCTGATAAAGTGTACTGCTCATGCTAAGCTGACATATCGAAGCCCTCAGGCTGATATAGTACACTGTTCTCACCAACTGAGAATTTCACCATTTTTATCGCACTTGATAAAAATAATCGTGTGTGGGTACACGGTCGGCCTAAGCCAAAATACAATATTTTCTCTATTGAAAATACCACTAATTCCAGCAATCCAAAAACATATTTTTGAAGTTGTAAACCAACGCTCAATAATTTCCAGTTAATTACTAAAATTAATCAATTTTTGGGATAAGATCACAAATCACACTCAATCAGCATAAATTACCACTCAATTAAAAAACACACCATTGCAATCAGCACAAAATTTCGGTCAGCAACTATCCCGGTCTAATTTCCAAAAGATAAAAATTAATTAAATAATTATGAAAATTAATTAATAAATGCCAACAATGCACACTTAGGCCGAAAAAGCCCAATTAAAACCCGAGATGGGCTCAGAAAATTTCCAAACCACTCTAGATAAATACTAGAGCTTGTTTAGGCTCTAATTACACTACTCTAACCACCTAACATGCAATAAAGATCAATTAATTCACTAATCTATTCTAACTATCCACCTAATCCATACCTAACTTAAACTAATCAACCCTTAAGCATAATTAACTTTCCTAAGAAGGGATTAGTGATTAAACTCACATGATTAACGATCCGCTCGGACCACAATGACGGGGACACGGAGATGGGCCACAAACTCCAAAGCGGGTGTGCCTTTCGAGGTCCGAAAGGCCACCAAAACGGGCCAAACAGCGGGCTGAAAACCTAGGCTGTTTGGTTCTAGTCTTGGGTGAACAAGGCTGCTCTGGGCTTGATTCGAGCTAGAATCAACCAAGGAGGAGGTAGACGGCTTGGCGGGGCAAGTGGCGGTCGGACAGCGACTCACGGTGGCTTAGGCGGCGGGTGCAGCTTGCAACGGTGGCTGGAATGGTCTGGGGGATGGGCTAGATGTGGGAGAAAGGGCGAACGATGGCCAGAGATGCGCGGCTCGCGAGCGGCAACGACAACAATGCGGCTAGACTCCGATGGGCGGACGGGTGGCTCGATGGAGGAGGCGGCTAGTCTGTCCAGTTTTTTCGGTTTGCTAGAGCTTCACATGGCTGGAAATGGAGGGAGGGGGAGTCGACAGTGAGAGGGAGAGAGGAAGGGGAGCAGCTGAGCAAGGAAGGGGCCACTATGGTCTTCTGCTATCTCTTTGTCCCCCTCAACTTGGTCCCACCAAGTCACAATCCAATCCTCTACATTTTCCACCCCTTGACTTCCTCTAGAAGCTTTGGAAGTGGTCCAAAAGTGGTGTCCTTTGGGGACTACGAATTTTGGTGTGATCTCCCTCAATTAGATTCAATTCCTCCTTGAATCAATGTAATTCGGCTCCAATAAATTCAACCATCGTGTCCTCGATCAAATTGATATTTTTCCTCGCCAATATAACCTACTTGCATCCTAATTTCGCGATAAAAAATGGTCATCTGAATTTTCTTTACAAAAATGGCCCTATCCCGACTTTTCACCAAAAATCTCGGTTTGCAAAAAAATCTTTGGAGAGTGAGTCAACATTCCTAAAATGACTCGCAACATGACAGAACTTTCAATTTTAGGGTTAATTTGAATATGGCACAATTTTAGCGTGACATGGGCTACCAAGTATCTTTTAGAAATTTTTAGTGCAAATGACCCATGGTCGATTTACTTCGAGCCACAATAAACCTTTTCGACACATTGGTGACTCTCGGTGGTCGTGAAAATCTCGAGGTTTCAAATACAGACACAAGGTACCAAAACGACAGAAAAATCAATCTAGTGCCGGTCGCAAGAATTTTGTAATTTGGGGGAGTCACCAACGTTTAGCCACACATCTCTATCGAACCAACCTATCTCTAATCTCTAATCGACTTTTAATTGTGCTGTAATGATCTCTGCAGATGAGCACAGTTGAGTAGTCGAATTCCTAAGTCTATTGCATCAAATGTCCTTAATGACTTCCTCGGATAGTCTAGTTATCTCAGGAGTGATCAGCTCTGAAAATAGCATTATAGGCACATTGATGAATGGCTCAATTTATTTAATTGAAAACAGAATTGAAAATTCAGGTTGTCACAACTCTTCCCCTCTTATAAAAATTTCATCCTCAAAATTTAAACCATTATAATACTTTAAGCAAAAAGGTGGGGGTACAAGTGTCTCATCGACTCTTCACTCTCCCAGGTTGCTCCCTTAGTGTCATGTTGCCAAACCGCTTTGACCAACGGGATGGTATTGGTTCGCATAACCTACTCTTTTCGATCTACATTCTGAACCGGACTTTCACCGTACGACACTCTGTCATCCACATCCAATTCTTCGAAATTAAGCACGTGGATCGGGTTAGGCTCATACTTCCTCAACATTGACACGTGAAGGACGTCGTGCACTTGTGCCAATCTCAGCAGCAATGCAAGGCGATACGCCAAAATCCCGATTCTCTCTAGAATCTCAAAGGGACCTACATACCTCGGACTTAGTTTTCCCTTCTTGCCAAAGTGTGAAGTACCCCTTATTGGTGACACTTTCAGAAAAACGTGATCACCAACTTGAAATTCCCATGGTCTCCGATGCTTATCTGCGTAACTCTTCTAACGGCTCTGAGCAGTCTTTAACCTATCCTTGATGACTGCAACTGTATCCACTGATAACTGAATCAACTCTGGGCTTGTGATCTTTCTCTCCCCGATTTCATCCCAACATACTGGTGTTCTGCTCACTCTGCCATACAACGCTTTAAAAGGAGCCATCTAAATGCTCTGTTGGTAGCTGTTGTTGTAGGCAAACTCGACAAAATGAAGCTATTCCTCCTAGCTTTCCTTGAAATTCAACACGTAAGCTCCCAGCATGTCTTCGAGGGTTTGGATCATCCTCTTAGATTGGTCATCCGTCTGAGGATGATATACTATAATGTACTGCAGCTTGATTCCTAAAGCAGCCTACAGACTCTTCCAGAAAGCAGTTGTAAATCTCGGGTCTCGATCTGAGGTAATCGTTACCGACAATCCATGCAAACGAACTATCTATCGCACGTACAAATCCGAGTGCCTATTCTAATCATGGTTCTTTTGTACTACAATAAAGTGAGCCAACTTTATTAGTCTGTCGACCACTACCCAAATGAAATCATTACCTCTCTGACTCCTCAGTAAACCCGTCACGAAATCCATCGTGATGTGCTCCCATTTCCACTCTAGGATCTCAAGAGATTGTAGAAGTCCTCCTAACTTATAGTGTTGTGCCTTCACTTGCTCATACATCAGACACTTGGCGACATGCTTGGCGATGTCCGCCTTCATACCAGACCGCCAATAGTGTTAACGCGGATTCTAATACATCTTTGTACTGCTAGGATGAATGCCGTAACTGCTACGATGAGCTTCTGATAAGATCTCCTCTCTAAGCTCTGCATCATCAGGTACACACAATCGTCCTCGGAACCTCAATGTTCCATCCTCAAAAATCTGAAAGTCAGCATTTCTCTTATCAGTGTTCCCTTGCAGAATCTTCTGAACGTCTAATTTGTTGGCTGAAGTAATTTGATCCTGATATGAACATCCGGCTCAATTCTGAGGGTGGCCATAATATTTGAAAAGTAACCTACCTCAAACTTGAAAACTGAATCTCGAGCTCTCTCGATTAAATTCCACTCCTTAACCAGCATATGTGCGACTAAAGACTTCCGACTCAAAGCGTTGGCGACCTTATTCGCCTTTACGGGGTGATATAGATATCACAATCATAGTCTTTTAGAAGTTTCATCCATCGACGCTATCTCATATTCAACTCCTTCTGAGAAAATAGATATTTGAGGCTTTGATGGTCAGTGAAGATCTGGAATCTTTCCCCACACAAATAATGTCTCCAAATCTTTAGAGCGAAAATGATCGCTGTGTGTTCCAAGTCATGCGTCGGGTAATTCTGCTCATGGGGTCTTAACCGGTGGGAGGAGTATGCAACAAACCTACCATGTTGCATCAATACACAACACAGTCCTTTAAAGGACACATCACTATAGATCTCGTATCCTTAAGGACTAGATGGAATGGTCAGCATAGGTACGATAGTCAACTTCTGCTTAAGCTCTTGGAAACTACGCTTGCACTTGTCTGTCCACACAAACTTCTATTCTGTCTTTAAGAGTCAAATCAACGGCGACGCCAAAGTTGAAAATCCTTCCACGAACCTTCTGTAATAACCTACCAAACCCAGAAAATTTCTAATCTCTATCACTATAGTCGGTCTTGGCCAGTTAATTACTGCTTCAATCTTGCTTGGGTCCATGGAGATTCCTTCCCTTGAAATCACGTGATCTAGGGAAGCAACACGAGTTAACCAAAACTCGCACTTGCTGAACTTAGCATACGGCTCATGAGTCCTCACAGTCTGCAGTACTATTCTCAGATGACTCTCATGCTCTTCATCACTCCTCGAATATTTCAGGATATCATCGATGAACACGATCATGAACTGATCCAAATATTCTTTGAACACTTGGTTCATCAGATCCATAAAAGCAGCTAGAGCGTTTGTCAAACCAAACAGCATTACAGTGAATTCATAATGGTCGTATCAAGTACGAAACATTTTTCTTTGAAATGTCCTCCTTCCTGATCCTCAGTTGATTATATCATGTCCTCAAGTCGATCTTAGAAAATATCGACGCTCATTGTAATTGATCAAACAAGTTATCGATCCTCGGGAGTGGGTACTTGTTCTTGATCGTCACCTAATTAAGTTAACGATAGTCGATGCACAGGCGCAACGAACCATCTTTCTTCTTTACGAACAGAACTGGTGATCCCCAAGGTGATTCACTAGGACATATGAATCCCTTATCCAACAACTCTTGCATTTGCACCTTAAGTTCTTTCAACTCAAATAACACCATTCAGTAAGGAGCCTTAGAGATTGGCTCAGTCTTGAGTGCTAATTCAATTACAAACTCGATCTCTCTCCCCGGCGATAAGCCTAGCAATTCCTTCGAGAATACATATGGAAATTCTTGCACCACTGAGATATCATCGATATTCAGCTCCTCAACTGTTGTATCCACGACAGTTGCCAGGTAACCTTGACAACCCCCATCTAACAAACGGGTTGCCTCAAGTGACGAGATCAAGGTAATCGAGGATCCTCCTCGACTTCCAACAAACTCGAAGCTCTCACCCTCTAACAGGTCAAACTAAATCGCTTTACGATAATAGTCCATCTTAGCTCTTTGCTTGGTAAGCCAGTCCATACCAATTATCAAATCAAAGTCATACATGGCTAGAACTAATAAATCTATCCTCCCCTCTTACTCACCAATCACTAACTTGCAACCAGAATAACCCAATGCAGACAACACCTTATACTTCAACGGTGTAGATATGCTAACCATAGACTCCAGCAACTCAGGACTTAATCCTATCAACTTAACATATTGCTCAACAATAAAAAAATAAGTCGCTCCAGGGTCGAATAAAGCATAAGCAGCATGGTCATTCGGTGAAATTGTACCTGTCATCACATCAGGCGCATCCTTAGCCTAACCTCTAGTAATAACATACACTGTCCCTTGAGCTTGGGGTCTGATTCATCCACCTTGCGGTGCGTTCTGTGCTGGGTACCCTCTAATCTAACCCAATGGTGGTGGCGGTGGTAACTGCGGTTGTCCTCTTGGCCTTCTAGGACAATCTCTGACCATGTGACCTTGCTGACCACATTCAAAATAGGCGCTCGTTCTTCCAGGGCACGAGGCCGAACCATGTCGCCTTCCACAAGCACGACACAAATCGTTCCGACTTAGCATTGGCTTGCCACCTCCACCCTTCCTATTAGGTGGGATGTGGAATCTTCCTCCAATCATGGGCCTCTTCTCATGTCGAATCCCTACTCTACTCGAATTGAACCTCAATCCAAACGAGGTAGCTTGCTCGTTCAGACTCCTTTCTAACAGCTAGGCTCGATTGTACACCTCACGATAGTCCTTTAAATCAAACGGCACCAACAGTTGTTTTAGCTCTAGTCGAAGGCCATTCCTGAACCTTTGAGCTTTTTCTTCTAGATCTTCGATCAACGTCGGACCATATTGAGAAAGCTCCACGAATTTGACCTCGTACTGGTCAACCATCATCATCCCTTGGCGGAGGCGTTGAAATTCCTTCATCTTCTACTCTCGAGGGCTACCCAAGAAGTACTTATTGTTGAATGCTCTAAGGAAAGCATCTCACATAGGGATTGCTCCTCTTGGGAACATTGTCTCTCTGGCGGCTCTCCACTAGGTGTTCACGTTACCCTGAAGCTAATATACTACCAAGACAACTTTTTCCTCCTCATTGCATCTCAGAAGTGCAAAAGCCTTGTCCAGGTCCTGAATCCACAGCTAGGCAGTCTCAGGGACTCCAATACCGATGAACCTCGGCGAGTTCAACTTTAGAAATTGATCTACCAATTTGTGGATTGGTCTCTCCCTCTCCATAACTGTGTTCCCATCTAGAACTTCAATAGGTGCAGCAACGGTGGCGGCTTTAGCAGCAGTGGCAATGGTAGCAGTAGCAACAGCTTGAGCGGCAGCGGCAATGGCAACGGCGACGGCTTGGGCCTGTTGCCTCATCAGATCTCACATGGCTTCTAGAGCCTACATGATCCCCTCAAACCTGGGATCACCAGGGGCTGCAACCCCAGCACCAACAAGCAGCGATGCTACACCACTAGCACAAGCCTACGTTGGCGCTTTACCTCGGCCTCCTCGGGTACCGACTCTTGTCGGCATCCTACCCCAAGTCACAGGCCCTATCATACACTTCCTAAGAGTCCTCTGTTCCTAATCGCTCATGACTTAGTTTCTACTGAAACCTGCCTTCCAATTCCACACAGAATTAGAAGTCGAGCGATCCACACAAATAAACGATTCTATCAATCAACTATCATAGACATGCACCAGCATGAAATAAAAGTCTTTCCTACCAACTATCCCATAATCTTATCACACCTTATCACTCCATCTATCAACTTCACTCTGATACCATTAAACGGGGATGTCACACCCCGATCCTCCGAGCGCGTGCCCATCCCTCTGTGATCAATTAAATAGCAACTTCCCAGGATGCAACACCGACCCATTCATTTTAATATGCATGCCGAAGCAAATAAATAATTCCCAAACAACAACACAATGGGATTGAAAAGTAGGGCCACAATTTTCTCGAAAACAAAACCACGCTTATATATATACATAACAAACCATGTCACATATAATACATGCTAATAGAAAGATGCAAGGTCTACAAATAAGGGGGTTTCATAAAATTATAGATCCTCATCCTCATCCTCATCCTCATCTTCATTGGAGCCTTCAGCTGAATACACTAGGGACTCTAGCTCCGACAGGTCCGGGTTTACGTCCACTACTGAACCTTCTAGAGGATCTGCCGTGCCTTTCCCAAAAGCAACCTCTAGCACATACACAGGTACCTCATATTGTAGTATGGGATCCTCTCTGTCCATCCCACGCACATCGGTACCATGATCTGTATCGATGGGGTACCTTGTGGGGTAAAGCCTCATCAACCCAAACCTCGGACCTTATGAGCTCATAGACCCATCCTCTTGGGCTCCTATGAAACGAGATGTAAGATACTTGTTATGTGACCTTCTTCGACTATCCAAAAAGCTTGGGAGGAGCTGCTATCTATGGACCTAAAATGTTATCCCACAACGGGTGAGACGACGTCTCAGCAAGTTCACCCCCTAAGACCCGGCTAGGAAGAAAATATGCTCCAAGGGCAACCTAAGCACAAACATAAGTCAGAGGACTTACCTTTGCCTCAATTTCTTCCTACAAGTCAATATCATTCAAATAACCATCCAATCATTTCAACCAATCAAATCGAACCATCGATCAATCGACTCAGTCGATTCCATGTCATCAAGACCATCTCAGGGTCATTGCAATCGATATTATCTATCAAGTTCGATCTCATCAAGAACTGTTCACTCTAAGCTGAAGATAAATAGTATGGCTCACACTAAGCTGATAATTAATATAGCTCACTCTAAGCTGATAAGGTATACTGCTCACGCTAAGCTAATATATCGAGGCCCTCCGGTTGATATAGCATACTGGTATACTACTCTCGCTAAGCTGACATATCCAACCCGCAGGCTAATATAGTATACCCTTGATGCTCACTCTAAGCTCATAAAGTGTACTGCTCGCGCTAAGCTGACTCATCGAAGCCCTCAGGCTAATATAGTACATTGTTCTCACCAATTGAGAATTTCACCATTTTTATCCCACTTGATAAAAATAATTGCATGTGGGTACACAATCGGCCTTAGCCAAAATACAATGTTTTCCCTTTTGAAAATCCCACTAATTCAAGCAATCCAAAAACATATTTTTGACGCTGTAAACCGATGCTTGGTAATTTCCAATTAATTATTGAAATTAATCAAATTTTGGGATATGTCCCCAAAATCACAAATCACATTCAATCAACACAAATTAGCACTCAATTAAATAATTCAACCACACCATTGCAATCAGCACGAAATTTCGATCACTAGCTATCCCGATCTAATTTTCGAAAAATAAAAATTAATTAAACAATTACGGAAATTAATTAATAAATGCCAATAATGCACACTTAGGCCGGAAAAGCCCAATTAAAAGCCGAGACGGGCCTGGAAAATTTATGAACCACTCTAGATAAATACTAGAGCTTGTCTAGGCTCTAATTACACTACTCTAACCACCTAACTTGCAATAACGATCAATTAATTCACTAATCTATTATAACTATCTACCTAATCCATACTTAACTTAAACTAATCAACCCTTAAGCATAATTAACTTTCGTAAGAAGGGATTAGTGAGTAAACGCACATGATTAATGATCACTCGAACCACAATGATAGGGACGCGGAGACGGGCCACAAACCCCGAAGCGGGTGTGCCTTTCGAGGTCCGGAAGGCCACCAAAACAGGCCAAACAGTGGGCTGGAAACCCAGGCTATTTGGTTCTGGTCTTCGGTCGAACAAGGCTGCTCTAGGCTTGGCTCGAGTTGGAATCAACCAAGGAGGAGCCAGACGGCTTGACGGGGGCGAGCGACAGTCGAACGGCGGCTCACAGTGGCTCAGGCGGCGGGAGCAACTTGCGACAGTGGCTGGAATGGCCTGAGGGATAGGCTAGATGCGGGAGAAAGAGTGGATGATGGCTAGGGACACGCGGCTCGTGAGCGGCAGCGATGGCGATGTGGCTAGACTTCGGTGGGCGGACGGGTGACTTGACAGAGGAGGGGGCTGGTCTATCCGATATTTTGGCTTTGCTAGAGCTTCACACAGCTGGAAATGGAGGGAGGGCAAGTCGACGGTGAGAGGGAGAGAGGAAGGGGACCAGCTGAGCAAGAAGGGGGCCACCATAGTCTTCTCCTTTCTCTTTGTCCCCCTCAACTTGGTCCCACCAAGTCACAGCCCTATCTTTTACATTTTCCACCCCCTTAACTTCCTCTAGAAGCTTTAGAAGTGGTCCAAAGGTGGTGTCCATGGGGGGCTGCAAATTTTGGTGTGATCTCCCTCAATTGAATTCAATTTCTCCTCGAATCAATGTAATTCGACTCCAATAAATTCAACCATCGAGTCCTCAATCAAATTGACATTTTTCCTCACCAATATAACCTACTTGCATCCCAATTTAGCGATCAAAAACGGTCCTTTGAATTTTTTGGACAAAAACGGCCCTATCCCGACTTTTCGCCAAAAATCTCAGTTTGCATAAAAGTCTTCGTAGGGTGAGTCGACGTTCCTAAAATGACTCGTGACACGACAGAACTTTCAATTTCTAAAATCGGATTCTATTTAGCAGTTACTTTCAATTTGGCACGATTTTAGTGTGACTTAGGCTATCGGGTAGCTTTTAGATATTTAGTAAAAATGACCCATGGTCGATTTTCTTCAAGCCACAATGAACCTCTTCAACACATTGGCGACTCTCAATGGTCGTGAAAGTCTTAAGGTTTCAAATACAGACGCGGGGTACCAAAACGACGAAAAATCAATCTAGTGCCGATCAACGAGAATCTTGTAATTCGGTGGAATCACCCATGTTTGGCCACACATCTCTGTTGAACTGACCTATCTCTAATCTCTAATCAACTTTTAACTGTGCTGTAATGATCTCTACAGATGAGCACGGTCAAGTAATCGATTCATGGTCGAATTCCCTAGTCTATTGCATTAAAATTCCTTAATGACTTCTTCAAATAGTCTAGTTATCTCATGAGTGATCAGCTCTGAGAATAGCACTATAGGCGCGTTGATGAAAGGCCCGAATTATTTAATTGAAAGTAGAATTGAAAATTCTGGATGTCACACTCTGAACCAAAATTTTGAGTAGTTTGCTGCTAAAAGGCTATCCCTAAAGGGCTTGAACAAGAAGTTCGCCTATTGTAGGAATGCATAACTACAGAAATCTAACTTTGTTTTCCCTAGTTCGGGCCTCAACGACGACCAATCACAGGTAAACACTGCATCTATGTACTTAGTTGATAATGCATTATTGTGGTGGCATCGTCGATCGGATAATAGGTGTGGGGATCCTATCATGACCTAGGGTAAATTCATCGACGAGTTCCAATGAAACAACTATCCCGTTTATATGGAGGAAGAAGCTTGCGATGAGCTATGTAGCACCAACACTCTTCGAGAGCCTTCATGTCATGTCTGACACTCCAACACGTGTCTAACACACTCTGACACGTCCTGACACGCGGTCAATGAGTGTTGTAAAATCCAACACGTGGTCAATTCTCTCTGACACGCGATTTCGACACGCACGCGGTCAATTCTAAAAATTTCTAATACTTGAGGGGTGAAAATGTTTATAAAAAAAAAAAAAAGAGGGAGGGCTAATGGCTGGGCACTGCTACCGCTGCCACCGTCGGAGGAGGCCGGCGAGGCTTGCCCAGATCTGGGCGTCGTCGCGCCCTCGCTTAGGCCTAGCGAGGGTCACCAGCCCTTGCCTAAGGTTCGCTGCAGCCACCATCAGAGGAGGCTAGCGAGGCTTGCCCAAATCTGGGCATTGTTGCGCCCTTGCTCGGGCCCAGTAAGGGTCGCCAGCCCTCGCCTAAGGCCAGCAAGGCCTCACCTGGGGCTGGGGAGGCTCACCAGCCATAGGCAAGGGCTGACGTCGCCCAGATCTAGGCAATCCTGGCTGGCCCTAGCGACCCGTCCCCCAAATCTAGGCGAGCCTTGCCCAGGCCTCGCCTGGGCCGGTGAGGGTCACCCTCCCTCCACCGCCTAGGGCCGGCGAGGTCGCTAGCCCCCTCCAACGGTGGTTGGGCACGCTGCTGACAAGAGCAGCAACGGTGGCATGCCTAGCCACGACCCTGCCTCTTTTCACTTTTTTTTAGGATTGTTTTAGTTTTTTTAAAAGTCTTTTACCATAAGAGAAGTAATAAAAAAAATGCTATATATGATAAATAAATAAATTTAAAAATACCATTCCAACATTTTTCTTTAAAATAATGAATGATATTAATGAATGTCGAATTAATATTTTTAGTGTAAATTAATTATAGGCTTTTTTATTATTATTTATATATTTATTTATATATTTAATATATAACGTGTTAGGACGTGTCGGAATTCTCTATTTTTATGAAATGACATGTCGACGTGTCATGTCGTGTCGTGTCATGTATCGCATGTCCATGTCGGTGCTACATAGACAATGAGCTAAAGTGTCTTGAGCAAAAGGGAGCGTGTGTGATTTCATCAAGCAATTTTCAAAGCAACTACTCCAAATCCCTTCGATGAACGTGACGAAGGCGTACTATCAATTTATGAGTGGACTCAAGCCATGACCCAAACAAGAGCTTAAGCGGTTCAACGTGGGAGACCTCACAACAGCCATAACCGTGGCCAAATCCCTCGTGGAGTACAAGGCACCTTCCATATCTAGGTCGAACTCTCGTCTGAAGGATAAAGCCAATGGTGGGGGAGACCAGGGAAGATTCAGTCGCCCGACTAGAGGTAAACCACTGGTTGGTCCTCCCAAAGCTCATGCAGAGTCAAGCGATGGAGGACAAAAAGAGGTACGTACTTACAAGTGCTTATTTTGTGATGGTCCACACTTGGCGTGAGACTGCTCGAACAGGCCCAAGTTGGCCGTACTTTGCAAAGAAGATGAGCCAAAAGAGGAGTCCCAATTAGGTTCGCTGCGGATCCTTAGCATGATCAAGTCCAAGAAGGCAAAGGAGCCTAAAGGACTAATGTTCACGGACTTAAGGATTAGAGAGACCACGATGAGTGTGCTCGTGGACACTAGAGCATCCAATCTCTTTATATCGGAAGAAGCCGTGAAAAAACTCAACTTGTAGGTGAGAATTGAGCCGAGTGACTCAAAACTATGAACTCCAAGGAAGTCCTTGCCATTGGTGTTGCAAGGGACATGGAACTTCAAATCAGGCAATGGAAAAGCAAGGAGACTCTAGAGGTAATTCCCCTTGATGACTACGACTTTGTCACTAGAATAAAATTCCTAGAAAGAATCCATGCGATTATATTGCCCTTTACCAAGTGTATATGCGTGTTGGATAAACAATGTCAATGCGTAATCCCGGTCCATCATGAGTCGGACTTTGATCAAAAGATAATCTCGGCAATGCAACTCACCAAGGGAGCAAGGAAGGGTGAGGTGACCATCCTATCAACCTTGACGGCCGAGGACAATAAGAGAGAAGGGAACGAAGTCCCGATAGAAGTAGCCTAAGTCCTCGACTCGTTCAAGGACGTAATGCCTCCTGAGTTATCCAAGAAGCTGCCACCTCGGAGGGAGGTGGATTATTGAATCAAGCTAGTACCAGACACTTGACTGATTGCCATGGCATCATATCACATGGCACCCCCTGAACTGGAAGAGCTAAGGAAGCAGCTGAAGGAGCTGCTTGATGTGGGGTACATTCGGCCATCCAAGGCTCTGTTCAGTGCACCAATCCTATTCCAGAAAAAGCACGATAGGTTACTCCGAATGTGCATTAACTACCAAGCGCTGAACAAGCTAACTATCAAGAATAAGTACCCAATCCCATTCATTATGGATCTCTTCAATCAACTTGGTGGAGCTTAGTGGTTCACCAAGCTTGATCTCCAATTGGGTTACTACCTAATCTAGATTGCTGAAGGGGATGAGCCGAAAACTACATGCATAATGTGGTATGGATCATACAAGTTCCCGTCATGCCATTCAGCCTGACTAATGCTCTGGCTACATTCTGCACTCTCGTGAACAAGGTATTTCTAATGCTCTAGATCAATTTATAGTGGTTTATCTTGATGTCATTATCGTATATAACTGAACGCTTGAGGAGCATGTCGAGCATCTAAGATAGGTTTTTCAGGTCTTGCATGAGAACATACGTCAAGCGCAAGAAATGTGGCTTTGCCCAGAAGAAAGTTCCATTCTTAGGGCACATTGTGTTGGAGAAAACTCATTTACTGTTTTGAAGTTGACAAAACCTTTCCATAGTCTAGTCTGAAGACTTACAGATTGAAGTGTCAAAGTCTGAAGACCGCCAGACTTTAGGTTCAAAGTCTGCCTACACTGACAATTTCCAAACTGAAGAATAAAGACTTATCCAGATGCGAGATTATCTTTATTTCTTCAAGGATTCGGTTCATATGGCTTATGGATGATTTTATGACTGGATATAGCGCCTACATGATTGATTATCTTTAATAGAATCAATTTTGATAATCAAATCTTTTGGAAGGCAAGAAAACTTGGAAAGTTCTACTTATGGAAACCAAGATCCTGATTGTATGGGCGAACAAAATTGACGGGCTTTCATCACAATCAATCAATCAACTTAAGATCCCCTTGATTGATTCTGTCCAACGTGTAGATTGGAAGAATTCCTTTGGAAAGTGCCAATGGTCATGAAGACATGAAGGAGTATTTAAGGTGGACTCTCCAATTGTTCGAGGGTATGCGTGAAAGAAAATTTTCAAAGTCTAAAGCTTCCTAGTTCCTTGCTATTTCATTTACTAAGCTCAAAGTTGTATACAAAAGAGAAAAACTTTGTGAGAGACCAGTAGAGACTCTCCACAGTGAAGTCGAGATCATCAAGTTGTAAAATCTCTTTTGTTTCTTAGTGAAATCTAGCCAGTAGGCTGTTAGCGCGGGAGAGTGAACATAAGCTTGATCTAAGCCAAACCACTATAAACTTTGTATTCTTATTCTCTTCCCTCAACTTCTTTACTTTGACTCATAGATCTATTTAACTGTTTAAGTTTAAACTTCTTTAATTTGTTTGAAGTTTTATCTAACTGCTAAAGTCTAAATTCGTCTTTAGTCTGTCTTTTCTAAAAACAATTATTACTTCTGAATCTTGCGAGAATTTTGGTTCACACCTATTCACCCCCCTCTAGGTGTTATTACTAGCCCTTTCACATTGTCGGGGGTAGACGAGTGTGTGGCATCCCAGAAATTCAAAGCCAAGCCATGAGGTGTGTTAAAGTCTTTAATTAGGTGATAGAATTTCATGGCTTATGCTTTAGCCAATTAGTCTTTTAATTTAATGATTTGTGCTTGTGATTGTGGAAATTTACATTTAATAGATTAATGCTTGGCCATATGATTTAAATTTCAATGATCAAAAATATCCCAAGACTTTGGCCAAGATGAAAATTGGAATTCAAGAATATTTATAGAAGAATTTCAAAAAAAAAAAAAAAAAGGAAAAAGGGGTTGAATTTTCGAAATGGGCCTTGGGCCCATTGGCCTAAAGCTTGGTGGGCCAAGCTAGTCGGCCCATTAAAGCCCAAGAAGGCTGTCGACCAGCCCAAGGAGGAGTGGCCGGATGGCCCAACTCCAAAGCCCAAGCCCAAATCAATTCAAAAAAAAATAATAAAAATTACAAGTGGCACAAAGGAGAGCATGCATTGGCTATGGTTGAGGCATGTAATCATTACTAATGATGGAGGATTGGGGATATAAAAAGAGAGAGAGAAGGGAGAGTGGCCGGTTTTGCTTGATTCAGCCGAGAGAAATGGTGAGGGAGAGAGAGATCGCGAGAGAGAGGGAGAGACCGAGAGGGAGGAGGAGCCGAGAGGAAGGAGTCGCAGCCGCTCGCCGTCCGTCCGCCCGTGTGCCACCCAATTCGCCGCCATGTGCTCGTCGTTTGTTCATCTTAGAGGCAAGTGGAGTCCTTTAACTTCTCTTGCATGTGTGTATATGGTTTGCGTGTTCGGTTTTGAGTGTATTTGGGAGAAAAATCAAGGTAAGGGTTGGTTGTTTTCAAAGCCATGTGACTGTTCTTGCTTGGTTTGTGGAAGTCAGTAGCTTGTTCGAGCTTGCATGTGTGTTTGGAGTCCGATTTTGGCTTTGGTGTCTTCATCAAAGTTGAAGATAACGTCTTTTAGTATAACATACTGAAATTTCGTAGAAAACGATGGAGATTTGAGGGGTCAAAAGTTCTATCATACGGAGACTTCAGATCTGCAAAATCTTCACTGACCTCTTGTTGATTTCTTGACTGCATGTTGATTTCTGTTGGAGATCTTACTTCGTTGTCTTCATGAAAGTTGTAGGCAACATCTTAAACTACAACATACTCAAATTTTAATAGAAATGAACGAGTATGGCATAGTAAATTGGCTAGATCTTGGAGATGATTGATTCTGGTGGTGTGTTCCGAGACACCCGAGACTTCAAGGACTTAAAAGACAATCATACTTTGGTTATTTAACCTATATCTCTTCATAAAACTTGTAAAGGACACCTTGATACATAACATACTCAAATTTCAGAGGAAACGAAAGAGAATAGATGGGTGAAACCTTAATATTTCGGAGATGTGCATTCTGGACGATGCGGTAGTGGTTCCAGAAGCTTCATGAGGATGTATAAATTAATCTAAAAAGAATCTGACTTGGATTTCTTCATGAAAGTTGTACGAAAATGTCTTTGGCTATCACCCTGTAAAATTTCGTAATTTTTGGAGGCCGTATGAGTATTTTAATCGAATTTATTTGGAAACTGTGCAATCTGGCCATTATCCGAATATCATGTGCTATTTTGTGGAAATTGTGAAATTATGTGAAATTCAATTTGGCCATGAATTTTGTATGGAATTGTCATCCTATTGGTTGTTTAATGATTTTTTTAATATTATGATTTTGGGAAAATCATAAATATTAAATGTAATATTTATTTATGAAAATAAATAAATATAATAATAAAATAAAATAAAATTGGATTATTTTATTGGCCATGGATTCTATTGAATTTATTATGTATTGTTATATGACATGGGTGTATGTATGTACATGAATAGTGATGCATGTGTGAATCATATGCCATATAATAATGAGATTAAAAGGATGATAAAAGTGGAAAGTGATATGTGAGTAAGAGGTGATGGTGGAGGATGAGGCCGGAATGTACAAAGATGCATTGCCGGAATTCCCTGGGAGTTTCAGGATGCCCGGAATGTGGGGGGCCAGAAGCCCTGTCGAAGGTCTTTGCCCGAAGGGAATGCCTCGCGACACCAGGATTGGGGTGCGGGATGCCTGGCTAGAAGGGTAAAGGCCGGAAGCCCTGTCGGAGGTTTCTGCCCAAAGGGAATGCCTCGTGATGCTAGTTGAGATGCGAGATGCCCGGAATGTGGGGGGCCGGAAGCCCGGTGGCCTGGGAGGCTGAATGCTGGGAACCCTGTCGGAGGTCTTTGCCCGAAGGGATGATGAAATTGATAATTGAGAATGGGTGATGTGGTGATCAAATTTAAAGATGAAGATGAGAATTAAATGATTATATGATATGCATGATGATGCATGATGATGATGAGATGCGATGTGATATGATGATCACCTATGATGATATATGCATGATGATGCATGATGATGATGATGATGTGATGTGATATGATGATCACCTATGATGATATATGCATGATGATGCATGATGATGATGATGATGTGATGTGATATGATGATCACCTATGATGATATATGCATGATAATGCATGATGATGATGATAATGATATGATATGCATGATGATATGCATGATGATGATGATGAAGATAATGATATATTATGTGATATGATGATCATCCATGGTATGATGTGCATGATGAAATGCATGCTGATAATAATGATATATGAGATGCCATGATGATGATATGTATGCTATGATGATGCATGAATACGTATGACATTAAAAAGGTAAGCAATGCCGCAATGTATGACGATATGCATGATGCATTGGGTTGTTATTGGATTTCCCTATCTGCTGAGTGGTTGTACTCACCCCTTTTGGGGAATAACATTTCAGATTAGCAGTATGCCACTTCCTGCCGTCTCGCGTGGGGTATTCTATGGTCTACCGTCTGATATAGAGGTAGAGTGTGCGGAGATAGATTGTCCCTATGTTCCCGGACTGACGTTTATCTGAGTGCGATGTCTAGTGATGTATGATATTGGCACGGGCCGGGGCCCCGTCATACAAGAGTTCATTTCGTGCACGTTCGACGGGATGGAGCTATGCGAGGGATGCTGCCGCCGCCGCCGCCTGATGCACCGGGTTGGGTGTGAGACCTGCGCGCGATGAGTAGGAGCTGGATCTCTTTTGATGTAGATAGTCGACGCTTTCGATGGGAGGGTTTTGTGCACGTATGATGTTAGGGGTCGAGGTTTCTTTTTGAGATTTTAGGTAGGACATGGCAGAGTCCAAACCTTTCTTGTTTTGCACTGACCCGAAGGGAACCCTATCTTGCAATATATGTATGTAAGCAAAGCGTCGAAGTTGTTTATAAAATCATGATGTTTAGCTGGTGTGTATTTGTATCATGGATTGGTAGGGGGATAGATGGTGATGTTTAATTTGCTTCCGCTATGAGTCGCGCTGGGACCGCTTTTAAAAAAAAAAATGCCAGAAATTTGGCAACGCTTGTTTTAAGTACGAGATAGAAATGGTAATAAGATGTAACATCGACGCTGGTAACGACCTGCGAAGGGTTCGAGGTGTTACAGAGTGTGGATGGACAGGGCGAAGATCCGAGCAATTGTCGAATGGGAGCCGCCAATGAAAGTGACGGAGTTGAGGTCATTCCTCGGCCTCACCAACTACCATTAGTGCTTCGTTCAGAACTATTCATGTATTACCGTGCCACTCATGGACCTACTGAAGAAGGAAAAGCCATGGGAATGGACGAACTGATGCCAAATGGCATTTGATCAATTGAAGCAAGTCATGACCAAGGAGTCGGTGCTAGTGTTACCCGATCACACCAAGACTTACGAGGTAAATACTAACGCATCGGATTATGCTATTAGAGGTGTTCTCATATAGGGTAGACATCTGGTGGTGTTCGAGTCCCAGCAGCTAAATGATATCGAGTGTCAGTATACCGTTCAGGAGAAAGAGATAACGGTGATTGTCAGCCTTTGGACGTGGAGGCATTATCTCCTAGGGTCAAAGTTTGTTGTGAGGACAGACAACATGGCCACAAGTTATTTTTAGACTCAAAAAAAGCTAAGTCCTAAGCAAGCTCAATGGCAGGACTTTCTGGCGGAATTCGACTATGTCCTAGAGTACAAGCTGGGGAAGGCTAACTCCGTGGCCGACGCACTTAGTCAGAAGATAGAGTTTACAAGTATCGTGAGTCGACTGAGTTGCCCATGGATTGACCGCATCAATGAGGGGCTTAAACACGATCAAAGGGCTCAAGCCCTCATTGTATACATGCGGGAGGGCAAGACCCAACAATTCTAATGTGAAGATGATCTTCTTTACCCCAAGGAGCGGTGACTGTACATGTCAGTCTATGGGAAGTTGAGGAAAGAGATATTACGTGAATGCTATGATTCAAAGTGGGCGGGTCATCCAAGAATCCATTGTACCATGGCTCTCGTTGAAGATCAATACTATTGGCCTCAAATGTGGAACGACGTTGAAGCTTATGTGAAAACATGTCTTCTTTGCCAACAAGACAAACTGGAACAACATTCATAGCAGGGGCTCTTAGAGCCGCTTCCCATCCCAACTCGTCCTTAGGAGAGTGTTTTCATGGACTTCATTGTGAACTTGCCAAAGTCCAAAGGGTATCGAACTCTCATGGTCGTAGTGGACCGGTTCTCCAAATATGCGACCTTCATACCTACGACAAAGGATTGTCTAACTAAGGAGGTGGCCAAGTTGTTCATGAAGAACATGATAAAGTATTGGGGAGTCTCACAAACGATCATGAGCGATTGTGTTCCTTAATTCACAAGGCGTTTCTTGTCCGAGCTGTTCAAGCTATCGGGTTTGGAGATGAACCTCTCTACGAGCCTGCATTCCCAAATGACATTCTCTAAAGATGAGGAAGCTGTTGTCCAGCCCCTCACAGTAGCCCTCTCTCTCCTTTTCTTGGCGATTTGGACACCACTAGCTTAGGGGAGGCCATCTGCCGCCGTGCTGTTGCCCAAGACACTATCCAGCCCTCCCACATGTGCTATGGAGGAGTGACCAACAGCCCACAGCCTCTGTTCGACTTTACCGCTCCTCCCCCGATGCTTTTTAAAGCTTAGACTTGGGTGTGAATGGTTTTCTAGCCCTTGATTAGGGTTGTTGTTGCATTTTGGAAGTAGTTTAGGGTGAGATTAAGGTTAAATGGTGCTTTGTTGGTGTGATAAGTGGGTTTTATGTGATAAGTGATCATTTGGTTCCGATAGGTTATCGAGTTTTGGACATTGGGTTATTATGATAGGTTATCGAGTTTAGTTATTGTGTTTAGGACAATAGGTTATCGGGTTTTGGATGATAAGTTATTGAGATTTGGGCGATAGGTTATTGACTTTTGGATGATAAGTTATCGAGGTTTGGGCAATAGGTTATCATGTTTCAGGCAATAGGTTATCACTTCTTGGTTCGATAATTTATCATTACGTGATAAGTAGTTATCTAATAAGTTATTAGATTATGACAAGTGAAGTGTGATATGTTATTATAATATGCTATAATAGGGTGATAGACTATTATGTGGTGATATGTGTTTTATGAAGTGACATTGTGATAAGGCATGTTATTAAAATACATTATGATATTATAATGGATCATGTTGGTAAAGGATGAGTTATTGAATAGTTTATGATGGCATGTGATAAGTGATTTTTTTATGACTTATGTTCAAGTATGATAATTTATCCTACATTATATGCCATAATGGGGTGATGAATCATATTGTGGGGATATGTCATACATAATGTGATTTTGTAATGGAGTAAGTTATTTAAATAAGTCTTGGATAGATTACGATGATAATATATTATATGTGTTCATCGGAAGAGAGAGACTTGTCCCAACGTGCTTCCTTGCATGTCCAAGAACCATTATATATCTCGTTTCAAAGGCTCGGTATGTTCTCACACATCAACCATCAAGACATTGAGATGTATCGTTTCCGAATCAAGTTCAGTACTAGATCGGCGATCATGCCACAATGGATCGGCCATTTCTTGGTCTCGATGCGATATTGAGGCTATCATTTCCGATCCGGATTGGTCTTAGGCTTGTGCTCAACATAATGTGTCAAATAACGGACTCTCGTTTTGTGCTCGGCATATTTTATTATTGTACTTTCAATAGGTAATGAGACACATTCCACTTGGAACACCATTATGGCATTCATACTAGACTAATGAGAAAGATAATAATGGAGTTGAGTGATTATGTACTCGTGTGATCACATAATGACCCTGATGCATTTACGCAAGGTAATGGTTCCATCCTGATGCATTTTACACGGGATGATGCCTGATTAAGTTCATATGCCCGATTAAGTCAACGAGATGTTGTTCGTGGATGGATTTTGGAACGATGCTCCTTACAAGAATGTCATCTTGATGCGTTTATGTGAGACGATACCATGGTTGATGGGGCGAGACGATGCCCAGTTATCTCGGATGACTACAAACCTTCGGGTTGGCCTTGGGCCCTAAGCGGCTATAATAATCTGAAAGCATGGTCTCAAGGGTTACATGGTAGTATGAGATGTTGTACGATTCTCGAGATGCCACGTGTGTAAATTACGAATGCATGAATGCATATTTTGAGAAGTGATGCTTTAGTCAGCACATGTGTGACTTGAGATCGATATATTAGCAATTCTAAATTATAGCATGGCATGGGTGCATGGTTATAATATGTTGCACACTCCTGTGTTTGACTCGTGAATGTGGAAGGTGTTATAAGAATTACTTACATGCTTTATTATGATGACTTAAGAAGGTAAGATAATCATTCATATTTATAATTAGGCGAAACCACAAGATGCTTTGCTATTGATCTACCATCGTTAGATAACTTGCATGTTTAGGGCATTTCCGAGGTGAATGGCTTCCCTATGCGAGTTTTAGGGATTTTACTTGCTGAGTTTATCTCATTCCTCATTCTTTAACATTTTTAGGCCCTAATCATGACTATCCAAGCTCAAGCCAAAGTACTTTGAGATGGACGTGTATTAAACGTATAGGGGATACCACTTTGTGAAGTCGCCCTCATAGAATAAAGGTGCTAAGTTAACCCCAACCTTGATACTCGGACAAGTATGAAGGAATCCACTATGCGGACATGTAAATGGCTAAGCTTTTGATGCAAGGAAAGATTCTATTTAATGGTAGAAGCATAAATATATATGTATATATATATATATATATATATATATATATATATATAAGTATGTTCTGATGTATGCCTTACACTATCCCTATTGTTTGTTAATGGTTGGGAGATGTTTATTTTGCTTCCCCTTGTGTATAATCAAAAGATAAAATGAATGAGTCACCGACTTTCTTGAAGTCACAAGCAAATGACCTAAGTGAAAAGCGTGATGGCACAGGTTGTTGCGAGCCTGGAGTGGGTCGGGGCGTGACATCTTTTTAGCTGCATGCTTTTTACGATGCAGGATGGGCTAATGCTCCAGATACTCGTCGCACTGCTCGCCGATTAGGCTTTTTCTTGAGTTCAAATATCATTTTGTGGAGTTCCCACAAACAGTGGATCGTTGCCCAGTCCAGTACGGAAGCTGAGTTCAAGTGTCTTACTGACACCACTGCAAAACTTATCTGGATAAAAGCTCTACTATGCAATCTTCATATTCGTTTGCCTGCTCCTTCTATCCTTTGGTGTGATAATCTTTTTGTTGTATATCTTACTAGCAATCCCATCTTCCGTGCTCGCACTAAATATGTAGAGATTGACTACCACTTTGTGCACTAGCGTGTGGCCAAAGGACAGCTTCATGTTCAGTACATCTCCACTCATGATCAACCAGCCAACATCTTCACTAAAGGTCTTTCCACTCCTCGGTTCCATCTTATTCTGTAGGAAGAAAGTCGGCGGAAGACGATTTACCTGTTTCCGATGCACAGTCAACAATTTACCCCGGAACAATCATTGAATTGTGGATAAATCACAAATAAAAATACTTCACGTTGGTCTGAATGCAATCGCAGGGAAAGCATCTGATTTCCACAGCGTAAATGCCAATTGCTCTCGTAAAGAAGAAGTGGAACGCCTTCTTTTTTCTTTTGATAGAAAGGGGACAAGAAATGGAAAGGAATTTCTAAGCATACGTTCTGCCAACCCTCCAAACGGTTGTTTTCACGAGTCTTTTATATAACTCCCGCATACACTTTCAAAGAGTGTTTTTCCATCGTAGCATATCAAGACGAAACGGTGCGTTCGAATCGCACCCCATCATGGACGTATTAATAAAATACTACATCTCCCACTCGGTCATGATGGACTTGATAGCACTCTATCAAGAATATAAGGTATTCAACATTTATCAACTTTACAAAACAATTCATATTGGCAAGTAAGCCGTGCAACCAATTAGTACACCTGCACTTGGGAGCTCAAATTATGCACCTGTTAGAGATGACATAATGGCTACAACCTTAAAAAGAAATAAACAATTGATATCTCACAGTGCCCCAGACATATTTTGTTACATCAATCCAAGTATACCTATCCCTTAAAGGCTATACTTGACTATTCTAAAAAATACCATGTATTTACAATTATATCTACAATCACATAAGGCGATATAATTGGTTGACCAGTAAAAACATGTGATAGATATAAAACAACAATAATCTTCCTAAGCACTCATGTCTCTCTCCATTTCAGAATAACTGCTTTCCTAGACACGTCCCATAAAGCCATATCTATTCATGACCGTCGATAACATGCTAAATTGGCAACATTGATCTTTCACTTCGAGAACATATTCATAAATAACATAAGGCACAAAATGAGGTAAATTATAAATTATCTCAATGGCTCACATGATGAGTAAACAGGGATAATTTTACTCACCTTCCATTGTCGATTGTACAATGCACATGTAGTATGAATTACATGCTATAGTGAATTTCTCTTTCTTTAAGAGCATATGTCATTCATTAAATAATCTTAACCTAAATGTAGTCACGTGCTTCTCACGTACTCATGTTTAGCTCGAGTGCTACATCAACTCGCTTTCTATAGTGCCCAATTAAGTACTCGCATCCGGCATCTTTCAAGCATACATGATTATGGGACTATCATGTTTTGTATAATTATAAACAAATCGCAGACCTCATCTTGACTCTAATCAAGGCGACATATTATTTTATGTACTAAACTTGCTCTTCAGCATTTATTTGTACGTAAAATCTCATCTCAACGTACTAACTATAGTACTTGAGGTGATTGCTCGTGTGAGTGAGCCAATCATTACCTGCTGACATACCTTTCAATAATATATGTGTGTATGTGCTAGTCTCATAATGGATTTGTACTTATTGATAAAACATCAAGTAACTAATAAACAAACAAGTACAGTACATATGCCCACATATACATAAACCAATGATCCTCTACAATAACACATATCACATTCTACACAATCTTAGTGACATCCCATGCGTCAAGAATATGTCTCTAGGAACAGCCTTCGTAAATGGATCAGCAACCATTCTATTGGTTGAAGTGTATTGTAGGATCACTTATTTCTACGTTATTATATCTCTGATGAAGTTGTTCTTTATGCCAATGTGCTTCGTCCTTCCATGATACTTAGGATCTTTCACATATGTAATGGCTACTTGACTATCACAATAAACTTTTGCCAATCTTGGAACCTCGATGACAATAGCTAAATTTTCCAAGAAACGTTTTAGCCATATTGCTTTTTGCACTACGGCAAAACAAGCAATAAATTCTGCCTCCATAGTAGACAAGGCCGTGCATGTCTTTATTTTTGGTAAAGAGTAATGATATATTGAGCTTTAACCAAAAAATATACAAGATCCGGCACCACAAAACTTGTACTCAACAAGACACAAACATCTCATCGAGTGAAAGGGTGCCAGACACAAAACACCGCAAAGAGATCAACTCAAGCAAGGGCCGAAACAGGAAGCCCAAGAAAACAGCTACGCAGGGCCGAGACAACAAACTAAAAAAGACAGACTAACCAAAAGGCCACGCAGGGCCATGAAGAACAACCTGCAAAGTTAGACTAAGGCGACCTAGGCAATCGGCATAGGAGAGCTAAAGATAGACAGGTCAAGGCCCTAGTTTCTTTGTAACCTCCTATTTCTCGGGCAATCTTCCACGCTTTTGAAAGTTAAGGCTTTATCTTTCACAACTTTAATAAGATGCTTCTTGATAGCCGCAACCACAACCGGATGCTCTCTAAAGAGGATGTCATTTCTATACTTCCAAATGAGATGGCACGGAGCTCCAAAAGAGAAACGACCAATGGCGTGATAGAAATCCTTACCTGAGAGGAATCTCATCGCCCACTGAAGATTTTATGTCCAAGTCCCATTTCTCCATGGGAGGTTGCACCCGGCCGCCCAAAAGTAGGCCATACTAGCCGTGATGCAGCAACCAAAGAAGAGGTGGTCAATAGAATCTGGTGTGAGCTTGCAAAAGGCACATACTTCACTCACAATTCTCCTATAAGACATAAGAAAAGCTTGGGTAGGAAGCCGGTTCTTAGTGATCAGCCAGAGATTGAATTGGTATCCTGGAGTGATGGCCTTGTTCCAAATAAAGAATGACCACACAAACCAGTCTTTCCTTCTTCTGAGTATATGCCAAGCTAAGGCGACCGAGAAGACACCGGAAGGATTATCCCTCCATATAAATCTATCCTTAACCCCTGTGAGAACCGAAAGGGGTGGGTTCCAAGAATCCATCAATGACCTGAAGTCCTAACCCGCCGAAGAAAAAAGGTCTGCAACAACTGCATACCAAGGCAGCCCCGAATCAGAGATAGTCTGCTCTGAACAAATAAGATCTATCGGACCTCTATGATGCCAATGGTCAAACCAAAGTGATGTCCCTTGGCCATCTCCAATCTTCCAGTGGAAGTTGAGGCGGAATTCAGATCTCAAGTGGAGGATCCTCTTCCAAGCCCACGAGCAGCTGCCCGACGTCTTAGCCACCCAGAAGTTCGTCTTTCCCAGAAAAGTAGAGTGAATCCATTTGCACCAAAGAGACTCCTTATCCATGAAGAGGATCCAAATGTGCTTGAGCATCGCCGCCTTATTGTACTCTCGCAAACTCCGAATCCCAAGACCCCCTTCTTCCCTTGGGAGACAAACATCCTCCTAGGAAACCTTAGCTCCTCCCATGCCAAGGCTGGGCCCCTTCCATAAGAACTATCCAAAAATTTGCTCGATATGATCCAGGACTGCTACGGGAATAATGAACACACTAGCCCAATAGGCTTGGATTGCATGGAGCACTGACCTTATGAGCTGAACTCTCCCTACAAAGGAGAGAAATCGATGGGTCCAGGATTGCACCCTAGCCATTATGCGATCGACTAGAGCTACACAATCCGCCTTGCCGAGTCTTGAGGATATAATAGGCGCTCCTAGATAACGTACCGGCAATTTTCCTTCCACAAAACCGAGGGTATCCTTTATCTAACTTCTCAAGTCATCCGATCCCCCTGCAAGAAATACCTCACTTTTGTTGTTGTTCAGCTTGAGTCCACTCCATTCCGAGAATGTATCTAGCCCATCCTTCAGCAGCAGGATGGAGGCCATATCCGCACGGCAAAAGAGGAAGACATCATCCGCAAAGAAAATATGAGATAACCATGTGGCCGTGCACCTCCAAGAGAACTTGAAGCCCGGCTACTCTGCACGAGAAGTAGGGATCCCTAAGAAGACTTCCATAACCAAGGTGAAAAGATAAGGAGACATGGGGTCACCCTGTCAAAGGCCGCGGCTACTAGGGAAGAATCCATGGAGATCCCCATTCAAGGAGATAGAAAACATAGGAGTACAAACGCATATCATGATAAGATGAATGAAATGGTCTGGGAACCGAAAGGCATGAAGAACCAATTCAAGGAAATCCCAATCCATCGTTTCATACGCTTTCTGAAAGTCTACCTTCACTGCACATTTGAGGAGATAAGGCTGCAGGTGAAAGCCAGTGAATAACTCCTGGGCTAGGAGAATATTATCCCCAATCCACTGACCCTTAACAAACGCATTCTAAGAAGGGCTTATGGCGTTCTGAAGCACCGAGGCGATGCGATTGGCCAATACCTTGGTAATACATTTGTAGATCGTATTGCAGCAAGCAATGGGCCTATAATCATTTACCAAGGTAGCATTAGGAATCTTAGGGATCAACACCAGGATGGTGGAATTAATCTCCCTTAACAGTCTCCCTATAACAAAGAAATCTTTAACTGCTTCAACCGTCAAAGGCCCAACAAGATCCCAGTTACTCTTGAAGAATTCAACACCAAACCCATCTGGCCCCGGGGCCTTCCCACGCGATAGAGAAAAGATAGTGTCCTTAATTTCTGCCTCCGAAAAGGGACGGCCAATAGAAGCGATCTGATCCTTTGAGAGCGGACATCGGATAGCTTGCTGAAGGTCTCCGAAAGCCGGTCCAATAGGAGGAGATCGAGATGCAAACAACTCCTTAAATTGAGCAACAAATGTATCCTGAACAAGGCTCGATTCGGAGACAAGGTCGCCATTCCTATCAAGGACCGATATAATCCTATTCCCCAACTACCTTGTAGTCACAGAGTGATGAAAGTACTTAGTGTTTTTATCACCCATCTCAAACCAACGGATTCTGGATTTCTGTCTGAAGAAAGCCTCCCCCTAACTTCTCAACTCAACGAAAGTCCTACAATGACTTTCTTCTAGCTCCGCTAAGAGGACATTGGTCTGGTCGTGCTGAAGGTCCACTTGAACTAGTCTAAGAGCATTTATGAATTGAGCCACCCTCTCAGACAGGTTAGAGAAAGAGTCTCTATTTAGTTGCTTAAGACGCCCCTTGAGCGCTTTCAATTTGGTAACCAGCCTGAAGATAGGTACTCCATCACCCGGGGCCTCCCACACATGGGTAAGAATATCTTGAAAAGATGGGTGCTCCATCTAGAAATCAAAGAATTTGAAGGGCTTTCTTCGAAAAACTGGCTGGATCACCTTGACCACCATAGGAGAGTGGTCTGAAATACCGAACGGTAAAAAGGAAGCTTCTGAGTAAGAGAAATGCAAGGTCCAGAGAGCGTTAACTAGAACCCAATTGATCTTCCTCGCTTTCTGATTAGCCCCCGAAGACGTCGACCAACATATCTCAAGTCCAACATATCTCAAGTCCTCAAGCTCTGCCTGATGCAGACACTAATTAAACTCATGAAAAGAGGGCAGCCAGGCATTAGAACCCCCTAGCCTATCAAATGGGTCTCTTAAGGCGTTGAAGTCACCCGTCACCATCCAAGGTAAGTCGAAAATACAAGAACTCATCCTGATCAAGTCCACCCAAAGAGGTCTCCAAGAAACAAAAGAATTCTGAGCATAGACTACCGAGATACAACAACAAGAACCCGTCGGAATCAGTCTGACTCTTCCATGAATTACCTGATTATTGGAGGATATCACCTCAAAGCAGACCAGCGAAGGGTCCCAGCCGATCCACACCCTGCCCCCCGGAGAAGAATCATAGTTGGCAATCCACGTCCACCCCGATAATAGAACCGACGACAGAGAGCCAAAAAGATATTCCAGGACCTTAGTCTCTAATAACCCAACCAAGCACAAGCCACTAGAGAGAGCCCACTTACAAACCTCGGCTCTCCTCAAAGGATCCAAGAGTCCTCTAACATTCCAATAACTGAAGTACATCTACAACTATGTACAAAGCTACTCTATACAACAAAGAGCAAAGGGCAGTAAGGCCTACCTCCATTTCTGAGGCTTGCGGCGCAAAGCTCCGGACACCTTAATTGTCTCCACCGGCTCCGGGTCAGGCCTAAGGAAAGCAACCTGTCTTGGATTGTCTTGACTAATGTAGCTGCCGAGGCAGGAGGCTGAAACGGCGATCCAGGGGAAGAGATATCATCATCATCCAAGGAGGAGACAGCCACTTTCGAACCCTTTCCACGGTCCTTTAGAGATGGGGCACGGGCAAGCCGGGACCCAGCCGTGAGGGAGAGCACGACTTTAGGGGGGCATTGGCGCCCCTAGACCCCTTGCGAGTAGAGGCGGAAGGAGGAGAGCCGCAATTGGCGGTCTGTCCCAAGAGGACTGGTCAGCGACCATAGAGAGAGGGTTCACCTGTCTTGGAGCCCTTATTCCTCTTCCTCCTGTTCTTCACCTTTCTCCAAGGTTGATCCTGCTCGGGCAGAGGAGATGGAGTCGATTGAGGAGGGTTGTTGTCCTCTGCTGGAGGCGTCTAAACAGAATCCAGGGAGGGCTAAAGCCGAACCGGGTCTAACTCAGGCTGAGGTACGATAGGGACATCTGCAGCCCAAGGCAGAACAAGAGCAGCTTCTAGCTTGCTCACTACCTGTTCCAACACAACAACCGGAGGAGGAGTGGTTGTTCTCAGCGAAGCCGGAACATCCACAACTAGCGGGGGGGAAATGACCGGCTAAGCAGAAGCAATTGAAGTCTGCCTGGCCAGACGATGAACAGCCTGTCTAGTATTCGGGGTGCGCCTAGTGGGGTTTTCTTAAGGAGGAGCACGGTAGTTATGGCCAAACATGTTGCAATCCGGACACGCAATCGGGAACCATTCATATTCAATGTTAATGGACCGAGAAACACCCTTTAAGGTGACTTTGGCCATCTCAACTCTTGGCTGATTAGCCGTGACCTTAACACAAATTCTCGCGAAGGAGAGCATCTTCATTTGATCGGTCCTTTGATCAACATATAGTGGCTTCCCCGCCGCACTCGCTATTGCATTCATCGCTGGCACCGTCCAACACTCAAGCGGCAATTTTGTAGGCGAATCCAAATGGGAATGGCGGATTGGTCTTCTCTCTTAAGGTCCATGAGAGGCTTCCATTGCCGAAGTATTAGCGGCACTCTAGCAATCATTACCGGCCCCTCTTCAAGGTTCTTTGTCCTAAACCCGGGGTCCGGGATTTGGAGGAAGAGGAATCCTCGATCGTCGGCAAAGATTTCCCCAATCTTGGAGCCCACGTCTTCCTCAATGCTTGCTCCAACAAACCGAAAGGTAGCCTCCTTCTCCCAACCAGATATCCAACCAAGCAATCATGCCACTTCGGATCCATGGCATCAAGAGCTTCGTCCGGTAGGTTCACAACAACTTCTCCATCCACAAAAGTGGGCGGAACAAACGACAAGTCAGAGACTTTCACCGCCAACCAAGCCACATTTGCCAAAGAACGCGCTGGGGCATCATGGTGACCAGTCGGGGGCTGCACCGGACGCTTGGAGACCAATCTCCTACGACTTCTTCCCCTGGATCGGTGTGGCCTTGAGGACGGTCCCTGTGGGCCTTTCAGCTTACTGTTCGGATGAGGATATCCGGAAGAGGTGGCCATATCCACTCCTGGCTGAATCGAAGGCTGCGCATCCCCAAGAGAGGGGAACAGAAGCCCCAAAGGGCCAACAGCCAATGGACGGCTAGAAGGAGCGTTTCTGGCCAAAACAGATTCTGCAGACATTTCTACAAACAGCTGGCCTGCATTCCACTCTCAACTGAAGAATCTGACCATCGTGCACCAGGGATCAAATCTACCAAGTTCTAGTCACCCTTACCCAGTCCAGAGAAGCTAGCCAACACCACAAATGCAGCAGAAAACACACCAGCATAGGAAACCCGCACTAGCACAGAATCGAGCAGAACCAGTGCAGCAGCTACGAACAGATAAAGGAAGGATCGATTGACCTGAACTAAGTTGAGCGAAACCCCTAGGCTTGGTGAAAGATCAATCTCAGACCGTAGAACCAGCAGAAAACTAGAAGAACACGAATCCAGAAGCTTGCTGCAACAGATCGCAAAAACAGTTCGCAGCAGTTCGCGGAAACAAGGAAATCCAAAGCTGTAGGCCACGAAATGAGACGCCGTTCGGAGCGCCAGATAAGGGATCCTATACAACCACCCTGTCCAAAAATGAGGCCAAACAACCAACTAGAACTAGTAGAACACGAGAAGAACTTGACTCCAGAGGCTTGCTGCAGAAGCAGTTCGCAGGAGGCCACGGAAACAACGAAATCCAACGCTATAGGGCACGAAATGAGACGCCGTTCGGAGGGCCAGATAAGGGATCCTATATGACCTCCCTGTCCAAAAATGAGGCCAAAAAAATAACCAGAACCACTCGAACCAACAACAGGCTCAGCAGACAGTCCAAGCGAACAATTTCTAGAAAAAGGCAGATCTCGAATTCTATCTCGACCCAGCCAAATTCCTTCAGTGGGATGGAAGATGGTAGTGAGAGAAAAATTTCCTCCAAAAATCAACCCATTCCGACCAGAGGAGCTCTCATGGGATGAAGAAAACCAGAAGAAAAGCAGTGCGGAAACCGGTAAAAACAAACCGGTGCTAGGGTTGCAGATATCTTTTGATAGAGATCATCACATCAAAAATCCTTCCGTGGGATGGAAGATGAGGTTGAGAGGAAGCTATCCTCCAAAAATCATCCCATTCTGATCGAAATTGCACCTCCGTTGAAAAAGAATGCATATCCAGAAGTCGATTTACACTCATCCAGGTCTCCACCCCAATCGGCATCTGAATAGCCTAATAGGCGTAAATCATTCCTTTGATAACAAAGTCGATAGTCCATGGTACCTTTTAAGTATCTCATGATCCTCTTCACTGCTTTCCAATGTGCTTGATCGGGATTTAATTGATATCGGCTCACCAATCCCATGGCATAACATATGTCGGGTCGAGTACACATCATAGCATACATCAAATTTCCGATCGCACTTGCATAAGGAACAGTTTCCACCACTTTATTTTCTTTTGGAGTTTTAGGACACATCTCAGTACTTAAGCCTTCACCTTGCATGACAGGGGTATCAATGGGATTACAATGCTGCATATTGAAACATTCAAGAATCTACATTATATAAAACTCTTGTGATAAAGTAAGTAGTTTCCTTGATCAATCTCTTTCAATCTTAACTCCTAATATATAAGCAGTTTTTCCCATGTCCTTCATTTCAAAATTGGAGGACAACCATTCTTTTATGGTGATAACCAAAACCTTATCATTTCCAGCCTGTGGCACCCTCGAATGGCCCCTGATCTGCTAGGGTCGCCACAGTCCACTTGCCTTTCTCTTGACCTGATAATATATTACTCTGATACCAAAGAGTTATAATAAGTCTATAAGTCCTGGGGGTTTATATCTTTTAGATTGGTCCCTGCGCAGTTTACATAGCGGAAGCACATTCATCAACTATTCCCCGTTCTGAATTATAAAGCGATGCACACCAACCAAAACTTTTATAAGTTAAAGCTGAACACTTTTATTTACATAACTTGATGGACATTATTAGTCGGTACATCAAAATGCCAAGGTTTTCTATACTCGGCTATACTTCAAAAGATGACAAACATCTTTTCCAACAATCATATACTTAAAGTCCACCGATCAATGTCAGCGTCCAAAAGTTCCTTCTTTTGCTATCCTCCTCCTCGTGGTCATATCCAACCACTCGGTCCATCCACTGATGGCAGTGGCAGAAGAGGTATCTTGTCTAATCTGAAATGTTAGTCCTCAAAATTGGTGAGTACAACCACTCAGCTATAAAAAAATTCACTAAACTAAATCGTGCGTAGCCATCACAATCTAATTTCATGCAAGATAGACAAAATATGTGTAAAAGGAAATGAGTGATGTGCATCATTTTCATAAAACCTCTCAATGCAATGACAAGTGCAATTTCGAAGCTAAGATGCACCATTTCAGTCACACGGGTCCCGATTATAGAACCAAACTGTTATGACACGTCCCATTCCATGCCACACAATTTAATCCTATAACCAGACCACACACATACTTAGTAGAGCCATTGATTTTAATATTCAAAAGGTTTCACCCCCCAGAGTACCAGTGTTTGCATCCTTCTGGGCATTCGCACCCAATCCTAGCGTCGCGAAGTCCTCCGGAATTACGCCACTGGGCCACCGGGCATCCAGAGTGTGTTTACGTCACACCTCTAGGCATCTCGCACCCTACCTGGCATCACGAGGAACCTCCGGGGTTTGCCATGAAAATGGTTACCCCTGCCATCCGGAATTACGTACCGACATACCACCGGGCCTCCCAACACTCCCGGGGAACCTCTGAGACTCTGCAGACCTTAGACATCCAAAGGGCATCAATTCATTCGAAACTTTGGGAATCCCGACTCCCAGAGCATCGTTGACCCGAGGGTCCAACGGCAGCATTAACATCTTAATTTATTTCAACACCAAAAATATTTTCGATGCAATGCCATCAGAAGTCCCATGAGTTTTCATCAAAATTTCAGTATTGAACAACATGTCGAATGCCACAAAAACAATCATGTCGGATAACAACTCAAGATGCATTCACCTTTGAGATAAATTGTACAAATTCGGATTAAAACAGCTCAAAAATCAGAATGCACAGTTTTGATAAAAAATTTGGAAAAAACCCCAAACAAACTCAGAAAATTCTAAATTTTGACATGTTGTAAACAAGACCTAAAGGAAGGAATTTCATGAAGAGTACTAAGTCAAATTAGTCATGTATAGAGAATAATAAATCACATAACTCAGTCCCAATTTCTCTGTAAAATTCGACAAGGTTGCTGGGTTAGACTCAACCTATTTTGGGTAGTGCGGTTTCAATAGAATCCTACACCTAGACCACGGCTGTTTTCACTTCCAAGAATTCACCACAAATTGGTCCTTTAGACTATAGCTCAACAGCACCGAAAATGCATAGAGAAAATCAAATCATTTCCTCGATTTCATGATTCCGTTCTATCTCAATCATCCAAAATTCCACTTTCAACATTCAAAATCCAAATACTTCCAAGTCTGTTGCACTACATCAGACAATAACAGCATCACATTACATAGGTTAGTAGACTTTCACTTGCCTTAAGTCCTACGACATTGATGGCAAGAAATCAAAGAGCTCACAGTCACAGACACGGCTCAGCAACAGCAATTGTGAGCGGCGTCGGCGTTGGCAGCGCGTGCACGGCAAAGGGAACAGTCCCTTTCTTTCCCTCGCTGCTCACTCTCTCTCGCTCACTATTCCCTCTCTCTCAGTTTCTCTCTCTCGCTTGCCATTCTCTCTCTTTCTCAGTTTGCTATTTTCGTCACTGGTTTCGTTGAAAAAAACCAGTCAACAAAAAGGAAAGTTTCGGTGGCAGAAGGAGGCAAGGACGGGTGGATGGGAATGTGGCTTGCATGCTGTCCCGGACACTCTCTCCGCTGGCCACCGAAGAGGGAGAGAGAAATGTGGACCTTGGCGTGGCTTCTTCTCTCGGTTTGTTGGTCAACATTCCCCTTTTCTTGTTGACTGTCGAAGGGGTGGCATGTCTTCCGCTGGGCTGTCTTCTTGGCGTTGGTGTCCCACCGAAAAACCAAGTTTCGGACGAGGCACACGCCAGCTCGTCCCTCCATGCAATATACGTGGCGACTTGGTAAATTCTTTTCTAATCGTTGACCCACGGAATGGAGAGGGGAATTAAATGGAGTTGTTCTTCGACGACCGTGGCCTTCACGCCACGCATGGGCTTGTCCTCATTCGTGTGGGCCATTTGCGTGGGCTTCCTCTTGGTCAAAGGTCCCTTATTTGTTGACCATCAATGGATACGTGCATGGTTATGCATGAATAAGGTCTTCAACTCTTCTTTTGTTGACTCCATAGGTGTGAGCGTGGCCTTTATTGCTTGTATAGTCTTGCATGGAGAAAATGTTGCGGACTTACGCAAGGCTGTTGCGGGCTACGGGCCTTCAGCTCAATCAATTGGCGAGGCTGCTCGGGATTAATATCGGACGTGTGCATGGCCGTACATGGGAATTTCTCTCCAAAAGTTGATGTTTCGGAACGACGGGTGGTGATGAAACGATAGCCTAATGTTATACCGAAAAAGATGATGATGAAATAGTGTCCGCAAATGGTGCCAATGACGCAATCTGTCAATACTCCCGTCGACCTGTGATGAGCCATTACTCATTCGAGGTCTAACGAAAACTTGGATGCCACACAGCCAATACAATATCGTCCACATAAAGTGATAAAATCACAAATTTATCTTCGAACCGCTTGACATGTACATAGTGATCTTCTTCGATCATCGTGAAACCAAAAGTTGTTATAGCTCGATGAAAACAAAGATACCACCGTCTAGATGATTGCTTAAGGCCATATATTGAGTGATGAAGCTTGCAAACTTTATGCTCTTGACCTTTAGCTATGAAACCTATAGGTTGTTTCATATAGATTTCCTCATCTAATTCTCCATTGAGAAATGTCGTCTTTACATCTATTTGATATAATTCAAGGTTCAAATGTGCAATGATAGCTAGGATAAGACGTATTGAGGTAAACCTTACAACTGGTGAAAATGTTTTCTCATAGTCTATACCCTCTTGTTGAGTATAACATTTCGCCACAAGATGGACCTTATACTTTTCAATGGATCCATCCGCCCTTCGCTTAATCTTAAAGACCCATTTGTTTCCAATGGCCTTACGATTGGGTGGTAGATCAACCAAGTCCCAGACATGATTTGCCCTCATTGACTCCATTTCATCTTCCAAAGCTTTTCTCCATTCTTCCTCATCAGAGGATGAGAGAACCTCTTGAACAGTCTTAGGCTCGGCATCGTCTTTTGGAGTAATCATAAATGCTTCCCCTTCAATCTCAAAACGATGACGGAGAATACTTTTACAATTACTTTTACGCAATTGAATTTCTCTTAAATTCAATTCGCCAGGCGATGCAACACTCCCACTAGGTCTTGTGTATTGAGGTAAATCTTCATTTCCCTCAACAATATTAGTGGGTGTGTTCTTAAGATCTTCCATCTCATATAATTAGAAGTCCTTATTAATCTTTCATCTATTAGGAAAATCGTTCTCCAAGAATGTGACATCTCGTAACTCCATTTCGGTCATACTTTCATCAACTTGTTCACTTATGAACACGTACCCTTTAGAGTGTTCAGAATATCTTATAAAGATACATTTCTTCCCTCTATGACCTAATTTACCATATTTGTGGGAAGAATCATGGACATAAGCTGCACATCTCCATGGACATAGACTACTTAAGTCTGGTTTCCTACCAGTCCATAATTCATAAGGGATGGAAGTGACTGATTTTGAATGGCACCCGGTTAAGTACATAGGTAACAATCAATAACACATCTCCCCAATGAGATGAGTAAATTTGCTTGCGCCATCATAGACCTAACCATTTCCAATAGGGTCTTCTTTCAGCTATCTCATTCTGTTGTGAAGTATCAGGAATAGTCAATTGTTGTACAATTCACTTTTCATTACAAAGAGCCTTGAATTGCTCCGATAGATACTCACATCCGCGATCGGTTCTCAATGCCTTTATTATTTTGTTCAACTGATTCTCTACCATCGTTATATATCGTCTAAAGCAGTCTAATGCTTCTGACTTCTGGGAGATCAGAAAGACATAATCGAAACACATGAAGTCATCTATGAAAGTGATGAAATATGAGGCTTCATACCTCACCCTCACATTCAAAGGACCACAAATGACAAAATGTATGAGTTGCAATGGAAATTCAACTCTAGTCCCTTTACCGAATGGTTTTCTAGTTACTTTTCCCGCTAGATAATGTTCACATATGGATAGATTAACATTAGTGAGTGACCCTAAAAGGCATTCTCTAGCTAATCTTTGCATTCTTTGTAACCCGATGTGACCTAATCTAGCATGCCAAGTACTTACATCAATCTCAACATTACTAGAAGATGCAATTAAAGAAAAGCAACCATCGACATTAACATTGTACTGATCATAATCAATATCTAACACCATAAAACCATTCAATACATGACCTAAAATATAATAAACTATTCCAAACAAAGTGTTAACACAATCACCATGAAAATTCAATACATAACCTAGACTAAGAAGAACAACTACGGAGACCAAGTTTCATCGAATATCCGGAGCATAGAGGACATCATGTAGGAATAGGCTTCGACCACCACGTAAAATTAATTTACATGTGCCGATACCCTTCACTTCAATTCTTGAATTATTCCCTACATATATCAATCTTCTTCTATGCTGTATTCGACAATACTCCACAAATGTTTCTCAGTCTCTAGCTACGTGATCCTTTGCTCCTAAGTCTATAGTCTACATTAGATGAGATTCAGCAAGCATTACAGTACTAGAAATAAAAGCATTACTTAAAGTAATGGAGTTATCGGGTACCTCTTTCGGCTCAGTGCATTCACGAGCAAAGTGACCCATTTTGCCACAATTGTAGCACTTCATCTTGGCATTGTCCTTCTTCCCACCATGCTTCTTGCGTTGGAAGGTCTTAGCTATTTTAGGTGCCTGATCAGTCTTCTTTTCTTTGTTGTTGAATTGATGATTCCTTTTGCGCTCAAAACCCGAAGTTTTGCGTGAACTCAATTCAGTAACATAAGCATGGGTAGAGGATCTCGCGGCCTCTAGGTGCTCATCCTCCAATTCCAAATGACGCATTATATCATCAAAATTGACAATATTCTCATTATGCATCATGTTAATCTTCATATGCTCCCAATTATCAGGAAGAGACCTTATAACAGCTTGAACTTGCTATTCATCAGTAAGGGAGTGACCTACCAACTTCAACTCACGATTCATGTTTGACATCTCCCGAAGATGCTGCCTCATCGTTACATTTAGGCGCTTTTGATATGTGTCAAACTTAATGGTGAGTCTTCTCAACTTAGTGGCAGATATACTCCCAAACTTATCTTCAAGGCAACCCATATTGCTTGAGCTTTATCATAACTTTCAAACTCACACATGAGATCATCTTGCATACAGCTTAGCAACGTGATGTGAACAATGCTATTTTTCTTTTTCCAAACTTGATAAGCTTCTAGATATCTCTTGTGTTGAGCTGAAGTTTCATGCTCAGATTCATTCATGGTGTGGTTAAGAGTTGAGGGTTTCCAAAACCTCTTGCTCCTTAAAGATGTACTGAACCTTTCGATGCCAAATATCATAATTGTCACCGCTCAGCTTCTCACCCTTATTGAGGTCAGCCACAATGGTCTTGGATGCCAAAGCCATAATCAATTACTAAACATATTGACATAATAAATACAGAATCAATACTAGCACACTTTTCAGAGTAACACACATATTTAATTTGTAGTAAAGACAAACTAAATTAATGATAATTCAACAAAAGATACAGAAACGAAAGTTCACTATGTTCCTAATCAGTTCATATGTACAATTTTTCTATTATCATTAATTAGTTTAATTTGTGCAAATTTTAAGTTCTATATGAGAATTCCTTCGAATTCTACCAACCTACGAACTCCCACTAGAAAAAATAATTACATGACCTCATGTAATTTCTACATTTTTTCATTAACACAAAAGCATAGCATGATGTAAATCAATGTACAAAAAAAAAAAAAAATCAAAACCACAACTACAATCAAAACCGCAATTCAACATATAACGGAAAAACAATGATTTCCTACCATTGTTTGAATTTTCTTAAAATTGCAAGTATATTAAACTATATACATACTATTGTCGAACCAAGCTCTACACAGCATATATAATACAACTTTCATATAGGCTAGTTACTGTATTTCCTAAAACATAATAAAACACAAGCTAAAAATGAATAAACTTTGCATTAAACCCCCAGAAGTACACATACTTAGGGTTTCCTACACATTTTTATACAATTATGAATCTCAAAAAAAAAGAAAATAATTATACCACAGTGCAGAGTACATCCATACGAACCAAACGCCACCGACCATGCTTCAATCGGAGCTCTCATGCACCCACACACGCTGCCTCAGTGTGCGGCACGTGTTGTGCATGCGCCAACGAGCCAGACGACTCTTGGCCGGTCTAACTAGTCTAACCGGTTTGACCACCGAACGGGTTGACCGGTCCAACCCGTTGACAGGTCAACAGTCGGATCGAGTCCGGGTCGGGTCATGGGTCAAACTCGGGTTGGGTCGCCGACCAGCGACCGGCCGGCTAAAGCTGCTGGGAGTGACGTCATCTAGCGGTTACTAACCATTGGATGACGTCATCGATGACGTCATGGTGACATCAACATGAGTCGATTATCCAACGCACGCATGACCCTCACGCACTAGCGTTCCTAGCACATTAGGCACGTGGATCCCATGCGCAGCGGATTGTGGCCACGCATGTGGGCGCATCTGGTGTCCTCTGGTGGCATTCGATCCACCGTTAGACTTGTCTCGACGAGTACTTTCACCCTGTATATTTGAAAATTGATTTTGGCCGAAAAAATATTACAAAAAATGGCCAAAACCGTACAGATGTACGTGACCCCAAACCCATTCTTCGCTTCGGTTCATTTTCAATGATTCAAATTGCAATTCCGAGCAATAAACATCCAGACAATGTAGATTTCATTCTCATGATCTCAATATGAAATGGTAAACGAGAAAATCCATTGAAAAACAAGGCAGAAATCACGACCGGGCTCTGATACCAATGTTGGAAGAAAGTCGGCGGAAGACAACTTACCTATTTCCAATGCACAGTCAACAATTTACCCCGGAACGATCATTGAATTATGAATAAATCACGAAAAAAATACTTCACGTTGGTCTGAATGCAATCACGAGGAAAGCATCCGATTTCCATAGCGTAAATACCAATTGTTCTCGTAAAGAAGAAATGGAACGCCTTCTTTTTCTTTTGATGGAAATGGGACAAGAAATGGAGAGGAATTTCTAAGCGTACATTCCACCAACCCTCTAAACAGTTGTCTTCAGGAGTCTTTTATATAACTCTCTCATACCCTTTCAAATGGTGTCTTTCCATCGTAGCATATCAAGACGAAACGGTGTGTTCCAATCGCACCCCATCATGGACGTATTAATAAAATACTATATATTCGGATCAAGCTTACTGTGACTCTTGCCACATCAGGTTGCGGAGGATGTTAGACAGCAAGGTTGCTGCGCAGCAGAGATTTCCTCCATGATTATTTCCCTGATGTTAGACAGCAAGTCTACAAAGCCATAGAGATTCCCTCCATGATTATTTCCCTAATTAGTCTCTGTATATTTTGTATATATTTTTTGCATATTTTCTATAACATTTTACTATAATTAGAGCCCTAGTACTACTCCTCTTCCCTGTATATATTCCCATTCATTCTCTTACAAAGAGATGTACAAAATATCATTAAAACACAATATACAAGACCAATTACGGCTGCCTTTAGTCGTAATGCTTGTTGCCTTAAGATATTAGTTTCTTGAGGTTTTTTAGGCTTAACAGGTTAAATGAAGGCGGCTCACATCGGGTATGGCAACTCAGTAGCGGAGGAGGTACATTGACATTAGGAATGACGCAAGTAGGCAACGTCATTGGGAGGAGCACGTATTAGCGTTTGCAGGCGATGAGCGTCAACAGCGGCCGAACAGCGAGCTTGCCGAGAGAGGAGGTGCGAGTGGCTACAAGTGGCAAGCAGGCATCAACAGCGGCTAAACAACAGCAATGTCATGGGGTAGAGCTCGTCGAAAGAAGGGAGGCAGCGACGAGTTGCAGGCGGCAGCAATGGTGAGCAAGGGTGCAGCAGCACTGAATTTAAATGTTTTCCTAATGTGGACTACATTAATTAATATTATAATTTACTGTTTTACGATTACCGTTTTACGGGGTTGGTCTAAGGTGAGATAGAAGGTTTCTTAATTAGTCTAATATATGGTTGGTTAGTGTGGGCCGAGTAGAGCCTGACTTGTAATGAGAGGGCTTGGTTGGAAACTCTATAAATAGTGCTCAAGTCTCTCCTCTAACCCTAATTCTCACATGTATCCTCACATAAGAGGCGTTAACCTAGCGCTAAAGGTGAGGGGCCATCTCATTGAGCCAATGATACGGAAGGCAATAAAGGAGAAGGACTTATGCGTGGAACATCAATTTATGCTTCCGCTTCAAGAACGATAGATCCTAAAACAAGTGCGTTAATCTTTCTACTCAATTCTGCATATTCTTGTTCTGGTTATGGAGATCTTGGGATTGCATAATTTACATCCAACATGTGGTATCAGAGCCTCCATAATCCTAGAACTCGAACGCATAAAATTTTTGCCATAATTTGTGATTTTTGAGATTTTTTGTTAAATAAAGTAAAATTAAATCACAAATTCAGACTGGGCTCGACATGACGAGCAAATCCATTGGCGGTGCATGTGGGTGCATGGAGGCTTTGATCCATGCGTGGCCGGCGGTGTTGGACTCAATGAACCGGCAACGTTGGACTCGTATGTTCATCCTCTATGTTGTGGTGTGTTTATTTTATATGTTTGATGATTTAATGAATGTGAAAATACATATGAAACCCTAAATACGCATATTTTTAGTGTATTATCACATATTTTTGAGTATTTTTCTCTTATTTTTTGTGATTTTGGAAATACAGGTGTTGTGTTATTGTTATGTTATCACATAAACATTATAAATGTGTGATTCATTAATAAAAAATAAACTTTATCGTGAACTAAAGCTTGCTTAATGAGATACAACCTTTATGATATAGTATTTGAATTATGTATACAACCTTTATGAGATAGTATTTGAACTATAGATTGAGGTGATGAGAAACAGTAAAAGTTATAAAACTTTTGTTACTCAAGCATAGTTCTTTATACGCATCTTGATGTATTTTTGTAATCTTTGAATGATGGACGTTTTAAGAACTTGTAACCAAATTGATTGTACTAATTAACACATCTGTTAAATGTAGGTAAACCCAGTCTTAGTATTTTTATTACCATTGGTATCGATATCAATCCAGGACTCAATATTGACTTTATTTCGAAGACAAAAATCGAAAATTCTCCAATCCAAATATGTATGTCAGTTAAGTTATTGAATATTGTACCTAAACTAATCTGGTCATTTGTTGTCCATCAAGTTAAATATTTTTTTATGGTTAAGAAGTATGAAAATATTTATGTATAGCAATAGTATCTATTAGTATAGTTTAGATATTTGGTTCTATGGTTTGACTCAATTTATAGGCCACTAGTTGATGTAATGATAAGTTGTTACTTAAAATTGGCTAATAAATCAGTTGTTGGCCTTGGAGTCATGTTTTGCCTTATAAAACTTATGAGCGATAGTGGATCAGCTATCAGGCTTGTCGATCTATGGTACCTTGTATTGCTATTAATGTTAACTTGCAATAAATCTTCTAGATCAACATTCTTTTTATGTTGTTTTGGTAATCTGCAATAGAGGTGCACAAGAGATGCTTGCTTCTATGTTATGAGAAGTTTTATCGTGTTGTTGTAATCGGTAATCTCATTGGAGTCTTTCTTTCAAGTTCTATATATAAATATATGATTAATTTTTATTAATGAATAAAGCAATGTAATTAGCATGATATGTGATTTTAGTGATTTACTGCCCCCATCACTAAAGTTAAAATCACATATATATGGTGTATGTGAGAAGTAAAGTTTATATCCCTGGTATGAGAGAATTTCAAGGATTCAATTGAGTTGTGACCACCAAAGTGGCACATTTAATTGGGTTTGAGAAATTTCAGTCTCGTATATTGATTGGGATGTCTCATGGTCTAATGCGTAGTCATACTCCAAAAGGAGGTGATTGTGTATTAGTTCATGGAGAGATACATGATGGTGTGGTAGAGGAGTAACTGATCCTAGTGATTCATATACCCAAAAGTGATGAATTCACAAAAATTAGAATATATTCTCATAACTGCTATCATGTGGAGAGTGCACAACCGTATGTCATGTATTATGCTCAAAAGTGATTATATGATTATGTGTGTGACTCTCTGGATGTGTACTTGTACATCAAGTTACACAATGCTCACATGATGCTAATTATATACATTGTTTATTTTTCGATCATCGTTTCTGTAATTATAGCTCCACTATTATTGAAGTTTTTTACTACTACAAATTTTAAGTTGTGGACATATGATTTGCTGCTTGGGAATATAGCAATCGAATTTGCTTACTGTCCATGAAGCGTTCCATTTAGGAACACTTGAAAAGTGGTTTGTCTGCTGACTGTATTGCTAAAAGATTATGGAAGCCTTAGTGGCTTAAGATTATATCTTACGTCTCGTATCAGGTTGAAAATGTTGTTTACAAAAATTTTTTGTCTAAGGAATAATCTCACACATGTCTAAAAGAAGAGTAGAAAAGTTAAAAATATTGATATTATGACTACTCTTAACGGTCATCTAAAGACTTCTATAGATTATTGTGGAAGTAAAATGACCGAGATAAAGAACAAATTGGTTAGAATTAGTCTTAAAGGTTGTCAGGCCTAATAGTGGCAGTGAGTATTTTGGCAAGTATGACAATGCGGAATAGCTTAAAGGATCATTTGTTAAATACTTAGTAAATTCTAGAGTGGCAACTTAATTACTATACCTGAAAATTCTGACAAAATGATTTAGCCAAAAGACATAATGCACCATAATGAACATGGTGGTGACTATGATGGTAAGACTAATTTATTCGGTCTTCTGCGGGCTGATATTTTAAGAACAACTCTTTTCACATACAAAATGTGTTTCTTACCAAAGTTATTCCCTAAAGTTCTTTTGAGTTATGGACTTAATATAAATTACTTAAATCATATTAAACTTAGAGGTGTCATGCAGAAGTGGAGTAATCTAATCCAATATTAAGTACGTTGAAATTTAGATTCACTTAAAATTATTTATATCTTATCCATATTGTTCAAAGGGGTATTGATTTTATGACCCTAATAAAGGTACAAGAATTACGAAATCACATACAGTAAAGTTTCTAGAGTTCGACATAGTTGTAGAGAATAGCTACTCTCAGACTATTAAGGATAATAGTGTGATGGAAAATCACTGTGTCTTTGTCTTTACCTATACAGACAATTGTGGTACAGACAATTGTGGAATTTCCTATACCATAGACTAAACTTGTTAAGGTTCAAGGTACTATTCTTGATATAGTTATGAAGAAATTTCTCAAGTCTCTCAAGTGCAGAATGAAGTGGTTGTAGCTTTACTCAAGAAATTTGTTAGGAAAAGACGATCAGTTATACTATCAGACTACATAGTTTATTTGTGAGAGCATGATTACAATATCCACTACATGGTTGATTTAGCGACATATATATAAATGTTGTTTTTTTTTTCTCAATCGAGTATGTGATTAGATGCCATAAATGGCGATATGCAATCTATGAAACATCATAGTATTTAGAAACTTACTGACTTGCTTAAAGATCACAAGTTCATTAGTTATAAATTGGCGTCCAAAACTAAAAGGATTTCAAAGAAAGATTGTGGAGTTTAAAGCTGGACTGGTAGCCAAAGTTTTCACTCTAAACGAGGGGTGGATAATTAATAATGAAGAAACAATTATTTCTTTCTATTATTTTTTAAAGATTCTTTCAGAGTGAACGTGACATTAATAGTTTATTTTTTTATGGAGTTACGCCAAATAAATACAAAATCTACATAGTGCAACTGGAGGTTTTTGCAGCAGATGATTCATGTAAACTTGTGTGTAGACTGAAAAGTCTTATTCATAGTTTTAAACAAGTTTCCAAACAATATTATTAAAGTTTCATAGTGTTGTTATTTTGTTCAATTGGGAACAAAGTAATTCAATATACTGTAAGGTCAATGGGAGGAAATTTATTTTCCTTTGTACTAAGGTCCGTAAGGATTGTTTTTGCCATATTATATTAGATTTTCTCGGAGGATATTGCTAATCGTATTTTGAAATTATTCAATATACATCATTGCAAGCTAATAATTGCTCATGTTATTAAGGGTGATGGACTAAATCTATCACATTATCCTTATTTAGATATTGAGAAAATCTAATCAAAGAGTGTACATTGTGTCAGTGCACTTAAAAGTATAATGTATGCTTGAATTTGCACTAAACTAAATATCATCTTTGTGACTAGACTTCTAAGCAGATATAAGTCAAATCCAAGACACGATCACTAGGTTGCTGCCAAGAAGGTTTTGAGGTACTTAAATAGGACAAGAGATTATATGCTATTTTACAAACATGTTTAATTCTTGTACTTAGTAAAGTATTTCGATGTAAACTTTACTATCTGTTAGGATGACATGAAATCAATAACGAAATACATATTTATATTAGCAGGAAATGCAATAAATAAAGTTCTATGTCTACTATGTAAGCATAGTTTGTAACATTCTTTTAGATTGTTACTTGAGCTATTAGGCTCCGGAACTTCACTAAGGAGTTGACTGTTTTTAACTTTATGGATAGACCCATATGGTTGTATTGAGACAATAAATTTATTGTATTTTTATTAACTTTATTAACAACAGAGATCTCAAGAGGTCTAAATATATGGTGGTCAAAATTTTGACAAAAAATAAACGGTACAGAATTGTGACATTTTAATATAACATATTTTCACAGATGATATGGTTGTAGATCCACTAACTAAAGGATTTCGCTCTTCTGTTCTTGAATGACATGTCATTAATATTAGCTTAAGAGCATCATGAGATGCTATTGTTTAGTGTGAGCTATTTTAGCTTTACTCTGATAAAGTTCACATATGTGTTCATTACACTTAGTAACGGTTTGATATGTATCAACTTTTGCATTCAATAAAATATTTTTGAATGTGTTGTTATTATATTGAATACATATTGATAAAGTCTCAAGATATTGTATAAATCTTGAGTAAAAGCTAGGGACATCCAGTTATTAGTCTTTTGCATATGCCTCGTTATACATAAAGAAAAGTTGACCGTAAGGATAAGGCATATGTGGGTTCATTAGAACCATAAAGACATTCTCTAGTAGCACAAGTTTTTTGTGACGCTTAAGGTAAGAGAATGACATTCTCTAGTGACACAAGTTTTTGTGATGCTTAAGATAAAAGAATGGTGACTAACAAATGAGATCTCTTTATGAGAGATATTATCCATTTGCCACACTACCATATTGAATCCATATCAATAAAATTGAGAGCACTCGTGACCATAGAAGGCTCTGTGTGTATACATGCAGTTACCGCCATGATTCTGTATTTGAGACTTTATGGGATATGATTGACTATTAAGAATTATCTCTAGACTAAGGTGCGCACATACAGTACAATTTCAATTAATATAGTCCAAGTGGGAGAATGTAAGAGTTTTCCTAATGTGGACTACATTAATTGATATTGTAATTTACCGTTTTACGAGGTTGGTCTAAGGTGAGATAGAAGGTTTCTTAATTAGTCTAATATGGGACTGGCTAATGTGGGCCGAGTTGAGCTTGGCCAGTAATAAGGGGGCCTGGTTGGAAACTCTATAAATAGTGTTCAAGTCTCTCATCTAACCATAATTCTCACATGTATCCTCACATAAGGCACGTTAACCTAGCGCTAAAGGTGAGGGACCGTCTCATTGAGCCAGTGATATGGAGGGCAATAGAGGAGAATGCTTTGCGTGTGGAACATCAGTTTCCACTTCCACTTCAAGAACGATGGATCTTAAAACAAGTGCGTTAATTTTTCTACTCAATTATGCATGTTCTTATTCTGATTATGGAGATCTTGGGATTGCGCAATTTGCATCCAACACTGAATTATGCAAGTTCATGATATTATATGAAAGAAAATCGCAAAGCTAGTGGTCAAAATTGACTATCATATGAGTTAGCCTCAAGTAACCGTAAAGCATTTTGATTTTGTTATGAAAACGCTTTCACATATGAGCTGAAAAATAATGTTTGGCAATGAGTGCATTTAGTGCATTACAAAAACTTATAAAGAAAAAAATAAAAAAGAACGACAAATACTTAATTTCTTTAGGGGGCATAAAAATGGGAGCAGCACCGTTTCATTTTCGAAGCCCAACAGACAATTTGCAAAGATGATTGCGGCCTGCTAATTATGCATTTCGTTGAAGTGCCCATGTGCCACTTTAGAAATCCTTGGCAAGACCAGTTTTGCTCCCTTTCATTTGAAATCAATTGGATATTTCAACTAAAGTCATTCATATCAAGAAGTCTAAATGAAAGAAAAGGAGAAAAAAATAATTTACTTTTAATTGGAGAAATAATAATGAGCGGCGCTACATCTTCACGTTCCCCTAGTTAGACAATCACGATGCCGGCCAAAGGCCTAAGTAAGCTTTTTGAAATGTTGAGGCATTTATTGCAAAAAAAAATTCAGAATACTTATTTCTTTTGAGAAATTTTAGACCCTTATGTCGGCCGCACCCTTGGAAAAATCATAAATATATTGTTGCACGTTTTTTCTTTTAACTTCATTTTGTTTTTATTTTGTGACATTATTTCCACCCTCAAATCGGAGCGTACATTGGTTTCATCACCGTGCAAGGCAGGATTTGAGGATCAACCTTGCACGGTTCCACCAACATACGAAGGAGGTCTAGCCTCCCCAGCCTAGCTTCCCAGGCACCTGTCCACTTGATATAGCTGGATTCTCCCGATACAATGCCTCGAGGAACACAACACCAGACTCTCCCTACACCTACCCAAGCTTTTCTTCCTAGGTAGAGGGGAATACACGCCTAGCTGAACGAGGCCTCCCACCCCATGGCGGATCTCCCTTTGTTATGGTGCTTAGGCTTTTTAGGGTCTTGCTCAGGACCGCAAAGGCCTAAGTGAGCTTTTTGAAATGTTGAGGCATTTATTGTGAAAAAAAAAAATTCAGAATACTTATTGCTTAATTGAGAAAGTTTAGACCCTTATGTTGGCCGCACCCTTGGAAAAATAATAAATATATTGCTGCAAGTTTTTTTCTTTTAACTTCATTTTGTTTTTATTTTGTGGTATTATTTCCACCCTCTATATAACTAAGTCCACCCAATTTTTACCAAAAAATAAAATTACCCTCTATCATTCAATTGCAATTTAAGTTAGTGATCCCAAATTCATCTACTTTCCTTTTTTTTTAATTTTTCTATATCTACCTAAGATCTACATACCATAATTAATAATTTTATATATTTAGTTTTTGTTTGTTGTAGAATTTCCATGTATATTAAAGGCATTATGCTCTTTTTTTTTATTGTTAGATATTGTTTCCAAAAATTTGTTTTGTCGGAAAGAGAACTTTCACAAAATTCCAGTTCTTTTTCACCTTGTCCATCATATTTATGTAATGAGTCATGCTAAGGAGGATACAAATTCGATTACTTGTTTATGCATACAAAAATTGTGAAGAGCTTTTTAAGATTATATAAATAAGAAGTTCATCTTATTTAATTTATCTTATGTAGACATAATTTTGCGTCTTTCATGAGTCATAATTAGTCATTACATCTTTGCTTGGTGGGTTTTTTTATATTTAGTTTATTTATACATAATTTGTGGTAAAATCTCTTTAAAAGATTATTACTTCACTAATACTTATGAACGTGACTTTCCACTTATTTACCTAATTATTCATAAGAAATTAATCATGTGATGACTAAATAATTAGATTCTTTCTTGTAATGACGATTATTGCTTCAACATCAAAAATAATTTATTTATTCTCATTATGTTCTATATATTTTCATACTTTGATTCTTGAATATCAACATGCAGATTGGCTTTCTTATTGATGAATGGGTTTAGCAATGGTGAATGATGTTATTTGCTTGAGAGTAACACTATACATTACCCCCAAAGAAGAGATACAAGAAATCTATATACTATATGATGGGGTACGCATTCTTTGCTTGTAGATTGATAATGAGATGTCGCAAGATAAAGATAACATTTGGGCATATGTGAAGAGACTAGAGGGCATTATCGTCATTACAAGAAAGAATCTAATAAAAACGTTAGTCGAGTGAAAAAGTGAAAAGTTACAATGCTTTCACTTTGCTAGAGTAAAAGGAGAAAAGATTGCCATTTGCACTAGAATCCCTAATCACATAAGAGATCTAATGCGGTTGTTACTCAGCAAGGAGGCTGAAGAATGGAGAAAGAGGATGGCTATTAGGAGAAATGTTCCTCAAGCTGCTCCTTTGACAAGTCTCAAATTGGCAGGATTGTCATTGCCATGGCAAGAACCCTCCAAGGATTAAGTTAAAATATTGTGTTTAGCAATTATGGTGTTCCTGTACTTCATAATAAATATGTTACTTTTTTATCAATTAATCTACCCTGAACAATATGCTTATATTAGTTTATACAATTTACAAATTTGGCTATAACTTAGGAATAAGAGGCAATAACAATATAATTTCATTATTGAAAACGTTTTGTTTGATTTTTTTCACTTATTAGTTGTTCTTTTAGCAATTACCAAATAATATCATTCAAACCGTGTAGTGCCATATCTATTTTTCTTAATTAGTTTATGCCTAAAATGTGAGTATCAACATACATGATTTCACTTCAAAAAAAAATAATAATAATAAATTGAAAAAAAAAAAAAGATAGAAAAATGGCTCTTATATAAGTAGCATTTACCAAGTAACACAAATTAAAACTAAGTCTTAATTTTTTTTTAATGTGTATTAGACATTTCCATTTCCATATCATTTCATTTTACACATAAAAACGCATAGAATAAACATTCGAAGAAGAAGTAAGATAAGAGAACCGTTAAACAAAAGAGCATCTCTATCATTGTAAGATAGAAAGTAAACATCAAATTTAGATATTCCTACTGTAAATAGCTATATAGTAAGAACATTCATAAAAATAGGACATGATGAAAGACTAAACTAAAATATAATGATCGATTTATATAAAGTGTCAGTATAACATTATACAAAAGTTTATACATGTGATATGGGTTCATAACAATAAGTGAAATTTGAATAAGTATATTTCTGAATCTGTGTAAGCCTCGTCTTTGTTTACTACACATTCTAGAAAAATATGTAGGCATAAGTTAGAGAAAAAAGAAAAAGCCCAAATTATGCATGAAGATCACTTTTGCTTGCCTATAGGCTCCCGAAAATATATTGCCAAAATATATGCCCCTATGTGCAATGTCTCTTCTTATTTTCCACATCTCCTTTGCCTTCTTTAATTTCCTTTGTGCGCACATGTGTATCTTTCTTTTATTTCTCCCTCTCTTTTTTTTTCAATATTTCATCCAAAATCTTCCCTTTTGATGCAAAATATATCCCTTAATGTATATATTCATAAAATCTTCCCAGGCAATATTTACGAGCGTGGCACCAACATGCAAAAGTTTCAGTCTCAATAATGTAACGGGCCTTACCAAAGTCTAATCAATACTATCGTGGGCCTAGTCCAATTACTCAATTAAGCTTCGAACTTCAAACCACCATCGATCCAATGCACTAATCAAAAATGATAAATGCTCCTAAAACTATATGTTATGCAATTTAATTCTAATATTTTTATTTAGCAGTTGGAAATTAATCCTTAATTTTTATGCAATAAATGCATAATTCGGGTCGTTAAAATTTAAGTATTAATAGGCAATTTTGGTTGATTTTAAACCTATCCACAAACATATAAGGTGATTATACGAGTACACACTCATTAAAATAATTATCAACAATAAGGAAGTATAAAATAAATTGCAAAGGAAAACAAGCATTCAATGCTAATAAATAAGAAAGATACCATCCCTAACTAGGCCAAAGGTAAACAACAATCAATATATTAAAAGCGCACAAACAATTGATAATTCATCTTAGAAAAGGAAAAAAAAAATGAAACCCCATCGCAAAGCCCTTAAGAGTTTATCAATTTTGAGATCAATTTTTTATCAAAGGATTTTCACATTTTTTTCAAGCTAAACTAGTTTTAAACCAAAATTAACATAAAAAAATCTAATGAAACTAGTAAAAATCTAATTTCTAAAATTTTTCTAATTTTTATAGCTTTTTCCGAAGATGTCTGAGTGTTTGGAACTTTTGTAATCCTTAAGAAAAAAAAAAAAAAAAAAAAGGCCTCGGGTCAAGTCAAAAGATCCGGCCCAAATATGGGTTTTAACCCGCTCCATAGAGGTCCGAGTTGGGTTAGGCTGGTCTCGGTGTGGCCCTTACCGATGGGTTCGGGTTGTTTTAATAACGAAAGGCCGAATTTCTGATGTCCCTTTAAGTGATCTAAAGCCCAAATCAAAAATCAGCCCACCCGCTACAAAAACCTCTTACCTATGTTTCTATTTATTATTCCATTTTCATTTTCTATTTCTTTCCTTTTCCTTGTCCGTCCTCACACTCAAATAGCACCGACACGCAACATGACATGATACGTCGACACGTCATTTCTAAAAAATAAAAAATTTCGACACGTTAGAATGCGTTATATATTAAATAAATATTTTTATTTTTAATTAATTTAATTCAAATTCAATATTTTTATTTTTAAAATTTATTTTTTAATCACATTTATTTATTTTTCAATTAAAAAAATCCTCACTAGGGTCCACCCCACTCTCTTATGTCGCCCTGCCCTCCCCCACCCCAATTTTTTTTCTTTCCCTCCCCACGATCGCCCATCCCCCCGAGAAAATATTCAGTGGTTCGTGCGCGCCACGTCATTCGCGACCCGGGCGCGCACAAACCACTCACATACCGACACCTGTCCCGAGCGGGACCCCCTCGAAAATGAGAAAAGGGCTGGTTTTTGGGCGGCTCGGCTCGGCTCGAAAGAGGATCAGCGTATTCCTCCCGCTCAAAATTTTTTCTCTCTCCTCACTTAAATGGGCGGGTTCTCTCTCTCCTCTCCTCGTAAAAAAAAAAAAAAAACGCTCACGGCCCTCTGTTTCCTTCTCCGCGCATCCCACCTCCTCCGCCTCCGTCTCCGGCTCCCGCTCCGGCTCAGGACCTCCGCCTCGGCTCGCACACCGCCCAAAGCGTCGCTGGCCATCTGCCTCCGGCATCTCGGTCTCGTTCCCGAGCGGCACCGGAGCTCCCGCCGCGACCGGGCGTTGTCCCCGACGCTGGCCCGCTCGGTCGCGAGGGAGATCTCGGCGGACTTGGGCGGGGTCGACGGCGCGGCGAAGAAGGAGACGCGCGGGCTGGAGAAGGATTCCGCCGGCCTCCGCCGCGAAGCCATCGGCCTCCGGCAAGAGGGAGGCAGCCTCGGTCTCGTTCCCGAGCGGCACCGGGCTCCCCGCCGCCGCGGCCGTTGTTCCGACGCTGGCCCACTCGGTCGCGAGGGAGATCTCGGCGGACTGGGTGGGGTCGATGGCACGGAGAAGAAGGAGAGGCACGGGCTGGAGAAGGATTGCCGCTTGCTGTGGAGGAGGTACGTGAACCGACCGTACCAGCACCGGGAGCTAGGGCTTTTCCCGGACGTGAGTCGGATCGGCTTCACGGACAAGTTCATGGAGGAGATGGAGCCCCGGTTCCGGGCCGCGTTCAAGGAGATGGAGGAGCTGGAGAAGGGTGCGATGGCGAGCCGGACGAGGGCCCATGGTCGGGCACCACTGGTTGAGGAAGTCGGACCTCGCGCCAAGCGGATCCCGAAGGTGCAGATTGAGAGCACGCTCGACGCCGTGCTCGTAATTTTGCTGCCGACGTGGTCAGCGGTAAGGTCAGTTCTGGAATTCCGTTCGTTGTTGCTCTCCGTGTGGTAAGAGAGGCTGTAGTTCCTTGTGTTTTTTTTTTTTTTTTTTATCGGTTTGCTATCATAGTTGCACGTGTCGATTTTCGGTAAATGTGAACATTGTCTTAGTCGCTCCGAAAGTGTGAGCTGAGGAATCAACAATAATCTTCCCTTAGTCGCTTAAGATTTCGGTAAATGTGGTCGACGGGCAAACTAATCCATAGAACTTAGTCGATTCTCACATTGTTTCCCATCTTGAACAGCTCCTCCGGATAGTTTTTTTCAAATAAGAGATCTGTATTTTTGATGCAAAGGTAACACATGTTAAGAAATCAACAATAATCTTCCTGGCTGGAACAGATATTGCACATGGAATGTGATATCTTAGAATTCTTTTGAAAACACATGTTCTTTATATCACTTTTTCTAGTTTTCGTAGTTTGAATGGGTTCCCAAGTCTATTCTGCAATTTGCTATATATTCGAGCAATTTTCTGCCGGGATATTCTTAGGATTGTGGAGTTCGTTGCCATGGTTCTTGTTCTCTCGGTCGCTGTTGTTGTTCCTCTATTTCCAACACTTGTGCGAGCTGGATGTCGCATAGCTCCTCCGGAATTGCTGATTTTGCTTGCATTTTTGGCCTTTACATTGCTCTTACGATACTTGTTATGTTATGGGGCAAGCGGATCGGTGGGTATGAATATCCCCTTAAGCAATATGGGCTGGATTTGATGTCAATGCGAAGGTATGGATTCAATCAAGTTCATATGTTTGACAAACATAGACCGGATGTTAGGCGGGTGCATTAACTGTGTATTGCATGTCACATGTCTTTGTCCCACACTTGCATCTCGGTTTCCCTATTGGTATATGCATACACTCAACTTATTATTAGCTTTGTCATTTTAGATTCGGTGATGACCCTGCGTTAGAGAAGAAAGTACTACCACAATATGATGATCCGGCTCAAGATGAGGTTAGTTTTTTTCTCTTTTCGATTACAAGTGTCATATCTAGCTATTGCGTTCCCACTTCTTTTGATGGTTTCGGGGTAACTCTTGACTCAAGTGGATGTTTGACCTATGAAGCTGAAAGGAAATTGGAAGAGGTAACTAGTTTTTATGCATATTGTGGTTCAGCATTAGTTAGAATAGGAATGGGGTCCGCTTGGTCGTTCTAAAAAAAGTTTCATGTACTTCATATACAGCTAAGAAGGAGGCTACGGGGTGCTTCTTCAAATAGTCATTGTAAAGATCTCACCTCATCGCAAGACCTCGTCCAATTAATACACTCAATAAGAATTGCTTCGATTCGAAAGCCCAAGAAAAGAAATCCTTACGGAAGAAAGAGAAGTTGGACTTAGATGCCCTTGAAGTGGAAGCGGTTTCAGCACGGTTGGGTGTTGGAGATCTTGGATCATGTAAGGATGGGAGGAGGCAGGCTAGCGAGAGAGGAACAAGAGAAAATCGAGGCTGAGATGAGAAAGAATGCCTACCAATTGGCCTATGCTAAAGCGAGAGGAGGCATCTAGGTTCTGCGGGTGGAGCAAACTCTTCTGTTAAGACGGAGAATGACGAAAACATGGTCGTTGCTGATGACGATGAAGATCTTTATAAATCTTTAGAGAGCCAGGAAATTGGCTCTAAAGAAGCAAGAAGAGGAGGGGGCTTCTGGTCCTAAAGCGATAGCTCTTCATGCCGATAGTATTCCCGGCGCACACAATGCAGAAAATCAGAGTGTCGTGATTGGAGAATCACGGGAAAGCGGGGTTGTCATGACGAAATAGAAGGTTTTGTTTCAGGCCTCGAGGTTGATGAAGGTATACATTCAATTAATTCGTGTTGGCCTGGACAATTTGCGATCACATTTTCTTTCGAACTGTGGAACCCTTATTTTGTTCTCCAGATTTTTCAAATTACGCCTTTTGCTAACTTAGGTAGCATTCTGCTTATTGGGTCAAAACTAGTTTAAGTTGGCTGTTTAGTTTAGAATCCCTGGTATTGTTTGGATGGTCAATGAGCAACATTTCTTGTTCTTTCACTTTGTATGCATACTGAAAGATTGTTTGTAAGTGACTTATTTTAGAGTTTGCCTTACGTGTATGTGCGAACAAGCGGTGCACTTGATGCGCCTCATTGAACAACATCTGGACAACTTGCAAACAAGTGAACTTTTCGCATACAACTTGCGATACTGTTGCTCATGCGATCCACAGTAGCTTGTTTATTTGGGATGCATTTTAACTTCCAAACTAAATTCCTAATCGCTGGTCGAGGGATTCTTTGTCTTGAAGAGCAAAGTGGACTTATTCAACTGTATTGGCCATATTGGAGTTGCTTAGTTTTAAAACCACGGTTACTTTTCGGGATATATGCTGGCTAAGAATGATGTTGGTTTCTGCGAGAAAGGGAGAGGGACATGCATATTGGGCTTGCATTGCAATTTTGAGATTTCATTCATGTAATTGAAGTTACTTCCTCTTCAAATCGGTGTTATATCCACCAATTGCTTGATATGGTCTTTGGTGTCGAAAGAATATGTGATGTTATTTTCTTATCAAGTGAGTTACTGAAATTATGCCATTACCCCTCGTTCCAGTTTCTCATAAACGACACTGAAGATGTCTTCATGGATGAAGACGAAGCAGATAATGAAGTATAAGATGAGCCCGGACGCTGGACAGAATTTAAAGAATTTGGTAATGATGAAGGTCCTGTTAATGAGGGTGAGGAGGAAGTTGTTCGGGATGAGACAATTCATGAAGCTGCCGGTGGGGTTAGGGCTGTCGGGTGCCCTAAAGCTGCTCAAGGAATGGGGAACACTTAAAGAAAGCTGTTGAGTGGGGTGGTAGAAACATGGATAAGAAGAAAAGCAAGCTCGTAGGCACTGTGCTCGCTCGGTATTTGGAGTTCTTGCGGTTTGTCGGATGCCAAGAGGTAAGTGACGAGGGACTAAGACATGTTATCCACTTTCCTTCTTTGCGGACCTTGCGATTGGTAAAGTGCCTAGGAGTCACCGATGATGGCCTGAAGCCACTTGTGGGATCACAAAAGTTAGAGTTGCTTGTGGTGGAAGATTGTCCTCAGATTTCAGAAAGGGGCCTTCAAGGTGCTGCAGAATCTGTTTCAAGGGCCTTCAAGGCCCTCTATTCATCTTTGCTGCTTTTACTTCCCCTGGGTGCGTATTTCCTTCAATTGCTATTTGATGTGTAAACATTTTCCCTTGTGTTTTCCTTTTGTTCTTTTACCGTATGAGCAGTTTAGGTGAATCATGCCAAGAAGGATGGTTTGACTGCAGCTAGAATGATCTTATCTCGGGATTCCTACGGGACGAAACATACCTACGAGAATCGTCTGTCCATCCCGATGAACGATGAAAAGAAGAGTTTGAAAGGAGGAAGGATTCCTATTCGATTCTTACTATCTAATGGGGACAGCCGATCCCACGGGAATTCTTAAAAGTGCTAAAGAATAAGCGTAGCTATGCTTGTGCGGGGCTTAGATGTTTAATTTAGTTACATGCCTCCATATCGGTCCTTGGATTTAGACATCAATGGTGTTATATTGCTTTGATGACATCCCATCTCTGGTTTCGTTCTTGTTAACCCACGTTTGAGTTTGATATTCACAACTTTGGGGAAAAGGTGTAATTACCTATTGGGCTTTGATGTTATAATGCTGTTTCGGGTGTCTTTACTATTTAATAGTTTGCTTGAATCATCAATGCGGTGACGGTGGACAAATTTCAGGGAAGGTATTAGTATCTTGCAATCTGGTTTGCACTTCGGGGATATTCTTGTTTTGAACGCTACATATGTGGAAGCTCGGAAACAAAAGTTGGAAATTCAAAGTATGCTATATTTTTCCCTACTAGTGGATTGCGCTCCTTGGCCGATGAAATAGCTGGTGGGGATTTCGATGGGGATATGTATTGGGTTTCACGTAGCCCTCAGGTTGGGATATGTATTCGAATGCTTGGTGGCTCCCATTTTCCAAGCAAGAGGTCTTTGAGTGGAGGGAATTCTGTTGTAACACCGAAGTTCAGCCATCGGAAGGTAAGCGGATCTGTCCCAGGAGAGGACCCATGCACCATCAAGCTGGTTGCCCAAGGTATTAGTTTCCCCAATTCTATTCAATTTAAACAACTAATTACGTATTGGTGCATATGTAAATGGCAATTGAGACAGCACATGCATATAAATAATCGAATGTTTGTGCAGATATATCACTTGCTACTAGAGTCACCGAGGGGACGATTAGGAACTCCAAGGATCTGTATCCTCACATTTTGAAGATTAATACCAGGCTGATATGCCAAGAAAGAGGATCTAAAGAATTTCTGCAGCTTTTGAGTGTGTAGATATACAATCAAAATCGACATTACTTAACTTTCAGTTAGTTTTGCAAATCGAACAATATTGAATTTGTAATTATTGTTATAAAGAATAAGGTGGTTCTTAATTCTCACTCTTTGTATTGTTAGAGGATATCTTGAAAACTTTGTTATTCAAATATCAAAATGCTGTGTTCAAGTTCTTTTTGGCCCTCGACTACAGAATAGCTTTTTTACTGTTTTTTTCTCTCACGTGGAGCTAACGTAGTCAAAACAAAAATGATAAAGCTAAAAAGGTGTTATTTTTATCCAAATTTGATTTCTTAATTTAAATGTTATTTAAGATTTCAAGTGCACTTACCGTACAAAGAAAAGTAAAACCTTACACATGACCAATTTTTAAAATTGTGATGGAGTCATGTCTTCAAAAGGATAAACTTCAACCACTGGTTCATTTTCTTGATTATGATTCAGCCACGGTAAATCACATGGGACTCCAAACATTTCTCGACATTCTAGACTCAATCAAAATCTATAGATTTAGGTTTAGTCTTGAAACGCGATTAATGCCAACATTTCTTTGTTCTTACCAGAGAAAGAGAAAAAGAAGTGTGGAAATGTTGAAATTGAAAGCATACGGTGTCTTTGAATGTACCAAGTTCCATTTTCTGCTAAAGAAGGAAGGCACAATCGAAGTCAAATGTACCGGTTCAATCTGCAAATTTTACCTCTTTGACGAAGTGGAAGATTTATGAACATCAAGTCTCATGCTCCGACATTTACATTTGAGTTTGATATAAGGGAAGTTGAATTAATCCATCTTCTTTCCCCAACAACTAGACATTGCTCACAGATGCTATTTCGTGAACGAGAGCTGCACAATTCGGCCTAGAAAAGCCGGCAGTTCTTGCAAACCGAACTGCTTCTATAAGCATGTAGTATCACTATTGAGTATCAGCAAGGAACTACTTTTGCAGCACTTCTTTGTCTTGTTTCTTACGATCGCTCTTCCTTAAGAAGACTAGCAATATGCATTCCGGGAGCATGGGATCATCAAGCAAGACTTTGGAGAATTAATGCGGGATGATTAACTTTTCATTGCCACAAATTATATCAGCATATCCAGATGTAGAGTCACCATCTGCTGATGTAACAGAGGACCTATTACCATAACCATAAACTGAACAAGAACTAACCACCAGGACTTGAGGAAAGATCCATACAAAGCGTATTGATTAAACATGTTCTGTTAAGTCCAGTGTGCATGCAAATCTCGAAGCTGCATCATCAAAAGGAGAGACGGAGACACTTGCATGACAAACGGACTATTCAAGCGTACCACTCTGTTTGGCACACGGCTAGTCGACGATGAACATTATATTACGACAGCAAATTGTCAAAGTCATAATACACGCCATATATCTCACATACAACCCTTTGCAGATCAAGCTCGGAAACATTTACCCAGAAAAAAAAAAAAAAGAACTGCTTCAAAGAAGTCATATATAACGAAACTACTTGACAGTAACTTCTAGGCCTTATAACAGACCTCACCATCACGAGATTCATCCCTCTTTGGCATCTCCTCCTTCCTCTGCTTCCTCCCAGTTTGCTTCATCGTCTTCATCTAACTCGTTTTTAGTTGTTTTCTCTTCTTTAACAGCGCATTTTGGGTGGAGATCAAAGTCACTCCTCGCAATAATACGACCACCCCTCCCCTGCCTTACCGCAGCCATCACATATGTACCTTCTCCTCTGAGCAGAAACGAGCTCGTGCTTTTCATGCAAAGGATGCTTCAACTTCTCTGGCCAGCCTTTTATACTTTCCTTGAACTTTTCCTTGAGATGATCGGCAGTAAAAGGATAAGCATCAGCCCCGTGGTCCATTATAAGATCCCTTGCTTTTTTACTCACCGTCGGCCCGTTGGGCCTATGGCTACAAGTATGGGGATCCCCTTGACCTTGAATTCGTGACTCAAGAAATTCTTCCTCTCAACACCAAAGGGGAGCGCCAGCCATGGCATCGAGCAAAATAATCGTCGAAGGCGGTTTAGTCCTTGTCATTTGGAGATGAAGATCACCTCAAAGGCATCATCTCGTGGCCTTGATCTTTTCATATGCCTCCGTAAGCACCGGCAGAATGCTCGGCAAGGAGGGCACCGGTGTCCGAGAAGTAAAGGAGGACGAGTCTTCCCTACCAAGTCCGATCTTTGGAATCTCGCAATCAAAGTTAAGAAACGACCTTTTAGATGAACCGCCAATCAATGGAGAAGGCATGTGAAAACTGCATATATGGAAAGAATTTTCCTAGTTATGGACCAAGTTTCAATCCTTTCCTCAGGTCAAGTAACCCAGGGACAACAATATTTAGGACCTCATTGTAGACATTAAAAATTTCCCTAGTCATTAGCTTCTAGGGGAAAAAACAAATTTACCTTGGTTCCATCCTTTCCAATGACGAAATCCAGATCCCCTGAAACCAAGATCGACTCCAAGGTCCGAGATTCTTCCCTTTTCTTCTCTATCTCGCAAGCTCCGCAAACTTTTCCGGGAGTGAAGGGGTAAGCTGTGATGCCATGCTCTTCGACGGTTTCGGCAATGTTGGGATGGACAGTCTTCCCATCCTGACCAATAATGACCAGAGTGGGTAGGGTCGACAGCTTAAAGTACCTCACCAACTTCTAGCATTTCTTGTCTTTGAATGGTAATGAAAGCCATGGCATGCTTCCAGAGGATTGGTTGAATGACGCTTCATCATCATCAAGATGTATCTGAACGATCTCAAAACTCTCTCCTCTGGCCTTCAATTTCTCATAAACCTCCAGTAACTTAGGGGTGAAATCGACACATGCCCTTTGCACGGACAACGAGAAGTACAGACCCACAGTTTTCCCTTCAAGCTCAGTAACAGGAACCTAGTTTAGCCACATAACTATTAGTAAAAGGAGGATGGAAAACCGAATCATAAGCACATGCGACCATCGGTTTCAAATGCATCGAAGATCTTTTTAGGTTTACCCGATTCCCATTGGACGAAACTACGAAGTTACGAGATCCATGGACCAAAAGAGAGGTCAGCGATTGATTTATCCTAGCAGCTTCTTCTTCCTGGTCTTTCAACTCTTTGGATGAAAGGGTGACCTTCCACTCCATACTCACGGACAATCGCAACTCCGCTATCTGTTAAGACCGTACTGTACCATCGAGAATGACAAGGTGGGGTATCCCCTCACCTTAAACAATTCATCCAAGCCATTGCGCTTGTCCAAGTCGGAAAAGGGATTGCAAGCCACAAAGCATCTTGGAAAAGTATCCACTGAAGGACCCTTCATCCTTATCTGCAGAGATAAAAATGATCTCCAGATCACCTTTTGGGGAAAGTTCATCGTACACCTCCGCCAGAATCAGGGTGAACCGGTGGCACGTACCGCACCACGATGCGGAGAAGTACAAGCCAATCTTCTTCCCCTTCAAGCTATCGACCTTAACCTGATATAGAACAAAAAGATTCCTAATTTGAGTTCTTTCATACGGTAATCGCCGAGCAAGGCACACTAGATCACTTGACCACCACACAAAAATCCTGAAAATGCTCAAGATACACATCCAAATGCCAAGCTGAAGCACTTCCCTTACGCACTTTGCTCATTAAATAGTTAGCAAATCAGCAGTCTTCTCCACCAAAACAAGTATACCACACCGAAGGTGTGAGCATTTACACTAAAGAGCATTACTTCTAGCAATATCGGATCCATATACACTTTGCTCCCACCCGATCCAACTCCAAGTAACATGTCTTTCTCTAAAAGTAATGCATCAACTACCAATCATCCAGCGAAGGAACCAAATGACAAAGCACTCGAAAAATGATGATCCTAGATCAGACCAACTCTAGCTTCTCTTGAACTAAATTCGCTACCTTAGCCATCACAAACCGACGGCTTCGTCACCACAGACTCCCCCAGTTCGAAATTCAAGAACCGATCAGCGAAACAACCCCACACGAAGACGAAGGCCACGAGAACTTGGACAAGGACGCCGACCCATAATTTTTTTTTCACCTCATCCAAGTGAAAGAGCAAGAGTGAAAGAAGAGAACTGAGTTTCACCTGATCGCCGTTGTTCCGGACGAGGAAGTCCCTGTCTGGAGAAGACAGGAGGGACTGAACATCGTGAGAAGATGCCCCGCCTTCGACAACGTCCGCCATCCTGGTCGCGTTCGTTCCTTGTGTACTGTTCTGGTCGCGTTCGTTCCTAATTTGAGTTCCTTGTGAAAGAAGGAGATGAGGATTGACAAATAACATGCTCAACCAAGACAGAAATAAAGTATTGCTAGTGAATGTCTAGAGTGCTCACATCTCATCAAATGGCCACCAGGCCTTTATTCTAAGTCCAACTAATCCTTCAGCGAGCACTCCAGCATCCTGAAAATTATTAAGAAAATACATTAGTACATAAATTTTTTTAAAAAAGGGCACAATGATTAAACCACGTAGTAATTAGGAAAAAGTAAGAAAAAACGTGTCAACATTATCTAATTAGTGAGAGGGCTCGGGACAGGAGATTCTTTTTGTGGAGGAAGCGGTGGCAGAAGCGTTAGTCTCTTATCTCCATTCAAAACGAGAATTGAAAAACCATCCTTGACATCCGAGTTCACTGTGTGAAAGAATATTTTTAACCCCATTAACCATAGAACTTTGAGCTGAAAAGAGAAGTGACAGGCAACACTATTTGTGATTATGGTATACATCATCCCTTAATCACCATTTTCGACTAGTCCATTGTGTCACAAACCAAGATAGATCGCAATAGGGGACGGAAAAAAAAACAAGACTTGACGCATTACAAAGGAGTGATCCCAGACAAATCCACAAAAATCAAGCTTTGGTTCCACCAACAGGCATTGACACTCAGTATACCATCTAACGGGAACAACACAGCAATAGACTTCAGTGAACGTGAAAACACACTCTTGGGAAAATTCCACAATGATTCAAACTCGTCGTAATCAGACGGACAGACACAACCCGAGAGCCGAGCAACGGTGATCGATCCAAACCAACGCAAAGCATCCCTCCAAATCACAAAACCCAACAACCGATGAGTGATCATCGCTAAAACAACCGCCAAACAAGCAACTCATAACACCCAACCTCTCCAAACATAAAAAAAAAATTCACAGAATTGAGAAACGAACACCGTCCCTCCCATCAAAAACCAACGAACCAAAAAGGGACGAAAAAAAATGGAAAAACGGCGGCTTTCCTCTACCCGACGGAAAATGGTAGAAGGGAACTTCAAGAGATAAAACCAGAAGCGAGAAAAGCAAGGACCCATCTTCTCCTTCGCTCCTTCATCTCGTTCTTGTTCTTCCTCCTTCTCTGCTTCGACGTCGAGCCTGAAATCACCGAGAAAGAGAGAGAAAATGCAGCAGGCCTCTCCTTCTTCGCCGCACCGTCGACCCCGCCCAAGTCCGCCGAGATCTCCCTCGCGACAGAGCGTGCCAGCGTCAGGACAGCGCCCGGTCAGCGGCGGGGGGCCTGGTGCCGCTCGGGAACGAGACCGAGATGCCAGAGGCAGATGACCAGCGACCCAGGCGGAGGCGGAGGTCCGGAGGCGGAGAGAGGTGGGATGCGCGGAGAAGGAAAGGAACCGAGGCGGAGGCGGAGGTCCGGAGGCGGAGGCGGAGGCGGAGAGAGGTGGCACAGAGAGACTCGGAGGTTGCTTCCTGTTCGTCGGAGAGAGAGAGAGGGGGAGGGAAGGGTGAGAAAGGCGAGAGAGGAGACAAAGAAAAACCCTGCAAATTCGAGTGAGGAGAGAGAAAAAATTTTGAGCGGGAGGAATAAGCTGACCGTCGGTGGAGCCGAGCCGAGCCGAGATCAAAAACCAGCGCCTTCCTTTTCAGCGGGTCCCGCTCGGGGACACATGCCGGTATTGCATTGGTTAGTGCGCACCGGGTCGGCGGATGACGTGGCGCGCACTAACCACTGAATATTTTCTCCCCCTCCCCCATTTTTTTTTTCTTTCCCTCCCCACCACCTCCCGATAGGCAGGCTGTCCCTGTCACTTCCCTCCCCCAAAATAGGTGATGGCCCATCATCGGTCCCCTTTTAATTATTCTTAAGTTTCTTATCAAAAACCTTAACTCCTTCACCTCCTCCTCCTCGCCGCTCACCGCACAACCCCCTTCCTCTCCTCCTCGCCGCACGACCGCCTTCCTCTCCTCTTCCTCTTGCCTTCGACCCTTTCTCTCTCATAACTATAGCCTCGTCGGATCCATCGCAGCATCATAGTGGCGGCCCTCGCCTCACTCTTTCTCTGGCCGTCTCTTGCTATCGCGGGCCCACCGTTGCTCGCGGCCTCATCTCTGCTCCCTCACTATCGCTTCCACCCTCCATCGTCTTCCGGACACGCGTGTTGACGCGTGTTGAGCAACATGTCCGTGCTTCATAACTCACACCTTCACCGAACATGGGTCCTCTTCCTTTCCGCACCCATCCTCACTTCTGACGATCGTCTGCACCCACGTCACGCTCAGAATCCAATAGATCAATATGCTAACTCATCCAATGCAAAAGCTGTAACGCTTCTCCTTTGTCCACCATTCACCCTCACCCTCTACGAAAGTCGCGGCTGGCCACCATCCATCACCGAAACGATGAACGCAAAACACGCCACGCACACGAAAGTAACTGTAATGAAGATCAGAAGCGAGGAATCGCGACCGTGACCTATAAAAACCAACACAATGTGAACAAAACTATCTACAGTTTCAGCAAGATGGCCATATCTTTCATGGGTATCACAGAGACATTTCATCGAACGCTCGGTGGGCATCAACTGGAGGGAAACGATAAGTCGACCGGCACATCAAACGGCGACCGAGATAGAAATAGACACCCACGCAGGGTCCAGAGGCAACAAAACGCAACACCGCTGGGGTCGAACCCGACCGAACCGAAGAACCGCCAGCCCCAGTCCGGTGGCCTGAAAATTGAGCGACGCGGAAAGCGCCCATGCGCTCGGGTGATGTAGCCTTACCCGGCTCGGCAACGGCGGACAGCAGGCGGGCTCAGGATGGATCGAGCCGTAGCCGACCGCCTTCGTGTTATAGAGACGGGATCCTCGGGCCGAAGGGGTTTGGACTAAAAATTAAAAGATAAAATAGACTTACCGGAAGAAGGGGTTTTGGAAGCCCAGAAGCGGAGTCTCTTGCTCTCTACCCTCTCTCAATTCTCAACTTCTCTCTCCGCTCTCACTCCCTTCCTCCTTAAGCTCTCTCCCCAACCCGAACGAACTACCCCTCGCCGACTCTTCCTCTCTCGCTTTTAAGCTTGGCCAGCAATCGCGCATGGCTCCCGCCACCGCCAGCTGCCTTGCCGGCCTAGCCCCGACCCTGATATCATACTGCGCGATCCTCCGTCTCGCCTGCTCTTCTGGCTTGTATTGTACCTTGGTTTCCCATCTTTCTGCGGAGAGCGTTAGTGAGAGAGGAGAAAATATTCAGTGGTTAGCAACTGCCACGTCATCGGGCCGACACGGCGTATATGCTCCATTGAAAAAGCGACATCTGTCCAGGTGACTTGGAATATTAGAAATTGAAAAATTAAAGCGAAGGGGCTCGGACGCTCTTTTCTCTCTCCTCGGCGAGCCACCGACACAAGAATAATAAATGCATTGTCTCCGCTCAAAACCCTCTCTCTCATCTTTTCAATTTACGCGGGCGCTTTATCTCCCCCCCATTCCTCTTTCTCTCTCTCATCTTTCCAATTTTTCACGCTATGGCTTCGTCACCAGCTCTCTCTCTCCTCTTTTCAGTGCTGGTTTCTCCCGGATCAACAAGAAGACGACATTTTCTTCGTCCATCTTCTCCGAAAGGCGAACGTTGTAGCGATTTCCGTTAACGCAGATCAAGCACTTGAGCTGTCAAAGCCGGCATTCTGGGATCCCGGACGCAGCACGCGGAGAAGAAGCGAGGCCTCTTCGGGCTCCCTCAACGTCGGAGAGCGTCGCCCGCCGAGCGAGACCCTCGGACATGGAAGGCTCGGAGGCGAGTTTCTGGAGAACCCAGTGTACGCGGCCCGGCGCGGGCGCTCAGCTGCGTCGTCATATTCGCCGGGCTCCGTCACCTCGACCCGAACCGGGGCCTCAAGATGGCCCTCGAGCACAAGAAGGAAATCGCCAAGTGGTTCGGTTGCGGAATTCGTGTCTTAGGCTGCGGAGGCGACCACCCGCGCGGGCGTTCGAGGCGGCGCGAGGCGACGGAGGGATCATCGTGGGGTACAATGCCCTTCACGAGGGCACGTTGAGTGGATTGAGAGCTCACTTTTTGCCGATAGGGGAAGGGTCTTATGGTGATTAGGATTGCAAAAGGTGCTAAAGCCGGCGGTGGCGGCAGGTGCCGCACAAGAGACGACTACATCGCGAAGAGTGTTTTTAAGATCATCTCGCCGCCGAGGAGACAGATTGAAGCTTGAGGACGGGATGCGTTTGCTTTTTTGGATTTGCCGAGAAACGAGAGGACCAAGAATTTTTGCTGGATCTCGGCTTGGCCATCCAAACGAACTCCTAAAAAATTTTGCAAATGTAAACAGAGATTCACTAAATTGTGTAATGTAAATCTACATTTTTGTTATTTCTTTTCTATACACAAGCTGTGTTTTCTGCAGAGTTTTGCCTCTCTTTGGCCCTCAAAGCGTGAGAAGGAAAGAAATTATTGAGAAACATGACATTTCGCACATTCGAGACCAGGGACTTAAAACATTCAATTTCGCTAAAGCAAATAGCGGTTCACCAAACACATAGTCGAAAGAAGTTTCAGATTCATAGTATTAAGTCAGAAACAGTCGATTCATCCATCGCTGAACAGCATAATCATTTACAACACGGTCTCCTTAAATTATACAAAAGAAAGCGAGCTGGGTCGCCTTGGTCTCGGAGAAGTTCCCCTCAAGGTCCTCATCGACAAATTCCTCAAAATAACATGCTTCCACTCTGTGCCGGATTCTTTGGAGTGATCACACGCTTCCCGATAGGATCTGGAGCACCGAACACCGAGAGGCATACACGTCACTCTTCTCGGTGCTTGTGTACTCCGGGGCGAGGTAGCCCATGGCTTTTCACATGGCGGTGTCGAAACAGGGATACGGGTTGGGCGAATACAAGAACAAATGTCGCCAAGGAAAAGAAAAAAAATGAAGCTTCCTCTTCGTCGCTTGATTTCCCAAAATCCAGATAAGAGAGAGGAGCGAAGCGCGCGCAAAGTTCAACCCAAGCTCGTTGGAGCCACCGATGGGGCTCCGAGAGGCAACATCGGAGGCGTAGTCGGCGGCGGCGACAGGACCCAGATGCGACCGGCAAGGCTTTTGAGAGAGGCGATGTGCTAGAGGCATATCTAAGCAGCGGCTGTGACCGGGAGAGGCTTTTGGGGTGGGAGGCGGAGGCGGAGGCGAAGGTCTGGACGCGCTCGAGAAAGAAAGAAGCGTCTGGCTTCTTCTTCTCTAAGAAAGAACCTAAAAAGCCCTAAAAATTGAAAAGAGAGAGAGAAATTTTTAAGCGGGAGCTGGGCATTTATTGTCGCGTCCTTTCTCTGCCAGCCGGCAGAGAAAAAAAGAAAAAAGCCCAATTTTTATAGATTTTTCATTTTACAGCCGGTCCAAGTCCAAGGCCACGTGTCAACATTTCAACGGAGCACGCGCGCCACGTAGACGCTGACTGGTGATTAGCAACCACTGAATATTTTCTCGGAGAGGGAGGAGGAGGAAAAGAACACTGGGCCGGTGAAGGGAGGGAAAAATGAAAGAGGTAGGGCCAGGCCCAAGCCAAATGAAACGGACAAAGAGACATGCAAAGAAGGCCTGGCCCCGGCCCGGTCTGGCTTGTACGGCAAGCTAGGTTAGAATCGACAAATGAGGGTAACCTCGCGCTGTGGCCGTCGCCTTCTCTTCAGGTAATCCCTTCAGACCGTCCCGGACGTCTAAGACGAAATCCAGCCGCTGCGACGTCTAAAACGTCCAGCACGCGTGCTCTCGTCCCGTGGAAGAAGAGGTGCTGCTCTGTCTTCTCTGCTGTCTTCCCGATCCATCTTGTATTGATTTTGTATTTTTTTTTGGGTCATACATCTTATACTGATTTTAGAGAAAGAAAAATCTCTCCTTCTCCATCTACGTCCCCGCCCCTCGCGGAGGTCGCGGCGACCCAGATCGCCGGCCCCTCGCGGAGGTCGGGCGACTCAGATCTGGGTCGCCGGGACTCGCGGGGGTAGCGCGACCCAGATCGTGCGGCGCCGCGACTCGCGGAGGTGGCCGCGGCGACCCAGATCGGCGGCCCCGCGCGACGCCCCACGCGGAGGTCGCGCGGCTCAGATCTGGGTCGCCGCGGCTCGCGGGAATAGCGCGACCCGGATGGCGCGGCGACCCAGATTGGCGGCCCCACAAGGAGGTTGCGCGGCTCAGATCTGGGTCGCCGGGACTCGCGGGAGTAGCGCGACCCGGATCGCGCGGCGACCCAGATCGGCGGCCCTACACGGAGGTCGTGCGACTCAGATCTGGGTCGCCGCGACTCGCGTGGGTTGCGCGACCCACATCGCGCGGCACCTCGCGGAGTTCGCGGCGACTCCGATAGCGCGGCCCCACGCGGAGGTCGCGCGACTCGGGAGGGGGTCGCGCGGCACCTCCCCGAGTTCGCGGCGACTCAGATCTGGGTCGCCGTGACTGGGGTCGCCGCGACTCGCGGAGGTCGCGGCGACTCAGATCTGGGTCGCCGTGACTGGGGTCGCCGCGACTGGGGTCGCCGCGACTCGCGGAGGTCGCGGCGGCTCAGATTGCACGGCCCCCGCGGAGTTCGCGGCGACTAAGATCTGGGTCGCCGTGACTCGGGTGGCTGTGACTCACGGACGTCGCGGTGACTCAGATCGCGGCCCCTCGCGGAGCTCAGATCTGGGTGGGTGTGCTAGATTTGGAACTGAGGCTCTGGGCGGAGGTGGCCAAGTTGAAGAGAAGGTGCAGCACCGGTGGCAATGGTGGAAGGAGGCGTGGTGGTTGGGCTCGTGTCTGCAGATGGAAGAGAAGGAAGGGAGAAATCTTGGGAGATTTTAAAGATATTTCAATGTATACGTGTCAGTTTGTAATTGATTAACGGAAAATATTTTCTCCGGGCAAAAGCAGGAAAAGAAAATATGGGCGACCGTTTCGATAGGGTGCTGGAGGAATTCCTGCGTGAGGCGATCCACAGCCTAGCTGACCCTGCCAACGCCGGCAGTAACACCCTTGAGCGCATCTACAGAGGGCTCAATATTATCCAAGGCCTAGATATGAACCCAAGGTACCAATCGATGCTTGCCGGCATCGCCGATACGCTTGGATATGCCAAGTGTTTTCTGCTGGTGTGCATTCTAGTCGGTAGCTATTTGCATTTGTCCCAAATGTTGTATGTCATTACCTTTTACACATTATCTCTCTCGGATTTGTCAAGTGCCGTCTGTCGTATTGGTATTGAATTAGAATGGTGACAAATGTTGGTTCTCCAAATGTTGTAGTTTGCTCTTTTTGTTGGATGTGCTGCAAAACTCTTGTTGTATGTCATTACCTTTTACACGTTGTCACTCTTGTATTTGTCAAGTGCTGTTTGTTGAATTGGTATCGAATTAGAATGGTGACAATTGTCGGTTCTCCAAAGGTTGTAGTTTGCACTTTTGGGCTGCAAAATCCCCTTATTACCTTTTACACGTCGTTAGATCATTGCGTAAAGAAAAAGAGAGAAGATCCAGGTGAAATGCAGAACTAGGGCTTCAATCCTCTTATTCTGCTGGAATTTATTTTTGCTTCTTGGTGATGATAAATCCATGTTGGTCTTGGAAATAGTATGCTTGGAAATGTCAGAATATGCGACCCTGCATCATCTTCGTATAGCAATTCTTCATAGGGGTGTGTATTGGTGCAAATTATGCGGCATCCAATTTGGTTTTCGTCCTTTTATTTTGGCATTTGGAGCATTAGCCTTCTTAATTGCCATGTACTGCAATGGGGAGTTGCGTCGATGTTTAAGGTGTGTTTTTCGACTTTGCCCAAATTAGGTGATTGAGCAAAGGATTTAAGGCTGTCAATATAGACAGTCATTCCACATGCAAAACGAGGGGGTCAAAACGTGGACCTTTACATGAAGTTGGTTGCCATCGAGCCCTTTCCAAAGTTTCTTGTCGACGCCTTTCTTTCAACGCCTCCATTTTTTTTTTCTTTTTTGGGTCTAAAAGGAAGTAGTTTCATTCATCTCGGAAAATCATACATGCCCATAGCCGGGGCTTCTTTAAATAATTAAGTCCAAAAAAGAATGGAGGAGGTGATAAGACGCCACTTCGAAGGAAGGGCGTTGCGTTCATAGGCTTTAGTGACCTAGTTTACAATAAATTGGCTTCTTTTCTATGGTGTTGAATTCGTAGCTTTGAGAATAATGGAATCCGTTCAGCACACTCAGCAAATAAGACGAATCTCCCACGGATCAAACTCAGATTTTGGACTGCAGTAACTAGTGTCAAATAGTTGGACTCAAGTGTCACGTGTCGGTAGTTCCTTAGCCCCGGAATAATGTCGGTAGTTCCTTAGCCCCGGAATAACCCGTGCGGCGTCTAGTGAGCAAAATGCACTAGATCAGCCTTCTTTTTATAGTTATTTCAATGAACAATACAACAAATAGCTCTTTTATACAATATAGTACAATGCCCTTCCTTTTATAGCTCTAATACGGCGAATAACTCTTTTATACGATATCGTCCCATGCCTAACTCTGCTCAGGCATCTAGTCATCGAGTGAAAGGCTCAATAACTGGTTTTGTTCTGTCATTGCTTCATAAAAAATAGTAGCATCAACTCCCAACTAATTTGTGCATTAGAGGTCAACCCCGCCTTTAGAGCTTTTAAGAGCTTTTAAATAATATTATCATTCTATCCTAAAACTCCTAGTACAACTGTTCTAACGCCATTCACATAGATTAGTTGTATTCATCACTTCTGCGTCATCACTCTTCACTCAATAACCCCTAGCTCCACTCCCAAGGGTTCACGGGTACGGAAGCATCATGAACCATGACAAACTCCCCCACTCAATTTCGCAATGCCCTTGCTACGAGCTGTTCTCCCGTACTTGTAACGCTTGGGAGTGAAGCTTGGGATTATCAAGTGGCGAGTGAGAATGTAGATATGATTAACACAATTGGTCTGTGGGAGTGGCGTAAGAATGGTTGGTGCTAAGAATTTTAAGATAAAAGTATAATATTACTTAGGAGCTCTAAAGGCGGAGTTTGCCTTCCATGCACAAACTGATTAGGAACTAATGCTGCTCTATAAGGCCATGACAGATCGAAAGCAGTTGTTGAGCCTAAAGAGATCTGCCATCTAACTCGATAGATTAGACGCCCGAGCGGAACTACACATTGTACGATCTTATATAAAATAGCTATTCGATGTATTTTTCATTAGAACAACTATATAAGGAAGGCTAGCTTGGCAAATTCCGCTTGCCAAGTACTACACGGGTTATTCTGCGGCCAAAGAACTACCGACCGGTGACAAGTAGTACAAGAGCGAGGATCCCTCTAGTAGGTGGTGATTTGGGGAAAAGCCCGTGATCTTCCCGGTCCTATGAGGGTGAAGAGTGATCGCCAGTGTCAAAGGGGGCTTGGACAAAGTGCGACTCTCGTCTAGCTTCTAGACTGGTAATGGGGGGCATAGGAAGAAACCAAATTGCTCGCTAAATGGGGATAACGTTTCTGAATCAATGGGCGAATCTTAAGAAAAGGTCTGCGATCAAATTTCCACCAAGGGGGACACTCTGTTGGCTTGTAGAGATTAGGAGGAGCTTAGTAGGTAAAAGAACGTGCTGCCACAAGGGTGCAATTAGCTAGGGGTGCCACACTTGTCGGGAAGCATGAGTGACTGAAGATTCACGAACAGCTTTGATTGGGGGAAGCAAGAAATGGAGTGGAGTGACTTGTTATGTTGGGCGAGCATTACTATCCATGTAAGTCATAAGGAGTGGCATTGATGATTAGGGAAACACAAGGAAGCGATAGAACAGCCCGTAGAGTTGAGTGGGGGAGTTTGTCACGATTCATGATTATCCCATACCCGTGAACTATGGCACCCCGAAGCGCCCAAGGTCACCACATCCTACCAAAGAAGTACCTTAGTTCCTAGGCATACATTTTTTTTTTTTTTAAACGGTCCCAACGCATCTTATTTGTGGAAGTATAATCGAGTCTTACTAATTCCCCCTTCAACAACCATGATACAATAGCACACAACTAAACATCATAAGAAAAGATAAAGCCACGACATGTTTATTTACATATTTTCATGATGGGTTTTTCTCGGGTCGGTACATCAAAAGAAAGGCCAAGACTTGTAGTTACACTCAGCCATAATCCCAAAAAGAGACACTCGACCCACTATGTCTATCATGCAAGATCCCCATTAACTAGTGTCGGCTATCATCCCAAAAAGTTGCGGCTCCTACTCTTCACGAACGGGCCGTCACACCCATCTCGGTGCATCAGGCGGTGGTGGCGGCAACATCCCTCGCATCGCCCAATCTCAATGAACGTGAACAGATATGAACTCCTGAATGACAAGGCCCTCAGCCAGGCCCACGTCATACATCACTAATGCGCGAACTCGAATAAACGTCAGACCAGGGATGGTGGGACAGTCGATCTCCACACACCTGACCTCTACATCCGAAGGAATGCCGTAAAAGACGCCCCACGTGACAGCAGGAAGTGGCATCTCTCTAATTTGAAATGTTGGTCCCCGAAGGAGTGAGTACAGCCACTCAGCAGGTAAATGACCAATAAACCACTCAATACATCATACAATACAATCATCACAATTATAGCATAACACATGTCATTCAAGCATCCATGCATAATTTACCTTGATATCATGCACATGTCATCATACCGCATGTACATACATCGTCATATAATCATCACCATCATGTCATACGCTTACCATCATCATGTCACATGTACCATCATGCCATAGGTGCACATACATCCATGCACTCACCATCATCATGTATCCATGCACTCATCATCATCATATCACATGTACCATTATGCCATAGGTGCACATACATCCATGCACTTACCATCATCATGCATCCATGCACTCATCATCATCATGTCATACATATACCATCATGCATAATTCAATTTCAATTTTCCAATTTCATTCTTTCATTTTGAGCCACCACATTTCTCTTTCCTATGACCAATGTTTGCATCCCACATTTATCACTCGCACCCAATCCTAGCATTGTGAGAACCCTCTGGCACAAACCTCCGGGCATCCAACACAATACCTGCCAGGCATCTCGCACCCCAATTGGCATCGCAAGGCATCCCCCGGCACAATACCTGCCAAGCTTCCAGCTCCCCCATGCTCCGGGCATCTCGAAACTTCCGAGGACCCTCTGGCATCCAGCCATTTAAGGCCACCGAGCAACTGGCCTTTACCCTTCTAACCAGGCATCCCGACACTCCGGGGCATCGTCGGCTCACACCTCCGACGGCCTTCTCACTTATCTTAGTTCACATTTTCAATTATAATCCAATTTTAACATGGCATATGATGTGATGGCAAACAAGACCATTTTCATCATTTTAATTCTTATATGCATTTCCAATCATCATCATACATGCAGCATGATACAAACACAAAATGACAATACAATCCATGGGGTCCATACAACTTAGAATAGTCCATATATCATGCCTCTTTGAAATTTACTAAATTCCAGCTTGCACAATTTTAAAAAAAATTTAAATTAAATATCCATATGATTTTCAAAAATCATGAAATTAGGACATGTGATAGTCAAGACAAAAAGGTAGCAATTCCATGAAGAACACATTCCCAAAAGAGTTTTGCACAAGAAGATATAGTTCACACAAATACAGCATGTAAATTCGGATAAAATCAGATTGTGCAGTTCTTGAAATATTTCGATTAAAATACCCGAATGACCTCCAAAAATTATGAAATTTTACTAGGTTATAATCAAGACCTTAAGGTAGATTTTTCATGAAGACATCTAGGCCAGATTCGTTCTAGATAATTTTCTATAGACGTTCGAAGTTCCTGTTTCTAGTACCGAACAGTCCAGTTTAGCTATCTCCGAAATATCGAGGTTTCGCCTACTTATCTTTCTTCTTTTCCTCTGAAATGTTGATATGCTTTGCCTCAAGAGGTCCTCTACAACTTTCATTAAGGGATCTAAGTGAGATTCTCAAAGAATAGTCACCACATAGGTCTAAGAAGTCTCGGGTGTCCAGTACCGTATTTCCAGATTTACCATCTTCAAAAGAAAATCGTTTCACTAGGCTACACTTGCTCATTGTTGACACCTAAATTTTTGCATAATTTTTAGGGATAATTTTTACTAAAAAAATCACATGGCATATAGTTTAGGAAAATTTTATTTTTTGTTATATTTTGTTAAGATTTTTCACATATTTAGGTAATATACACTAGGAGACGACTTTTTGCATAGAAAGGAATTTTCGATGGAATATGCGAAAAATATTTCGGCCGATATATTTAGGGGTATCGTGCTCAAGCAAAATTAGAAATGAAATATACCTCCAAGATACAACTTTTTGGCATATAAAAGGGGTCACATACGGTAAATTGGGGGGTCCTTTCAGTCGGTAAAAAAAGAAAGCAAAAGGTGAAAAAGTGAGTGGAGAGAGGAAAAGTAGAAAAAAAAAAAAAGAGAAAAAGAAAAGCCCTCCCCTTGCGCGACTGTTCATCTTCCCCGCAGGGGAGGGCCTTCGCCGGCCCTGTCGCCGTCGAACCCCGCCGTCGCCGTCGCCGTCGCCGATCTCCGTCCGCGAGCGCTCGAGCTGCCGGTCTCTACCCGCGAGCCCCGTCGACCTGCGCCGCCCCGACGCTGAGCCCCCGGAGCCTTGACGACACGCCGCCGCCTGCTCTGGCCCGCGACCCGCCACCTCTGCCTCGTCTCTGCCCGCACCTGCAACAGGAACCCACGAACGCTGCGCCAATCCCTACCGTTGCAACCCACCTCTGTAGATCTGTCTCCGCCGTCAGATCCCAAGCCACCGGTGACCCAGAGTCGTAGCCGAGCCGAGATCCAGCCGCCGAAGTCCCTCCGCCTGCAAATCCGAGGTCCCTGACGACAGAAGGCCCGGACCTAGCTTGACGCTTCCCTTTCACCGGTGCCGAGCCTCGTTGAAGACCCAGATCTGACGCTACCCTCGCTCCGTACCGCAACGCTCGCGCCCCGATCCGATTCTCTCGCCGTGCCGCCCGCGCCGCTGCCCTGTCGACTGTTGCCGGAGCTACAACCTGAAGCTCGTGCAGCCCCGCGACGCCTGCTTCCAGATCCAACGGCGCCCCGTGCCGATCCGTGACGCCCGCACCCAGATCCGACGTTAGCCCTGTGCCGGCCCGTGTCTTCATCCTCGCCAGAGCCCTCGCCGGAACCCTAGCCGGCGATCTTCCCTCGCCGGAGCCCCAAAACTAGCGGCCAAGATTTCCTTTTTCTTTCTTTTTTTTAAAAAAAAAAGAAAAAGAAAAATACTTATTAGGTATTTTTGCTTTACTTTACTAGGCAAGTTTAGGTTTTCTTCCTAATTTTTTTTTTATTATTATCTCTTTATAAGTTGTTTTCTTTGATCGAAATACCTATCTACGCATAATTGGAAATCTCAATATATCACTTGATTCGCAATCAGCGCTTTAGTTTTTTTTTTATTTCATCTATGCGCTTTAGATGAAATAATTAATCAGTGAGAATAAAATTGATATTTTGATCTTTAAGGTTTAAGATCAATTTATCGATTTTACTAAAGCGAAATATTATCCTCGATCCGAACAATGTGTGATATTTTGATGATTTTGAATGAGTTGTCTTGTCTTAATTGCTTTGTTTATCTTGAGATATGTTTGAGTTAGAATATTGCATGTTTTAGGGTTTACATGTTTAGAATAGAAATTTTATTTCAAATTAAAAAAAATTCAAAAAATCAATTTAGGTTGCTAGATTTTAAATTGAGTTGCATGTTTAATCATTTGGCAATTATAAATTTCGAAAATTAATAAAACAATAAAAAAATCATCATACACTTGTCATGTAAAATTAGGGCATATTTTGCATGTCATTGCATATTAGGGTTAAATTGCACTTAGTTTAATTTAGATAATTTTTTTTTAATTTATTATAGGTTTAGGCATTTTTAGATATATTGCATTTTAGGATTATTTAGGTTAAGATAATGTTTTAGTTTAAATTAGGATTTGGCTCAATCTAATTCCTAATACAAATTAAATAGGATCTTAATCTAGCTAGATAATTTTCACATTTAACCTAATTTCGAATTTCATGAAAAATACAAAAATGCCATAGGTTGAATTAGTTTTATTTTCTAGGATAGATTGCATTCTTTTAGGAAAAAGAAAGAAAAGAAAGAAAAGAAAAATGCCACATGCACATCATTAGGATTAGATTAATTGAAATGCATGTCATGTGGTAGTTGTTGCTAGGTCCATTCAATTAGGATTTCTTTACATTAGAGTTAGGTTATTTAGTTAATATTACATTGCATATTGCATGATTTTCATTAATTAAGCGAAAACAAAATAAAAATTGCGTGTTAATTAGAAACCATATCTAGAGTTGTTGATGTGGATTTTAATTTAACATTGCAGATGCTTTTGTTGCTTTGAGGTGAGTTTTTGTAATTTATTTATTGTTTATCTGGGTGTTAAATTGGTAGTTTGTGTACTCGCATAATCACCTTACATGTTAGGAAAATAGACTTAAATCAATCCAAACTGCCTGCAAAAACATTTTAAAAATTAAAAAGAATGGTACGAAAGGGCGTTAGAGAAATCTAGTGTAATCAGTCCCGTATCCATAATCTCTGGTTCGTAGGAGTAAAGTAAATCTCTTATTACTTTACTTGGGTTTCTAATCGACCCACCAAAAATAGATTAGTGGCGACTCCTAATTAAAACAATTGCATGTTAAGAACTTGAACCGAAAGTCGCGAATTAGTATGGGCTTGGGAGAGCCCGAGTTAAGTCTAGGCTTAACAATCCATTAGCCAAACTCTAAGTGGTTCACACCCCGAAAATTTTGGTTGCGACACTCATTTTACCTCAAATTTGAGTATGTTAGTCTTTAGGATGTTCTCTACAACTTTCATGAAGAAGTTGAAGGGAGATTCTCGGTAAAAAGTAACATGCAACCCACAAAACCACCAAGAGGTCAACAAAGCAGTTCCAGATCTAGTGTCCTCGTAGGAGAAGGGTTTCACCCCTTAAAACTCAGTCTTTTTGTCTCAAATTTTAGTATGTTATACTTTGAGATGTTGTCTACAACTTTCATGAAAGAGTCAAAGTCAAAATCCAACTCGAAACATGCATGCAAGCCTCTGCAAATTTCTGGGTCAGGCGGTATACATGAAAACAGCAAACTATTTCAAAAACAAAACACACTAGCTTCGGTTTCTCACTCCTAAACACCCAAGATTCAACACCATTCCAAACACACATGCAAGACATACATGCAAGAGCAGAAAATGGATCCTAACTTGTCTCCAAAATCAAGCAAACGAGGCACACGGTCGGCGACGGACAGACAGACGGCGAGCGGGCGAGCGGCTCCTTCTTCCTCTCTCGGTTCCTCTCTCTCTCTCGCAACTCTCTCTCTCTCTCTCTCTCTCTTGGCTTGGGCGACAGCCCCTCCACCGGCCACTCTCTCTCCCTTTTATTTCCCCTAAATCCCATCATTAGCAATCATGAGAAGCCACCCACAATGGCTAATGCATGGAGTCTCATTTTTACCACTTGGCAAGACATGCAAGATGGGCTTGGGAGTGGGCTTGGAAGAATTTGGGTCGACCTCTTCCTTGTGGCCGACAACAGCCCATCCATGGGCTTCAATGGGCCGGCCATTTGGCCCACCAAAAGTCCATACTCTTGGGCCTAAGGCCCAAGCCTAATTAAACCCCAAATTTACTTTTACTAATTCATCTTTAATTCTTTCTTTTATAGATTTCAAGTTTTAAATTTCACATGGCCAAAATCTTGTAACATTTAATCTATAGGGATTGAATCTATGAGGTGCATAGCCAAGAATAAATTCTTCTCATTAATTTATCCTATGATACTAATTTTTAATAACTTATGAAGACAATTAAATAACACTTGGTATTAAGGGAAAATCAATGGCTAAAGCATAGACCATAGGTAATTTCATTACCTAATCATGGGCTTTAATTCATCTAGAGGTTGTGTTGAATTTTTGGGATGCCACATGAACCTTTGGGAGTGAAGCTTAGGATTATCGAGTGAAGAATGAGGACATAGAGAGGATGAACACAACTGATTCGTGAGAGTGGCGTTAGGACGGTTGGTGTTAAGAGTTTTAGGATAAAATGATAATATTAATTAGAAACTCTGAATGTGGGATTGGCCTCTCGTGCACAAACTAGTTGAGAGCTAATGCCACTCTCTTAATGAGATCATGACAGGTCAAAATCAATTGTTGAGCCTAAAGAGATCTATTGTCTCACTCGATGGATTAAACATCCGAGCGGAGTTGAGTATGGTACGATATTGTATGAGTTATTCGCTGTATTGTTCACCGAAACATCTATATAAGGAAGGTTGGCTTGGCGAATCCCGCTCGCTAAGCGCTGTACGGGTTATTCCGCGGCCAAGGAACTACCGACCCGTGACACAAGCTTGTAACTCCACTTGCAAAGCTGAAGCAGCACGAACGCAGCTGGAAAAATTGATAGGTCTTCCCAAGTGGTCTAGGCACGTGCAAGACACCGCGCTCTCTGCTCTTCCCCTCGAAAGGGCTCCATAGACATTTACTTTCAGCATTCCAAGCTTCGGTGGACTCAATCGATGTTTACTTTCAGCGTTACCGGGTTGAACCTGGTTTGGAGTCCATTGCAACTCCGCCACAAACAAATTCTGATGAGGCGGTTGTTCAAAGATGGGCAAGATTGGAAGAAGACGACACTTGACTTTTGCTCGGTTATTAAAACTAGTATGACTTTTACATGTGGACGCAATTAATAAGAAAATGTTTGTTCACAATCTTGCCAAACTTAAACGCTGATTGACATTTCAAATAAAAAAAAATTAATAAATATTTTCATAATCTATTAACAATATAACACATTATCTATCAATTTTTGCCCCAAAGATACAATTTTATTATATGATGGGTGTCGCAATTGCTCTATTTGTAGTATTCCTATATACTATTTTAAAAATTTATAATTCTTCCGTTTTACTTGACGGAATTTCAATGAACTAGATTCACATTGCGTAAAATTTTTTATCAATCCTATTCTAATTTTTAACTCATTGTCAGACTTTTGTTATACCATTTTGTAAGGCGTAAGAGTTGAAATCTACACTTGAAATTAATCACCTCCACCTAAACTCTTTTAAGAATGTGGGGATTTGAATCCCTCACATTTCCCGGTGGTTACACTTACCTAGTTTTTTTTATCGGACACTTACCTAGTTGACTATATTCGTTTTTTATTTATCATTGGATAGCACAAAATAACAACAAAACTTGAATACCAAATGTAATGTATTCTTATAGGGAAACTTCCAAATAATAGTCAAAAGTGTTCTCACTTTCTTCCTTATTTTTTTAATTAAGGGTCTTAAGTGCTCTCATTTTCTCAATAAAAGTCTGAAATGAATTTTGTTTTAAATAAATATTTGAAGCGACTATATTAATTTCAAAGAAAGACTTGACTTTCTAATTGGTCAAAAATATTTTCGACCTTTACCTTTAAAAAAGAATCCTTTTTCTTTCTTTTTTTCCTAAATTTTTCTTTCTTCTTCGCTAGTGGTCGATGATGCTCAAAGAGGGCTGGACACTCACTCAATTTGGCGAGGACCACCCTCATTGGCCATAGGTGAGGTTGACGATTCGCAAAAAAAAAAAAAATAAAAAATAAAAAGAAAAGTGAAAAAAAGAAAATAACGAAATATATATATATATATATATATATATATATATGGACAAAAATGCCCTTGATCAGTCGAAATATTTAGCCAGTCGACAGTCGGCGAGATTAGATCTTTATTTGAAATTATCATAGCCACTTTAGGCACTTATTTGAGATTGACATGGCAATTTCAAGTCCTCATTTAACACAATATCTCGTTTAGACCGTTATTTGATCATGTTTTTATTTAGAATTCTGCCTTTTATAGTATAATGTATTCATAATAGCATTGCTTTTATATTTTATCATAATGGGAAAAAAGCCACAAAAACCTCCAAATTATGTCCATTTTGACACATTAATCTCTCTCTCTCTCTCTCTCTCTCTCTCTCTCTCTCTCTCTCGATAATACAAAATACCTTAAACTTGTACTTATATGACACATTCACCTTAAACTTTATTTAATACGAAATATCTCAAATTTGTACTCATGTGATATATTTATCCAAACTTGTCTTGAATAAAAAGAAGGGTTAGTAGTTAACCATTGACAATTCATTGCACCATCCCCTCATTGATTGACAAAATACTGGAACTTCTCTAATGACATGCAGACTAGGAACCCCGTGTTTGGTTTAAGGTTGGAGAGTTTCTTGGAAAGCTTCATCTAATCCGATAACATCAAAAATGTGGTGTCAGATGATTTTTAATGACATTGGTTATGGAAGGGAGAAAATACTGAATATGTTAGACTTACCAAGTAAGTAAGAAGACACTCCGCTCAAATCTCGCCATGGGTCCCACCTTGCAGAATCTTGAAACTTTCTCTCTTCTAGGGTGAGCATTGGTTTAGGGTCAACCCTGGACCGACCCTAGACTGGCTCAACCTGCCGGTCCTAGTCCGGTTCCTAGGGAGACTAGGTATGTCCTTGGTTCTAGAATTCCTAGACTAGCACTCTACGAGTCAGTTCTCGATCTTGAGAGTTCTGGGTTAGTCTAACCCGGACCAACCCTGACTATATATATATAATATATTATTTTTAATTTTTATATAGAGAAAATCTTAAAATAAATAACGTCAACGACATTCAATAGCTCTATGATTTTATATTATTATTTAATAACTTAGATTTTTAATTTATTTTACAAAGTGTCAATAGTCATACTTTACGAAGGAGGAAGATATTTTTGTGAGAAGTCATCTCGGTGTCCAAAAAGGCATAAATAGCTCCTTATGGCATAATTCTCTAGTATTTATTCTCTTCTGTCTTATTTGTTTTCTTAGTATTCAATTTGCCAAAATCGAAAGAAACAACTTCTCCACTCGCCACTCGACACTCGCCTCGCTTGCTTTGGGTCATTCGTGCTGCTCGTCGCTCGATGCTTGTTTGGCTTGTTACTCCCCGCTTGATATTCGATGCTCATTATGTTCGACGCTCACCCCACTTGACCATCACCGCTTGCCTTTCTTAGCTGATCTCGCTCATCATCAAACCCATTGGATCGGTACGGTTCTCGGTTGCTCTTTCAAGCAGTATAAAAAATAAAATATATTGGTTGGTCCTAGGTTAACTTGGAAACCGAACCGAACCCATTGGGTCAATTCGATCCTTAATCGTTTTTTTTTATGGAGTACAAAAAATGAAATAAAAAATTATCGACTGGTCCCGGGTTGACCCTGGAACCAGATTGAACCCATTTGGTCGGTCCGGTCCTCGGTCCCAAGCTCAATAGGATCGGTTCTTGGTCATAAAAATTGAGGACCAGCATTGTGTGGATTGATCCTAGGGTTAGGGGGTGGACCGGCCCAACCCGGACCATGCTCGCCCCTACTCTCTTCCTCCCTATCTCTTTGTTACCTTTTCCTCTTCCTCATCTCCTCCGTGACTTACTCATGAACTCTGCACCTGCGGACCCTCCCTCTCTCCTCTCCCCTCCGTGCTTTTCCATCAATCTTCCTCTTTATCTAATCTAAAAATTCTAGAGAAGGCACAATAGGAGCCGCAATTTTCGAGAAAGACATGGTTAATGATCCGCTTCCCATTCCCGATTCAAGAACCAGACATTTCTTCTTTTTTTTTTTCAGTTTTGTTTTCTAAATAAAATTGTAAATTTTTAGTTGTTTAATCTCATTTAAATAAGATTTGAAGAAGAATATAATAAAAAATGTCACGTAAAAGAGAAAAATTAATTTAAAATTACTTGTTAGTATTTCCTATTAGAAAAATCGATAATAAAAATACTTGATTGAACATATTTTATAAGTTTTAGAATTTGATTATACTTTTGAAAATTTTGAATTCAATTGTGTTTTTTTTGCGACAAGTTTTATGACTTTTAGTACATTGATCCCAATAAACTAACTAAAATTTTTGCATTTAAAATGTACTAACAGAACAAATTTTAAGACTCCTATGATAATTGTCCTAATTAAAACCAAGAACCAAGATCAATAGGGACTTCCACGTACTTTTGTACTTTTTGTGTCTAAAATTCCTAGTCTTGTTGCCCATGTTGCATGCCTTATTTTACCGGCTATTGCTTAAAAAGCAAGTCAATAGAAAATTTATGACATCACAACTGTAATCTTCATTTATACTCTTGTAATGTCTATCTTTTACTTATTATTTCTTTTGTAATAAGTTCTCTAGATGAACAATTATTGGTTAAATGAATCAGACTATAGAAACCTTTCTCTCCATAAATGTTTTCTCCCTATGGACCAAAAAAATCAATTGCGAATTAATGTCGTACAAATGATGACTATCAAAACTTTTTGCCAAGGGTAGATTACATGCTCTTTTGGGGTAATATCGTTTGTTTCCGTCAGTTTGTATTTTTCTGCATGACTTTATATATGCGTTCTCTTTAACAAACCAAACATCACTGTAGTGGTTGCATTAGCATGACATAGAATTTTGAACAGAAAAATAAAAGGAAAAATGAGTTGTTATTTTATTGGAGCATTTTCAAAAAAATATGATAAATTTTAAGTATTTTTTTAGTTTATAGATATAAAGTCCTGTCAAGTCATCCTACAAATCATTTTAATTTATTGAATTTCTAATATTATATTAAATAAATTACTCTAAATCTATAAAAATAATCACTCTAAAATTAAATTACAAGTTTGGGTTTTTTTTTTTTTTTAAAGATAAATATGTAGCAATTGGCATAATTTAGAGTTTTTGATATCACGATAAAAATTTTAAAATAAATAAGTTACAGTGAGTGTAATTTATAGTTTTTTGTGTTTGTAAAAATAAAATATAAAAAGCCGGACGAAGAGAGTCTTTAGTCAAGAGTCCCGCGAAACATTGATAGGGTTACAACTCGGTCATTACGTATGGAGCTAGTTGGTGAGAAATGAAATGATGATTACGTATGGAGCTAGTTGGTGAGAAATGAAACGATGGTAGTAGGAAATTCATTACATATTTTAAAAATTACTATTGCGACGATTAGAGTTTAAAGACGCCCAAGACGTACAGAAGGCCGATCAACCCCAGGACGCCTAGGACGCCCAGAAGGCTGTGCACGCCCAGGACGCCCAGGGCCTGTGCTTTCAGGGAACAGGAGGTACGTCGCTGTTAACTCCGATCCATCTTCCTCACGTCTCATTCGATCTCGCACAAAAAACACAACACGGTGACCGAGGAATAGAGAGGGGAGCGGCGGGAAGAGAGAGAGTGGGGAAGAGCGACGACGGTCGAGTGTAGCCCATCGAAAAGGTCGGGCGACGCCAGAAATCTCCATTGTCGAACACCAGGCAAGAGATTTTTGCTCTGTTTCTCACGAATTAGGGATTTTCGTTTTAAAAGTTAATAAATATCCGGATCTATTTAGGGTTTTGCTTCACCGGCAACGGCTCGGCCAAAATCCGACGATATTTCAATTCCCCACATATCCTTGAGTATAGTGGATTTCAGAGTTTGAGTTCGAGCCAGGTTGAGAGAAACGAACTCTCCAAGTCCGCTCTGCGCTGTAGGTAACGGTGTGTGCCGCCCGACTTCTTGCCTAAGCCGCTTTTCAGGCGGCAGCCTGTTAAATCTTGTAATTCTAGAATTAATTATTTTCTTTGGTAGTTAGTCCGCAATTTCCAAGTTGTATTTGAGTTGATTGGGTCTTTCTTGTCCCGAAAAAGGTCGTTGAATAGCTTACCCGTTAAAGCTATTATTTGCTTGAGAAATATCCTTTGCGCGCTAAGCAAATATACAATATGCCATATGATTGGGTTCACTCTGTTTGCTTGTAGGTTGATGATCAAGTTGACAAGATGCCGCCATTTGAAGATATAGCATGGAAATTCGTGAGTAGAGTGGATGCCAAGAAATGGCGTTGTCCTCACTGCAAGATTGAATACTCTGGAACAGTTACTAGAGTGAAAAGTCACCTTCTTAAAATTCCAAGCAAAGGGATTGCCTTATGCACAAAAGTGCCAGAGCCCGTGAGCAAGCTTATGCGGTGGTTACTTGATGAGGTGGCTTTCATATTTGTGGTACCTTTTAATTTGCTTGAGAGCAATGCTATGCATGCTAGAAAGATATACAAAGATTATGATACTATATGATGGGGTGTGTTCTATTTGCTTGTAGGTTTGTGACAAAGACGATATAGCCTGGAAATTCGTCAATAAACTGGGGGACGACAAATGGCGTTGTCATTACTGCAGTGGAGAATTCTTTGGAGACCTCACAGGAGTGAAAGGTCACTTGCTCGGGTTCCCAAATGTAGGGATTTCCATTTGCACAGGATTGCCGGGCCCTGTAAGAAACCTAATGCTGTCGTTACTCGATGAGGTTGCTGAAGAAGAGAGCAGAGAGGTGGCTGAAGACCAGAGAAGAGAAGCCAATAGTCAATCATCCATGGGACCAAAGTCATGTCACATGCCGACTCAAGCTGAGGTGGCTGAAGAACAGAGAAGAGAAGCCAATGGTCAATCGTCCATGGGACCAAAGTCACGTCACATGCCGACTCAAGCTGCGGTGGCTGAAGAACAGAGAAGAGAAGCCAATGGTCAATCGTCCATGGGACCAAAGTCACGTCACATGCCGACTCAAGCTGAGGTGGCTGAAGAACAGAGAAGAGAAGCCAATGGTCAATCGTCCATGGACCCAAAATCACATGAGGTGGCTGAAGAAGAGAGCAGAGAAACTGACCATCAAATTTCCACAGAACGACAGTCACATGACATGCCGACTCAAGCTGAGGTGGCTGAAGAAGAGATCAGAGAAGCCAACTGTCAATTTTCCACGGAACCACAGTCGCGTGACATGCCGTCTCCAGCTGTTCCTCGGTCATCACAAAGCTTGGAAGATGTGGAAAATTTATTAACAACAGATTGGGTGACAGACATCACAAACTTCACTTCTGACCAAGAGTGTCAATTTCATGAGAATTTAGCATCGCAGTCACTGGCACAAAATAGCCATGGTATGTTCATGTGAAGTTTCTCTACATTCATCTAGGCATGGAGAAAAAGCGTCTGTTATATTTTTCAGAGAAAATACGTTGTGCTTTTTAACCAAAGTGGTGATTTTAAAATATCTCCAATAAAAATGATCTTCCTACGGGACTTTTGAAATGTGAAGAAAGTCAATGACCTATTCCTTAATAACGGTGCATTGAATGTGATGCATGTGTCCACTAGACCCACTGGATGCAGTAAACTAACTACAATGGGCATTCTCACATGTTCCAATTAACCATAATCTAATTTTGATGAACGACATACAGGTGAAATCACATCATGTTCAACGATGGCTTTAGTGGGAGAAGTAGCGTGTCTTCCTCATTCGTCGTATTGGCCACGACGTTCCATTCCATCTAAAATACAGATGAATGACCAGCAGACTACAGCAGGGACATCATCATTCCAGGATAATCAATTACCTATTATAGGTAATTCAAATGGCTTGCAGGATTGCAATCAGCACTCTCAATTGCGAACTCCTGTGGACATAGATTCCTTAATTGCATCACAGAATGCAAGTGACTCTCACATTATGGAGGCAACAGTCATTGATTTGCGAGTTCCAGACGTGGCAACAAATACAACAGGCCCATCATCATCACAAGGTGTGTCTGGATTAATCTAATCATTACTATCATTCCATTAGATCCTTAAATATCTCCATTTTATTTTATGGAAATCTAGCATATGTTTTATTATAAATTAGATATGAAGAGGATTTCTCCAATCGTGAACGTAGGGAGCATTTATTCCAATGATGAAGAGGTAAGAAACCGGAAAAGGAACGTGGGGGAGCTCGATGGCAAAGAAGCTTTCATAAAGGAGCAGATGGAGAACGAGTCTGCTGCTTCCTCAGTTCAGAAGAAGACCAGGATATTAGTTGAAGAATTGGCGAAAGCCCCAGAAAGAGCAAGAAATAATTTCCCAATAATTGGCCAAGCCAATGTGGATATTTTGCCTTCAAAGGAACAGGTGGAGACACTGACGATAGAAGGGAAAGAGTTCAAAGAACAAGTGCTTCCACGGGAACTACTCATAGAGGCAAGAGATGCCAAAGGAGACCCATTTTTGGAACGAAGGCTAATAGGTGAAGTGTTTCATGGGACCATTGAATTAATCTGGGGCCGTTTGATGGAGAATCATGTAAGAATGTTGGCGATTTGTGGAATGGGTGGTGTTGGAAAGACAACTATCGCGAAGTACATACATAATAGACTCCTCAAAGATGCAACCTTCGATGGGGTGCTTTTTCTCTCCATGTCCCAAGATTTTAGCATTTATAAGTTGCAGAGTGATATTTGGAAGTCACTACAATTTGGCATTATGGAGGATGAGCATGAGGAGAAACGAGCAGTGATATTGTCGGCACATTTAGAAAGAAAGAAGAACTGTGTATTGATTCTTGATAATGTGTGGCAGCATTTTATACTCCAGGATGTGGGAATTCCTAATAGAGCTGGACTTAAGGTGGTCCTAACAACTCGTTTCTCTGAAGTATGTTCTCGAATGGATTGTGAAGAGATCAAAATTCATCCTTTAGATGAACAAGACGCATGGAAATTATTCGTGGAGGAACTTGGGCCTAAACTGCTAACCACCAATAAACAATTTGAAAAGGTTGCAAGGAAAATCGTGAATAGATGCGCAGGTTTGCCACTTGCAATTAGCACAATGGCAAGTAGCATGAGGGGAAAGGAGAATTTTTTTGTGTGGAAAGACACATTGAATAAATTGGAGAGATCCGTTGCAAAACACGCAGAGATGAGAGATAAAGTCTTGCCACTATTAAAACTCAGCTACGAACACTTGTCAGACCCTCAAGTTAAACAGTGCTTCTTATTCTGTGCTCTATTTCAAGAAAATATATTGATCCAGCAAATGCAATTGATAGAATATTTTATTGATGAGGGATTTCTTGATGAAGCAGATACAAGGGAGGGACAATATTACTGGGGTCTTACCATAGTGGACATGCTTCAAAAAGCTTGCTTGCTGGAAGTTAATGATGGTTGGGCCGGGATGCATGATTTGATCAGAGAAATGGCATTACACATCGTGAGTACGGCTTATATGGTAAAAGTGGGCTGTGGTTTGCGAAGGATACCAGACACGGATATTTGGACAAAGGACTTAGAGAAAGTTTCTTTGATGCAGGGTCGGATTAAGGGCATTCCACCAGATATGTCACCAAATTGTCCTAAACTGTCAACTTTGCTACTAAATGGGAGTCTTCATTTGAAAAACATTCAGATCCCAGATTCTTTCTTCATGAAAATGCCGGAGCTGAAGGTTGTGAACCTAAGTGAATGTTGTGCATTAACAAAACTTCCAAACTCGTTGTTGGAGTTGTCAAATTTGCGAGCATTGTCACTTAGAGGCTGTCGGTCATTATGTCGTATTCCTTATTTAGGAAAGCTGAAATTCTTAAGGAAGTTGGACGTCAATATGTGTTCGTCTCTGATAGAGGTTGAGGGTCTGGAAGAGTTGAGGAATTTGAGATACCTTGACCTATCTGGAACTAGTATTAAAATATTCTCGGGAAGAACTCTGAGGAAAATGGTGAAGTTGCAATATCTTAAGATTGCAGGAAAGGTGAAGGTGAAGGCAAAAGAGGTGATTAAATTGAAGGCATTGGAGAGACTAGAGTGCAATTTTGGCAATGTTGATGATTTCAACAAATATGTGAGGATTGTTGAACGGAGTGGTCGCCATGATTACTGTTTCATTGTGGATCAAGGAAAAAAATTTTGGTTTGCATCTGTATATGTGTACTCTGATCCTGAAATTTTGCCAGAAAATAAAATAAAGGATGCGGAGGATTATCGTGATTACAATTCTGTGGAAATCAGATCTTGCAATTACACTATGGCTAGAGTGGGAGAAGAAATGAATGACGATTCTATATTGATTCCAGGAGGTGTGGAGTTCCTTGTGGTGAGAAATTGGCGTGGTATGACAAATTTGTCCAGCATGGGCCGACTCCGATGCCTGAAGGTGCTACGAATAAAAAAATGGGACAGCTCAGTGGTTCTCTTTGGGGGAGCTGGAGTTGATAAAGAAGTACACGATAGTCATGACTCCCTGGCCCCTCCCTTTCCTTCTCTTGAGGTGCTTAAGATCAGCCATTGTTCAAAACTGAAGTATTTGTTTGGGCATGAGTCTAGATTCTCCCTTCCGCTTTTACGTGAGGTTTCTATATCTCGATGTGAGGGAATAGAAGGGATGACCACCTCAGTTGCATCACTCCCACAACTTGGAGGCCCTGCCTTCCCCAGACTCGAAAGGATCATTTTAAAGGACTGTGGCAACTTGAAGAGAGTGATGGGATCTGAGTGGCTTTCCCACTTTCCCAATCTGATGACAATTAAAGTAAAAAATTGCAATAACATCAGGGAGCTGCTACCACATGAAGGATTTCTCTATCTTCCAAATCTCGAATGCATCAAGGTTTGTGGCTGTGAAGGGATAGAGGAGATAATCAGCAGAAGAGGAGAAAATCATGGGGGTAGTGCACCTTTGAACCCTCCGTCCTCTTCCTTACCATCTCCATTTTCTCCCCTAAAGTTGAAGAGGTTGCTGCTACACGATCTTCCACAACTGGAAAGTATTTGTGAAGGCGCCTTAAGTTTCATTCCCGAAGCAGTTGTTGAGGTACATAAATGTCCGAATCTGAAGACAATTTGACTTAGGTCAACTATATTTCGCTGTAAGTAAATGTATTAAGTTTCATCCCCAGAGCATTGTTGGAATGTATGGCCGTCCAAACTGAAGATGATTCTGCCCTATTGAGGGTGCTATAGCGTACTTAATATATCCTAATTGGCCTCTATCCAAAGTTGAAGATCCAAATTGAGACTACCATCAAAGATGGCTACAGCACAACATATCCAGTTAAAGCCACCTTCAGAACTGAAGCTAATGAATTATGGGCCAATTAGGATATATTAAATACACTGCACTACACCAATTCTCTAATGCAAGACTTTTCTACCACAACTAACACGTGTCTCAACACACTATTTGATGAGGGGCATCTCCCAATTATAAATTCTGGACCTTGAGGAAATTTGGGGGTCCTTTGGAGTGGGACCATTTCTTAAGAGCGTACAACCTGGGAAAGCACAATAGGCTGGTGGAGCCCCCCAAGTAAGATGTTTTGAAAACCCATGAAGTGCAAAGTAACCTGTATCACTTTTTCGCTGGACCCCCATTCACTTGCAGGTAAAGACCTTTTAAATTGGCTCACTTTTATGACCTGATGAGAAGTTATGTGAGACTGAGCTACTACACTTGGGGTCAGCAAACTGTTTTCTGTAAGAGCAATTCAAATTCATGAGCTAGAATGCTGTTTGTATTAGAGTGTCAAACTGCCCACTGTTTCTCCTTAGTCAGAGAGAGGCGCTATTCTTACAGCGACGACATTGTAATACAATGGGCCTGTTGATTGCTTATCAATTCATTAGCTTCATTTCCTTCGTGATTGTGATTGGTCTGTCAGCCAAACTTCACAGTGTTGAGAAGCCACTGAATGCTCCCATCATTAGTCTATACTAATCTGTGTATGGAATGGATACAATAAAGAGAGAGAGAACACTTCAACTGAATATATGAACAGGGTTAAAAATGAATTGGCAAATGATTAATTTTTATTTTTCTGTCAACTTCTACTTCATCATGAATATTTTTGTACCAATCATTTGTGTTCAGCTAAGCTGACACCTTCCTCCTTGGCAGAACAAGCTAGATTCCGATTCAAACAGGAGGAGGAGAGAGGTATTTAAAGTGCAAACAAAAGCGAGCCCCATGAAGTGCACATAAAATTTTGGGCAAAACCACCTCCCTTATATTTGTGTCTAGAAAAGATTTTACATATGATGTTGCCTAAACTTGTTGATTGAAAATGTGGTGCCACTTTGCTGCTTCGCTCTTTTGGATCAGAGCAACATGAACCTGATTAAATTGTTTCAACATTAAAATATTGTGTATAGAATATTTGAGCATCTTAGTAGTTTTATCATATCTGGAATGAAGGCTAGGAAGTTTTCTTTTCACCCTTTGCCGCTTAAGATGCAGTATATAAAGAAGAAGAAAAAATTGCACAATAATCACCCTTAATGCAAATTTACCAGGTGTGCCTCTTTGATGCTTCAAAGTCATGGATACATGGAGAACCCTACAGCTTCAGTTTCTGTTAATACTCAAGTTGTTGAAAGAACAGAGCAGTTACCACTAGCAAGTCAATGGCAAAAAGGCCAGCTTATTGGACGTGGCCCTTTTAGAAGTGTTTACATTGCAAGCTATCAGTGAGTTAGCTCTGGGAAACTTGGACATACTTGCATTTTTTTAGACATCCAGTTAGATAAACTTATGACATGTTATGAGAAACCACAGCTCTATGTGCATTGAAGGAGTTGGAGTTATACTCCAAATTTGGCTGAGTGCATGAGGCAGTTAAAGCAGGTAATCTTTTTGGCTATGCTATAGGATTCAATCTATCCTATCATCTGATCTAAATGTGCTGGGGAAACTTTCCTTTTTCATTTCCAGGTGATTGATTGCTTTGCTTCCTTGATTTTTTTTGGACCTGTTACACAGGAAATTGAAGTACTTAGCTTAGACATCCAAACATTCTGCAGTATTATGGCATTGAAATTGTAAGTCACCTTTTCATGGCATCTTTACGTCCCGGCTCAACAAGCATTCATAGTTTTGACTCACCTAAATTTCAACATATTCATACTCAGGTTGAAGATTGGCTTAACATATATATCTAGAATATGCACGTCACGGTTTCATAGACAAAAATATCCAGGAACATCTTGGGGCCCTAACAGAATCAGTTGTCTGCAATGTTACCCGCCATATCGTGACTGGATTGGCTTACCTGCATGTTCACAAATCCATACATGGGTAATTTGAAACCATTGATCAAGCATCATGAGATGACTTGCATATTGGATGAGGATGATGGACCTTTTTTGTGCCTAGAGACTGAAAACTCTTTGGGCAGCGCATAGATTTAAAGGGAGCTATTTATTTGTGATTGCGGATAGTCAAACTTGCTGAGTTTGGGATTGCTAAACATGTGAGTTTCCACCTCTTTGCTGCAAGACTACTGAGTGAACGTGGAAATTCCTTGCTGATCTGTGCTGCATTTACTTGCATACGTGAAGTCGGTGACTGACAGATTGGGTTAGGTGCCAAAAGAACAGAAGAGAAAGAGAACATGCAAGCTTGTTATTCTTCATCTATGTTCTTTCAATGTGTACTTTTCATTATTGGTTCATGGCATTTCATCTGTGCAAATGTCTATTATAAATGGATGAAATATTAGTGAATGATTTTCATTCACTTTTTTCCCATTGTTTCGAGTAACATGAAACGGAAGAGATTCCTTTCTGTGTTTAGATGCCGAAACCTAATGTAAGCTCTATCCCTTTATACTGGTTTCTAAGAAGTTTCTGAGAGGCATAGTACATATAGAACAATGCCTTTGGTGAAAGGTTCTTGTGTTGTTTTTGCTGCTCATCTGCCTTCCAAGAGACCTATCGAATTTAGTCAGAGTAAGAAGCGCCTCCTTCCTAACATGGAATAAGTGTATTGGTCCACAGAACGGAATTATGGACAGTAGCCGAGGTATTGTTGCTCTCTTCTCAAGTTCTGAAGCATTTGCTGAAATTATTTTGTTGATTGCATCATGGTCCTTTTTCTCAGTGATGAGCTAACATAAAGTCGAAATTAGTTCTTTTTATCAATCTGATGTATCTATGTCTGTGAAGAGGTTGCAATTTTAACCAGTGTTCCATGAACACACCAAATAGTCTCCGGCTTTACTAATGTACTACCATTTCTTAGCTTATTGGACAAGCAGCTTACTGCTCTTTGAAGGGAAGTCTAAACTGGAAGGCTCCAGAAGTACTTCACTTTTGTGGACGTCAATGCTGCATTCTTTTTCAGTCATGGTGGAGTGATGAAATACGGTACTCTGCAACGTATACAATTATTGATGGCAAATGATAACAGCATGGATCATGATCACACTGTAGACATCTGGAGCTTGGAATGTTCTATTATTGAAATGCTAATTGGGAAACCTCCTTGGAGAGCGTATGAGCAGGTAAAAATGCTGTGTTGCTTTTTCATTTGCTCTGTTGATCCTTGGACCGAGTATGTGCTTTCTGTTGGAAGTTTGGGACTGTGTATTACCTTTTGGTATGTGATCTGTGTCTTTAGATTCTGTTTAAGGTTTAATCATTCAGTACAGGCTGTGGCTATGTTTAAGGTGATGCGAAGTGCTCTGCTGATACCCGAGACGTGATCTGCCGAGGGAAAGGATATCCTGCGGTGCTGCTTCTTAAGACAGCTGCTTCTTAAGACAACCCGCTGAGAGGCCTTCAGCTGCTATGCTACTTGAGCATGCTTTCCCTGCAAGTTGGAAGTGGCTGATGACTTATTTCGTGCGCCCTAAGTTGTTGCAAAGGGATATTGTACTGTAAAGTTCACATATTTACTAAACCAAAAGGGATCGCAAGGGCCATAAAGCAAGAACTCTTAATGTTCGAATAAGAGATACTTTTGCTTCAAAGGATATGTGTCGGGTGCGGAGGATGGTCGACAATAGGTTTCTTTTCTAAGAGGTATATTTAAGAACTTCTTCCAGTATAAAACGTTAAGAAAATTATTAATCTAGTGGAGAATTACTCAATAGTTTAAGGAGCCACCGGTTCAGAATAGATTTAAGTTAACTTTGCCTTAAGAAGCCTCACCGATAAATCGGGGGAAAAACTAAATTGTCCATTAAAAGTTATTACATTGAAAAGAGTTCCCTAGGAAAATAAGTTAAGTATTTGAATTATTGTATTAGACCGATAAATCGGGGGAAAAACTAAATTGTCCATTAAAAGTTATTACATTGAAAAGAGTTCCCTAGGAAAATAAGTTAAGTATTTGAATTATTGTATTAGACCGATAAATCGGGGGAAAAACTAAATTGTCCATTAAAAGTTATTACATTGAAAAGAGTTCCCTAGGAAAATAAGTTAAGTATTTGAATTATTGTATTAGGTAAATTAATCGTAGTGTCTTGTGACTTTCTCGATTAGAAAGATAAGGTCAAATCTATCATAAGTTAGTTACGGGATATTGGTTATAAAAATACTCGTTATTCTAGCATGATCCGAGCCGACGGTGCACATTCACATGAATAATTTGACACTGTTGTTTAACCTAAATTTTGTGCAGAGGTCATTCGAGTCCTAGCATTATCTATGAGGTATACTATTCATCAAAATTGAATTATGTTGATGCGATGCGGAAAGAGCACCACATCAGCAAACATAAGCAAGATAAATCGAGTTTTGGATGCCCGAAATGTCAAAACTTGGCATGAGTGGACATTTAAGTATTAAAATTTCAAAAAGGTACATTTAAGTGTTAAAATCGGAGAAGAAAATAACACTTAAGTATCAAAGGTAAGAATTTTATGTTGAATTATTAACGTGGCATTTTCCAACTAATATTTTTATTGATGTAGCAATTAACTTTAAAAATAATTACCCACGTGGACACAGTGCAAACAACATCATGTCATCCATGTAGATAGGGCGAACGTTAAATGACGTCGTTTTGGAATGATGGCGTGTCGTGTACTTGAACAGGGTGAATTCTAAATGACATCGTTTTGGCAAGGTTGATAAACAATGTCATAAAAACGATGTCATTTAGCATATTGAATCAAGCACTTTCTCACGTTCGCCTTTCACTTACGATCGATTACCAATCTTCGTCGTCGTTGAGGTCTAGGTGTTAGTGCAAGCTATAGAGCACCAACACTTTCCAATAGCTTTCGTGTCATGTCAGACACTCCTGCACAATACTTTCCGACTTGACCAATATGTGTCGGAAAATCCAACACCTAGTCAACTCTCTCGATATAAGTTCGGAATCCCAACACACAAGTTTGAAATTTTGATATGCGCATGGGGTTAATTTTAAAAGTTTTCACTAAATGAGGGATCAAAATATAAATATGTAAAAAAAAATTAAAAAAATAAAGGGAAAATGAAGAAAAATCTAGTATTTTCCTCTCTAATGACTCTCATTTATTGTAACACACAATTCACTCCCAAGTTTTTTTCTTCCTTTCTTCCAACGCCCTCTAACATGTGAGCTTAGATTGTGGATTACTTTTTTTTTTTTTTTCTCCAAGTTTTATGAATTATTGAAATCGAATTGAATTTGTAAAATTGAAATAATGAATAATATTAACAAATGATATATTAATGTTTTTAGAGCAGATTCATTCTATGCTCTTTTTTATTATTTATTTATTTATGAATTTGAATCAAATTAATTTGATTAAAATAATCATAATATATAAAATATATATTTAATATATAACATATTTCAACGTATAGGAATTTTTTATTTTTTAAAAATGACATGTCGGTGTAACATGTTATATCGTGTTGCGTATCACATATCGTATATTGGTATCAATACTACTTATGGTATAAGTTGGTGTAAGCACCAGCGTCTTGCAACAACACAGCATCACCATAATAGGCTGGTGGTATGGTGATGGTGGTTGGTGGTCATGGTGATTGGATTTAGGGTTTTAATTTAGGGATTTTGGTCGGTTTAGGGTTTTTTTATTTGGGGGACCATAGAGACAACATCGTTCTGCACCTTGATTGTTGAGTAGACAACTCCTGCGAGCCACATAGACCACTTTATAATGCCACATTGGATTTTTCACTAGCCTTGTCAAAATTAGCACTTAAGTGTCTAATTTTCAAAAAAAGTGATATTTAAGTGTATCTTTTGGAAGTTTTGACACTTTGGTGTCCATCTGTGCCTTGCAGTGTACTTTTGAAAAAAAGTGACAAGTATGGGGAAGTCTTGATCCTAAAATTTATTGTGAAAGTGTAATTAAGTCTTAAAATTTGTGCATTTAATGTAATTAAATATTTTGTCCATTGTAACCACCACCTTGGTGGCCGCGATAGTTTGGGCTCTCTCTCCCCTCATGAATGGGAGGAGTTCGAATCCCCTCACGGTCACTTGGGGTCTTAAGTGGGATGCTAGGGGTGGTGGGTCCTCCCGCTACACGTGTCCCCTGGGTTTACTCATTTGGTTGCCTATTTGCATGGGTTCTGGATCACAAAAAAAAAAAAAAATTGTCAACTGCATGTGATTTTATAGATTGTGGCACTTGGCACTAAGTGGCACCAAGAAACCTAAAAAATAAAAAGCAAAAATGGCAAAAAGAAAACTAGAATGGGGGGGGGAGAGAGAGAGAGAGAGAGAGAGAGAGAGAGAGGCGACACCAAGGTCCTGGGGAGCACTGACGACCCTTCACTAGTCGCTTTGACACTCCCTTGAAGAGAGATGGACCACACCTCCTTATCTCTTTAGTTCCGTTTTCCTATTATTTTGTTTTGTTTTGTTTATTTATTTATTTATTTATGGTTTTCACATTTTATTTATTATTTGTAATTTTTGCCAATTTTTTGAGATGTCACATCGTTGCCATTCATTCTCAAAATATCTATAAAAATGTCATACCTGCAATTTCCATCGCTTAAATTGAACATGTCTAACAGCTTGATTGCCCTAATTATATTAGTTTATAATTTGATTTTACTTTTCGATAAATTTTAGGACTTTTAATGCATACATAAAAAAATATTGAAAGAAGCATTGAAGATTGAGAGGGAGAGAGGGAGGGCTGGGCTTAAATACCTATGTCTTTTTTATGCCACATCGATAAGTTGATAATGCCACTAACGATGATTGATGGGGGAACTTGATTATGTTGACACTTGATTTTTAGTTAATGCATCATAAAAGGTAAAAATCGAGATTTGGGTTTCTAATGGCGACGGAGTCTCATTTCTCGACCAAAAGTGTTGTTTTTCATTTCTTTCTCTTACATTGTTGTTTTTAAGCAATTTTGGGTCTATTCGTTTCGCAGAAAATGAGCTATTTCCGGAAAATATTTTCCCAGAAATTATCTTCCAAGAAAATAACAATATTTTCTAGTGTTTGGCTAAAACTTGAAAATGTTTCGGAAAATATTTTCCCGTGTTTGGTAAGGAAAATATTTTCCGCTCACTAGATTGGTGAGCACGAGTATCAAGCTTGAGGCTCGCTAGATCGACGAGCTTGAGGTTCACCTGGTGACGGTCGACGACTAACCAAGAAAGAAGAAGATGGGAAACAAAGAAAAGAAAAAGAAAAAAGAAAAGAAAAGAAAAAGGAAATTAAAGATAATTCAAATTAAAAAAGAACAAGAAAAGTAAAAAAATAGTTTGAATAAAAAAAAAAAAAAAAGAAGAAGAAATGGGAGGAGGATATGAGGATTTGCAGAGGTGTGAGATAAGAGAGATCAGTGAGGAAAATATTTTCCACTTTTTAAAAGTGGAAAACATTTTCCCTAATTTAGAAGACTTTTTTTTCCTTTAATGGAAAACATTTTCCTAAGGAATTCATTTTCCGTAAACGAACACCGGAAAATCCGTAAAACGTTTCCTAGAAATTATTTTCCGTGAAACGAACGGAGCTCCGGATCAAAATTTGACTTTTTACCCAAAAAGATTTCATTTATATTTAATTTTACTTTTATCAAATCAATTTCTTAAAAATGTAAAGATTTGACAAAGAAATCAATCTTTTAGGAAAAGTCAGATAATGATTGACTTTTAATCAAATCTTTGACCAAAAAATTGGAACAAATAAAAAAAAAAAAATTCACAAATACATTCCTTTTAATGTCAATTTGACATTTGTGTCGAAAATTTCACAAAATTCGATTAGGAATCTTGATTTATGAATTTATTAGTTTTAGGTTCAAAATCAACCAAAAATAAAATTACTTTTATTTTAATCATAATTACGTGTAGTTCCTTTTCCGACATTTGGTTTAGAGACTATTTTAAATCCATTTTTATGTTCAATTTCACGAATTACCGGATTAAAATGCAAATTGCCGTTTTGAGCCATAATTAGAGGTTCAAAATCGATCATTTATAATTTTTGAATGGACGATTGCTTCTCACTCATTTCCTTAAGATAAGTCTAAATTCGAAATCGATTTTAAGAAATTCACATGTGAACTTTTTAATTTGAAGGATTTTATCCTTCCGAGCACAAGAAAATCAAGCAATTAAACTTCAATTGTTAAAATTCAAATTGACCCAATCGTGGTTACGGTTTAATTTCATAAATCTAGGTCCAATTTGAATATCAGGCCTAGAACCATTTTTGACACAAGCTTGAGTGCTTCAATTCAAGGCCAATTCGGACACGATAAGTGATATTACACATGGGTAGTTCATTAGATAGGGCAATTGTGACATTAATTGAATTCAATTTTAGTTAATTTGCAATGTTGCCCATTGAATTGCAAATTTGACCATTTTAGCCCTTTAGGCCCAATTTAAAGCACCCATGGTTTTCACCCGTTGTCTTTCACGATAACCATTCAATTAGGTCAATAAAAGACCCTTATATCATATTCATAAGATTTGATTAGCTTGATTGAATCTTAATCGGCCAATTTCTTCATGAATAGGATAAATTTCCTTTTCAATTTGGTCCCTTTGGGACCAAATTACATAAATTTTGATTCCATAGGGGTCACAAATGAGCAAAATGGCCATAATCGAACCAAATTAGTGAAGAATCGATCAAAAACCAGCCAAACTGGACCAAATTGGTCTGACGTTTGACCAACTGCTGGCGGGGATGGCCGGTTCAGCCCCTTACTGGCCGGTTTCTAACCTCTAGTGATCGATTTCGGGATCCTTTTGATGTCAAATTCACTTATGCACCTTCAATTTCTCAAAATTTTACATATTGATCCTCGAATTTAATCAAATTGCAAATTAATCCATAATTGAACCTTTCGACCCAATTCTCGATTTTGGCTCAAGTTTTTGCAAATCAAACTATTGGATAGATTACCCAACACCTTGAGATCATAATCCAACCATCAAAATCAAATTTTAACTGTTGAATCGAAATTTCAATCGTTGGATTGAACTGATGGATGAAATTACATAACTTAGGGTAGCATATAAGTCCCATTTTCCCTCCATTTTGGGGCTCATTTTGGATGAAATTTTTCTCTCTTCAAACTCTCTCTCTCTTTTCTCTCTGTATTTCCCGCCCTTTTCTCTCTCTCTCTTCCTTCTCTCTAGCCAAACCGGGTACTTGCCGATCCAAGTTTGCTGGCCTCACGTTGGTGGCTGGCTGATCGCCGATCAGCCCCCTCGGCAGTCCTTCCTCTCTGTTCAAGCGTCTTCAAGCGATCTGAAAGTGATAGAGGTTAGATCGGAGCATCTTCCGATCAAGCAAAGAACAGCCATCGTTGAACCAGTCCACTTTTGGACCTGTTGTTCTCCTCGGCCGATTCGGTGACTCCTTGGTGATCTGATCTTTTCTAATCTGTCTATAAAGGACAACAAGCTGCTCTGGTGGTCAAGGGTCAGCAAAGAGGTCACTGGAACACTTCGGCGATCTTCTCATTCCCAGTTCTTGAAGATCGGTTCAATCGGACTGATATCAACTTCTAGGCATTAAACCAATGGCCATCAGTGGCCCATTAACCACCAAACTTCATCCGATCAACATCTGTGCCCAACCTTTACTAGGCCGTGATCGATACTCAGCTGATCGGTCACCGAAGGAGCATCGGTGATCCGATCTCTACTAGCGGCACCAAAACTGGTCCAGTTTTGGACCAATTCTGCTTTCTCTTGCTGCAGGTGGTTCAGCCAGTTCCTTGACGGTTCGTGGTGATCCGATCGTGATTTCGAAGATTGAGGATCGATCTAGAGTGTTTGATCCAATTGATTGCGATCAAAATAAACAAAAACACGTAAAAGGTAATGAGAAGATCGCCGAAGTGTTAACCAACTGGGGCTAAGATTCAATTTTAGAATAATATACTATCTTAGATGTTGAATTAAAGGATTTGGATGATGATTTGCCGCAATTGATTGTTCTTGAATGATGAACTTGAATAATTGACTTGATTTGGCCTTAAACTTGAACTTTCTATCCTTGAACTGACTTACTTTTTTGGCCAAACAAGGTTTGAAATAACCTTATTTGAGTTTGAGTCATTCTAGACTTTGATAATACACATCATAGTTTCGAATCGATACGTTGCACGCCCCGATCGAGTATCGTTTGACCTTCGAAAAACACATCCAAAGACGAGCTATTCTGCAGTAGTTTATATTAGTTTTCAATCCTCTTCCTGTTCCGCCTTCTCTCTTTTCTATTTTTGTACAATTTTTTGTATTGATTTCTGGAGGAACTCTCCTCCTGAAAGTTGTTTGTTGTTGTCTTGAGAATGTTCGGTATTTTTTTTTTTTTTCGGAATTTTTAGACATGATTAGCTAGGTCAAAACCATTCAAATTCGAGCCTAGGTTGGTTCGTCTATGTTGATTCCTGATTTTGTCTTTTTTGTACTGATCTTTGTGTTGATTTCTGGAGGAACTTTCCTTCATAAAAGTTGCTAGTAATTGTGTAGAGAATGTCCTCTAATTTTTTTTTAGGAATTTTCGGTCATGTCTAATTTGGTCAAAATCGCTTATGTCCAAACATGGGACAGTCTGCCCTACACGAATTGTGATGTGATAAAATTGAGTTCATAGATGAGTTTGTTTGATCTCAAATCCTTCATAAAAGATGAAATACATGCTGTATGTGTTCAATTGATGCATGATTTGGAAAGTGTTGATGTTGTTTAATGTCAATTGCATGAGTTAATATGAAAAAGTGCTGCAGTAACATATAACTTAGATATGCACGTATGTTTTGCCATTTTTTCCATGACTCATGTGATTTCATCTAGGTCTTGGACTCTTAACAACAAATATTCCTCATCAAATGTTTTGTATGTGAGATTTTTCGTTAGATTTTTGCAAGTCTTTAGATAATTGAAATCATGCTTGCTCTATGATGTTGAGATTAGAACAGAACCTTACCATATATGCACATTGCCATGCTTGTTTGGGTGAGACCAAATCTTGCAATAATGCCTTCTTGAAATTTATACTAAATGTTATAAGATTTGAGTACATGTTCGCATCATTGCATTTGAGTGTTATTTTGCATGTTAAATTTGTGCCACAAAAGCGCATGTTCACTTAGAAACTCTCAAGCATTTCATCATGAATCTTGAGATATCTCGTACTATTATCAAATTGTATGACATCTTCTCATGCCGACTTAGGATTAGATGATCACCCCAATTGCTTGTCGCATCCAATTCTAAGTTGCATGCAATTTTTTTCATGCCATTTGTGCATTACTTGAATGATTTTGAGATTTATTAATGTATGTTTGTGTTCTGGTTTTTAGCTATTGATATGCACACTCTTAGAGATCTCTATCTTAGAGTATCAAATTGGCCTAGTTTGGACTCAAGCCCCTCTATGAAGTTGTAAGGCATACTTAGAGGTTTCCAATGCCACTAATTTCATACAGATCACTCATCGGTTGGACCACTTTCTATTTTTTTCTTGAAAACTAGATTAGAATCTGAACATGGGATCAAATTTGGACCCCTGTTCTAACCCCTGTTTGGACATACCTTTGACATTTTTGTTCTATTATTTATATAAGGATTTTGCACCTAGTCTCTAATGAAACTTGTTTGTCAACATGTTGGCTATGTTGTGTGAAAATATGATGATTTTTTGACCTGTTTTGATAGGACAAATCCTTGTGATATTGGTTGAGTATCCTGCTATTTTGACAATTTTCTTACATGTTGTTGCTTGTTGTTTGATTTTTATAAAATCACGTGTAGCTCGTTTAGGAAAACTTTATTCACAAAAGTTGTTTGTTATCATGTCATACATGTTAGGGAATTTTGTGATTGCCAAAGTATCATTAGGCATTACCCACTTTTACTGTCTTTACATGCTTGTTTTGAAATTTTTTGACATGAGCTTGACTGTGATTGTTTAGGTAAATTTTCTAGCTTAGTTTGTGCATGAACCTAAGTCATTCCATCTTCATAAAAGTTTCTTTAAATACCTCGATATCCATTGTTAAATGATTTTCGATGAGTTTTCTTTTCAAATAAAATTTAAAAATATTTTGGTACATCTGATTTTTTTGAAAGTAATTTATTAAGAAATTCTTTTCCAAAACTCAATTTCACTTAAGGAAGAGTCATGGTTTGGACCATATTCAAAATGCCTACAATGCTAGTGAGTGCATTTATGCAAGCCTTGGACTAGCCTTGGTAATTGAATGTGTTCCATAGCCTAGATATTCCTTAATCCTAAATAATTTCAAACTTCTTTAAAATTTTACTTGACATTGTAAAAGTCATGGTTTGAATTGTATTTAAAATGCTTGTGATGCTTGTGAGTGCATTTATGTGAGCCCTGGGCTAGCCTTGGCAATTGAATGCCTTTCATAGCTGAAATATCACTTTGTCTCAAAAATTTTTGTGGATGATTTTGAAAAATGTCTTTGAAACATCACATGTACCCTACATGCATACAAAAGCGTTTTCATTTAGTAATGCTTGTGTTTGTGATTGACACATGTTTTTGGTAATAAGTGATCTACCGATGGCTCACTCATTTGTTTGATTGGTTGAGAAATAAGGTCGAAAAAACCTGCATGTATGTTTAATTCACGCAAATGCATGTGACTTCTAGATGAATGGTAGGACCTATGTAGCACCGACACGGGACACGACATGAGTGCTCGACACGACATGACACGTCGACACGTCATTTCTAAAAAATAGAAAATTCCGACACATTGCGACACGTTGTATATTAAATGAATATTTTTATTTTTAATTAATTTGATTCAAATTCATAAATAATTAATTAATTAAAAAAAGAGCCTATAATAAATACACTAATAATATTAATAGATCAATTCATTAAAAATTCGAAAAATATATTTATAGTTAATGTAAAACATGTTTTTACCTTTAACAAAAATTATTGATGAAACTAATAATTAATAAAAATTAGAATCAATTTATTTAAATAAATCCATAATTTTCTATAATAATCAAAATTTATCATTATTCAAAGTTCAATACTTTTATTTTTCGAAATTATTTGCTAATCTCATTTATTTGATTTTCCCATTAAAAAAAACAAATCCCCAAAATCCACCCCTTTTTTCCTCCGTCCATTTCCCTCCACCCCAAATTTATTTTACATTTTTCCCTCCCCCACCAATGACAGACAGGTTGTCAACCTGTCACTTCCCCTCCCCCAAAACTCAAAAGCCACGCCACTTCCTTCGTCCATTTCCCTCCATCGTCCCCCTTTTTTTTTTTTATTACTTTTTATTCCCTCATAAAAACCCTAGCAAACTTTTCCTCCTCTTTCTCGGCGAACTTTTCCTCCTCCTTCTCGCCGCCGCCGCACACCGCACGCCGCATGACCCCCTTCCTCTCCTCTTCCTCTCGATCTTTCTCCTCCTCCTCCTCGCCGCACGACCACCTTCCTCTCCGTACGACCCCCGTCCTCTTGATCCTTCTCCTCCTCGTCCTCCTCCTCGTCGCCGATCCATCGCAACAGTGGCGGCTGCTCTCTCTCGCCGTCGCAGTGGTCCGTTGCGTGGCTTCGTCTCGCCGGCGGGAGTTTACTTTCTCTCTGTTCGGCTCTTTCTCTAGCCGTCTCTCGCCGTCTCTCGCGGCCTCTTCTCCCTCGCCCTCCCTAGCCTCCACCCTCCGTCAGGCTTCCGGACACGCGTGTCGACGCGTGTCGAAAAATGTTGACCGCATGTCGGAAAGTCGGACACGACACGGAAGCACGGACAACGTGTCTGTGCTTCATAGGGTAGGACGATACATGATATCGAGGGAAATCCTGGGATTATACAGAACGCTTCATTAAGGACTTATAAGTATTATTGACCATGTGTTAATACAATTAGTCGATAATGGCTATAAGTCACATAAAATAAATTGGGTAGGTGTCTTAGAGGGATCTACGCATAAAATACAAAAGCCAATCCCGAGGCTCAAATCTGATTTGTGAAATTGAATTTCTTTTGAGAATTGACCTTGGCACGATGCCATATTTTTTATTGTTCTGATATGTACGCTTGTTTGTTTTCATTGTGTGTACTTAGTTATATAGTTTTTTAGACTAGGTTTAGATTATGATCTTGAAAATGGAGGGGGACATGAAGACGGTGAAGGTCGATGTCCATTCCGACCATTATTATGTACTAGGTTTAGAAGGATCAGGCGGTGAGATCAGATCGTGACAAGTTTGATGACTTTGCTGGGGACTAGTTACTAGATTAAAAGGACTTGAAGCCATTTAAAAATGGTTGTTGTATTTAAGTAACGTGTCTTGTATAGGATCGTCTGCATGTCAAAGTCGCGTGGAAAATCAGGTTAGTTGCTAATCTTGTGTTAAATGGTCTTATAGGCGGGAGTCATGAGGGGAGGCATGTTTGTAAACCCTTTGTTTTGCAGGTGGTGTAAGGATGTATGAACGTATGAGGGTTTATATTGAAGTGCTGGATGTTTAAGTTTAAACACGTGTTTATAAACTTTAGCATGACACCGCACACACAACCACAGTCTAAAACCCCGATCACCCCATTTAGGATCTTAGGAGGGTTTATGGATGGAATCAGTGATTGAATACTTGTGGTAATCCATTACTTACATAAACCTGCTTGTCCCAATCGATAAAAATAGCACTGATCGACATTTGTAAAGGTGGGTAAACTATTTTTATCCTTCAAGATGGGGACCTTGAGCCTTTAGCGCTTTCACCCTAGGCGTCAAAACCTCACAGTTTCATGCAACATGTAATTTGTGCTTGCCATATGTTTGGTGGGTAAGATATTGTTCCTCTCTTATCGTTTTTATCTTCTTACTTCCTGTATTTCAATTATGCGCTTTATATTTTAATGACGATACATTTTAATCACGAATGTCCCTTTAGGTTTAGGCTTAGATGGGTAAACCTGAATAGGATATCGTCTTGGTGTCGAAAAATCTCAAGACTCTATAGGAGAAGCTTGACCTAAGACATCAAGATTATGTGAAAAAGCACATAGGCTTCTTCCCAACTTTATTAAAAGTTGAACCACGTATTGCAACAGTGAATGCATTGGCTCATTTTTGGAATTCCATGGCTTCCACCTTTGTGTTTAATTGATATGAATTGACCCCAACAATTGAGAAGTTCCGGAAAGCCATTAGGTTAGGCAAAATTTCTTTAAGTTTTGTTACTCCTCGTATTGGTCATGAGCTGATCTTCGTCTTAAGTCAATTCTTTAATATCCCTACCGACAAAATTAGAGGTATTCTTAAAGGAAATTCAAATTCAATACCTTATACCTTCCTTGAACAACACTTCCTTAGGTAAAATCTGGGAGCCAAATTCCTCGTGTTTTCCTTATCATATTCTTTAGCTTTGTGGTGTTCCTGCATACCTGAAAGACAATGGATCCTTTAGTCCCTCGCATTATCAATCAAATGTGTGCTTTTAATTGTTTTACACACATGATCCTTGCCGAGACTTTTGTATCTCTTAATTGATTCAAGACAAATGGTAGGGGAACTTTTAGAGCCCCATTAGGACTTCTACAAACTTAGCTCTTTTCGCATATCAAAGAATTCTCCCTTCATATGAAGATTGTCAATGTCATGAAATATCATCATCCTACTCTTAGATTTTGCTAAAGAAATGAATTCTTTCCATAATGGTCTTTTTCTATATGGTTTCATTTCCTTAAAAACCTCACCCCTAGCTTAATCCAATGGCATGTCCGGTGGCTCGGGATTCCCGAGGTGCGCCTTGTTAATGGAGTTGACAACCTACTCCTCTTCGTGGGATTGATGGTTTTAACGTTGTATTACTCTTTAAGGATGCTTCGTCAATATCGTATGCTTCAAATGATTCCGCCAATCCTCAAGCTTGGGTTATATCATATTGATTATCATGATGAGGTCATCGAGGAAAACCAAATTGGCCATGTCAAGGCCACGATTCGAGTTGCTACCGGATTTTGGTACTCCCATTTCTCACATTATGTGATCGCCAGGGATGAAGCCAATTTGGAGGGAGAAATGAGGAATCATCATGCTACCATTGATTATGTCTACCATCAAGTAGGACCCGAGCTTGAGATTCAACTGCTTGATATTCTCGAGCCTCAAGGGTTTCGATGAGTTCATATTGAGGAGCAAGAAGATGATACCCTGATCGATAAGGAACGCTTTGCTTATGATAACAAGCGTCTCCACACAATCCCACCTAGTCCTTAGGCTTTTTATCTAAAGATTTGCATTCTCAAGTAATTTTTAAAAAAGGGGCTTTTTGGTTAAATATTTGTCATCCTTTTCAAATGTATAATTTTTTTTTTTTGAAAAATTATGATGAGAGCATGTTATATGATATTGGGGTTATATATGCTTCTTATCACTATTTCATCTCAAGAAAATATAAAATTGACAAGGTTTTGCATTATCTTGGTTTCTCTTGACTCATGTACTGATTTGAGTTTTTTTTTTCAACAAAGGTACTAAAAAAGCAGCTGAAAGGCGCTCCATTATAGGGATTTGCTCAAATAAGGATGGAGAACAAAGACACTCAAGTTCGAGTAACTAATATGGAAAATCGACTTGATGAAATAACCGCCACATTTGCAGATTTTGATGCATTCATAACTCCATTACTTCCGACCAAAACTCTGACCACTCTTGAAGATCTTCAAAATCAAAGATGATTGGCTCTTATTTAAAGGGTAAAGGAAAACGGGTTTACAAAGAACAAGTATCTGAGCTTGAACTATCTTCTGGGACTGGAGAATTTAATCAAATACATCTTAATATGATGGATGTGGTTCATGTTCGATTGTATCACAATCTCAATAAGAAGCCACATAAGCATACCTCGGCCTGTAATTTTACTCCTTTACCAAGACCACTCTTTCAATTATTGCCTATGCTTTTGGAAGAGAGATTGGTGGCTAAGTAAGTTCCAAGAGAAAACCCCCAAAGTTTACTAGATTCAATATGTCCAAAGCATGCGTATATCACATGGGAGAAAAATGACATGATGTTGATAACTGCTTGGTCCTTAAGGTCAAAGTTCAAAATCTGCTTGATAAAGGGGTTCTAGTTTTTCGAGATGCTGCACCAAAAGTATGAAGGAGTCTACCATCTTGGAGCTATGAATGTGATCATAATTGATGTCACTAAACCAATCGGAAGCATACCCACTTCTCCGTTGGTGTAGTAAAAAAGAAAAAGAAAAAAAGAAGGTGCTTTAATAGTTTCTCATTCCATTAATTCCCCTTTAAAAGGGATTTTTTTTTTTTTTTCCATTTGTTCAAGTTGTCCTTTCATTTGTCCTCTTCGTAAACGATGGGATCTTGAGCCATTGATCCAAGATAGTACACTTTGTAATATGGCCTTATCATTTTAGATTCAATAAGGCGTGCGCACATTTTATTAATAGACGTGTGAGGTATCCTAAACCAGACCTATGATGATGCTTTGAGGCCTAGGCCTCAGCACAATCTATAGTTTCAAAATGTTTTGTTGGAACGAGGATGTCTGCTGACATGAAGGCGAGTTCCCAATAAATTTTTCAAAAACCCAAATTCGAAAATAAGTTTTTCATGGCATTTGCACGCATTGAATTCATTTATATTTATATGCTAACCATTTTTGATTGCATCTCAAGCATGACATTTCACATCATAATAGTTATTTGCATGGCTTGGATTCGCATTCAAGAAACTTTGGTGAATCCGATTATTCCGACTTAGAGAATGAGGATGATCCTCAAATTATTGGAAGGGAATGGCTTAGACATGAAAAATCCAAACCTCTTACCACCGAGCAACCAATCACCATGAATTTAGGAGATTCATATAACCCAAAAGAAACCAAAATTGGGGCAGGTCTCTCTCAAATGGATGCCGATAGATTAATTGAACTTTTGAAGGAATACCAAGATGTTTTTGCTTGGTCGTATGTTGATATGCTGGGTTTAGATCCTGAAATAATGGAACATGCGTTACCACTCGATTCTAATTTTCCACCAAAGAAGCAAAAGCTCAGAAGGACGAAACTTGAGTTGTCAAAAAGATTGAAGAAGTCATGAATATTTTAAATGTTGGTTTCATCGAAGTCACCCATTATGTTGATTGGATTGCTAATATAGTCCTAGTTATGAAGAAGGATGGACGGGTCCGAGTCTGTGTTGATTACTGTGACCTGAATAAGGCAAACCCTAAAGATAATTTTCCTTTGCCACACATTGATATCTTAGTTGATAGTACTATTGGCTTCGAACTATTCTCCTTCATGGATAGATTTTCTGGTTATAACCAATCCGGATGAAAATGGAGGACAAGATTGAAACGTCTTTGGCTTGAAGAATGCAGGGACAAGATATGAAAAAGCCATGGTGGCACTATTTCATGACATGATGCATAAGGAGATTGAAGTCTATGTCGATGTCATAATTGCAAAACTAAGACAAGGTGAAGACCATGTTGAAATCTTGAGAAAATTATTTGACTGATTGAGGAAATTCAAGCTCAGACTTAACCTTGCAAAATGCATTTTTGGGGCAAAGTCTGAGAAGTTTCTTGGATTTATGGTTAGTAACAAGGGTATTGAGATAGATCCCTCTAAGGTAAAGGCCATATGCGAGCTAAAACCTCCTTCTACTATTAAGGAAGTCTGAAGCCTATTGGGAAGATTGAATTATGTTGTGAGATTCATCTCCCAATTATCAGAAATTGCTAAGCCATTCTTTAAGTTGTTGAAGAAGAACGCAAAGGTCAATTGAGATGAAGAATGTTAGAAATCATTTGAAGAGCTTAAATGATATCTTTTGCAATCTCCGTATTGGTACCACCTATTCAAGGTGTGCCTTTAATCTTATATCTCACAATTCACTAAGAGTCTTTAGGAGCCATGTTGGCACAAAAAGGACCAAATGATGGAATAAAACGTGCCACATGCTACCTCAATAAGAAATTTACTACTTTCGAGATTTGATATCCCGAAGTGGAAAAGACCTGTGTAGCCTTGACCTGGGTCTTACACTGACTGAGGCAATATACTCTTCACCATCACATCTTGCTGGTGACTAAGGATGACCCAATTAAATATCTTTTGGAGAAGCCTACATTGGTTGGAAGGCTCGTTAAATGACAAATATTACTCTCTAAGTTTGACATCCGAAGCATGGCACGAAAGTCTATCAAAGGGCGAGTCATAATTGATATGTTAGCTGAAAATCCTGTGAAGTCTAATAATTGGGATAAAGTTGATGTACGGATCTATCTAGTCTTGCATGATAAATGGACAATATATTTTGATGGTGTTGTTAACCTTTCTAGTTCTAGCACTAGGGCAGTTTTAATATCCTCAGCAGGTCAACATTACCTAATAACTGCAAAGTTAGTATTCCCTTGTACCAACAATATTTTTGAATATGAAGCTTGCATCCTTGGTCTGTAATTGGCCATTGATATAAAAGTTAGAAAGCTTAAAGTTTGTGTTGATTCTGCACTCATCATCCTCCAGACGGGAGATGAATGACAAACATGAGAAGTAAAGTTGATTCCTTATCATGAATATCTCGAAAACTTGATCAAGGAATTTGAAAAAATATCTTTTGATTATCTGCAAGATCACAAAATCAATTTGCTGATACCCTAGCAACCTTATCATTAATCTTACAAGTAAATGATGGTTTGAACATTGATCCTTTGCAAATTGAAGTCTTAAAGAAGCCAGCTTATTGCTTGATGATCAAAGAAGAACCTGATGGTCAACCTTGGTATCGTGACATCATGAACTACCTTCGAGAAGGTCAATTTCCCCAAGAGAGTCAAGCCAATGATAAAAAATACCTGATAAAGTTGGCATCCAAATTCTTCTTTAGTGGATGAGCCTTTTATAAAAGGTCTTTCGATTTAGTTTTACTGAAGTGCACGGAAACACAAGAAGCCAAACTACTGATGAAAGAAATACATGAATGAGAGTGTGGCACTCATATGAATGGTCATCTCTTGAAAAGAAAAATCATGAGGCTTGGTTACTACTGGTTGACCATGGAAGCCGACTGTATTCAACATGTAAAGTGTTGTCATTAATGCCAAGTCTACGAAGACAAAATCAACGCTCCTCCTAATGAGTCGCATTAGTGGTCCGAGTCCTAGCCCTTTTCAATGTGGGGCATCGATATCATCGGACTAGTTAATCCTAAAGCATTAATGGATACCGTTTTATCTTCACCGAATGAATTGAAGCCAGTTGTTATGCCCATGTCATTGCAAAAAGCATGACAAGGTTCATTCGTCGTGATATCATTGCTCATTATGAAGTTCCTGAAGCGATTATCACAGACAATGGAACAAACTTAAACAACATGGTGGATGAATTACTTGGAGAGTTCCACATTTGCCATTTGATTTTCTCCTTACCGCCCATAAATGAATGGAGCAGTGGAAGCGGCAAATAAACATTAAGAAGATTTTAGCCAAAACAGCTAAAAATTATCGTGATTGGTATGATTGGTTGCCATATGCTTTGCTTGCTTATTGAACTTCAATTCGCAGTTCAATTGGGGCAACACCATTCTCATTGATCTATGGGATGGAGGTTGTGCTACCTATGGAAGTAGAAATCCCTTCACTAAGGATACTTTCTCAAGTCAAGCTCTTTGAAGTCGAATGGGTTCAATAAGGTTTGAACAACTCAATATGATATGAAAAGAGAGTAAAAGCCCTATGCCATGGACAAAGCTATCAGAAGAGATTAGCTAGGTCGTTCAATTGGAAGGTCAGGCCAAGACATTTTGATATCAATGATCTCGTCTTGAGAAAAGTCCTACCTATCATTTCAGATCCTCGTGGGAAGTTTATTCCGAACTACAAAAGTTCATATATTGTAAGGAAAGTGCTACTTGGTGGAGCACTGATCTTTGTAGAAATGGGTGGCCAAGAATTGCCAAGGCCTATAAATGCTAACGCTGTCAAGAAGTATTATCCATGAATGAAGTGTAAGGCCTTTGAGCCACTTTTGGATTGAATCTGAGCCACTTTAGGATATTTTCATCATGCATCTCATGCATACATATCACATCCGCATTCATTTTGCAGGATCTCTAAAGAAGATTCCATCTATCCTAGGAGATTGATCTCAAGAGTGCAAAACCTCTAAAAAATCACTATCTTCTTTAAAGCTTAGAAAAAGAGTCAATAAGAACTCTAGAAGTGAACCTGTTTGTAAAATTCTAAACGTAAGTGAACGTGTCAAACAAGTAATATAATGATAAGAAAGAGTATCGTCCCACGAAGATCGATGATTAATAAACTAATTAAATACTAAAATAGATTAAATCTAAAATTTATCTAACAGATCAAAATATAATTGAGAATAAATTAAAAATAATTTTTGTAGACTAAATGCAGTAAATCGATCAGATAAATATGTTAGAGCATCCGATTTCACCATAACCACTAGATATAAATTTCAGATTATTGTGGGTACAAGAATGATATCAAACACGTGATAGCGGAATTTCCTAACTATTTACTATCTTATCTCTAGGTATAGTAAACCTACTCAGTTTATTAATCCACTATATCTCTATGTGAATTAAAATAAACATAAGTGTATTAAAAACTATGAATATTCTCAATTTACAATGAGTCTTTTAGATCACCTTATCACCGAAAGTTACACAAATAACGCGGTATATCTCTATCAACGTTTAATTCATGATTATATATTATAATGAGCAATTGCATATTATCACTTCTCAGTCTCAAACATGCACATCAGATCATTCAAGTTGTGGCCAGTCACTCAAAAGCATTATGCACAATAATATATAACTCACATGAATGAAATCAATTGTAAAACATAAAAAAAAAAATCATGAAATTCACATAATCATGGTTAGGCTACATCGTAGCCCTAACAAAAGAAAATTATGATATAGTAGAAGAAAAAATAAAAATAAAAAGCAAACTCAACATCTTGAATCAAAGAACAAGAATTCTGTCACCACCTTTGTCTTCTCTTCAAAATACTTGAAAAACTCTCAAAATAATGAAAAACAATCTAACAAAAACTTAACTGCTCTCTCTAGCTCTCAATGTTCTCCTCTTCATAGGATATATCCAAGTTATCTAATCTCCCCACGCTTGTAGATAACATCAGGGAACAAAATCAAGGATTCCCTGATTTGATATCCATTTTCCACTGCTGCTTGATTTGAATTTCTGATTTTTGCCATTCTTTTCCTTATCTTTTCCATATCTCATTATTTTGCATAAACAAGGAAAATTTAAATAATCAGAAGGAAATCAAAATATTTTTCTCATAGATATTGCATTAATTGTTGCCTAAAATAGGTAAAATAACTCTATTTTTATAGAGTTATCAAAACCTTTGTGTTTAGCAAGACTTGTTTTGTCCACAAGTTTTGGTTCAACGTTGTTTCCAAAAGTCTCCCCAATAGGGTCATAGGAACATGTTTTTTCAAAAAAAAATTTCGATACATTCTCATTCCCCAGAGAGTGAAATTTAACCAAAGTGTACTTTGAGAAACCTGAAAATGATTGTTAAATATGCTAAGTTGTAGTGTCTAAAATGATGAGAGGCAACCCCTTGCCAAACATGTCCTTATGTACTCTATGAGAGAATTGAGTGAGAACCATGTCTTAGGACACATGATTCATTTACAATGAATACATGGTTTGAGATGATAAAGGTATTTTATTCTCAATCCCAAACACTATTGATATCCCTTGTAAGCCACTTTAAGCCAAATTGGGATCATTTCCAAAGTAACCTTATCAAGAACAACCCCACATTGGGGCAAAATAGGGGGTCTTGATTGAATATTATGGAGCAAGATATCAAGAAAGATTTTATTGCTTTTACTTGCATCAATCTTCTTGTGCTAGCTTCAGGTGATTTCTTATTGAAGCTTGAAGCGTCGCGAAGTGATGAAGAGCATTCCGTTCACTACCCTAAATACAATTACCCTTTGCTTAGCCAATTTGAGCCTTATGCAATTCTTTTGTAACCTCATGTGATGATTATCTCCTTACACTTGGGCAAGGCATGTGATTTACTAATCAAATTGAGAATGTTGGTCATGTTTGTAAATATCACTCAAGAGTCCTAGATACTCAAAAGAGAGTAAAAACTTGGGGGCATGAAAAATCAGTGTGCCTGGTAAAAGCAACCCTAATGCCCATGAAAAAAATGCAAAGAAAAGCAAAATCAATGGTCATGCAAAATACCATTTAGAAAAAAAGAAAAGAAAAGAAAAGCTTTGCAAAACATGTATTGTAAGCAATGACATTAGAAAAGAGAGTGAAGCTTTCATGTCTCAAGACAAATAATCAAAAGGACTTTCAAGGTAGGTTAAATTTCAAGAGTCAAATTTCTAAAACATTGTGTGATGGTAATGATGCCAAGATAATCACTCACTTTTAACCCCTTGATATTTGAAAATTTTTCAAGCTTTTTTAAGCCTCACCCAAACCAACATTACAACCTTTGTCCGAAGTCTCTTTCGATTGAGATGGTTCGAGTTGAAATAAGAATCTCATATGGGAGCTACCATTAGAAGGAGTGGAAGCAATCCTATCTTATCTTATCTTTGAGATTCTTGACTTGTAAACTTGATGAAGATATTATTTGAATATTCATTTCTTGGCCTCAAAGTGCATATCCTTTGTGTAAGTTCATGACCAAGACATCATTACAGTTCTTTCAGAAGACCTTTTAATCAATGAATTGTATTCATTGTGAACGTTTTTGAAAGCCTTAGATATAGGTTGAGTGAGACATCTCCAGTGAGATTTAAGCAATTTTCCCATATCAATGGTTGGGAATGAAAACCCTTTTTGAGAGCCAGTGTGAAAGACCTCTTTTGATTAGGCTATTTCCACTTGACATATTTGATTTAATCCTTAGATGGTTAATCAAATTTCATTTTGTTAAAATCCTCTTCGAAGGAATTTGACAATCGATATCGTTTACTAAGATATGTTTGAATGATTTCGCAAGATTGGCTCTTGAGCAATCTCGAAACCCCTTTTCAAAATATGTATTAACTAATGAATTGATTTTTGATAATCCTAAACCATACCATTGTTTCTAATTTTTGGTTGACCTAAATCATACCTCTTGTTTTTGGTTTTTGGTCATCATAAACCATAACTCTTGTTTTCGATTTTTGGTCATCCTAAACCATAGTCCTTGTTTTAGGTTCTCGGTCAACCTTAAACCTCGTCCCTTAGGTTCATGGTTCCTAGTCAACCTTAAACCTCATCCTTTAGGCTCCTAATCAACCTTAAATCTCGTCCCCTTTAGGTTCTAGGTTATCCTTGAATCTTGTCTTTAGGTTCTAGATTATCTTTGAACATTGTCTTTTAGATTCTAGGTTATCAATAAACATTGTCTTTTAAGCTTTAGGTTATCCTTAAATCTTATATTTTAGGTTCTAGGTCATCCATGAACCTTATTTTTTTGCGTTCTAGATTTTCCATAGACCTTGTCTTTTAGGCTCTAGATTATCTTTAAACCTTATTTTTAGGTTCTAGATTATCCTTAAACTTTATCTTTTAGGTTCTAGGTTATCCATAAATCTTGTCTTTTAAGTTCTAGGTTATCCATAAATCTTGTCTTTTAAGTTCTAGGTTATCCTTAAATCTTGTCTTTAGGTTCTAGGTTATTCTCAAACCTTGTCTTGAGGTTCTAGGTTATCCTCATAAATCTTGACTTAGGGTTCTAGGTAATCCTTATACCTTGTCATTAGGTTAGTAGTCATCCTTAAACCATTCCTTTTTCCCTAGTGATTTCGTTTCCTTTATTCCATTCCACGAGAGAGACAGAGTGAAGGAAACCCAACAAGAGTTCATATACCCCAATGAGCTAATGTAAGTGTTAGGTACGTTCCCTAACCAAATGTCATTTCCTTTGATTTTTTTTTCCCATTTTCAAAGTGAAGCTGACTAAAAATTGCAGTTATCAATTTTTTCTTTGAATGGAACTTCTTCAAACTCCCACTCAAAGAAGGGCAGCTGTAACACCCTAAACCCTTCGCAGGTCGTTACCAGCGCCGATGTTACATCTTATTACCATTTCTATCTCGTACTTAAAACAAGCGTCGCCAAATTTCAGGCATTTTTTTTTTTAAAAGCGGTCCCAGCGCGACTCATAGCGGAAGCAAATTAAACATCACCATCTATCCCCCTATCAATCCATGATACAAATACACACCAGCTAAACATCAGGATTTTATAAACAACTTCGATGCTTTGCTTACATACATATATAGCAAGATGGGGTTCCCTTCGGGTCGGTACAAAACAAGAAAGGTTAGGACTCTGCCATGTCCTACCTAAAATCTCAAAAAGAAACCTCGACCCCTAACATCATACGTGCACAAAACCCTCCCATCGAAAGTGTCGACTATCTACATCAAAAGAGATCCAGCTCCTACTCATCGCGCGCAGGTCTCACACCCAACCCGGTGCATCAGGCGGTGGCGGCGGCAGCATCCCTCGCATAGCTCCATCCCGTCGAATGTGCACATAAATGAACTCTTGTATGACAGGGCCCCTAGCCAGGCCGATATCATACATCACTAGACATCGCACTCGGATAAACGTTAGTCCGGGAATAGAGGGACAATCTATCTCCGCACACTCTATCTCTACATCAGACGGTAGACCATAGAATACCCCACGCGAGCCGGCAGGAAGCGGCATACTGCTAATCTGAAATGTTATTCCCCAAAAGGGGTGAGTACAACCACTCAGCAGATAGGGAAATCCAATAACAACCCAATGCATCATGCATATCGTCATACATTGCAGGCATTGCTTACCTTTTTGATGTCATACGTATTCATGCATCATCATAGCATACATATCATCATCATGGCATCTCATATATCATTATTATCAGCATGCATTTCATCATGCACATCATACCATGGATGATCATCATATCACATCATATATCATTATCTTCATCATCATCATCATGCATATCATTATGCACATCATCATGCATATCATTATGCACATCATATCATTATCATCATCATCATGCATTATCATGCATATATCGTCATAGGTGATTATCATATCACATCACATCATCATCATCATCATGCATCATCATGCATATATCATCATAGGTGATCATCATATCACATCGCATCATCATCATCATCATGCATCATCATGCATATATCATCATAGGTGTTCATCATATTACATCACATTATCATCATCATCATGCATTATCATGCATATATCATCATAGGTGATCATCATATCACATTGCATTATCATCATCATCATGCATCATCATGCATATATCATCATTGGTGATCATCATATCACATCGCATCTCATCATCATCATGCATCATCATGCATATCATATCATCATTTAATTCTCATCTTCATCTTTAAATTTGATCACCACATCACCCATTCTCAATTATCAATTTCATCATCCCTTCGGGCAAAGACCTCCGACAGGGTTCCCAAAGCATTCAACCTCCTGTGCCACCGGGCTTCCGGCTCCCCACATTTCGGGCATCTCGCATCTCAACTAGCATCACGAGGCATTCCCTTCGGGCAGAAACCTCCAACAGGGCTTCCGGCCTTTACCCTTCTAGCCAGGCATCCCGCACCCCAATCCCCGGTGTCGCGAGGCATTCCCTTCGGGCAAAGACCTCCGACAGGGCTTCCGGCCCCCCATATTCTGGGCATCCTGAAACTCCCAGGGAATTCCGGCAATGCATCTCTGTACATTCCGGCCTCATCCTCCACCATCACCTCTTACTCACATATCACTTTCCACTTTTATCATCTTTTTAATCTCATTATTACATAGCATATGATTCACACATGCATCACTATTCATGTACATACATACACCCATGTCATATAACAATACATAATAAATTCAATAGAATCCATGGCCAATAAAATAATCCACTTTTTTTATTTTATTATTTTATTATTTTATTATTATATTTATTTATTTTCATAAATAAATATTACATTTAATATTTATGATTTTCCCAAAATCATAATATTAAAAAAATCATTAAACAACCAATAGGATGACAAGTCCATACAAAATTCATGGCCAAATTGAATTTCACATAATTTCACAATTTCCACAAAATAGCACATGATATTCGGATAATGGCCAGATTGCACAGTTTCCAAATAAATTCGATTAAAATACCCATATGGCCTCCAAAAATTACTAAATTTTACAGGGTGATAGCCAAGACATTTTCGTACAACTTTCATGAAGAACTCCAAGTCAGATTCTTTTTATATTAATTTATACATCCTCATGAAGCTTCTGGAACCACTACCGCATCGTCCAGAATGCACATCTCCGAAATATTAAGGTTTCACCCATCTATTCTCTTTCGTTTCCTCTGAAATTTGAGTATGTTATGTATCAAGGTGTTCTTTACAAGTTTCATGAAGAGATATAGGTTAAATAACCAAAGTATGATCGTCTTTTAAGTCCTTGAAGTCTCGGGTGTCTCGGTACACCTCACCAGAATCAATCATCTCCAAGATCTAGCCGATTTACTAGGCTATACTTTTTCATTTCTCTTCAAATTTGAGTATTTTGTAGTTTAAGATGTTACCTACAACTTTCATGAAGACAACGAAGTAAGATCTCCAACAGAAATCAACATGCAGTCAAGAAATCAACAAGAGGTCAGTGAAGATTTCGCAGATCTGAAGTCTCCGTATGATAGAACTTTTGACCCCTCAAATCTCCATCGTTTTCTACGAAATTTCAGCATGTTATACTACAAGACGTTAGCTTCAACTTTCATGAAGACACTGAAGCCAAAATCGGACTCCAAACACACATGCAAGCTCGAACAAGCTACTGATTTCCACAAACCAAGCAAGAACAGTCACATGGCTTTGAAAACAACCAACCCTTACCTCGGTTTTTCTCCCAAATACACTCAAAACCGAACATGCAAACCATATACACACATGCAAGAGAAGTTAAAGGACTCCACTTGCCTCTAAGATGAACAAACGACGAGCACACGGCGGCGAATCGGGCGGCACACGGGCGGACGGACGGCGAGCGGTGGCGACTCCTTCCTCTCGGCTCCTCCTCCCTCTCGGTCTCTCCCTCTCTCTCGCGATCTCTCTCTCTTTTTATATCCCCAAACCTCCATCATTAGTAATGATTACATGCCTCAACCATAGCCAATGCATGCTCTCCTTTGTGCCACTTGTAATTTTTATTTTTTTGAATTGATTTGGGCTTGGGCTTTGGAGTTGGGCCATCCGGCCACTTCTCCTTGGGCTGGTCGACAGCCTTCTTGGGCTCTAATGGGCCGACTAGCTTGGCACACCAAGCTTTAGGCCAATGGGCCCAAGGCCCATTTCGAAAATTCAACCCCTTTTTCCTTTTTTTTTTTTTTTGAAATTCTTCTATAAATATTCTTGAATCCCAATTTTCATCTTGGCCAAAGTCTTGGGATATTTTTGATTATTGAAATTTAAATCATATGGCCAAGCATTAATCTATTAAATGTAAATTTTCACAATCACAAGCACAAATCATCAAATTAAAAGACTAATTGGCTAAAGCATAAGCCATGAAATTCTATCACCTAATTAAAGACTTTAACACACCTCATGGCTTGGCTTTGAATTTTGGGATGCCATAGCGGCGGTTGACGTCTAATTTTTAGTCGACGTGTCATTATAAAGAGAAAATTGAGATTTGGGTTTTTGATCGCAACGGAGCCTTATTTCTCAGCTAAAGAATGTCGTTTTTCATTTCTTTCTTTTACATTCTTGTTTTTAAGCAATTTCTAGTTAATTTTCAAGAAAAATATGAAAAGTCAAATGGTTGATGGGTTGACTTTTCGGTCAACCTTTTAACCAAAAGTCAACCTCAGGTCAAAATTTAGCTTTTAACCAAAAAAGATTCCATTTAGATTTAATTTTACTTTTATCAAATCAATTTCTTAAAAATTCAAAGATTTGGCCAATAAATCAACCTTTTAGAAGAAGTCAACTAAATGGTTGATTTTTGGTTAAATTTTTGACAAAAGAATTGAAAAAAATAAAAAAAATTCACAAATACATTCTCTTTAACGTCAATTTGACTTTTGTGTCAAAAATTTTACAAAATTCGAGTAGGAACCTTGATTTCTAAATTTTTAGTTTTAGGTTGTAAATCGATCAAAAAGAAAATTACTTTTATTCTAATCATAATTAGGTGTAGTTCCTTTTTCAAAATTTGGTTTATGGACTATTTTAAATCCACTTGTATGTTCAATTTCGCGAATTGCCGAGTCAAAATGTGAATTGCCGTTTTGAGCCCTAATTGAGGGTCCAAAATCGATCCTTCAAGACTTGCAAACGGACGATTGTTTCTCACTCATTTCCTTAAGATAAGTCTAAATTCGAAATCGATTTTGAGAAATTCACACCAAAAATTATCAATTTGAAGGATTTAATCTTCTTGAGCATAAGAAAGTCAAGCAATTAAGCTTCAATTGTCAAAATTTAAATTCACCAATTTATGGTTATGGTTTAATTTCATAAATTTAGGTCCAATTTGGATATCGGGCCTAGGTCCATTTTTGACATAAGTTCAAGCGCTTCAATTCAAGGCCAATTCGGACACGATAAGTGATCTTACACATGGGTAGTTCATTAGATAGGACAATTGTGACATTAATTGAATTCAATTTTAGTTAATTTACAATTTTGCCAATTGAATTGCAAATTTGATTATTTTAGCCCTTTATGCCTAATTCAAAGCACCCATGATTTTTCACTTGTTTTCTTTCATGATAATCATTCAATTGGGTCAATAAAAGACTCCTAGATCACATTCATAAGGTTTGATTAACTTAATTGAATCTTAATCGACCAATTTCTTTTTAAATAAGATCAATTTCCTTTTCAATTGAGTCCCTTAGGGACCGAATTGCATAAATTTTGAACCCACAAGGGTTAAGAATAAGCAAAATGGCCAAAACCTGACCAAATAGATCAAGAATTGGTCAAAAACCGGCCAAACCAGACCGAACCAGTCTGACTAGTATGATCAACCATCGACGGAGATTGCTGGTTCAGCCCCTTGCCGGCTGGTTCTTGACCTTTGCTGATCGGTTTTAGGATCCTTTCGATGTCAATTTCACTTATGAACCTTCAATTTCTTGAAATTTTACAGATTGATCCTCAAATTTCATTAAATTGCAAATTAACGCATAATTGAACATTTCGACGTAATTCTTGATTTTGGCTTGGGTTTTTGCAAATCAAACCCATTGGATAGATTACCCGACATTGCGAGATCATAATTCAACCTTCGAAATCAAATTTTAACTGTTGGATCAAAATTTCAACCATCTGAATGAATCGACGGACGGAATTACATAACATAGGGTAGTATATAAGTCCAATTTTCCCTCCATTTTGGGGGGCTCATTTTAGATGAAATTGTTCTCTCTTTAGACTCTCTCTTCTCTCTCTATATTTCCTGCCCTTTTCTCTCTCTCTTCCTTCTCTCTAGCCAAATCGACTACTTGCCGATCCAAGTTCGTCGGCCTCACGCCGGTGGTTGGCCGACCACCTATCGGTCCCCTCGGTAGTCCTCCCTCTCTATTCGAGATTCTCCAAGCGATCTGAAAGTGATCAAAGTCAAATCGGAGCTTCTTTCGATCAAGCAAAGCACGACCATTGTGGAATTGGTCTACTTTTTGACCGGTTGTTCTCCTTAGCCGATCCGATGACTCCTTGATGATATGATTTTTTCCGATCTGTCTATAAAGGACATCACGCTCCTTTAGTGGTCAAGGATCAGCAAAGAGGTCGCTAGAACACTATTGACGATCACCTCATTCCTGGTGCTTGAAGACTGGTCCGATTGGATTGGTATCAACTTCCAAGTGTTATATTGGCGGCCATCAGCAATCCATTAGCCGCCAAACTTCATCCAATCAACTCTCGTGCCCATCCTTTACCAGGCCGTGATCGAGACTTAGCCAATCGCTCACCGAAGGAGCACCGATGACTCGATCTCTTCCAGTAGCACCAAAACCGATCCAGTTTGGTCCAATTATGCTTTCTCTTGCTGCAGGTGGTTCAGCCAGTCCTTGATGGTTCGTGGTGATCCGATCATGATTCCGAAGATTGAGGATCGATTTGGAAGGTTTGATCCAATTGATTGTGATCAAAATCAACAAAAATGCGTAAAAGGTAACGATCTCAGTCTCGAACCACATGAAGCGAGGTCGAATTAACTAGCCGGGGCTAGGGTTCAATTTTAGAATAATATACTATGTTAGATGGTGGATTAAAGGATCTGAATGATTATTTGCTGCAATTGATTGTTCTTGAATGATGAACTTGAATGATTGACTTGATTTGGCCTTAAACTTGCATTTTCGTATCCTTGAACCGCCTTACTATTTTTGGCCAAAATGAGATCATAAATGATCTTATTTGAGTTTGAGTCCTTCTAGACTTTGATAATTCACATCACAAGCTTCGAATTGATAGGTCGTATGCCCCGATCAAGCATCGTTTGACATTTGAAAAATATCTCCAAATAGGAGCGATTCTATAATACTTTAGGTTAGTTGTCAATTCGTTCTTGTTCCGCCTTCTATCTTTTCTATTTTCTTGCAATTTCCTATGTTGATTTTTGGAGGAACCCTCCTTCATGAAAGTTGTTTGTTATTGTTTTGAGAATGTTCTGCATTTTTTTTTTCCGGAATATTTAGACATGATTAGCTAGGTCAAAACCATTCAGATTTGAGCCTAGGTTAGTCTGCTCAATGTTGATTCTTTATTTTGTTTTTGTTTTTGTACTGATCTCTGTGCTAATTTCTAGAGGAACTTTTCTTCATGGAAGTTACTTTTAATTTTATAAAAAACGTCCTGTAATTTTTTCGAAATTTTTGGACGTGTCTAACTAGATCAAAATCGCTTAGATCTGAACATAGAACAGTCTGCCTTACACTATTCTAAATTATGATTTGATGAAATTGAGTCCATAAATGAGTTAATTTGATCTCAAATCATCCATGAAGATGAAATACATGCCGTATGTGTTCAATTGATGTGTATGATTTGCAAAGTGTTGATGTTGTCTAGTATGCCAATTGCATAAGTTAATGTGAAAAAGTGCTGCAGTAACATACAACTTAGATATGCATGTATGCTTTGCAATTTTTGTCATGACTCGTGATTTCATCTAGGTCTTGGACTCTCAATGAAAAGTATTCCTCATCACATGTTTTGTATATGGGATTTTTTGTTAGATTTTTGCAAGTCTTTAGATAATCGAAATTATGCTTGCTCTATGATGTTGAGATTAGAACAGAACCTTACCTCATATGCACCTTGCCATGCTCGTTTGGGTCTTTCAGAGACCAAATCTTGCAATCATGCTTTATTGATATTTAAACTACATGTTACAAGGTTTAAGTACATGTTCACATCATTGCATTTGAGTGTTATTTTGCACGTTAAATTTGTGTTACAAAAGCGCATGTTCATCTAGAAACTCTCAAGCATTTCATCATGAATCTTGAGACATCTAGTATTATTATCGAATTGTATGACATTTTCTCATGCCGACTTAGGATTAGATGATCACTCCAATTGTTTTTTGCATCTAATTCTATGTCGCATGCAATTTTTTTTTCACGCCATTTGTGCATTACTTGAATGATTTTGAGATTTATTAATGCATGTTTGTGTTCTGGTTTTTAGCTATTGATATGCGCACTCTTAGAGATCTCAATCTTAGAGCATCAAATTGACCTAGTTTGGACTCGAGCCCTTCTAGGATGTTGTAAGGCACACTTAGGGGTTTCCAATGCCACTAATTTGATGCAGATCGCTCATCGTTTGGACCACTTTCTATTTTTTTTTTCAAAACTAGATCAAAATCTAGACATGGGATCAAATTCAGACCCTTGTTCTAACCCCTGTTTAGTCTTTTGACATTTTTGTTCTAATTTTTATATAAGGATTCTACATTTGGCCTCTTAATGAAACTTGTTTGTCAACATGTTGGCTATATTGTGTGAAAATATGATGATTTTTAGACCTATTTTGATAAGACAAATCCTTGTGATATTGGCTATGAAAGACATTGTGAAAGTCACAATTTGAATTGTATTCAAAATGTCTGCGATGCTTGTGAGTGCATTTATGTGAGCCTGGGGTTAGCCTTGGCAATTGACTGTCTTTCATAGACGAGACATCATTTTGTCTTAGAACTTTTTGTGGATGATTTTGAAAGATGTCTTTGAAACATCACATGTACCCTCCATGCATACAAACACATTATTCATTTAGTAATGCCTATGTTTGTGATTGGCACATATTTTTGGTAATAAGTGATCCGCTGACGGTTCACTCATTTGTTTGATTGGTTGAGAAATAAGGTTGAAAAGACCTGCATGCATGTTTAATTCCCGTGAATGCATGTGACTTCTAGATAAATGGTAGGGCTATTGCATGATATCGAGGGAAATCTTGAGATTATATAGAACACTTCAATAGGGACTTATAAGTATTATTGACCATGCGATAATACAATTGGTCGATAATGGCTATATGTCACATAAAATGAATTGGGTAGGTGTCTTAGAAGGACCTACGCATAAAAGACAAAGGCTGAGCCTGAGGCCCAAATCTGATTTGTGAAATTGAATTTCTTTTGAGAATTGATCTTGGCATGATGTCGTGTTTTTAATTGTTTTGATGTGTACGCTTGTTTCTTTCCATTGTATGTACCTAGTTATATAGTTTTCTAGATTAGGTTTAGATTAGGATTCGGAAGATGGAGAGGACATGAAGACGGTGAAGGTCAATGTCCATTCCGACCATTATTATGTACTATTCAATTCCCTAACAGATGTCTTGGGTTCATTTTGTTGTATAAAGCTCGACGAGTTGCGGGACCTCTCTTCCTCTTATCCTTTTAATTGTGTTTCTTTAATTGGGACGTGTCATAACGGTTTTACCTTATAATCAAGACCCTTGTGATTGTTTGCAAGATGAAATGACATGTTTTGGTTATTAAATACGCTTGTTGTATTCATATGATATATGTGGCGCACTAATATGCAGGGACGTGCTGAGGCGAGGTAAGTTTGTTTATGACGCTTGTTTAGGCTGCCTCTAGGTGAATTTGCGTCCTAATCGGGGTTTAGGGTTTTGACTCATTGAGATTTATCTCACCCCGTTGTGGTTATATATTTTCAGGTCCTTAGTATGGAAAGACGTCTCGTTCATTTTGGGGTGCTGAAGGAAATAGATTATGAGTCCTCTCACTTCCCTATTCCCGGGACCACTTAGACCCGTGAGTTAGTTGTGACCACTATTTGGGTCGATGGAGGTCTCCGTCACTAGGTACCTCATTGCTTTAAAGTGTGGTTCATCAGGTATCGTAACGCGGCTCAAGAGGGTCCTCTACAGGGTTTTGATGGACCTACCGTCGAAATCGAGGATGGGGAGGTAGCCCACCCTATGGACATCGAGATCCCAGATGGTGTCGTGGAGGACCCAGAGCCTGAGGCGGAATGGTCCGGAGTGTAGGTGGCCTGGTAATTTCTTTTTGAAACAGACTCATGTGTATAGACTTATAAGACTAACTTGGCATGTATGTAAAGTGTAGTTTGTGGAAAGGCGTTAGCATGTTTTGACTATCCTTGTGTTTGTTGGTTGTCTGGGTGTTTGTTTAATTCGCTTTCGCATGTGCTTAATTGAAATATGAAAAGAAAGGGTCGGCGACGCGTTCTGGAAATGTCGCATTTTTCAGTCAACCATCGAGGGATGTGCGCATGCCCGGAGTTCAGGGCGTCACACTTAGTTTAGGACTAACGATCCCGAAAATGTAATGAAGAAATGCATGGATACGTTAGGTAAACACAACATACTGTTTAAGTACTGAAAGGGCACTAATAGATATATTGGCGTAACCTAGTCCCTAGACCTAGATATCCGGTTGCGTACGAATCGAGTGAACATTCCCGACCCTTGATTGGGTTTCTAGTCGACCCTAAAAAATGAGGCTAGTGGTGACTCTCGTCTTAAGGTTGTCCTAAACAACTAGACTGTATAAATGAACCCATCACGCGGGATACAGGTCTGGATAAGACTCATCATAATTTAGCATACTCGCATGTGAAAAATTCCTAACGGATGAAGTGATGCCATCCTTAGGAAGGAGTCTAGATGAGGCCTACCATGGTAAAGGTACCCTTAAATCTAATATCCACACCCGACCTCCTCTCTCGAGTTGTGTCGCCCATGTGGGTACGGGTCACGACACTTCGTTGTTACGTGGGGTACGAGTTTGGGAGAACTCGCAACCTTATAGAAGGAACTCACATAAGGTTCATCCGGGAGGTGAGGTGATGACACCCCTGTGATTGAGAACCATGAGGGAACTCTCATGGTCAAGTATCCCTAAATCCGACATTTTCCCCCTTTCCTTTCCTCACGAGAGGGATTAGGTGACGAGATTGGGTCGTGATAGATTTCATTAACGGAGAAAAGCTAAAGGACCTATTTTCTTTTGGGTCTATCTCTCACAAGAATGACAACACATATGTTTGAGGCCTAATTCCTAGGGGTGTGCAAAGGAATCGATAATCGCTCGAAATCAAATCAGACTAGCCTAGAATTGGCGATTTTCATGGAGATTGGTCCAATTCCCGATTCCAATTTACTGGAATCGGTGAACACCAATCCGGTGCCTAGTTTCAGGCATTGAATTCGAGAATCGCCCAAAATTAGATCGGACTAGCCTAGAACCGGCGATTTTCATGGAGATTGGTCCAATTCCCGATTCCAATTTACTGGAATCGGTGAACACTAGTTCGGTGCCTAGTTTCAGGCATTGAATTGCTCACCCAGACTAGATCAGAATATATAAAACTCTACCCTCAACTATGACTTCCTAGAAGATTTAGCAAGAACTCGTGTCAATTGAAATGTAGAGACCTTCTTGGTATATCTTTCTTGGTATATCTTTCAAGATTTATGGACTAATAAAACCAGAAGAGTATCAAATGTCCATTCAAATATACAAGTACTCATCATTTGAACAATTAACTCGCCGTTCATGTGTCTATTGAGCAAGTAAATTTTCATTTCTTAGTGCGTCTATACTTTGTTTGAAGGACAAAGGAAATCATTTCATAAGCATACATTCTTTAGGCCTATGTGAGATTCACGATTGATTTGATATACATATACTAATTGAAATGTATTATGGCATTAATATTTCCAAGGTATAGCCATCAATACTTAAGGTTGTTTTTCCTTCATCAATCAAAGACCAAACAAGTCGGTTTACATCAATCTTAGACACAAACCGTATATCGCAAAAAAGTACCCACATAGAACCTAGATTCACCATGGTATTGATTAATGAATACGATTTTGTAGGGATTGAGACTGGTTTTATGGACCCACTTGAGAACTGGATCGGACTGGTGGTTCTATTTACTGGTGGATTCACGGAACCAACAGGTGGTTTCCGATTCCAATTTTTTAGAACTAATCCTTAGTAGACAATTCCCAGTTTGAGAGTTGGAACCGCCCACCCGAACCATGCTCACCCTACTAATTCCCTAAAACCTCTCAATTTTAGGTCTAATCCTAATTTTGTCCTAAATTTTTTTGTCTCATAATAAACTACCAGCTTTAAGTCTAGCCCTAATTCTGCCCTGAATTTTTTTATTTTATTTTATAGAAAAACACCCCCAACCTTAGGTCTAGTCCTCAATCTGCAATGACTTTTGTTTTGTTTAAAATAAAAATCACAAATTTTAAATCTATTTGCAAATCTATCTTTGTGGTCCAATCCCAACTTGATGTGGCATTTCCACATTGATAACAAATCCACATTAGCAAGGTGACGTGGAAAATTATTTTCAAAATAAAACCGTACTAGGATATGAAAATTAGGGTTGGCTAATGGAGATTTTAGAATAAAGGGTTAATAGAGATAGATTTGAGATTAGAGTTAAAATTAGTGATTTTTCTCTTAAACACAAAAAAAAAAAGTTTGGGGTAGATTTGGGACTAGAGCTAAAGTTTGGGGTTTTTTTTTTTTTTTTTTAGACACAAGAAGTTCGGAGTAGATTTAGGAATGAACCTAAAAATGAGGTTTTTTTGACAAAAAAAAATTATGGCGTAACGATACTGGATCTAAAGTTGAGTTAGGCCTATGTCCAAGGCATGAACATCATGGTTTCTTGGAATGATCCTTGGCATACTCTATTGGATGTTTGTTTGTAAAACAAACCAAAAATGCCTTCTCCCACATACAAAAATTGGGAGCATTTTGATCAATATATAAGTGTGGAAATCTCCTAACATTACAATAGAAGTCAACAGGCTAAAGTGGGCTTGACCCTACTATATCCATGCGCATGTGTGTGATTGTTAGCTGCAGTTAGCACTTGGCTTGCTTGCATGCTTGTGGATCATAATTTGCAATAAAGTTGTGATAATTTTTTTATGTTATTTTTTTTTGGTAAAATTTTTTTAATCTTTGAAAAGGTTGTACTTGTTCAACTGTTAATTTTAAAAAATTATAAAATTCGGAATAAAAAAGGAAATAGAAAATAAAAAAATATTATTTTTTAATCCAAATTTTCAACATGTTTTCTTTTCGGAGAAAGTATCTATTCACTTAACAACCTTTCCCAAATTATTGCTTGTGTTCTAAAGATTGAAATAAATTCGTTTTCCATCTCATTTCATTATTAAGTTTTATCAATTTTTTTCCTCAAAATACAGCTATTATTTTTCAATTGTTTTCTTTTGAGACTTGTTGGAAAAATATCAGAATTGCTATATGGTATTTTCACTTGAGATTTTGTTGTATTCTAGAGATCCTCAGGTGGTTCGCTTACTTTGGGTGATTTTTTTTTTTTTTTTGGTTGGATGCTTATTGGGTGATTGGGAAAGGGTTTTGTATGGCTTCTTTTTTATACATGTAGATCTTGTCTGACTTCATTCTTTTCTAGTTAGCTCGAAGTTGTCTCCTTATTTGTAGCTCATAATAAGTGATGCCTATAGAGGTTGACCCATTTCGAAGGCATGTGGAGGTTGTGGCGAACAAGTGGAAGTGTGAGTTTTGTGGCAAGGATTTTGGTGGAAGTGCTACAAGGATCAGGGCACACCTCACAGGGATTCCGGGCTATGGTATTAAACCATGCGAGAAAGTTGATGAGCATATGAGATCCCAAGCTTTGAAGGCGATGAAAGGTAAAAGTGTGGCGGATGCAGCCAATAGGAGAGACGCATCTGTTGAGGTGACAGGACAAAGAAGTGATGGAATGGGCCAAATTGTAGTCCTTGGTGGTGACCATGCTTTGAGTCCCCATGACATGGGAGGAGCATCTGTTGAGGTAACGGGATGAAGAAGTGACGGCATGGACCAAATTGTAGAGATTGTGACCATGCTTTGAGCCCCCATGACATGCAGAACTTGAATAAAAATGTCACACCCCAAAACTACAAAGAATGGGGATGACACGGCCGTCCTTCCACACGAAGGACGCAGCCTTAAACTCAACCAATAACTTGATATCAACTTATATATATCTCACACCATATATATACATATCAGATAAACTAACAGATTGGTTACAATATCAAAGTTTCTATAATCCACCAAAAAGAAATATACATTTAGAACTCAACCAATCCAACCACTAGCAAGGATTATGGGCACCACTTCCTTAAACCATACCCAAAAATAGAACTCCCAAAAGTTTCCTAACAGCACTCTCGTCCTACTTGTTGCTAACCTTGGGACCTAGAAACATGGAAGATGAATGGAATGAGCAACCACAACTCAGTGAGTAATACATAACATAAAAACACATCAAACTTCCACATTACACATTTAAAACTCAAGACATGGCTTATTATTGCCAAACAAAAATATAATAACTTGCATGAACAAATGCACTATATGTTACCTCAACCTAGCTTATATCAAATAGCAAAATATCACATTCATCCATAATAACAAAACAAGCATCACCAATTTGGTTCAATAATCGGACTCATCCTATCTCATATCGATGATTCATTCCACGCTCAATATCTAAACTCAAGGCCCTAGAGGTGGCTCCCACGAAATTATGTTATCGTGTAGCATTTAGCTATTGACCATATATAGCAATAGTACAAGGCTCTAGAGGTGGCTCTCACGAAGTTACGTTATCGTGTAGCACTTAGCCCTTTACTATGCACGTCAGTAGTGCAAGGCCCTAGAGGTGGCTCTCACGTGACTGAAGTCACCATGTAGCACTTAGCCCTTGATTACAAGGCCCTAGAGGTGACTCACACGAAGTTTTGTTGTTGTGTAGCATTTAGTCTACCCCATACTGTGTTCATCTTTGCTACTGGTGCGGAGGTCTCTTAATAATTCACCCAATAGGTTTAGGTATACCCCTTTGCAACCAACCTTACTTTATACCTCTCCAACGTGCCATCAGTTTTGTACTTAAGGGTATAAACCCATTTACATCCCACTGGTTATTTGCCTTTGGGTAAAGTCACAACTTCCCATGTATCATTCTTCTTCGATACATTCATTTCCTCCATCATAGCTTGTATCCAATTCTATCCTCAAAAGTTTCATGTACCGAGTTAGGAACAGTAATTGAATCAAGAGTAGTAATAAAGGCTTTATGTTGAGTAAATAGTCTACGGTATGACACAAATTGGGAGGTAGGGTGTTGGGTACATTTCCTAGTAGCTTTTCTCAAGGCAATAGGTAAATCCAAATCCCTTAACTCAAGTTCATTAGAAAAAGGGTGAGTGATTTCATTACTTGATAACGGTTCAGATAACGGGACTTGATTCGGTTTTGGATTGAACTTCGTTCTTCTTGAGTAAACTTGCAGTTTGGTTGGTTCATTCTTAGGAGGACTAGATGAAGATGGTGAACTAGGCAAAGGACTTGAGGGGGAACTAGGACCGATCAGAGGACTTAATGGACTTGATGAAGGACTAGGTGAACTAAGAGGGCTAGGACGTGACAGAATTGGGGAAGGAGATGAAGGTGGATTGGACGAAGTATGATTGAGCGACACACTAGGTAGTGAAGGCAGTGGTTCAAACCCACTATCTTCATTAGGAGTCTCCCTTTGAAGATAGTGGTTGGAAGTAAAAAATGATTGTTTTTCATTAAAAGTGACATCCACAAAGATAAAAACTCAACATGTTAAAGGGTCTTAACATTTATACCATTTTTGAGTATTAGATTACCCAATAATGATACTTTAAAACACAAGGGTTGAGATTGTTTCAGTTGTAATTATGAATATGCACAAATGCAACACAACCAAAGACCCGAGGGGAAATGTGATATTTATGAGAGACATCACGATAAAAGGTAGACACGAGTTGTAAGGGACTTCTATTTCCTAAGGTTTTGGAAGGAACCCAATTAATAAGATATGTTAAAGTTAAAACAGCTTCCTCCACAAAAATGCTTAGAAACAGACATTTGAAAGAGAAGAGCCCAAGTAACTTTTAGAAGGTGCTTATTTTTCCTTTCAGCTACTCCATTTTGTTGAGGGATATCAACACAGGAAGACTCATGAATAATACCCTGAGTTTGGAAAAAATGGTCAAGATACTGATTGAAATATTCTTTCCCATTATCAGACATAAGTCTCATAATTGACTCCCCAAATTGATTGACTATCATTTTATGAAAGTTTTGAAAAATAGATTAAACATTAGGTTTGTCTTTCATAAGATATAACCATGTAATTCGAGTACAATCATCAATAAAAGAGACAAACCACTTAGCTCTTGTAAAATTAGCAATTCTAGATGGACTCCACATATCAGTATGGATAAGAGAGAATGGTGTTGAAACTCTAGCATATTATTCAAATGAAATGAAACACGACGATGTTATGCAAGTTCACAAACTTCACAATGAAGATTTTCAACAGCAACGTCTTTTAAAATGGAAGGAAACATAGTCCTAAGAAGACTAAATGGTGGATGTCCTAATTGAAAATGATGAAGCCAAATCTGAGATAAGTGGATAGGATTACAAGAGTTGTAAGAGGTATTATATCCTACAAGAGACCAACCTTTTCTGCTCGAATCCTTAAGGTAATAGAGCCCATTCCGTTCCTTGGCAAATCCAATTGTCCTCCCCGTTTTTAGGTCATGCAAGATGCAATGATCAGTAGAGAAAAGCACTTTACAATTCAAATTTTTGGTAAGTTGATAAATGGAAAGGAGATTGGTAGACAGCTTAGGAACATGAAGGACATTGTTAAGTTTAAGTAAGGGATTTAGAATTATGGTTCCTTGGTCAGCTACAGTAACAAGAGATCCATTTGCTATGATAATACTCCTAGTTGCTCTTGAATAAAGAATCCACGAATAAGGATACTGAGAAGCTGTTGAGTTTTCAGAAATTAGACACGCACCTGACTGGACTAATGAACATATATCAGAAGACTTAGATAGGGAGTCAGGGAGAGCCCTGATTTTACCAACTTCTTCTCTGTTAAGTATCTCCTCATTAAGAAGTTTGTATTGGTCCATCGGGGCAGTTTCACCTTCACCGGTCATGCGCGCTTGTAGCTGTCTTTTAGCTCTGCTGAGCACCTGTGTTCTTCCATGAAGCTTGAAGCAATTCTCTTGTATGGCGTGGTTTATTGCAGAAACTGCACCATAAACCTTCACTGCCTGTTGTCTTAATTAGATTTGGTCTTTTGTTTCTATAAGGATTTGTTTCCTCCTTAATTGCTTTCATGGCGGATCCTTCGGTGTGTTGGTCTTCAAGCATTACAGTTCATCTGCTTTCTTCTCTTCTGACAGTAGAAAAAACTTCATTCAAGAATGGTAGCCATTTCTTTCCGAGAATCTAAACTCAAATCTAGTCAAAGTTTGCATTCAAACCTACCAAAAACTTAAAGATCCTATCTCTCTCCATATGGTTTCGGAGAGTATTAGTATTTTCAAGACACCTCATCTGGATATTCAGATTTTGATCTATTTCAAGCCAAAGACCTCTCATGAGATAATAGTATTCCGTAATGGAACGACTACCTTGTTTTGTTGTTGAAGCCTTCATCTTGAGTTCATATATTACTGCTACATCTTGGACTTTTGAATAAGACTAACGAATAGCCTCCCATATGTCCTTGGCAGTAGGGAGAAACATGTAGTTTTTGCTAATTTCAGGTTGCATTGAGCTCCACAACCATGACATAATTGAAGAATCTTTTTCATCCCATGTCTGAAACTTGGGATCACCTTGTCTTGGACCAATGCCTTTTAGATGACTGAGCTTCCCTTTTCCTTTAAGAAATGTCCTCACAATCTATGCCCACTGAAGATAATTTTTTCCATCCAATCGGTACTCCTTCATGTTGGGAAAATCTCCAATCGATGAGTTGGATTAATTATGAACAGAGGACCCAATTTGGTCGGAGATAGCCTTCCCTAAATCTTCCATTCCAGCAACTTTAAGGACAGATTATAGGGAGAGACTAAGAAGGGATCGAGAGACAAGGGTGGTTATCACACAATTGAAGGTTGGCAATAAGACTGGTTAAGTCAGCAATAAGGCTAAAACAGAACAGCAATGATAAGGCTGAAAAAAGGTTACAATGAAGTAGCAGTAATGGAAAAGCAACAAAGGTAGGAAACACAGATCAAAAAACGAGGCTCTAATACCATGTAGAAAAGAATATGTATTTTCACTTATCATCATCAAAAGATTACATCATATATATATATATATATATATATATATATATAAACAGTATTAGAGAACCTAATCTCTATCAATAGCTAATATACAGCTAACAAAATCATATCATATAATCAAATCAAATCAAATAATTTCACATGATATTCTAAATGATTTGGGAGAGATTATAGGAGATTTTCCAACATGCTAGAAGAATTAATTAGATCAGTGTTACTTAAGCATTTGATAGTTGTATGTGTATACTTATGCATTTCCAGCGCACCTATTTTTTTTATGTATGGGAGATTAATGGGGGGTAAGTACATTATCAATGCCAAAAATTATATATGGCACTCACTTTGGTGCCAAAAGTTTATTTTGGATTACTTAAATGCCAATAAATTTGAAAAACGATAATTTTAGTGCCAACGCTGATCAAATTGGCCAAAAATCTGACGTGGCACTTTTTTTTTATTAATTTTTGAAGTTGACATGGCTCGTCGGAGAGTACAATCAGCATTCAAACAACAAAATGATGTTGTTTGACGTCTTTCCCCCAACTTAGAACCCTAAATCCCTAAATTGAGAGAGAGAGAGAGAGAGAGAGAGAGAGAGAGAGAGAAGGTATGTCGTCTTCTTCCTTGAAGAACAACACCAGTAGCGGCACTAGCAATGGCACCTTCAACCCCTCTTCTTCCTCCTCCACCGCTGTAACACCCCGAACCCTTCGCAGGTCGTTAACAGTGCCGATGTTACATCTTTTACCATCTCTATCTCTTGGCTAAATTAAGCCTTGCCAGATTACAGGCATTTTTTTTTTTTTAAAAGCGGTCCCATGCGCGACTCATAGCGGAAGCAAATAAAACATCACCATCTATCCCCCTACCAATCCATGATACAAATACACACCAACTAACAGCACGATTTTTATAAACAGCATTGACGCTTTGCTTACATACATATAGCGAGATGGGGTTTTTTCCTCGGGTCGGTAGAAAAGAAACAGAAAAGGTAAGGACTCTGCCATGTCCTTCCTAAAATCTCAAAAAGGAACTCCGACCTCTAACATCACATAAACACATAAACCCTCCCATCACAAGCGTCAACTATCTATACCAAAAAGTGACCTAGCTCCTACTCTTCGCGCGCGGTCTCATACCCAACCCGGTGCGTCAGGTGGTGGCGGCGGCAGCATCCCCCGCATCACTCCATCCCGTCGTATGTGCACGGACAAAAACTCTTGTATGACAGGGCCCCCAGCCAGGCCGATATCATACATGACTAAGCATCGTACTCGGATAAAAGTCAATCCGGGTATCGAGAGACAATCTATCTCAGTCATCTCCACCTCGACGTCAGACGGAATACCGTAAAACACGCCACGCGATACAGCAGGTAGCGGCATAGTGCTAATCTGAAATGTTATCCCCAAAAGGGGTGAGTACAACCACTCAGCAGATAGGGAAATCCAATAACAACTCAGTGCACCATGCATACCATCATACAATGCAGGCATTTCTTACCTTTTCGATGTCAAGAGTATTCATGCATCATCATGGCATACGTATCATCATCATGGCATCTCATATATCATTATCACATCATCATAAACCATGCATCACCATGCATATCACATCATATCATCATTAGCCATGCATCACTGTGCATATCACATCATCATTATCATTAGCCATGCATCACCATGCGCATCACATCATCATTAGCCATGCATCACCATGCATATCACATCATCATTAGCCATGCATTACCATGCATATCACGTCATCATTAGCCATGCATCACCATGCATATCACATCATCATTAGCCATGCATCACCATGCATATCACATCATCATTAACCATGCATCACCATGCATATCACATCATATCATCATTGGCCATGCATCACCATGCATATCACATCATCATTAACCATGCATCACCATGCATATCACATCATATCATCATTGGCCATGCATCACCATGCATTTCATATCATAGATCAATTTCCACTTTTACTTATCAATTGATCACACATTATCTTTTCTCAAATCATCAAATTCACCATCATCATCATCCTCCCTTCGGGCAGAAACCTCCGACAGGGATCCCAGTATCCCAGCCATCTCATGGCCACTGGGCTTCCGGCCCCCCACATTCCGGGCATTTCGCACCTCAACTAGCATCACGAGGAACCTCCCTTCGGGCAAAAACCTCCGACAGGGACTTCCGGTCTTTACCCTTCTAACCGGGGATCTCGCACCCTAACCCTGGCATCGCGAGTCACTCCCTTCGGGCGAAACCTCCGACAGGGACTTCCGGCCCCCACATTCCGGCATCCCGAAACTCCTGGGAATCTCTGGAATTATGCCACTCGGCCACCAGACATCAACCTCCGCCACATCCTCTTACTCACATACCACTTCCACAATTTATCATTCTTTTCATCTCATTATTTCATGGCATATGATTCACACACATGCATCACAATTCATGATCATTCATGCATCAATGCCATATAGCAATGCATCATAGTTCACGATCATGCATACATCAATGTCATATAACAATGCATCATAATTCACGATCATACATGCATCAATGTCATATAAAAATGCATCATAATTCAATAGAACTCATGGCCGATAAAATAATCCACTTTTATTCTATTATTATTATTTTATTATTTTATTATTTTATTTATTTATTTTCATAAATAAATATTATATTTAATATTTATGATTTTCCAAAATCATAATATTCAAAAAATCATTAAACAATTAAAATCACAATTTCACACAAATTCATGGCCAAATTTACATTTCACATAATTTCCCAAATTTCCACAAAATACACACAATATTCGGATATTGGCCAGATTGCACAGTTTTCGAATTTATTCAATTAAAATACTCATATGACCTCCGAAAATTCCCAAATTTTACAGGGTGATAGCAACACATTTTCGTGCATTTTTCATGAAGAACACTAAGCCAAATTCTTTTTAGATTAATTTATACAACTCCATGAAGCTTCTGGAACCTCTACCGTTTCGTCCAGAACATACATCACCGAAAAACTCAGATTTGACCCATTAAATCTCTTTTTTTTCTTCTGAAATTCGAGTATGTTATGTATCAATGTGTCCTTTACAAGTTTCATGAAGAGATCTAGGTTAAATAACCAAAGTATGATCCTCTTTTAAGTCCTTGAAGTCTCGGGTGTCTCGGTTCACTTCAACAGAACCAAACGTCTCAAAGATCTAGCTGATTAGCTAGGCTATAATCATTTTTTTCTCCTAAAATTTGAGTATGTTGTAGTTTAGGATGTTACCTACAACTTCCATGAAGACAACAAAGTGATATTTCCAACATAAATCAACATGCAACCAAGAAATCATCAAGAGGTCAGTGAAGATTTCGCAGATCTAGAACCTCCGTATAACAAGGCATTTGACCCCTCATATCACCTTCGTTTTCCATGAAATTTTAGTATGTCATACCTCAAGATGTTAGCTTCAACTTTCATGAGAACACCGAAGTCAAAATCACACTCCAAACCCACATGCAAGCTCGAACAAATTACTGACTCCACTAAACCGAACGAGAACAGTCACACGGTTTGCAAAATATCAACTCTTACTTCGGTTTTTCACACAAATCACACCTATAATCTAGCATGCAAACACCACAACAAGCATGCAAAGGAAGTTATGAACTCCCACTTGCCTCCAAGACAAACGAACAACGGCGTACGGCGGCGTAGGACGGTCGGACAAGGCGGCGATTGGCGAACGGGCGGCTCCGCCTTCTTCCCTCTCGGTTCCTCTCCTCTCTCTCTCGAATTCTCTCCCTCACTCTCTCTCCTTTGGTCGAAAATGGAGCAAGGGGTCCGGCCACTCTCTCTCCTAACCCCTTTTATACCCCCCTTAGGCCATCATTTGCAATGATTAACTCACCTATCCAATGGCCAATGCATGCTCTTGCCATTTGCCATTTGCCACTTGTCATTCTTATTTTGAATCAATTTGGGCCTAATGGGCTTTGGAGTTGGGCCAACCGGCCACTCCCTTTGGGCTGGTCGACAGCCACCTCTTGGGCCCAATGGGCCGACTAGCTTGGCCCACCAAGCTTGAGGCTAATGGGCTCAAGGCCCATTTCGAAAATTAGCCCTTTTTCCCTTTTTTTTTTTTTTTTTTTTGAAATTCCTTCTATAATATTTTTGAAATTCCAATTTCCATCTTGGCCAAAGTCTTGGAATATTTTTAATTATTGAAATTTAAATCATATGGCCAAGCATTTCAATTTAAATTTAAATTCCCACAATCACAAGCACAATTCATTAAATAAAAAGACAAATTGGCTAAAGCATAGGCCATAAAATTCTATCACCTAATTAAAGACATTTAACACACCTTAAGGCTTGGCTTTGAATTTCCGGGATGCCACAACCGCCCTCGCCTCCTATTCTTCTTGCCACTTCTTACTTGAGAAACAATATCAATCTCTCTCGCTCAATTGGTTGAGCAACTACGATGGTGGCCGAGCAACGGTGGCCGAGCGATGGCGGGTGAACAACTGTGTCCGAGCAGCGAACGACAAAGAAACCCTAATTTCAATCCTTATATGAGCTATACGGCTTCGTTTTTGTGAAGATTTCCACGTATGACGGAAAAACAACGTCGTTTCTTGAGGAGGATGGAAAACAACATCGTTTAAAAGCCACCGCAACTTTTTTTTTTTAAATATAAAAGCCATGTAATTAATTTGGCCGGAATCTCTTATCGGTGGCACCAAAGTGATTGTTTTTTCTTTGATTTGGCATTTAAGTGATCCGACGGAAACTTTTGGCACCAAAGTGAGCGCTGTATACAACTTTTGGCACTAATAGTGTACTTACCCCGAGATTAATGATAGTGAAAGTCGTTAGACTCTCTATCTGGTTCTTTCCACAACAATGGCCCTAGATTGTTTGGTGAGTGCAATTCTTACCTATGAAGCACGCATGCGCTGTCCGAGCTTTCGTGTCGTGTCCGACACAGTGGGACACGCAGTCAATGCGTGTCAAATTTTTTGACACGTGGTCAACTTTTTTTGATACGTTTCAACACGCATGTCCGAGAGAGGATCATTGAAGAAGACGATAGAGGGTGGAGACAAGGGTGAGGGAATGGAGGCAATGCCGTGACGGTGAAGGAGGGCCTGTTATGATGGAGGGCCGGTGGCGAGGCTAAGGCTATGGCTGCAAATGAGGAAGGGCTGGAGGCGAGGTGATGAGGCGACTAAAAGAGAGCAGAGAGGATCGTGTGAGGAGGAGGAGGAGGAGGAGGTCGTAGTTAGCAGGTGATGGGGGGGATGGGGAAGAAAAGGAAACTAGAGGCGGAGAGTGAAAGGCTAGAAGGAACACTTAGAGGGGAGTGAATAGGTGTAAAAACAAATTCTGCAAAAATGCAGTGAAAACCTTTACTTTTCACTTGAGTCTGAAGAGCAGCAGACTTTGAATGAGATTAAATTTTAGCAGTTAAATAGAATTACGAACATAATAAAAGAGTTCAAGGAAGAGAATAAGCACACAAGGTTTATAGTGGTTCGGCTTAGACCAAGCCTACGTCCACTCTCCCGCACTAATAGTCCACCGACTAAATTTCACTATGAATCAAAAGAGTTGTTACAGTATCACGTCATTGATTCCACAGTGTAGAGTCTCTACTACACTTCCACAAGGCCTCACAAATATCTAGACTCTCTTTTGAGTACAAATTTACGCTCAACAATTGAATCAGTAAAGAACAAGGAGTTTTAGACTTTGGAATTTATCTATCGCGCACACACTTGAATAACTAGAGTGTCTTCCTTATATACTCCTCCATGCCTTCATAACCGTTGGCACCTTCCAAAGGAGTTCTACCAATCTACCCGTTGGACATAATCAATTAGGAAGATCTCGAGTTACTTAAGGAATGTGATGATAGCCCACCAATCCTGCTCGCCCATACAATCAGGATCTATGTTTCCATAAGTAGAACTTTCTAAGTATACTTCGCCAATCAACGGATCCAAATTACTCGAATTAATTTCAAAACGAATAATAGATCTTAAGATTCTATCTCCAGCTGTGAGAACTTCTTTAGCCGCTTGAATCAAAACCTTAAAGAAATACTCACATCTGGATAAGTCTTCTTCGTCGGTCTAGAAACTTTCAATGAGGACAGACTTTAAATCTTGAGTCTGGAGGTCTTCAGACTTTGACGAAAGAGTCTGCAAGTCTTCAGACTAGACTGATGGAAATGTTTTGTCAACTTCAAAACAAATAAGGAAGTTTTCTCTAACAATCTCCCCATTTTTTATGGTGACAACTTTCCAGTAGATTTGGATACTTTTGACCTACAAGACAATATTTAAGCAAACAAGGATATCTCGTAAAAGATAAATGGATTAGGATAAAGATAGTATCGAATCTGCATCCATAGGAAATGAGTTAGTCCTGTAAAAACAACTATGTTTGCCATGAATACCAATAATGCTTAAGATACTACAAGCATTAAACGATCAAAACACAGTCCAAAACTAGTCACAACCAAACAAAAATAAAGTCAAATCTAAAAGTCAAATCTGCACCAACATCTCCCCCTTTTTGTTAGCATTAAAAAGGTAGAGACGAAAAAGAGACTTGGATAAAATTAAGATTGTTTTGGAACGTGAACAAGCTGGAAATCTCCCATCGACTTGACAGTGTCCTCCAGCTTTCTCAGATCCTCCTTCAGTTGCGCTACTTCCTCATCCTTGGCAGTTGCTTGAACTTGAAGATTAAGGGCTTGAACTTGATTGAGCAATGAAACTGAAGAGGCTTGATTAGCATTCTGCATATTTTGAAATTCACATCCCAAAGCATAAATCTGACATCTGATCTCCATAAGAACATCAAACAATCTTCTAAAGTCTGCTAAGTTGTCAGTTTGAGTGCTTGCTTCAGCATGATTAGTTTGTGGAGTATTGGCAGATGATGGAACTTCAGCATTAGCACCCAGACTTGGGGATGAAACCTCATTACCTTCTTCAGGAAATTGAGAGACATATACATCTTCTAGATCAGCAGGAAGTACATCTTTTATCAGTAGCTCCCCCTATTTCAGTGCCTTCAGGTGGAAAGAAGTACTCTTCATGCTCTGTCTCTTCTTCAATGACACGATGACCTTGTTCTCCTCTTTGCTCTTCTTTTGCAGTTCTTCCTTCCGGTGCTTCTTTCCTCATCGTTTCCCTCTCTTCACTTTGCTCTGTTTCCTCTCTGTCTTAGTTCTCTCTATCCTCTATCTCTGGAACAAGATGCTGTAAGTTCCTTAAGGCAAGAGTGGAAATGGTGATGTCGTCCTCATCTTCTTCATCTTGCAAGATGAGTGCTTTCCTTTTCTTAGATGGAGCTGTCATGGGCTCCTTGCCTTTCCGTTTTGCAGCCATAGGGTCTTGACAAGTCTTGACAGGAGTCTTCTCCTTAAATCTCTCTAAAGTCTTGTTTAGTTCCTTCAGACGCATCTTTGAAACCATCTTTAGTCCCACCACCACTGGATCATAGGTTCGAACACATAGAATTTTGGGAGGCTGAATTTTAAAATGTCTGAATAGCTGAGTAACAAGTGTTGAATAAAGAAGTTATCCCTTGTCCTTTGAACAACTCATATGGAGTTTTCTCCAAAATAAGCATTAAGAAGACTCTATTAATAATATAACATGTTGTAGAAACTACTTCAGCCCAAAAACGAGATGAAATGTTGCTTTCAATTAAAAGTGTTCTAGCCATTTCTTGCAACGATTTATTCTTCCTTTCCACAACTCCATTATGTTCTGGAGTGTATGGGGAGGAGAACACATGCTGAAAACCAGATTCATCACAGAATTTAGCAAAGTCTTGATTTTCAAACTCATCTCCATGGTCCGTCCATATACTTGAGATAACATATCCTTTCTCCTTATGTACTTTCTTAGCAAACTTTAAAAAATAAGAAAATATTTTAGACTTACTTGCCAGAAAGTATATCCAAGTAAATTGTGAATAATCATCCACTATTACTAGGTAATACTTCTTTCCACCAATGCTCTGAGTCCTAATTGGTCCAAAGAGATCCATATGTAGGAGCTGCAACACACGATTAGTGGAAACTTGATTTATTAGTTTGAAAGAACTTCTAACCTGTTTTCCCAACACGCATGGTGTGCATAATTCAGATTTTTGGTATGTCAGGTTGGGTAGTCCACGAACAAGCTTCTTTGCAGAGATCTTGTCTATTTGCTTCATGTTGATATGGCCAAGTTTTCTATGCCAGAGATTAGTTTCCTCTTGAATTGAAATTAGACATTGAGATTTTTCTGGTTTGATATCCAAAAGATAGATGTTCCCATGTCTTCGCCCCGTGAAAGTTTGAGAGAAGTCTTTACTGATTCCCGAATATATTCCTTCTTGAAAGTTGATTTTGAAACCCATATCGCACAATTGGCTGATACTCAGCAAGTTGTAGTTGAGTCATTCCACTAAGGAAACGTTGTTGATTGTGAGACTTTCAATCTTTACTGTTCCGCATCCGACAATTTTTCCTTTGCTATTTCCACCAAAAGAAACTTTTCCACCATCAACTTGCATAAGATTTATGAAATAACTTGAGTCTCCTATCATATTTTTTGAGCATCCACTATCCAAGTACCATTTGACCTTTTTCTTGATAGTGACCTGCATTTAAAAAAGAAACTCAAACTTTCTTTACTACCCATACTTTTTTGGATCCAATGGAGTTAGTGCAATATACAGTTTTTGCCAAATCCTTCTTAATAGGTCTCCAAACCAAAGGACATTCTTTCTCAAAGTGTTCTGAGCTGTTGTACTTTAAACATTTAAGAGCACTACGGCCAACTGGTTTTATAAAAACTTTTCGAAAATGATTTCTATAAAAGTCTTTTGTAGGTCTTTGTTTGATTCTTTCCTTTACTTTTGGAAAATCAATTAGATGAATAGTTTCAGAAGTTATTTCCAAGCCTGATTTGTTAAAGTAAGGTCTTTGTGCTAAAAGAATCTTTTCCAATTTCTCGATTCTATAGAAAACCTTTTGAAATACTTGAAATATCATTTTTCAAAAGTGTATTTTCTTTTGAAAGAGAGTTTGCATTTTCTTTCAAAGTAATAAAACTTTTATCTAAATTTTCGAACTTTTCTTTCCAAACAATCTCATGTTACTTTAATGCAGAATTTTTCCTTTTTAGCTCGGAAATCCTCTTGAGAGGTTTTGAGACTAAGACATAATTCATCAATATATTTAGAGACTTTAATAAGAATTTTTAAATTTCTTACCTCGATTTCACTGTCTGAGTCTAAGTCTGTATCCATCTCAGAGTCTAAATCTGATTATGATTGTGCCACTAGACAAATATTAGCATAATCATCATCACTCTCTTTGCATTGTATCACTCCAAGTTTCTGCTTTGAGTGCTTTTCTGTATTTCTTAGCTTTTCCTTTCTTTTTCTTCAACAAGGGACAGTTGAGTCTGATGTGTCCATTTTTCTTGCATTCAAAACAAGTAACATCTTTATTGGATTCATCGTCCTCAGCTGATTTATTTTGAAACTTTTGAGAGCTTTGTTTCTTTCCATTGAATCTTCTTCCATTTTTGTTAAGTTTTCTGTACCTTCTTATCATGAGAGCAAGCTCTTCATCATTCATATCGTCTTCAGAATCTAAAACATCAGAATCATCATTAGATTTTAAAGAAATGGGTCTTTTACCTTTGGGATCTTTATCTTCATTGATTTGCTCAACTTCATAGGACTGAAGAGTGTCAACCAATTCGTCAACGGAGAGTGGCATTATCCTTTGTGTCTCTCTTATTGAGTTCTTTACGTGATTCTAATCTTTGGAAATACCATGCAGTAGTTTCTTAACTTTCATGGGTTATGAGATTGGTTGACCTTGATACTCAAGATCATTCACGATTTTAGTAAAATGACTAAACATGTCAGTGATAGATTCTCCTAGCTTCATCTTGAAGGCTTCATATTGACCGAGCATAATATTGATTCTGGTTTCTTTCACTCGATTGATTCCTTCATAGGTGATGTGCAGCCTATCCTAGACTTCTTTAGCTGTTTCACAAGAAGATATTCTATTATATTCAATAGGAGATAATGCACAATATAAGGAATAAATTGCTTTTTCATTAAGAGCTTGTCTCTTGGTTATCTCTTTTTGAGTCATCACGCTAGCCTCAACAGATTCTTTTTCCCTTTCTGAGACTGTTGTAGCTTTAGGAATGATTCCTTTGTCTACCACATCCCATTCCAGAGGATCTTTTGATTTTAAGAATGCCTTCATCTTGTTTTTCCATATATTGTATTCATTTCCATCAAAATAAGACAGTTTGGTGTTGCTTTGCCCTTCAACCAAACCTAGAGCCAACATATTAGCTATGGATCGTTAACTCTGAAGTAAAAACACTTCAATTTAAATGAGTACACAGGCTTTGATACCAATTGAAAGAGCTAGTACGAGCACATAGAGGGGGGTGAATAGGTGTGAACACAAATTTTGCAAAATATAGTATAAAACTTTTCCCTTTTAACTTGAGTCTGGTTGACAATAGACTTTGAAGATAAAATTAGACTCTAACAATTAAATAGAGTTATGAACAAAGTAAAAGAGTTCAGGGAAGATAATAAGAACACAAGATTTATAGTGGTTCAGCTTAATTCAAGCCTACGTCCACTCTCCCGCACTAACAGCCCACCGGCTGGATTTTACTATGGATCAAAAGAGTTGTTATAGTATCATGTCCTTGATTCTACAATATAGAGACTCTGCTACACTTCCTCAAGGCCTCGCAAATGTCTAAACTCTCTTTTGAGTACAAATTTATGCTCAACAATTGAATCAACAAAGAACAATGAACTTCAGACTTTTGAATTTTTCTATCACGCACTCTCTCGAATAACTAGAGTGTCTTCCTTATATACTTCTCCATGCCTTCATAACCATTGACACCTTCCAAAGGAGTTCTTCCAATCTACTCATTTGGACAGAATCAATTAGGGAGATCTCGAGTTACTTAAGGAATGTGATGATAGCCCACCAATCCCGCTCGCCCATACAATCGGGATCTAGGTTTACATAAGTAGAACCTTCCAAGTATACTTCGCCAATCGACGGATCCAAATTACTCGAATTAATTTCAAAACGAATAATAGATCTTGAGATGCTATTTCCAGCCGTGAGAACTTCTTTAGCCACTCGAATCAAATCCTTAAAAAATACTCAATTCTAGATAAGTCTTCTTCGACAGTCTAGAAACTGTCAATGAGGGCAAACTTTAAATCTTGAGTCTAGCAGTCTGGCGATTTTCAGACTTTGACGGAAGAGTCTGCAAGTTTTCAGACTAGACTGATAGAAACGTTTTGTCAGCTTCAACACAAATAAGGGACTTTTCTCCAACACTTATCCCTTTAACTTTTAGTATTTTTATTTCTAAAAACTATTTTTAGCTAATTTATTTATTTTTTTAACAAAATATAACATCGCTGTTCAAAAATTATTTTCCTCCTTTTTTTTTTTGTCAAACCCTCATTTCCCAAAATTTATTTCCCTCCCTCATTTCTCTCCCCCATGTCACCTCAAACCCACCCCCTCTCAGTTTCTTTTCCTCCTTTCTCTCCAACGACCTATCATTTCCTGGATTTTCTCTCCCACTCCATGCCACCCCTTTGATTTCTTTCCCTCGGTTTGTCCCCCCAACATGTCATTTCCCTCATTTCTCTCTTCCCCCACCCCCTCACGCCACCCCCACCCTTGGCCACCCCATCAATGATAGGCCATCACCTGTTGTTTCTCTCTCCTCCCCTCACCCTCACCCCCACGCCACCCCAACCCCCAAGCCCCCATCATTTCTTTCCCTTTCTTCCACCCCTCCCATCGGTATCACCCGTTGTTTCTCCTCCCCCCTCCCGTGACGTCCCAGGGTGTCACGTACTAAGCGCAAGCGGAATTATAGTTATCATTATCATCTTGCCTAACTGGTAATCTCCTTTAATTAATCTATAGTGTTTACCATTGAAGTTAGCATGTATAACATGGATTATTTAAAATCTCAAGTTTATATTATGAGGTCATCTTACAATCACTCTACCTTCAATTTAAGTATTGGCCAAATCATTCATGCACATAAATAAGATCACGAGAAGCTTCATTTCTTTTATCGTCATCAGGGCTTACAAAATTTATCAACTTGGACTCTTTCTATGTTCATTGCCTATATATACAACATATACATAACAAAAGTAAGGCGTAACAAAAGCCAGGGATAAAGGGTGAGGGTGTCTACTCCACGAGTTCCCACACAAGCCCGCATCTAACAATAGTCAAAAGTCAATCAACTTCTACATGATCAAAGGCGTCTAGGCGCCGTCCATCCCCGCTCCAAGTCCTCCTGCTCCAAAGGGTAAGGGGCCAAATATCTCCGCTTCATGATTGATAAACCATGCAACGAACGTCATCGGTATCAAGTCAGCTCTACCGTCATCCACCCATAAAGTAGCCTCATATTTGGAGTGTGACATCCAGAATTTTCAGTATTGTTTTCTATTAAATTAATCAGGCATTTCGTTGACGCGTCTATAGGGTTGTTCTCATAGCTGATCACTCTCAAGATAACTAGACTAGCTGGGTAAGCCATTAAAGAATATTAAGGCAATAGACTTGAGAATTCGACCAAGAATCGGCTTCTTGACCGTGTTCATCTTTAGAGGCCATTGCAGCACAGTTAAAAATCGATTTAAGACCAGAGATAGGTCTGGTCGACTGAGATGTGTGGCCGATCGTGGGTGACTCCACTAAATTGGAAAATTCTCGTCGATTGACACTAATCTGATTTTACTGTCGTTTTGGTACCCTGTGTCCGTAATTGAATCCTCGGGATTTTCACAACAATCAAGAGTCGCCATTGAGTCGAGTGGGTTCATAGTGGCTCGAAGAAAATCGACCACGGGTCATTTGCCTTAAAAAATTCTGAAAACTACCCGATAGTCTAGGTCACGCTAAAAACGCGCCGAATGAAAATTAACCGCAAATTCGAGTTCGATTTCAGAAATTGAGAGTTATGTGGTGTCACGAGCTATTTTAGGAATGTCAACTCAGTCTCAGAAGATTTTCAGAGGTCCTGAGATTTTTACGGAAAATGGGTACGGACGTCGCGGAAAATTAACAGAAATTGTACGGACCGAATTTAAGGGAGTTTTGACTTTCTGCCTGCCAGGTGAGTGTCGGGATTTATAGAAAATGGTTCGGGATTTTTCTTCATCGAGATTGGATCTCAATTTGGGAACTCGTCGAAGAAATTGGAAGCTCAAAATGTGAAATTCGGAACTAAGGGAGGACATCATTATTTTGGACCTTAAATTGGATTAATGGTGGAATTTATGCTTGAAAATGATGGGGGAGACATAGAGGATGAGATTGAGGCATTGAGAGGTTAATTGATTTTGTGGAGGCCATTTGAGATGAAATTGAGATGGGATGAGTGTCCAATTTGAAGCCATGATTTTAAAATTCGTAGCCCCCTTCCCCTAGCATTTTTTTGGACCAATTGAGATGTTATGGAGAGTGCATTGTTGGCCTAAGGTGAGCTAAGGAAGAAGACTTGGCTAGGAAGGGTTCAAGGGGATAATCATGTGGAAAATGAAGGCTTGTGGGCTCCTCAACCTCATCTCTATCCATCTCTCTCTTCCCTCTCACTCAGCTGCCGTCCAAGACTTCTCCTCTTTACTTCATTCCGCACGCCTGCAGCAACCAAGAAGCCAGCGGAAGCAGAAACAGCCAGAAACGTCAGGACCACCGCACGCCCATCCACCGACTCCTCCTGTGCACGTCTCCACCTTGCGTTTCTTCTTTATTTTCCTTGGCAGACAAACTCTCCATTTCTGCCCTCTCTCGAGCCAACGATCGAAGCTGCTCGAAGCCCCCACGATTTTTCTCTAAGCTGCCGAATCTTCAAGCTGTTCGGTCAAAGCCCTCTCCAAGCGAAGACCAGAATCGTGGTCTCTCCTCACCGCGGCTGCCACCTGCCAGCTTCTCCATCTGCTTCGGTCAACAGTAGCAACAACTGAAGCTCCTCGGTTGACCGCAAAAGCCCAGCAGCAGCGACGTCCACAAAGCTGCTCCTCCCTCCATGTCTTCTGCCAGGCGTCCCCCACGGTCGGTAACTGAGCCAGCAAATTCGTCTCCGCCATCTCGTGTTTCCACCGAGCAGCACCACCGGGACTCTAACTGCTAGCGAAGCCACCGAGCGCCATCTTCTCTCCATCCGCGGCCAGTTGTCCGCGATTCTGCTTCCCCAGGTCAACCGTCGAAGATCCCAGCAAGCCTTCGTCGACGCCAGCTCCTTTGATTCAGCTTCGGTTTGCAGAGTGCAACCCAGCGAAGTCAGGCCCAGTTCGGCAGGGCTCATCTGCAGCAGCAATTCGGGCCTTTTGGTACAGTCCACTAATCAGCCCAGCTTCCATTTTGTAACTTGCTCGGCCCAAATCTCCAGCAGCTCTTTTGGGCCACTGAATCCGCAAGAAGCCGGCCTATCTCCTGCAGTCTTCAAGCCCAGTCCAGTCCATGTGAGTTAATTGGCCAAGCCCAATTTTCAGCAAAGCCCAAGGATCCATCAAGCTCAGCCCAAGAATTTCAGTAAAGCCCAGCCTTGCTGAAGTTTGTAGGGCCAAGTCTTAGGCCCAGTCCAAGCCCGCCGTTGTTGTCGAAAGTCCGATTTCGGTCGCCGTCGCGGTGATTCGGTCTCCGCTTTTTTGTCAGTGAGTTTCTTCACTAAATCTTTTATTAGTTTCTTAATTATCTTAGGGTTGGTTAGATTTAATTAAGTGCAACTTAGGTGGTTAGATTAGGTTAGAACAATTAAATTAGTGACTTAATGATGCATGTTAGGCGGTTAGACCTAGCTATTAGCAAGTAGAAAGGTTCGATTATTTATTGAATGCATCTCGGGATTTTTCCCAACCCGTTTCGAGCTCCAATCAGGCAATACGAGTCTAAATTGGATTTTTACTATTTATTTATTTAATTTTCGAAATTAATTATTTAATTAATTATTTTTCCGGAAATTCAACCGGGATGGCCAGGTGACCGGAATTTCGTGCCGATTGTCGTGGTGCAGTCCGTTTATTTAATTGAGCTTTAATTTTTATGGAATTGATTTAAATTGTGAAATTTGAGGAATTGTCCTAAATTGTTTGTTATTGAATATTTGATTGGTAATGGCCGAGTATGGATATATAGCGCCAGTTATGTTGATGGGCTATATAGCAAAGAGAATGGTGAGAGCTAACTGAGAACATTATTGGTTGAGACCAATCAGGTACGATATTATTGGACATACGTGGTTCGGTGATTGGAAGTATCACCTGGCAAAAACGGGCGCCTTAAAGAACGCACGTGAATGACTTATAGACAAACGTGGTTCGGTGATTAAGGAAATATCACTTGGTAAAAACGACGCCTTAAAGAACTCACGATGTTGTCTATTGCCGATGTCACCTTGGCGAAACGGCGCCTAGAAAGGACACGTGGTTCGGTGATCGAGGATATAAGCGGTGAAAACGGCGCCTTAAAGAACGCACGGTGTCGGTGATCGGTATGTCATTGGCGAAAACGACGCCCGAGAAACACATGTGATTTGGTGAATGAGCACACCACTGGGAGATCATGGTATGAGTGGGAATGACCTAAAGAGGGTCTTATTGACATGTAATCGACTTAGTCGATTGACCGTCTTGATCGGATGTCGTGAATTGTTTGAATATCTGTGTTTAACCTTGAATTGCGGGTTGGGCCGAGGCCAAGGTAAGTCCTCGACTCGTGTTGTGCTTAGGCAACCGTTAGGCGTATTAGTTTACTAATCGGGTCTTAGGGGTAGGACTCGGCGAGACGTGGTCTCATTGGTTATTGAATAACCATTTCGGGACCCGAGGAGAAGGCGAGGAGGAGGAACCTGAAGGGGATAAAGACTTTTGAAGAAGAAGATGATCCAGAGAGGGATCTTGAGTATAACCCGGATGTGGATTGAGATCCCATCCCTTTTGTAAACCCTATCTTAGTGTAGATAGGTGTGAGACAAGTATGTTGTGAATAGTATTGTAAATATACTATGAGTTGTCTATTAGTAAAAATTGTGGTTGTGAATTTCAATAAGGAAAATATGGCCTGCTTTTCTATCCCATTGATTTATTGTCTGGGGATTTAAAACTGCTTCCGCATGCGTAATAAAAAAGAAAGGGTCGGCGATACTTAGTCCTGGGATATCGCACTTTAAAATCGACCATGGAAGAAGGATGGGCGCGTCCTTGAGGATCGGGGCGTGACATCCCCTTTTTGTGGTATCAGAGCCAGGTTCAAGATTGGAGTGATAAGGAGCGTTGACCATGGGATAGTTTGTAGGAAAGGCCTTTAAATTCATGCCGGTGCATGTCTGTGTTAGCTAAATGCTAGAATTGTTTGTTGTGTGTGGATCGCTCACTTTCTAATCCGGTGTTGATTTGGAAGACGGGTTTCAGTATAAAGACTGAACCATGAGCGAGGAGGAGCTAAGAACTCCCAGTAAGAGGACAATGTCGTCTGTGACTCGGGATAAAGCACTGACAAAGGTCGGTACCCGAGGTGGTTGTGGCAGAGTGTCGGCTCTGGCCAGCTCGAGTGTAAGAGTGCCACTGTAGGTTGGTACTAGTGTAGCAGCGTCAAATGATCCTAAGTCCGATAAGATCATTTTGATGCAAGTGTTCCTTGGGTTCTAGATGAGCTAGTAAGATCAGGATCAAGTTATTGTTGTTGCCACCTTTGCTGAGGTTCAACTTGGAAGGATGATCAGGGAATAGATTTCGATATCTGAGTCAAGATTCAATGCAGGCAGACTTGGAATTTGGTCAGGGAAAAGATTGATGTTGAAAGAAGAGTATTCTATTCCACTTAATAGGAAGGGTGGAATAGTCAGGTCGGCATTCAGACAAATGGAACTTGTTGTTCCATGGAAGATGGTATGGATCAGTCTCGTGTATTCTGAGGACGGGAATTCATGGTAAGTGTTGCCAGCATGGATAGCGAGTTATGGGTTGTCTGCATAAGTAGATGAAAGCTCGACAACGGTTACTGCTATCACCGTCGATAGGATAGGTCAGAAGAAGTGCTTCATAGAATGCACTGTGGAATTTTGGGATAGGTCTCCGATGCAAGAAATAGTGCACGCTAGCACTTGATAGGAGATAGAAGACGCACCAGATAAGTGTCAGAATTGTAGAAGGAAGCATGGATAAATCTAGTGTTTGAGTATGATTAGAACATGCTGTGATGATGACCAGCATGGCCATCAGGTGAAGGACTGTCAGTGGAAGTCTAAGGTAGCATAGACATCGCTATTGCAGCCAGAACGCCACTAGGATGGCGAAAGGAATGGGAGTAGAATTGACCTTGCATCGATCAGAGAAAGAATGTGTTAGAGGTGATTTTATCAGAGCAGTGCAGCAAAGTTTGGTGCTGAGTTGGTAGAACTTAAATTATTGAAGTAAAAATGAAAGAGAGGGGAATCACTAGCAATAGTTGTGCTTGATTAGTTGCTAATGTGTGAATTTGATGCCACATGAATAGTGTGGGCTTATGAAGCATCTTGTGATAATGAATCATGGTCATGGAGTAATCCAGTTTAGTCTATTAGCATGTGAAAGTATCGAGATTATTGGGAGTCAGAAAGAATATTCGATTTCATTAATCTTGTTGGCTGAAGGCAACTTGTTTGTTAGACGGAGGTTGCCAAGGTTGCTTGGCGATTGTCTTGGGCAGGACGGATTGGAGAACTAGAGATGGAGGACATCTCAGTGGTCTAAGAATTTCTAGATGTGTTGTCACAAGAACTGTCAGACCGTCGTCAGAGAAAGAGATAGGAAGTGCGATCGAACTAGCACCAAGATAGAGCCACTCTCGAAGGCGTCTTACCAGCTGCTGTGATATGAATTGGTAGAACTGAAGATGCAGATGTGAAGATTGATGAATGCCGAATTCATGCATATCAGTGCATCACTTTGGGGAAACATCAGTTTTGTTTGTGAGAAGAAGAAAGATGGTTTGTTGCGAGTGTGCATCGACCATCGTCAACTCAATTAGGTGACAATCAAGAACAAGTGTTCATTACCGAAGATCAATGAATGATGTGACTAGTTATAAAGAGCGTAGATGTTTTAAAGGTCTACTTGAAGATAGGTTTTCATCAGTTGAGAACCAAGAAAGAGGTTATACCGAAGACGGTGTGTTGTACTTGACATGGCTTTGGTGAGTATAATGTAATGATGTTTGGCCTGGCGAAACACTCCAGTAACTGTCATGGATTTGACAACCCGAGTGTTCAAGGAATATTGAGTTCAGTTTGTGATCGTATCTTTCAATGATATTCTAGTGTATTCAAGAAATGCTAAGGAGTCCGAGAGACACCTGAAATTGGTGAAAGAATTTCCATGGACCCGATCAAGACCGAGTCAATTATTAGTGGGCTGAGACTGACGATAGTATCAGAGATCAGAAGCCGTATGGGTTGTACAAGTCACTTAAGAAAGTTTGTGGAAAAAGCCTTAACATCAGTGTTGTCATTGACTCGACTCCTGAAGAAAGGAGAGAAGTTCATATGGACAGACAAGTGCGAGCGTAGTTTTCAAGAGCTGAAGGAAAAGCTGACTACCGCACTTGTGCTGACAATTCCATCTGATCCTAGAGGATTCGAGATCTATAGTGATGCGTCTTTCAGAAAATTGGGTTGCGTGTTGATGCAACATGGCAGAGTGGTTGCATATGCTTCCCATCAGTTGAGACCTTATGAATTGAACTATCCAACGCATGACTTAGAGCTCGCAGCCATTATATTTGCTCTAAAGATTTGGAGACATTACTTGTGCGGGGAAAAGTTTCAGATCTTCACGGACCATCAAAGTCTCAAGTATTTGTTCTCTCAGAAGGAGTTGAACATGAGACAGCGTGGATGGATGGAATTGCTGAAAGATTACGACTGTGATATTTTATATCACCCAAGGAAGGCGAACAAGGTCGCCGATGCTTTAAGTCGAAAGTCTTCAATGGCTCATCTACTGATTAAGGAGTGGAACCTAATCAAGAGAGCTCGGGATTCGGAATTCAAATTTGAGGTAGGCCACCTTTCTAGTCTTATGGCCACCTTTAGAATTGAACCGGATGTCCAGGTTAGAATTAAAGAACTCCAACCGACAGATGTACAGAGAATTCTTCAAGAGGATACCGATAAAAGAAAGGCTGATTGAAGAACTCAATCTCATATCAAGATGCAATGCAACAACAGTAAATGGACTCACTTGCCAAATAGAATTATATTTAGTGTGCATATGATCCACCCTCGATCAATCACTAACAGGAACTCTAACGGCCCGATCAAGTCACTTCCGGAAGTTACCTTATCCAGACTTCCACAATATTTCTGTTATAGGCATCTCACTCTGAGGCATCCCGGTATCACACAACCGAGGTCCTCCCGAGACCACTCAGCAAGGGGCATCTTACTCCGAGGCATCTCAATATCACACAACTGAGGTATCCTTGATCACACACAAGGGCATCTCACTCTGAGACATCCCGGTATCTCTCTACCGAGGCATCCAAGACCACTCTGCAAGGGCATCCCAAACTTCCAGGGGCATCACCGATATCTCTGTACGGATGGGTTCATTCACTCTCTTAAGCACACGTTTCACACCACCACATCTTTGATTAATGCATTTATTGTATGTAAAAGAAAAGACTCCAAAGTATCTAACTATATCTCTAACTCTCATGAACCTAGCACACGTGCGTGTCCAAATTATAAGATAAAACCCATTACAACATGTCCCATTCCATGCCGAACAGATATTTACCCCATAATCAAGCACTATGCACCACACTCATTGCACACGCATGATACTATATGCACTTATATCTCAAATAAAATATGAGACTTACTCTTATATGACTAACATCTATTATGAGGTTTATTATACTCTACGTGCATCACAAAAGCCTAATATAAAAGACACAGCATCTAATATATGTTCTCGGTTTCAGATAGTTTACTAACTAAATGTACAGCTTCGGTTTCTGACACAGAAGGTATATCAATTCTTGTCGAAATACTACCAAATTTTAGTATGTTATATTTAAGACATAGATTGACATTTTCTGTGAAGAAATTGAAGTCTAATTCTCACCGTATTAAAAGTAACAGTCGCGATAATCTTTACTAGTACCCTGTACCGACGTCCAGATTCCTTATCTACAAAGAAAATTGTTTTACTAGACAATTCTTATCTATTTAATCTCAAATTTTGACATGTTATTCCTCAAGATGTATTCTACAATTTTTATTAAGGATTCAAAGTCCAATTATAACTAGGTAAATACAGAAAATTCGTATAATCAATAAAGGTCAACCGTTTCTCACAAAACAGTTTACTGGTTTTACCAAATTCACTTCTATCTCTACGTTTTTATATTCATATGGTTATAACTAAGTTCTTAACTCTATCTAATGGATGTTTTATCATGTAGATTGGCTTCTTTTCTTATTTTCATCAATATACATAAAGAAAATAATACAAAACAGAAGACTCCCTAATTGTATTCTCCTATAACAGAATAGGTATACACGATTCCTTCACTCCTAGCCCGACCAAACCATTTATTTTTCCACAAGTCTCTTCTACAACACTTCATTACTTAATCACATCAACTAAGAGTAACTTCAGCAAATTTTCTCAACAAAAAATCCTTTCGCAGCTCGGCTCAAAGCATATATCCACACTTCAACTCACACATCACAACATTCACCTCATTTCTTCACTCGGCAAACATCTCTTCACTTTGCTCAATCAAAACAACCAACTCTCATCAAGTTTTCAAAACATGCAAGACTCAGAAGTAACATGCAATGGCTTCTGCCTTCAATCTAACACTTACTAAGCTTAGATTAACCACAAAACAGCAACTACAAATCAAATCCTTCACTGTTTGGTTAGATCCGCAAGCTTTCTTGACAAAACAATGGATAACTTTTAATTTAGAGTTATATCTTTCCTTACCTTGCTTCAGCTATTAGATAACTCAAAGATTCTTCAAGGTCAACACCAAAATCTCGCATGCAAGAAGAAGAAGGTTGCTGGTTCGCTTCTGGTTTCACCGCTCGACCGAGAGAAAAAACAGAAAGAAGAAGATGAAGATGGGTTTCTCGGTTTTTAAATAGAAAGAGAGAGAGGGTTATGAAAATTAAGAGGGAAATAGATCTACAAGGCTAATCCCTAGGCTAGAGTAATGATGAGATCTTACTAATGATTATGTTTCTTGAAGTTACTAGTTTCGGTTTCTAGGGAATAGAAAACCGTGGGTGTCGAGTACAAGGAGAAATGAGAGAGAGAGAGAGATGTCGTGGCCTCCAAGTTTGTTGTCTCATATTATATTTGTTTCTAATCTATGTCATTAGTCGGTTCATTAGTTTCTAATGTTTTTCAATTAATTTCCTTTTGTTTCTACTTGATTTCAATCCTTTTATAATTATACAAAGTCATGACATAACATATCGACTAGTCAATGTTAGTCTATAAAGAATTCATCATAAGAAATGCTGAAGTTAGAAATTGATATTAACATTATGATCACTAATTAAATCATCACAACTATAATCTATAAACTTAATTGAAAATAAAATCTCTCGAGCCTAAATATTCGTCTATGGCCCAATAGGCTTAATTTATAACAATTCGGCCCACTAAACTAAATCTACAAATCTAACAATTCCGAACCTTGGCCCGCTTCAAGCCAAGTCCAAGCCCATAATCTCCCATTAGACTTCTCAAGTCCAATTCATGTGGCCCACCTATTTCTCAAGCCCACACATTTCTCACGATTCATCGGGTTCACTTTCTGGCCCAATCTAATTAATCTAAGTTCCTAATGATCTAATTACACTAATGAAAGTCGGTGAAATTTGGGATGTCACACTCCCTCCTCTCTGTTTGAGAAAACTTCCCTATTTATTTTGAAGCTGACAAAACTTTTCCATCAGTCTAGTTTGAAGACTTGCAAACTCTTTCGTCAAAGTCTGAACACTGCCAGACTCAAGATTTAAAGTTTGCCCCCATTGACAATTTCTAGGCCGACAAAGAAGACTTATCTAGAGGCGAGTATTTCTTTAAGGTTTTGATTCGAGCGGCTAAAGAAGTTCTCACGGCTAGAATAGAATCTCAAGATTTATTATTCGTTTTGAAATTAATTCGAGTAATTTGGATCCGTTGATTGATGAAGTATACTTGGAAGGTTCTACTTATGGAAACCTACATTCTGATTGTATGGGTGAGCAGGATTGGTGGGCTATCATCACATTCCTTAAGTAACTCGAGAACTTCCTATTTGATTCTGTCCAACGGGTAGATTGGATGAACTCCTTTGGAAGGTGCCAACGATTATGAAGGCATGGAGGAGTATATAAGGAAGACACTCTAGTTATTCAAGTGTGTGCGTGATAGATAAATTTCAAAGTCTGAAGCTCCTTGTTCTTTGCTAATTCAATTGTTGAGCGTAAATTTGTATTCAAAAGAGAGTCTAGATATTTGTGAGGCCTTGTGGAAGTGTAATAGAGACTCTACACTATGGAATCAAGGATGTGATTCTGTAACCACTCTTTTGATTCATAGTGAAATCCAGCCGGTGGGTTGTCAGTGTGGGAAAGTGGATATAGACTTGGTCTAAGCCGAACCACTATAAACCTTGTGTTCTTATTCTCTTCCCTAAACTCTTTTATTATGTTCGTAATTATGTTTCACTGCTAAAGTTTAATCTCGTTCAAAGTTTGCTGCTCTTTAAAAGTAAAGGTTTTCACTGCATTTTTGTATAATTTGTTTTTACACATATTTACCCCCTTCTAGGTGTTCCCTCTAGCACTTTCAATTGGTATCAGAGCCTGTGTACTCATTTAAATTAAAGTGTTTTTATTTTAGAGTTAAAGATCCATGGCTAGTATGTTGGCTCCAAGTTTGGTTGAAGGGTAAAGCAACACCAAACCGCCTTACTTTGATGGAAATGAATACAATATATGGAAAAACAAGATGAAAGCATTCCTAAGATCAAAAGATCCTCTGGAATGGGATGTGGTAGACAAAGGAATCATTTCTAAAACTACAACAGTCTCAGAAAGAGTGAAAGAAGCTGCAGAGGCTAGCGAGATGACTCGAGAAGAGTTAACCAAGAGACAAGCTCTTGATGCAACATAATATCTTTTTGTGAAACAGCTAAAGAAGTGTGGGATAGACTGCACATTACCTACGAAGGAACTGATTGAGTGAAAGAAACTAGGATCAATATTCTACTCGATCAATATGAAGCCTTCAAGATGAAGCCAGGAGAATCTATCACTGACATATTTAGTCGTTTTACAGAAATCGTGAATGGTCTTGAGTATCAAGGTCAACCAATCTCAGGACCCATGAAAGTTAACAAACTGTTGCGTGGACTTTCCAAAGATTGGAATCACGTAAATGCCTCAATAAGGGAGACACAAAGGATTATGTCACTCTCCATTGACGAATTGGTTGGCACTTTTCAGTCCTATGAAGTTGAGCAAATCAATGAAGAAGAAGATCCCAAAGGTAAAAAGTCTATTGTTTTAAAATCTAATGATGACTCTGATATTACAAATTCTGAAGATGATATGGACGATGAAGAGCTTGCTCTCATGATAAGAAGGTTCAGAAAATTGAACAAAAAGGGAAAAAAATTCAATTGGAAGAAACAAAGCTCTCAAAAGTTTCAAAATAAATCAGCTAAGGACGATGAATCCAATAAAGATGTGATTTGTTTCGAATGTAAGAAAAATGGACACATCAGACCCAACTGTCCCTTGCTAAAGAAAAAGAAAAGAAAAGCTAAGAAATACAGGAAGGCTCTTAAGGCAGAGACATGGAGTGATACTAAATGTGAAGAAAGTGATGAAGATTATGCCAATATATGTCTAATGGCAAAATCAGAGTTAGACTCAGACTCCAAAATAGATATAGACTCAGACTCAAATAGTGAAATCGAGGTAAGTAATTTAAAAATCCCTACTAAAGTCTTTAAATATATTGATAAAATGTGTCTTAGTCTCAAAACCTCTCTCAAGAGGACTTCCGAGTTAAAAAGGGAGAATTCTACAATGAAACAACAGGAAATTTTATGGAAAGAAAAGTTTGAAAATTTAGATAATAGCTTTGTTACATTAAAATAAAATGCAGACTCTTTTTCAAAAGAAAATAAGTTTTTGAAAAATGAAATTTCAAATATTTCAAAGAGATTTTCTATAGGATCTGAGAAATTGGAAAAGATTCTTTCAGTACAAAGACCCTAATTTAACAAATTAGGTTTGGGAATGACTTCTGAAACTATTCCTCTAATTGATTTTCCAAAAGTAAAAGAAAGAATTAAACAAAGGCCTACGAAAACTTTTTACATAAATCATTTTCAAAAAGTCTTTGTAAAACCTGTTGGCCGAAATGCTCTCAAATGTTCTAAGTGCAACAGCTCAGAACTCTTTGAGAAAGAATGTCCTATGGCTTGGAGACCTATTAAGAAGGAATGAGCAAAGACTGCTTATTACACTAACTCATCTAGACCCAAGAAAATGTGGGTACCAAAGAAAGCTTAAGTTTTTTTTTTTTTTTTTTTTAATTGCAGGTCACTATCAAGAAAAAGGTCAAATGGTATTTGGATAGTGGTTGTTCTAGTCATATGACTGGATATTCAAGTTGTTCTATAAATTTTATGCAAGTTAATTGTGAAAAAGTTTCTTCTGGTGGAAACAACAAAGGAAAAATTGTTGAATGTGGAACAGTAAGAATTGGAAGTCTCACAATCAACAACGTTTCCTTAGTGGAAGGACTCAACTACAACTTGCTGAGTATCAGCCAATTATGCGACACTAGATTTAAGATCAATTTTCAAGAAAGAATATGTTCGAGAATTAGTAAAGATCTTTCACAATCTTTTACTGGACGAAGACATGAGAACATCTATCTTCTGCATATAAAATCAGAGAAATCTCAATATCTAATTTCAATACAAGATGAAGCAAATCTTTGGCATTGAAAGCTTGGCCATGTCAATATGAAGCAGATTGCCAAGATCTCTTCTAAGAATCTTGTTCGAGGGCTGCCCAACCTGAAGTTTAAAAAATTTGACTTATGCACACCATGTGTATTGGGAAAACAGGTTAAAAGTTCTTTTAAACCATTGAATCAGTTTATACTAATCGCGTTTTGCAACTTCTGCATATGGATCTCTTTGGACCAACCAAAACTAGAAGCATAGACGAAAAGAGATATTATCTAGTAATCGTTGATGACTACTCACGATTCACTTGGGTTTACTTTCTAGCAAGTAAGTCTGAAGCTTTTTCTTACCTTTCAAAGTTTGCTAAGAAAGTTCAGAACGAGAAATGATATGTTATTTCAAACATACGGACAGATCATAGAGGTGAGTTTGAAAATCAAGAATTTGCAAAATTTTGTGATGAATCAGGTTTTCAGCATGTTTTTTCTTCTCCACACACTCCAGAACATAACGGAGTTGTGGAAAGAAAGAATAGATCTTTGCAGGAGATGGCAATGACTCTTCTAATAGAAAGTAGTATTTCTTTTCATTTCTGAGTTGAAGCAATTTCTACAGCATGTTATATTATTAACAAAGTCTTTTTAAGGTCTATTTTGGAGAAAACTCCTTATGTGTTATTCAAAGGAAGGAAGCCATTTGTTTCATACTTTTATGTATTTGATTGCAAATGTTTTTGTTTTGAAAAATATAAATGATCAAACTGGTAAGTTTGAAGAGAAATCAGATGACGGAATCTTCCTTGGATATTCAACCAACAGCAAAGCTTACAGAGTATTCAACAAAAAGACTCAGTTTGTGGAAGAATCTACGAAAGTCAAATTCCAAGACTCTTTGCAGAATCAATTGATTCAGACTCATCCTGAAGAATCTGAATCTGCTCCAAACTCCACAAAGTTTACCTCCCTTGAAGCAACTCAGACCTTTGAAAATCAGCAAAAGGAAGTTGAAGAATCAACTGAAGTAGAAGAATAGCTTCCTGCCAGACCATCAAATAACTGGAAGCATAAATCTAGTCATCCCAAAGAACTCATCATTGGTGATATCAATGAAGGAATTCATACCAAATCTAAAAGGCAAGAAGAGTCTAGCGTTGTGGCACTTATTTCTGAAACAGAACCCAAAAGCATAGAAGAAGCTTTAACTGACGAAAGCTGGATTGAAGCAATGCAAGAAGAACTCAGACAATTCAGCATTAATGATGTTTGGGAATTAACTCCTAAACCAAAAGGTAAATCCATTATTGGAGCTAAATGGGTTTTCAGGAATAAGTTGGACGAAAAAGGAAAAGTGATCAGGAACAAAGCAAAACTCGTGGCCAAAGGATATACGCAAGAAGAATGGATAGATTATGATGAAATTTACGCTCCAGTAGTCATGTTAGAAGCAATTAGATTATTACTTGCTTTTGCCTGTTATAAAAAATTTCAGGTTATTCTAAATGAACGTCAAGAGTGCATTCATGAATGGATTCATTCAAGAAAAAATCTATGTGGAACAACCTCTTGGATTTGAAGATTCATAGAGATCAGACTCGGTATTCAGACTGAAAAATGCTCTCTATGGTTTAAAACATGCACCTCAAGTTTGGTACGACAAGTTAAGTAAGTTTTTAATGCAAAATGATTTTGTCAAAGGAAAAGTGGATACTACCTTATTTATTAGAAGGGAAGGTAAAATCTTTCTACTTGTTCAAATTTATGTTAATGATATTATATTTGGATCATCTAACGAAAACTTGTACAAAAAGTTTTCTAAGTCTATGCAGGATGAATTTGAGATGAGCATGATGGGTGAATTATCCTTTTTTCTCGGATTACAAGTCAAAAAATTGAAGGAATGAATCTTTATTCACCAAGAGAAATATGCAAAAGAATTTATTAAAAATTTCGGATTGGAGAATTGCAAAAAGACTGAGATATCAATGTCTAGTTCTTCGAAGCTGGATAAAGATGAAGAAGGAAAGAAAGTTGACTAGAAACTTTTGTGGCATCCCAAAATTCATGGCGACCTCTAGATACATTAAGGCCTTTGAATAGGTGATGAAAGTACCATCGAGTTGTATTGTAGCCATTTGATCCATGATTTGCAATAAGATTTATGGCAACATAAATTAATAAATTCTGGCCTATAAACCACATAGCCAAGTGAATAAGTGTAATTAGGTAATTATATGATGGGTAATTAGATGATGAATAAAGGGAAAAATTAGAACGGTGGGTTGCATTTTATTGACCCAAGATCAACCTCACCATTCGGCCCTTTTGGCCTGGCCCGCGAAGCCCAAAGGAAAGGGTTGCCGTCCGACCGGCCCATGAAGCCCCATTGGGCCGTCGACCAAGGAGGGTCTGCAGGGAGGAGCCAGCCCAAGAGAGGGCCATCCTCTTGCATGGCAAATCCACAATTGGCTAAAGGGATTAAACAAGTGTCATCTTGCATGTAAACCAATGATTACATGCCATGAGGGGGAAGAAAAGAAGAAGGGGCGGATTGAACAAGGGGTTGGGGGGGAGTGTCGCACGAAGAGAAATGGGGAAAGAGAGAGAGTGACCGTCCAAGAGAAAGAGAGAAGAGAGAAAGGGAGAGAGCAAGTGAGCGAGAGGGAAGGAGGAGGTCCGTTCGCTGCTGAGTCCCGCCATCGAGCTGTCGAGTCCCGCCTTGCCCCACCATCTTTGCTTGATGTTTTGTGCTCAGATTAGAGGCAAGTATAGTCCTAAAACCTACCCTTTGCTTGCTGTGATATGTGTTATAAGGGATGATAAACTTTGGTTGTGGTAGAAGTGAAGAAATTCAAAGCTCTAAGGAAAATATGGTAGCCTTGCATTCTGTTTTCTAGAAAGGCAGTCCGACCTTTGATGAATTCTTGAACTGCATGCGATCTTTTAGTTGGAATTTCATTTCGTATTCTTGATGAAAGTTGTAGAGAACTTCTTGGAGAGTAACATATCAAAATTTCGGAATAAATGAACAAGTATAGACCGGTGAAACTATTTTTCTTTAAAGAAGTTAGATCTGGAATTCGTAATACTGACCTGGTGTGATTCTGTGAATTTTATAAAATTCTCCAGTTGAAATTTGATCTCATGTTCTAAATGAAAGTTGAAAATGACATGTTAAGGAGTAACATACTAAAAATTTAGAGGAAATGGATGACTTTAGGTTGGTAAAACAATCTTTATTCAAAACAGTTAGAACTGGAATTCGGTGCCAAGGGTTATAGACGGTTACGGTTATTATAGTTTTTAATATATCACGAACATGGTTTCGAGTTCCTCATGAAATATTTACTTCTGGATTTCTTCTATAACATATAAAAATTTCAGAATTTTTGGAGTTGATTTAGGATTTTTACTGAATTTGTGAATCTGTGTATGGTAATATTCCGAAATTTTAAAGACTGTGATGTGTGCACTGTACCGGATTTTATGATGTTCTTTTGATATGGTGTCCTTCACGAAATATTTTTCTCTAGATATTGTATGTAACATGTCAAATTTTTAGAATTTATTAAGGTTTTTTACTAATTTTTCAAGAATTATGACCAAAGGAGTGCAAATCTGTTTTTATCCGAAATTGCTGTATTTTCAAAAATAAATGAAATTGCTCCATGTGATATAATGTTTTGAGTGGTTGATTATGCTGCATGTGTGGTGACATATGGCATGTTATATGACATCAAAAACTGGTTGAGAACCTTGATATTGTTGCATTAAATGCCATGTTGAAATTGAGATACATGTGTAAATATAAATTGAGATAATAACGAGATCGTTGAAGGTGTGAGCCGACGATGCCCCGAGAGTGTTGGGATGCCCGGAGTGTGTGTGCTGGATGCCCTGGGAGTGTTGGGATGCCCGGAGGTGTGTGTCGGAAGCCTTGGAGGTGTGTGCCGGAGAGATTCCTCGTGATGCTAGATGGGGTACGAGATGCTCGGAGTGTGTGTGCCGGATGCTTGGAGGTGTGTGCCGGAGGCTCCTCGCGATGCCAGGTGGGATGTGAGCAATAAATTGTGGGATGCAAACATTGTTCCCTGGAAGAAAATGATATGATCTAATTGAAAGATAAAAATCGAGAAATTGAATCATATGGCATGGGATAAATCTCATGGGAATGCAAGCATTGAGTGCATGGTGGTATATGCACGTTGCATGGTGATATATGCATGGCTGCTTGATGATACATGTATAAGTGCATGGTGGTATATGCACGTTGCATGGTGATATGCATGGCTGCTCGATGATATAAGTACAAGTGCATGGTGATTTATGCATGTTGTATGGTGATATATGCCTGGCTGTAAGGTGAGGTATGCTTGAATGCATGAATGATATATGTTTTATTCTTGATATCTTGATTGTTTTGTTTGACACATTGTGTAGTTTGGTGGATCTTTACTGCTGAGTGGTTGTACTTACCCCTTTTGGGGATTGACATTTCAGATTAGAAAGATGCCTTTACTACCAGTTGCACGCGGTATTTATTATGGATTGCCATCTGATGTCGAGGTGGAGTGCACAGAGCATTCCTGTATTAGTGTACCTGATCTGGTGTATGTTCGAGTCCATGTCTTGGTGATGTACGATGTGGGTTTTGCTGATGGCCCGGTTATCCATGAGTTTTTGTCTGTTCATGTCCAGCGTGGTGAAGTGATGCTAGGGATGCTGCCGCCGCCGCCGCCCAATGCACCGAGTTGGGTGTGATGGCACATATAGCTAGTGCGAGCCGACACTTTTTGGGGATAGCCGACGCTTGTTGATGGAGGGGTGTACATGTTTGATGTAGGGTCGAGTTCTCTTTTGAGTTATAGCCAAGTATAGTTAAATATCTTGGCCATTTGCTGTGCCAACCCGAAATATTCATCATGAAAATATAAATAAAAGTGACTCGATTTTGTCTTTTCATTTGGAGTGTAGGTGGTGTGCATTGCATTATTGTTATTGAAGCGAGGGATGGCGAGACTTGTTTATGCTTCCGTTGATGAACTGCGTTGGGACATTTACAAAAAAAAAAAAAAAATGGTAAAGAATTCTATTGATCAACCCCTATGAACTCTGGTTTCACTTTAATTAAAAAGTTATTAGACTGGTATGTAGTAGGATGAGTGACAAGTACCTGTGGTGACCCTAACGGATCGTGGGCCGTCGAGGGGTGCCACAAATTTTCAAGAGTATTATTGGTTTACTTCTTTATCTTACTGCTTTTAGACCTGACATTTTGTTCAGTATTTGTATTTGTGCTAGATTTCAATCTGATCCAAAAGAGTCTTATCTAAGCGTCACAAAACGTATCATCAAATACATTGCAACTACTTCAAATTTGGGTATCCCAAAGAAGGTGACTTTTGATATAGCTAGTAAGTGCCTAGAGGGGGAGGGGTGAATAGGTATATAAAAGATTTTTCTCGTTAATCGCACAATACTAGACAGTTAATAGAATTGAGACAATCAACAATCAAAGTAAGACTGAGAGAAGGGAAGAGAGAATTGAATGCAATGTTTATAGTGGTTCGGCTTATTTCAAGCCTACGTCCACTCTTCTGCACTCACAGCCTATTGGCTGGATTCCACTATGGATAAGAAATGTTACAGCGTTGTTCTTCCTTGATTTCTCGGTGTAGATGATCTACCACACTCGCTCAAGGTATCACTAAGTATAGACTCTCTCTTGTGAATACAATTTCGCTCAATATGAATCAACTAATAATCAAGGTACTTCAGACTCTGGAATTTGTCTATCGAGCATGCACTAAAGTAACTAGAACGTCTTCCTTTTATACTCCTTTATGCCATCATACCCGTTGGCACTTACCAAAGGAATTCCTCCAATCTACCTGTTGGACGGAATCAATTAAGAAGATCATTCGAGCTAATAAAGGAACCTGACGATAGCCCATCAATCCTGTTCGTCCATACAACCAGGATCTTGGTTTCCAAGAATAGAACCTTCCAAGAATATTTTGTCGACCATCGGATCTTTAAATGATCTTGATTACGAATAAAAGAATCCGTTATATTTATCCAGCCAAGAGATCTTCTCCAGAGGATATGACTAAATCCTCAACCAAATACTTCGGCTCTGGATTACCTTCGTCACTGGATTAGAACAACTGTCAATGAAAATAGTCTTGAGTCTTGAGTCTCGTGATCTGAAAGTCTTCAGACTCTAAACAGAAGGTCTGTAATTATCCAGACTAGACTGATAGAAATGTTTTGTCAGCTTCAAAATATTCTGGAAAGATTTCTCCAACAATCTCCCCCTTTTTGATGGTGACAAAACTTTCCTGTAGATTTGAACAACTTTGACCTGTAAAACATTACTCAAACAATATGGCTATCTCATAAAGATTAATAAATCAACCAGACTCTGCATCCACAGAAAATCGGTTAGTCTTTCATGAGTAAGACCATACTGCAATATTTGATATAAATGCAAACAGTCAAATTTCAAAATCCACACCCAAGTCAGTCAAGTCATACTCAAAAACAAACATTCAAACACACAAAAGAAATTTAAAGTCAAAGTTTAAAGAGTTCAAATTGCAATTCTCCCCTTTTTGTCATCATTAAAAAGGTGAGAAAAGAGTCAAGTCTCGCTTGGGAATGCGCACGATCCGGAAATCTCCCATCGCGTACGAGGCCTTCCGGCCTCTTCAAGTCTTCCCGTAGATGAGCCACCTCTTCTCCTTTTGCATTTGCTTGAATTTGAAGAGCGAGGTTTTTCATTTGATCCGCCAGGGTAACAGAAGATGCTTGTCCAGCATTCTTCAGGACTTGAAGTTCATTTGACCCCGCATTTCCAGAAGAACATCAAGGATACGACGAAAATCTGCTGTATTGTCCGTCTGTGTGCTCGTATTTGCTCTCATGGATGGAGTAAAGGCAGATGATGGAACTTCGGTGTAATCAAGCAGATTTGGCGTTGAGGTATCATATCCTTCCTCAGGCATTTGGGAAGCCTGAAGATCTTCTGGATTTGCTGGTGAGCGACTCACACCTTCACTATTGATAGCATGTGGTGTAGTCCTTCCTTGCTCTCCATCTCCCCCTGTCTCTAAGACCTCAAATGGGGAAGAGTAATGGTCATGCTCTTCAGCGTCTTGATTCCCTTTCTCTCCGGCTTCATATGCAGACTTTTCTTTCACTTCTTCTCCTTCTTCTTCAGCTTCTTTCTCTTTCTCTTGTTGCTCCCCTGCTTCTCTGTTCTTTTCTTGTCCCTCTTCTTCTCTCTGTTCTTTTTCTTTTCCTTTCTTCTGTCGCTCTGTTGATTCAGGTACAGAACGTTTGGTCCTTTTCAATGCAGAGATAGTGAGATCTTCCTCTTCATCTTCATCCTCCAAGATAAGATTTCTTTTCTTTTTGGATTGAGCACCCATGGGCTCCTTCCATTTTCTCTTTGATGTAGAGGATACTGGAGTCTTCACTTTGAACTTCTCCATTACCTTATTAAGCTCTTTCAGACGCATTTTTGTCACCATTTTCAAACCTACCACCATTTTGTCGCAAGGTCAAACACAAAGAATTTGTGGAGGCTCAATATTCAAGTGTCTGAAGATTTTGGTCACAAGACCTGGGTAAGGCAATTGGCCCTTGTCCTTCACCATTGCTCTGTACATGTGAAAGAGAATGGTGTGAGGGAGAGAGAACTTCTTCCTTGAATTGATTGCGTACATCAATTTCGCCTCGGAATTAGACACGTCAGTCTTGGATGTAGACTTCGGCCTGATACAGTTGATCATAATTTTGTGAAGCAAGATGTTGATGGCACACATTCTTGTGTAGGTAATTCTTCCCTCTGTATTCCTGTCTTTGACAAGCTCTAGTGTGGCACGAGCAATCGAAACCTTGATCGGTTGATAGCGTCCTCTTTCAACTCCAATTATATCTGCCAACATGTCCACATCTACCACATAGTCTTGGTCTCAAACACTGAAGGATATTCTATTCACATCTAAAAAGCTAAGATTCGAATAGAAGTATGCTGTCAATTGCGCATAACCATCTGTGGTATCCGAGCAAAATTGCTCAAGTTGAAGTAGATTGAACTTCTCTCTCAAGTTCACATTAATGGCATCCAAGAAATCGAAATCAACACTCCTAGGGTTTATCACCCCTTGTTTCAACGATCGAAGAACAGATTCTCCTGTTCCTTCGATTTAAACAAATCCATCCTTTTTCCCTTCACCTTCGCAGCAACTCCCATTCTAGGTTGAAATTCACTGAACATTTTATCATCATCGTTCCCGTCAGTCGGATTCAATCCCGATACACGAGGGTCACTTGGAATGTTCGCAAGTGCTTCCTCAGCCTTTCGTTTGGGAGCAATTCCCAAATCCTCCATTCGTCGCAAAAAGATATACTCATTCCCATAATTCTTATCTTTAAGGAAATCATCTACGTAGTTCAGCGGAGTCCCAATGCTCTTCAACGCATGATAGAGCTTGTAAATAAAAGAGGGTTTTTGGACTCTTACAGGGTCTGCGTCCTCGATTATTTCTTCCTCCGGTTGTTGACTCGCACCTTGTGGGGTAGATGGCGAAGAGTGACGTGGTGGAGAGTGAATCGGGCTCTGTTGCTGACTCGGTAAATCCTCCTCTTCGGTGAGATTGAAATGGGTAGGTCCCTCCCTCATTCTCTGTGGTCCCCTATTCGCAATTCTTGAAGACTTTCTCGAAGAAGACATCCTTCCTTGCCGTTGAAAGATTCCTTTACTCGCTTTCCTAAGAAAAGATGACAACTTTCTTGAAGATGATCATGAAGAAGAGACAGGATTGGGAGGAGAATGCCTTTTTAGGGTTTTGAAGTTTAAGCGAGGAAAACTGTATATATATAACTCAGTTTAAAAAGGAAAAACCAATCGGCACAAAGGAAAATGAACAGACACCTCTTTTTAAAATCGATAACAGCCAAATAGAAGTTAATCTTTTTGAAAAGACAAGATTCCCTTTTTCACGGAAATTATAAATTACCTGAACTAATGATCGTACCTTTTCGAGATTGAATATAATAACAACTTACGTCTATAGCCATGAATGAGTCTCGAGGTTTGGAGAGTCTCTAGACTTTAACTTCCTTAAGCTTCAAAATGTTGAGTCTCGGGAACGGATAAAGTCGAATTGATTCTTCTCCAAAGGCTTTGTGAATATATCCGCTAGTTGATTTTTTGAATCAACAAATTGAATCAAGATTTCTCCATTTTGAACATGATCTCTAATGAAATGATGTCGAATCTCTATATGCTTTGCTCTTGAGTGAAGGATTGGATTTTTAGTGAGATTGATTGCTTATTTGGTGTTGTCACATCTAATCTCTGTGCATGAGTCTTCAATTCCAAAGTCTTGTAGCTGTTGTTTTATCCATAGAATTTGCGAACAGCAACTTCCAAGAGCTACATACTCTGCTTTTGTTGTTGAGAGAGCCACAGTGCTTTGTTTCCTTGAAAATCAAGACACCATTACGCTTCCAAGCGACGGCAAGTTCCCGAAGTCTTTGTTTCTATCAACTCGCAACCGGCCAAATCTGCGTCGAATATCCAGGAAGATTAAAGTCTCCCTTCTTAGGATACCAAAGACCGATGCTTGAAGATGAAGCAACGTATTTAATAATACGTTTCGCAGCACTGAGATGAGATTCTCTAGGATCTGATTGAAACCTAGCACAGATGCAAACACTCAACAAAAAGTCAGGTCTAGAAGCAGTAAGATAAAAAAGTGAACCAATGATGCTCCTATACAGCTTTTGATCGACTTTCTTCCCTTCTTCATCTTTGTCTATCTTCAAAGAACTTGACATCGTATGTCGGTCTTTTTGCATTTTTCCAGTCCAAACCTTTTGACAAGATTATTAGCATATTTTTCTTGACAAATAAAAGTTCCTTCCTTCAATTGTTTTACTTGAAGTCCAAGAAAGAATGTTAACTCTCCCATCATACTCATTTCAAACTCATCCTGCATAGACTTAGAAAATTTCTTGCATAGACTTTCATTAGGGGATCCAAAAATAATATCATCCACATATATTTGAGCAAGTAAAAAGCTTTTGTTTTCCTTTTTGATAAATAAAGTAGTATTCACTTTACCTTTGACAAAACTATTCTATATTAAGAACTTACTTAGTCGTTGTACCAAGCTCGAGGTGCTTGCTTTAAACCATACAAGGCCTTTTTTTCAGTCCAAGACCGAGTCGGCTTCTTTGGGTCTTCAAACCCTGGTGGTTGTTCCACATAAACTTCCTCATGGATAAATCCATTTAGGAAAGCGCTTTTGACGTCCATTTGGAATAACCTGAAATTTTTATAACAAGTAAACGCAAGTAATAGTCGAATAGCTTCTAACCTTGCTACTGGTGCGTAAGTCTTGTCATAATCTATTTCTTCTTCTTGCGTATATCCCTTGGCCACGAGTCTTGCTTTGTTTCGTACGACTTTTCCTTTCTCATTCATCTTATTCCTGAACACCCATTTAGCTCAAATAACAGTTTTACCTTTTGGTTTAGATGTCAATTCCCAGACATCATTAATGTTGAACTGTCTGAGCTCTTCTTGCATAGCTTCAATCCAGCTTTCATCAGATAAAGCTTCTTCTATGCTTTTTGGTTCAATTTCAGAAATGAGAGCCACAGCATTAGACTCTTCACGCCTTTTGGATCTGGTGCGAATTCCTTCATTAATTTCGCCGATAATGAGATCTTTGGGATGACTGGACTTATGCTTCCAGTTACTAGATGATTTATCTGGATGATGATCTCCTTCTTTATTTGAATCTTCACGAACAGCTTGATGCTTATCTTCCAGAGTCTGAGATGCTTCTTGAGTTGTAAACTTTGGAGAGTCTGGAGCAGGTTCAGATTCTTCATAATGAGTCTGACTGGATTCATCTTGCATAGAATCTTGAAATTTGACATTCATTGATTCCTCCACAGTCTGGCTCTTCTTGTTATAGACTCTATAGGCTTTGCTTGATGTAGAATATCCAAGAAAGATGCCTTCATCTGATCTTTCTTCAAACTTACCAGCTCGATCTTTTGCATTTTTCAATATAAAGCAGTTGCAACCAAACACATTAAAGTATGAAACAATATGCCTTTTGCCTTTGAATAACTCATAAGGGGTTTTTTCTAGAATAGGTCTTAAGAATACTCTATTGATGATATAGCATGCTGTTGAAACAGCTTCAGCCCAAAATCGTGAAGAAATCTTACTTTCAATTAAAAAAGTTCTAGCCATTTCTTGAAGAGATCTATTCTTTCTTTCCACAACTCCATTTTGCTGAGGAGTATATGGAGAGGAGAACACGTGCTTAAAACCAGATTCATCACAAAATTTTGTAAAATCTTGATTTTTAAATTCTCCTTCATGATTTGTTCTTATACTTGAGATAACACATCCTATTTCATTTTGAACATTTTTAGCAAATTTTTCAAAATGCAAGAAAGTTTCGGACTTACTTGCAAGGAAATATACCCAAGTAAAGCGGGAGTAATCGTCCACAATTACTAGGCAATATTTCTTACCTCCAATGCTCTGGGTTCTGGTTGGTCCGAAGAGATCCATATGCAGCAACTACAGTACATGATTAGTGGAGACATGATTTATTGACTTAAATGAATTTCTTACCTGCTTTCCCAGAATGCATGGAGTGCATGGATCAGACATTTGGTATGGTAATTTGGGTAGACCTCGAACAAGCTGCTTTGATGAGATTTTGGCTAATTGCTTCATGTTGACATGACCAAGCTTTCTGTGCCATAAACTTGCTTCATCTTGCATTGAGATTAGGCACTGCGATTCATTTGGTTTCACATCCAGAAGATAGATATTTCCATGTCTTCGACCCATGAAAGACTGAGTAGAGTCTTTACTGGTTCCAAAACATGTTCCTTCTTGAAAGAAGATCTTAAAACCAGTATCACACAATTGGCTGATGCTGAGAAGATTGTAATTGAGTCCTTCTACTAGGGAAACATTACTTATTGTGAGATTTCCAATTTTCACAGTTCCAAATCCCACAATACTTCCTTTGCTGTTTCCTCCAAATGAAACTTTTCCACCATTTACTTGAACAAGCTTTGTGAAGCAATTTGAGTCTCCTGTCATGTGTCTTGAGCATCCACTGTCAAGATACCACTTTACCTTTTTCTTGACGGAGACCTGCATTTAAAAGAGAGTCTCAAACTTTCTTTGGTACCCAAATTTTCTTATGTCCATTGGTGTTAGTAAGATAAACGGTACTTGCCCATGCTTTCTTAATGGTTTCCAAACCATAGGACACTCTTTTTCAAAGTGATCCGGACTTTTGCACTTTGAGCACCTGAGGGCATGTCGACCTACAGACTTTACAAAAACTTTCTTGAAATGATTTTTGTAAGCTTCTTTCAAGGGTCTTTGCCTAATTCTTTCTTTTACTTTAGGAAAATCAATCAAGGGAATTGATTCCGCTGTCACACCTAGACCAGACTTATTGAAGTAAGGTCTTTGAGCTGGAAGAATTTTTTCAAGTTTCTCGGACCCTATTGAAAATTTCTTTGAGATATTTGATAAGTCAGTTTTTAAAAGGGCATTTTCTTTCAAAAGACTATCTTCACTTTCTTTAAGAGTGGTAACTTTCAAATCTAAACTTTTAACTCTTCCCTCTAAAACATTTTCCTTTTGTTTTAGAGTTGAGTTTTCCCTTTTAAGTTCGGAAATTCTTTTGAGAGAAGTCTTAAGACTAAAACACAGTTCATCAATGTATTTAGAAACTTTGACAGGAATTTTAAAATTACTTGTCTCAAATTCACTGTCTGAGTCTAATCTAGAGTCTGAGTCTGATTGCGCCATCAGACATATGTTGGCATATTCATCATCACTTTCTTCACACTCTGTATCACTCCAGGTTTCGGCTTTGAGAGCTTTTCGAGACTTTTCAGCTTTTCCTTTCTTCTTCTTCAGAAGAGGACAGTTGGGTATGATGTGTCCCTTTTTCTTACATTCAAAGCAAACTACATCTTTGTTCGGCTCCTCATCATCAACAGACTTGGTATGTTGTCTTTGAAAACTTTGTTTCTTTGAGTTGAACCTTCTTCCTTTTCTATTCATTTTTCTGAATCTTCTTATCATGAGAGCAAGCTCCTCATCGTCCATATCATCTTCAGAATCTGTATCATTAGAATCATCATTTGATTTTAATGCAATGGATTTCTTACCTTTTGGATCTTCATCTTCATTAATTCGTTCCACTTCATAAGACTGAAGAGTTCCAATCAACTCGTCGACAGATAGAGGCATAATTCTTTGCGTCTCTCTTATTAAAGTCTTTATGTGATTCCAATCTTTGGAGACTCCACGCAGTAGCTTGTTTACCTTCATGGAATCAGAAATCGGTTGTCTTTGATTTCCAAGACCATTGACAATATCTGTAAAATGGCTAAACATGTTAGTTATAGATTCTCCTGGTTTCATTTTGAAGGCTTCATAGTTTCCTTCACTCGATCTGTTCCTTCATAGGTGATATGTAATATGTCCCAAACTTCTTTTGCTGTAGCACAAGAAGATATTCTGTTATATTCAGTTGGTGACAAAGCACAATATAAGGAAAAAAATTGCTTTTGCGTCGAGTGCTTGTCTCTTGATTATCTCTTCCTGAGTCATTCCATTTGGTCTCAGTTTCTTTCCCTCTTTTAGAGACAGATGTAGCTGTAGGAGTAATTCATTTTTCTACAACGTCCCATTCTAGAGGATCCTTTGATTGTAGGAAAGCTTTCATCTTGTTCTTCCAGATGTTGTAATCATTTTCATCAAAGTAGGGTGGTCTGGTATTGCTTTGCCCTTCCATCAGCCCTGGTGTTAGCATACTAGCCATGGATCTTTTACTCTGAAGTAAAACACTTCAAATAAAGTGAGTACACGAGCTCTGATACCAATTGATATAACTTGTAAGTGCCTAGAGGGGGGGTGAATAGGTATATAAAAGATTTTTCTCGTTAATCGCACAATACTAGACAGTTAATAGAATTGAGACAATCAGCAATCAAAGTAAGACTAAGAGAAGGGAAGAGAGAATTGAACGCAATGTTTATAGTGGTTCGGCTTATTTCAAGCCTACGTCCACTCTTTTGCACTCACAGCCTATTGGCTGGATTCCACTATGAACAAGAGATGTTACAGCGTTGTTCTTCCTTGATTTCTCGGTGTAGATGATCTACCACACTCGCTTAAGGTATCACTAAGTATAGACTCTCTCTTGTGAATACAATTTCGCTCAATATGAATCGACTAATAATCAAGGTACGGACTCGGAATTTGTCTATCGAGCATGCACTAAAGTAACTAGAACGTCTTCCTTTTATACTCCTTTATGCCATCATACCCGTTGGCACTTACCAAAGGAATTCCTCCAATCTACCCGTTGGACGGAATCAATTAAGAAGATCATTCGAGCTAATAAAGGAACCTGACGATAGCCCATCAATCCTGTTCGCCCATACAACCAGGATCTTGGTTTCCAAGAATAGAACCTTCCAAGAATATTTCGTCGACCATCGGATCTTCAAACGATCTTGATTACAAATAAAAGAATCCGTTATATTTATCCAGCCAAGAGATCTTCTCCAGAGGATAGGACTAAATCCTCAACCAAATACTTCGGCTCTGGAGGTAAAATTACCTTCGTCACTGGATTAGAACAACTGTCAATGAGAATAGTCTTGAGTCTTGAGTCTGGTGATCTGAAAGTCTTCAGACTCTAAACAGAAGGTCTGTAATTATCCAGACTAGACTGATAGAAATGTTTTGTCAGCTTCAAAATATTCTGGAAAGATTTCTCCAACAAATTTACCCTCCTTGGGTATGCAGACGCAGACTTAGCAGGTTGCCGAGTTAATAGAAAGAGCACATCTAGTACATGCCAAGTGCTGGGAAACAGGTTAGTATCTTGGTTCTCAAGGAAACAAAGCACTGTAACTCTTTCAACAGTAGAAACAGAATATGCGGCTCTTGGAAGTTGCTGCTATCAAATCTTATGGGTAAAACAACAACTGAAAGACTTTGGATTTAAAGATTCGTGCACCGAGATCAAATGTGACAACACCAGCGCAATTGACCTCATAAGAAATCCAATTCTTCATTCAAGAGCAAAGTGTATAGAGATTCGACATCACTTTATTAGAGATCATGTTCAAAATGGAGAAATTATGATTCAATTCTTTGACTCAAAGAATCAACTGGCGGACATATTTACAAAGCCTCTGGAGAAAAGCCTATTTGAGTCTATTCGCACCAGACTGAACATTACATCTCTTATCCAGTAAAGTCTGGACGTGTTCAAGACTCAAAGGTAAAAGTCTGAAATATTCAGACTCAGAAGACCAAGAGTTACGACTATAAGTTGCTCCTTTTTCAATATTTTAAACTTTAAAAGGTACAGTTATTTATTAATTGTTAATTGAAATTATCTTTCCAAGTTTCTCTTTTTCAAAAAGGTAGTTATCAATTTTGAAAAGACAGTTATTTTCGAAAAGGAAAGTTATTCGTTTTTGAAAAGGTATTTTTTTTTTCCTTTTACGACGTTTCGTTTACCTTGCTTCACTTGCTTTATATACTGCTTTGAGACTCGTCTTCTTTGTTTTTACACTGAAACCCTAGAATACAAAATTCCTATTTGCTTTCACTTTCATTCTCGATCTGTTCAAAAGTTTTCACCTTTTTCAAGCAAGTTTGTGAATTCCTCCATTGGAAGAGACAATGTCTTCGAGAAAGTCATCAAATATAGCAAGCAGGGGACCACGACATATGCCTGAGGGTCCTACCCACTTCGACTTGACCGAAGAAGAAGTTTCTACTCCTCAATAGCAACAAAATCAGCAACAACTTTCTTAGCAGTGTCAAACTCCTCCTAATGTCACTTTCAAGCTTTATTCTAATCTGAAAAGAGGAGGAACTCATATGACATTGATTGATGAATACTTGAAAGAGACGGGGGGTATAAGAATGAGACTCTATTTTTGCGTGACATGGAAAAGATGGGTATTGCTGAAAAGGGTTAGGTTGAAAAAGCCTTTGTTAATTTTCCTAGTGACCCATGAATGGGGACTGCTAATCAACCTCAAGGACTGGATGACAATGAAAGAATGTTTTCCCATTTTCAGCCTAGAATGGGAGTGGCTAAAAATATTACTAATGGTTCTAATCTGTTCATATCAAAGAACCACAAAAAGGTTTATTCAAATCTGCTAAAGAGAGGAGTTATGCACCCAAGGAATGTTGAGTTTGATTTCCTTGATTCAGTGAAAGTAAATCTGAGAAAAAAGTTTGCTACCTTGCAGTTGGAATACTTTTGTTCTGAATCCATTACTACTTATACTGAACTCACTGCATACTTTTATTCGAACTTATCGTTTGTGGATGCAAATAGCTTCTCTTTTATTGTGAGAGACAAGGCGGTTTTGGTGGGTATGGATACTTTGGCTAATCTAATTGGGGTGGAAAGAGGATGTTTCCAACCATTTGGTGTACCTTTTGCTCATGCTACTCAGTCATTGGTGAAAGACAAGGATGCTAAAGGCAAGATATCCTATTCTAGGATGAATGCCACCAACATCTTGTTACACAAAATTGTGATCAACTGCATTAGGCCAAAGTCGACATCCAATACCGATGTGTCTCGGTCTAAAGCGAAATTGATGCATGTAGCACCCCGAACCCTTCGGCGGTCACCACAAGCACTGATGTTACACCTTATTACCCTTTTATTCTCTATCTTGTACTTAGAACAAGCGTCGTTAATCACAGGCATATTTTTTTTTAAAAAAAAAAGCGGTCCCAGCACGACTCATAGCGGAAGCAAATTAAACATCACCATCTATCCCCCTACCAATCCATGATACCAATACACACCACTAATTAACCATCATTTTATAAACAAGCCTCGACACTTTACTTACATACATATATAATGTAACACCCCGAACCCTTCGCAGGTCGTTAACAGTGCCGATGTTACATCTTTTACCATCTCTATCTCTTGGCTAAATTAAGCCTTGCCAGATTACATGGCATTTTTTTTTTTTTTTTAAAGAGCGGTCCCATGCGCGACTCATTGCGGAAGCAAATAAATATCACCATCTATCTCCCCTCTATCCCATGATACAAATACACACCAACTAAGCACCACGATTTTATAAACAGTGTTGACGCTTTGCTTACATACATACATATAGCGAGATGGGGTTTTCCCTCGGGTCGGTACAAAAGAAACGGAAAAGGTTAGGACTCTGCCATGTCCTACCTAAAATCTCAAAAAGGAACTCCGACCTCTAACATCATATGAGCACAAAAACCCTCCCATCACGAGCGTCAACTATCTATACCAAAAAGTGATCTAGCTCCTACTCCTCGCGCGCGATCTCACACCCATCTCGGTGCGTCGGGTGGTGGCGGCGGCAGCATCCCCGCATCACTCCATCCCGTCGTATGTGCACGGACAAAAACTCTTGTATGACGGGGCCCCGACCGGGCCGATATCATACATGACTAAGCATCGTACTCGGATAAAAGTCAATCCGGGTACCGAGGGACAATCTATCTCGATCATCTCCACCTCGACGTCGGATGGAATACCGTAAAACACGCCACGCGATACGGCGGAGTAGCGGCATAGTGCTAATCTGAAATGTTATCCCCAAAAGGGGTGAGTACAACCACTCAGCAGATAGGGAAATCTAATAACAACTCAGTGCACCATGCATACCATCATACAATACAGGCATTACTTACCTTTTCGATGTCAAGCGTATTCATGCATCATCATGGCATACGTATCATCATCATGGCATCTCATATATCATTATCACATCATCATAAACCATGCATCACCATGCATATCACATCATATCATCATTAACCATGCATCTTTGTGCATATCACGTCATCATTAACCATGCATCACCATGCATATCACATCATATCATCATTAGCCATGCATCACCATGCATATCACATCATATCATTAACCATGCATCACCATGCATATCACATCATATCATCATTGGCCATGCATCCTTTGTGCATATCAAGTCATCATTATCATTAGCCATGCATCACCATGCATATCATATCATATCATTAACCATGCATCGCCATGCATATCACATCATATCATCATTGGCCATGCATCACCATGCATATCACATCATCATTAACCATGCATCACCATGCATACCACATCATATCATCATTGGCCATGCATCACCATGCATATCACATCATCATTAACCATGCATCACCATGCATACCACATCATATCATCATTGTCCATGCATCACCATGCATATCACATCATCATTAACCATGCATCACCATGCATATTACATCATAGATCAATTTTCACTTTTATTTATCAATTGATCCCACATTATCTTTTCTCAATTCATCAATTCCACCATCATCATCCTCCCTTCGGGCGAGAAACCTCCGACGGGGATCCCAAGTATCCCAGCCATCTCATGGCCACCGGGCTTCCGGCCCCCACATTCCGGGCATCTCGCACCTTAACTAGCATCACGAGGAACCTCCCTTCGGGCAAAAACCTCCGACAGGGACTTCCGGTCTTTACCCTTCTAACCGGGGATCTCGCACCCTAATCCTGGCATCGCGAGTCACTCCCTTCGGGCAGAAACCTCCGACAGGGCTTCCGGCCCCCCACATTCCGGGCATCCTGAAACTCCTAGGGAATCTCTGGAATTATGCCACTCGGCCACCAGACATCAACCTCCGCCACATCCTCTTACTCACATACCACTTCCATATTTTATCATTCTTTTCATCTCATTATTTCATGGCATATGATTTACACACATGCATCACAATTCATGATCATTCATGCATCAATGCCATATAGCAATGCATCATAGTTCACGATCATGCATACATCAATGTCATATAACAATGCATCATAATTCACGATCATGCATGCATCAATGTCATATAACAATGCATCATAATTCACGATCATACATGCATCAATGTCATATAACAATGCATCATAATTCAATAGAACTCATGGCCGATAAAATAATCCACTTTTATTTTATTATTATTTTATTATTATTTTATTATATTATTATTTTAATATTATATTTATTTATTTCCATAAATAAATATTATCTTTAATATTTATGATTTTCCAAAAATCATGAAAATCAAACAATCATTAAACAACCAATTAGAATCACAATTTCACACAATTTCATGGCCAAATTTGCATTTCCAATAGTTTCCCAAATTTGCACCAAATACACTCAATATTCGGATAATGGTCAGATTGCACAGTTTTCGGATTTATTCAATTAAAATACTCATATGACCTCCGAAAATTTCCAAATTTTACAGGGTGATAGCCAACACATTTTCGTACCTTTTTCATGAAGAACACTAAGCCAAATTCTTTATGGATTAATTTATACAACTCCATGAAGCTTCTGGAACCTCTACCGTTTCGTCCAGAACACACATCACCGAAGAACTTAGATTTGACCCATTAAATCTCTTTAGTTGCTTCTGAAATTCGAGTATGTTATGCATCAATGTGTCCTTTACAATGTTCATGAAGAGATCTAGGTTAAATAACCAAAGTATGATCCTCTTTTAAGTCCTTGAAGTCTCGGGTATCTCGGTTCACTTCAACAGAACCATCGTCTCCAAGATCTAGACGATTTACTAGGCTATACCGGTTCATTTCTCTTCAAATTTGAGTATGTTGTATTTTAGGATGTTACCTAAAACTTCCATCAAGACAACAAAGTAAGATTTCCAACATAAATCAACATGCAACCAAGAAATCATCAAGAGGTCAGTGAAGATTTCGCAGATCTAGAACCTCCGTATAACAAGGCATTTGACCCCTCATATCACCTTCGTTTTCCATTAAATTTGAGTATGTCATACCTCAAGATGTTAGCTTCAACTTTTATGAAGACACCGAAGCCAAAATCACACTCCCAATACACATGCAAGCTCGAATAAGAAACTGTCTACCACAAACCGAACGGAAACAGCCACATAACATGAACACATGCAACCCTTGCTTGGTATTTCGCCCAAAACACCCCTAAAACTTAACATGCAAACACCAAAAACAACATGCAAGAGAAGTCATAGACCCCCACTTGCCTCCAAGATGAACGGACAGCAACGAACAATGGCGTACGGCGGCGTAGGACGGCGAACGAACGGCACCCTCCTCCGGCTCCGCCTCCTTCCCTCTCGGCTTCTCCTCTCTCCCTCTCGAATTCTCTCTCTCGCACTCTCTCTTTTCTCGGCCAAATGAAGAAAACCGGTCACTCTCTCTCTCCTCATCCCTTTTATACCCCCTTTGGCTCATCATAGGCAATGATTACTCACCTATCCAATGACCAATGCATGTGAGATTCCCTTGCCACTTGTCATTTCTATTTTTGAATTCAATTTGGGCTTAATGGGCTTTGGAGTTGGGCCAACCGGCCACTCCCCTTGGGCTGGTCGACAGCCACCTCTTGGGCCCAATGGGCCGACTAGCTTGGCCCTCCAAGCTTGAGGCTAATGGGCTCAAGGCCCATTCGAAAATTAGCCCTTTTTCTCTTTTTTTTTTTTTTTGAAATTCCTTCTATAATATTTTTGAAATTCCAATTTCCATCTTGGCCAAAGTCTTGGAATATTTTTAATTATTGAATTTCAAATCATATGGCCAAGCATTAATAAATTAAATTTAAATTTCCACTATCACAAGCACAATTCATCAAATTAAAAGATAAATTGGCTAAAGCATAGGCCATAAAATTCTATCACCTAATTAAAGACATTTGACACACCTTAAGGCTTGGCTTTGAATTTCTGGGATGCCACATATAACAAGATGGGATTTCCTTCGGGTCGGTACAGCAAAAGGAAAAGCTAGGACTCAACCACGTCCAGCCTAAAACCTCAAAAAGGAACCCTCGACCCTCAACATCATACGAGCACAAACCCCCATCGAAAGTGTCGACTATCTACATCAAAAAGATCCAGCTCCTACTCATCGCGCGCGGGTCACACACTCAACCTAGTGCATCGGGCGGTAGCGGCGGCAACATCCCTCGCATAGCTCCATCCTGATGAACGTGCACAGAAATGAACTCCTGAATGACAGGGCCCCCAGCTAGGCCAATGTTGTACATCACTAGACAACGTACTCGAATAAAAGTCAGTCCGGGAACAGAGGGACAGTCTATCTCAGCACACTTGACCTCTACATCGGATGGTAGACCATAAAACACCCCCCGCAAGACGGCAGGAAGCGGCATACTGCTAATCTGAAATGTTTATCCCCAAAAGGGATGAGTACAACCACTCAGCAGATAGGGAAATCCAATAACAATCCAATGCATCATGCATATCATCATACATTGCAGGCATTGCTTACCGTGAAGTCATGCGCATTTCAATCATGCGTCATCATATCATACGTATCATCATCATCATCATCATCATCATCATCATCATCATCATCATCATCATCATCATCATCATGTCATCATATCATCATATATCATTATCATCATCATGCATTTCATCATGCATATCATACCATGGGTGATCATCATATCACATCACATATCATCATCATCATGCATATCATCATGCATATCATATCATGGGTGATCATCATATCACATCACATATCATCATCATCATGCATCTCATCATGCATATCATACCATGGGTGATCATCATATCACATCACATATCATCATCATCATGCATATCATCATGCATATCATATCATAGGTGATCATCATATCACATCACATCTCATCATCATTATCATCATCATGCATATCATCATGCATATAATATCATAGGTGATCATCATATCACATCACATATCATCATCATGATTTAATTTTCATCTTTATCTTTAAATTTGATCACCACATCACCCATTCTCAATCATCAATTTCATCATCCCTTTGGGCAAAGACCTTCGACAGGGTTCTCAGCATTCAGCCTCCCAGGCCACTGGGCTTCCGGCCCCCCCCACATTCTGGGCATCTCGCATCTCAACTAGCATCATGAGGCATTCCCTTCGGGCAAAAACTTCCGACAGGGCTTCCGGCCCCCCACATTCCGGGCATCCTGAATCTCCTAGGGAATTCCGGCAATGCATCTCTGTACATTCTGGCCTCATCCTCCACCACAACCACTTCCTCATCCACATTTACCATTTCTTTATCTCAATTTAACATGGCAATTGGCATGGCATCAAACAAATCACACTTGACATGAAATTCACACTTGCATCTCAATTCACATGTCATACACATGCCAAAACTTTATCACATATACATCTCAATTCAATACATGTACAAAGACCTCATCGCACATGTGCCACACAAATAAAATTGAATTCATGGCCAAATAAAAATCTATTTTATTTTATTCTATTTTATTTTATTTTATTTATTTACTTATTATTTATTTATTTTATTATTTAATATCAATAAATTTCCAAAATTATCAAAATCCAAGAAATTATTAAACAAACCCATAGGATGATTATTACTTGCAAAATTCATGGCCAAATTGAATTTTTATAAAATTTCATAATCTTCCCATAACATCCTATGATTCTCGGATTTAACCAGAATGCACGGTTTCCGAATAAATTCAATTAAAATATCCAAATGGCCTCCAAAAATTATGAAATTTTACAGGTGATAGCCAAGACATTTTCGTGTAACTTTTATGAAGAACTCCAAGTCATATTCTTTTTATATTAATTTATACAACCTCATGAAGCTTCTGGAACCATTACCGCGTCGTCCAGAATATACATCTCCGAAATATTAAGATTTCACCCGCCTATTCACTTTCGTTTCCTCTTAAATTTGGATATGTTATGTATCAAGGTGTCCTTTACAAGTTTCATGAAGAGATCTAGGTCAAATAACCAAATTATGGTCACCATTTAAGTCCATGAAGTCTCGGGTGTCTCGGAACACATCACCAGAATCCTCGTCTCCAAGATCTAGCCGATTTACTAGGAGATACTTGTTCATTTCTCTTCAAATTTGAGTATGTTGTAGTTTAAAGTGTTACCTACAACTTTCATGAAGACATCGAAGTGAGATCTTCAACAAAAATCAACATGCAAACAAGAATCCAGCAAGAGGTCAGTAAAAACTTCACAGATCTGGGGTCTTCGTAGAATAGGACTTTAACCCCTCAAATCTCCATCATTTTCCACGAAATTTTAGTATGTTATAGTACAAGATGTTACTACAACTTTCATGAAGACATCAAAGCCAAAATCGGACTCCAAACACACATGCAAGCTCAAACAAGTTACTGACTCCCACAACCCGAGCAAGAACAGTCACACGGCTTGAGAACAAACCAACCTTACCTCAGTTTTTCTCACTAAAAACACCAAAAATCGAACATGCAAACCATATACACACATGCAAGAGAAGTTAAAGGACTCCACTTGCCTCTAGGATGGATGGTCGACAGCGTACGGTGGTCGGACACGGCGAACGGACGGCGGTACACGGCGGCTCCTCCTCGGCTCCGCCTCCTCTCCCTCTTGGTCTCTCCCTCTCTCTCCCTCTCACGCTCTCTCTCGGCCGAATGAAGCAAAATCGGCCACCTTCTCTCTCCCCTCCCCTTTTATTTCCCCTAAAGCTCATCATTTGTAATGATTGATTTGCCTCAACCAATGGCCAATGCATGGCCTTCTCCTTGCCACTTGTCTCGATCCATGCATGGGCTTTTATTGGGCTTGGGCTTTGGAGTTGGGCCATCCGGCCACTCCTCCTTGGGCTGGTCGACAGCCTCCTTGGGCTTTAATGGGCCGGCCAATCTTGGCCCATTAAGGTTCCACTCTTGGGCTTAAGGCCCAATCGAATTTTAACCCTTTTTTTTTTTTTGAAATTCTCCTATAAATATTTTTGAATTCCAATTTTCATCTCGGCCAAAGTCTTGGGACATTTTTGTTCATTGAAATTTAAATCATATGGCCAAGCATAGATTATTAATTTATTAAATTTAAATTTCCACAATCACAAGCACAAATCATCAAATTAAAAGACTAATGGCTAAAACATAAGCCATGGAAATTCTATCACCTAATTAAAGACTTTAACACACCTTATGGCTTGGCTTTAAATTCTTGGGATGCCACAATGCATGCCATCAATTTCGGATACAAATTTTCTCTGACTCACACTATTATGTTCCACATGTACAGAACAGTTGTGAAAGACAAGGGACAACTCCCGTATTCTGCTCTTATCACGCGTCTTTTTAGACATTTTAAAATTCACATCTCCGCCCCATTAAGTTTGTCAACAATTCTCCAATGGTGATTGGATTCAAAATGGTCAAAAAGATGTGCTTGCAAGAGCTAAGTAAGGTATTGGAACGCATGGAAGAGAAGTCTCATCTAAAAGCAAAACAAGACTCTGATGCATCAAAAAGGAAAGGCAAGGAGCCCATGGCTGCTCCTGTGAAGAGAAAAAGAATTCTCATCTTGCAGGATGAAGAGGATGAGGATGAAATGACTCTTTCAACCTTACGTAATTTGAAGAGTTTTGTTCGTTTTGAAGAAGCAGAGCCAACAGGAGGAGAAAAAGAGAGAGAAGAGATAGAGAAGGGAGAGGTTGAATAGAGGAGGACAGAGGAAGAAGAAGAAGAAGAGGAAGAGAAAGAAGGAGAACAAGATCAGGGTCAAGGAGAATCTTTCAAGCCAACTTTGGCTGTCTCCCTGTCAAGTGATTCTGAGATGGCAGGAACTACTGGCATTCATCACTCTGAAGCTGAAGTTGAACAAGAAAAAAACTTACCGACTTCACCTAAAGGCAACAAAACGGGGGAGTTGTGGGACTAAAAGGTATTTCTTCACCTTTTATTTGCTAGTGATGTAAGCCGTTCTACAGCAGACCCAGAGAATGTTTATGCCTCACATAATCCAGAAGACAGTCGTGGTGATCAATCTGCTGAAGTTTCATCCATTCTCAAAATCTCTAGAATTGACTCAGCTGGTCCTAGTTCTATATCAGCTCAAACAGCAGACTTTTCGAGATTGCTGGAAATTCTATTAGATGTTAGGAAACATCAATATGCTATAGGATATGAGATACAAGATCTCAAGAATGCTTTTAAGGCCACTTCAGTGTCTCTGCATGATCAGTTACAAGCCCTGAAGATTCAAGTTCAGTCCATTGTGCAAGGTGAAGATTTTCAATCACTGAAGCAAAATTTTGAACAGCTTGAGAGGACAGTGCATTCTATGGGAGAATTCGAGCTTGTTCACCTTCCCAAAAAGCCATGATTTTGACTCCATTTTCAACCAACTCTTTTTCATTTGTTCTCCACTTTTTGCTGTTGACAAAAAGGGGGAGAGGTTTTATGTAGATTTGATGATTTTTTGGACTGTTTTGGACTTTATCCTCTGTCTGGTGTGGTTATGACTTGGACCGGTTTGGACTGACAATGCTTGCAAGTAACTTAAGCTATGTTATTGATAACGATGGTTGCTCTTACAGGACTAACTTGTTTTCTATGGTTGTATAATTGCTACTATCCTTATCCTAATTCAATTATCTTTTATAAAAAATCTTGGTTGCTTAAGTGTTGTTTTGCAAGGCAATGTGTCCAAATCTGCGGGAAAATTTTGTCACCATAAAAAAGGGGGAGATTGTTGGAGTAATCTTCCTTATCTGTTTTGAAGTTGACAAAACGTTTCCATTAGTCTAGTCTAAAGACTTGCAGACTCTATCGTCAAAGTCTGAAGACCTCTAGACTCAAGATTTAAAGTCTGCCCTCATTGATAGCTTCCAGACCGACGAATGAAAGTATTATCCGTTGAAGAAGACTTATCCAAATGAGGGTATATCTTTAAGGATTTGGTTCGTGTGGTTGAAAAAGATCTCACGGTTGGAGATTGCACCTCGAGATCTACTCTTGATATTGAAATTAATTCGAGTATGTTAGATTCATTGATTGACGAAGTATACTTGGAATGTTTTACTTATGGAAACCTAGATCTTGATTATATGAGTGAGTAGGATTGGTGGGCTATCATCACATTCTTTAAATAACTCGAGATCTTCCTAATTGATTCTGTTGAATGGGTTGATTGGAAGAACTCCTTTGGAAGGTGCCAATGGTTATGAAGGCATGAAGGAGTATATAAGGAGGATGCTCAAGTTTTTCGAGTGAGTGAGTGAAAGAAAAATTCCAAAGTCTGAAACTCCTAGTTCTTCACTATTTCAACTGTTGAGCTTTTCTTGTATTCAAAAGAGAGATTAAATACTTGTGAGACCTTGAGGAAGTGTAGTAGAGTCTCCACACTGTGGAATCAAGGATTTGATTCATATTGGAATCCAGCCGGTGGGCTGTTAGTGCGGGAGAGTGGACGTAGGCTTGGTCTAAGGCGAATCACTATAAACTTTGTGTCTCAATTCTCTTTCTCTTTTCTCCTTACTTTAAAATTGCAACTTCATACTTCTGCTTTTAGTTCTTTACACCTTCAGCTTGTTACGCTTAAAAATTAATTTTATTAAAGATTCACAAAAATTTCCTTGATCACCTATTCAGCCCCCTCTAGATGCTCGTACTAGCCTATCAAATCTAAGTAGACATGTGTGCAAGATGACGTCTTGCTTAAGGCTATCACTTATAAAACTGTATGAACAAAGAATATTTTCATTGCTCACAAACATATTTAGATATAAATTGTTGTTGATATAGAAAAAAATTTTCATTGACTAATTATTTCAAACGATACAAATGGTTATTTTTCAAAATATTTTTCAAAATATTTATTCTTCACAAAACCAACATAACTTAAAAATCTAAATTTTATATCAGGTGTCGTGGTTTTTCTGTGGGTCGTTGCTACAACTTCTAACGTGGGACGAAGATTAAAGAGGGCCATGTTAGGCCAAAGCAAAGATTAGTAGTCTCTGCCGTCAAATTCGACCAAGTCTAGATCGACGGCTCCATGACTAGTACTCCGATTGGAAAATCTCAGCCTTTCACTATGACTATGCAAAAAGTCATAGCTTTTCCAAATCTTTAGCGATGGCTAGCAGATGATTTGGCTCTTTCTGAAAAATAAAAATTACAAGCACTTGAAACTTTTCGTTTGCCACAACAGTTCTCATATGATATTTCTATGGTTTTTCAATGATTGGTTTTGATATAACTTTGGTGGAAAAGGTCAAAAAATTATTGTACTTTCATAAAGGCCAAAACAAAGAAAGTCGTGGACACATGCATTTCCACACATTCCGGATGTGCATAAATAGTTTTAGATTAATATTATGAAAAATCTCAAATTGGTATAGTTGTAATAAATTTATTTTAAATTATTTTTTTAATAATAAAAACTCTCAAATCGATATCTTCGTGATAAATTTACCTTACATTAATTTTCGTTAAATTGAATTAATACCACAAAAAGCCACAAATCGGTATATTTATGATAAACAAATGGTAAAACCCCATAGATATAATAGTTAGAATTTTTTGTGGTAAGAAAATTAATTTAAAGCATCAATTTGAGATTTTCGTTATATTAATTCATAATCTTTCTAGTATTTCTTTCATGAGCAGCTCAAGAAAGAGAGTTGCGTAGTCGACTCGGATTAATCTACTTCGAGTGTGAGTGGGTAAAAATGAAACGCTTGTCAACATCCATAGAGACTTTAGATATATTATGGAACGGGATGGACTAAGGGACAAGCTGTTTTTTCTTATTCTACAATTATACAACTCGATTATTGTTTGAAGATCCGGAGATATTAGCATACCGTCAAGACAATTTGTCCATCGTTCATATTCGACGTATTCAATATCGCTAATTACATGCACACTGTTCTGAAATGAGAGCATTTGTGTAGATCAAAAGGCCAGACTTAACAGTTCACAAGATTTGCAATATGTCTCATCGACTTGTATATAGTTGAGTCTCCGTGCCCATTGCTTTTGAATTATTAAGAAACCAATAATTGGTTATGACTGAACTAACAAAAATGAGGAAAAGAAAATTGTCCAAAAAGGTGAACCTAACCCTTTTATGGGACAACTTAATCAACTAATGAAGTTTTCTGACAATCCTGGAATTTGGACTCTACTATCGATGGAGGGTCTACTAACCCATCCGAGATGTGTTCATAGAAAAATCAAAACAGTCAAATTGACTATTGTCATTAGGAGAACAAAAATGGAAAGGGAAAATGAAAAAAAGAAAAAAAAAAGAAAAGACTTTCATTATGTATATTGATTAAAAAAGTTATTACGTGAGAAGAGTTGGACAAAAGCTTGCTACTCCATTTTAGATAAAGGAATAGTGATACAAATAATGCATGACCTTTGGCTTAATGTGTAATGTGATCCCTGAATTTTACCATAATATTTAATATAGTTTATGAATTTATAATTTGTTCAATGTAATCTCTAAATTTTTTTTACTTATTCAATTTATTCCTTAAACTATATTAAAATGTTCAATGTTGTTCCTGCACTTGAATTGATGGAAGGACAATATTAAACATTTCCATAGAGTTCATTGGCTAAATTGAATGACATTACATACTGAACTAAATTTTAGAGATTATATTGAACAAATCAAAAGTAAATAGACTACATTATACATTAAACTAAGATTTATGAATCATTTATGATATTTCTCCCTAGATAAATATCTATAAGGGGAAGACTTGGGGTCATCTCTCTCGCTTTCGCACATCACTCTTGCTCTCCCATGTAGATGTACGAGAGCAAAGAGTCTTTGTCTGCCCTCTCTCTTTTCCTACATAGAAGCACGAAGTTGGACCACTCACTTAACAATCATCTCTCTATCTTGATCGAGCTTGGGACCGAAATGATATGTAATATAACCCTTGAACTTTTAATTTATTCAATATGATCCATGAACTTTATCATAATGTTAAATATGGTCAATGAACTTATGATTTGTTCCATGTAATCTCTAAACTTGAATTGATTGAATGATAATATTAAACATTTCCATATAGTTCACAAGTTAAACTAAACAACAGTGCACAGTGGACTAAATTTTATGGACTATATTAAATAAATTAATTAATGTTGAGGATCATTTATGACATTTCTTTCCATATAATACTTATAAGGGGAAGACTTTGGGTCGTCTCTCTTGCTTTCACACATCACTCTCGCTCACACGAGTGAAAAGTTTTTGTCCCCCCTTCCTCTTTTCCTACATAAGTGCATGAAACTAGATCACTCACTTAAGAATCATCTCTCTCTCTTGCTTTCTCTTGAAATGATGGCAATTCTCTTCTCGGCTCGATCTCTCTTCTCGATGCTCGTCCTTCTCTGCACTACTAACTTTGCTACCGCCACCACTTGTCTGCCTGACGACGAAGGTGATACCTGCCCATCTTTGTATTGCTTTCCTCGTACCGTTCCTTGTTCCTCCTGTATTTGGCTAGCGCCTTCACCGAGCTGTATTTGCTTGTGCTTCCTTTCTTAACATATAGAAAGATGTTCATGCATGCATTCAACCTTAAGTGCACGCAGGCGAATCTAACATCGTTTTGTGCTTGCTACGCATGATATATTGGGCGGTCTCTTCAGCTTGACGGCCTCTTTTCTCTTCCAGTGGTTGCGTTGAAAGAAATAGCAGAGACATTAGGGGAAAGCAACTGGGATTTCGATGTAGATCCATGTAGCAGAACAGGGGTATGGAGTGACAAAAAACGACCTGATGAAACTACTAACGACGTCACTTGTGATTGCACTCCCACCTACGGTGTCGACAACGCCACCATTTGCCATATCACTAGCATGTATCTCTCTCTCTTCCACCCTTCACCCCCCCACCCACACACACACACAAAGAAATTGGAGAGAAGACTCTGAATTTCGTGAAATTTACAATTTTTTTTGTTGTCTCATTATAAGGTTAGCTAGCTGACATGGCGAACACGGAGCCAATATTCTGGGCACATTTTAGCATTTCACCAAAAAGATTGGCCTATATTTTTAGGTCAAAATGTTTTGAATACAAATAGAAAGTGGAAATTCATGGGATTAGAAAATCAAAATGAAATTTGGCCTGCAAAATCCACTAAATTCATGGATCACCGTTGAAATTTACTCGTGAAAGTAATCCGCACTTGTGAATAGTTATTCTTGTTTTTGAAATTCAAGATCATACGGATGAGATGAAATGCGAAGAGAAAGACTAAAAGAGATATTGCCACTTGTTTTTTCTATCATGTCCTAGTTATATGATCAATTTCTCGTCAAATTTCAATTTTGACAATGAATTACCTTTAAACAAAATAGGGTTAGTTTTATTAAGTGTAGTTGGCTAAAAGTACTTTTTGAATGGTAAGGAGATCTTTAAAGTTTCAATAAAGTAATAGTTTCAATTTAAATTAGTGGTATTTACAAGCGGCTACTTGATTTTGTACTAAAACATTAAATAATAGGTAAATTTCATCTTGACAATATATGATCATTTATTGCATTAAAATTATTATTACAGTAATAACAATTGATTGCCATTAAATATGATTATCCAAACCGTCGTAATTTGATTTTGTATTATTCACAGTATAATGATGTTTATTGTTAATTAGATGGATTAATGCTCGAATTGTTATATAATTATCATTTCAATCATTCTATTATTTATTTCATCAATTACTATTTATAATAGAATAACAAATTTTCCTTGATTAAATACAAATCACAATAGAATAAAGCCTTTGTGTCATCGTGAAAACAGAGTTCTCAAGGGGAAGTCTCTAAACGGCACTCTTCCGCCTCGACTGTTCAGATTGCCTTTCCTCGAGAGCTTGTAAGCATTCTCTCCATTTTCGATCTTCTTTTTCTTCTTCTTCTTCTTCATCGTCGCCGTCGCCATCGCCGTCGTCTGTCTCTGTAAACAGTGACGTCACCCGGAACTACCTGAACGGCACGATTCCTAAAGAATGGGGCTCTACGAAGTTGCTCAACATGTATGTGCGCTCTCTCTCTCTCTCTCTCTCTCTCTCTATTGCGAGTGTATCTTCTATTGATTTGGGGAAACGCGGAGTGCAGTTCTGTACTCGGAAACCGATTGACTGGTCCAATCCCGAAGGAGCTGGGAAACATATCCACACTAGAAGTTTTGTAAGTGACCCCTCATCCCGACGCTCGCGTTTGGCCTCTTCGCTGTTTTAAATTTGACTGATAGTTTCAAGATTTTAACATTCTCATTCTGTTCAGAGTCGTCGAGATCAATCAGCTCTCTGGACCTCTGCCTCCAGAGCTCGGGAACTTGTCCCGGTTACTTCGATTGTGAGTCTCTGGATGCAAATTTTTGTATCATTCATCCAGTTATTTATTCGCTGATGATTTTGTGTCTGGCGACGGGAATTTATTAATTGGAGTGATCTGTTGAGAGATCAGCATTCAAGTTCATTTGACCAATGTGATACCATTGTGTTTTCTTTTTTCAGGTCCCTTTCGTCAAATAATTTCACTGGGGAGCTGCCTCCGAGATTTGCTGAATTGGGGGCATTGCAGGAGCTGTTAGTTTCCAGATTCCATAAACTCTGCTAATATATCTAGATACTTCTATTCTTTTTTCTTTATATGAATCTTGTGGTTTAATGCACTGTAGGCAACCCAGTGATAATAATTTCACGGGACAGATACGTGATTTTATTCAGAACTGGACAAATCTCAGCAGACTGTAAGGCTTAATGCTTCTTCACCTTTTAAGTCGGTCTCTATAGATATACCCCCAAGATACTTCAATCTATGAATTGTCTCATCAGGGCTATTCAAGCAAGTGGATTGCAAGGGCCAATTCCCTCCGGGATCACACTTTTGGAGAAATTGTCCGACCTGTCAGTATGGAAGTTTGGCATTTCAATCTCATCTCTCCTTTCTTTAAAATGGTATCAATCTAATATAGTTTCCTTTTTGATTTTGATATGCAGGAGAATAAGTGACCTCGCTGAACCTGAGTCCCAAGTTCCATGACTCAACTGTAAAGATATTAAGACATTTTGAGAGCGCTGCTCCTCCACGAATAGCTTACTTAATGCAAGAGAGCCGAATCGTCTTAGCAATGTGACAATATCAGTGCCTTTTCCTTATAGGATTCTGCGGAGCTGCAATCTCATGGGAGTGCTACCTGATTATTTAGCAGGAATGACAAACTAAAAACATTGTGAGTTGAAAATGACTTACCCCTTTTCCTTGTCCTAGCAGAATGATAAGCTTTCCCTTAATGAGTGAAATTTCTACTATTTTACAGTTGACTATTGGTTGCGGTTAAAGAAGCCATTTAAGATAGCTTGCGTCAGCTGTGCCATACTCACTTCAAGGGTGTTTTGATCTTTTCTGTTGATATTGCTGAATTGTAAATCGTGATGTGGCATTTAAGTTTCTGGTGATTGTGGCCTCTTCTGTAGAATGTACAGTTTTGCACAGAAGTATATGGACTTTTTCTCTCTTTGTTTTCATTTTTCCAGGAATAGGAACCACAACAATTCTTATCTTGGTTGCAGTGCCCATTTTGTCTATTTTACTAACTTCAATGGAGGCTTCTAGTGGTTGATCATCTGGAAATCTTCCTTCTAGTGGTTTACATTTTCGAATCTCAGCCCCACTATATCTAACTGGAGTTTTATGCTTGACTGTCGTATATTTGTCAGCCATAATATTCTTTGTTTGAATGAGAGCATGGCTTCAAATGCATCTTTATATAAGTCAATTCTTCTTATTCATCTGGTCATCCCTGTAGCTACATTTAACAGCAGTTTTTTGCCATTATGTCATCATCAGCCATCAATGCTTATTCTGTTGACATTTTGTATAACCGAATTTCTGTGGTTCTGTGCGGCTTATCATATACTCCACTTCCTTTTCAATAGGTTTGACTAGGTTGTAATTTCTCCATCGAAAATTATATTGGACTGCAGAATCATGCTTTCCTGCTTTTAGAAATCCTCATTTTATTTTTTTATTTTTTATTTTTTCAATATTTTTATTTTATTTTTCACTCAAGCTGATGTTCTACTCTTTTAGCATCCTAGTATTTAGTCATCTTCCCTTTATTCATGAATAAAATGTTATGAAGGAGATCTGTTCAATAAATTATGATTAGCTTTAGTTTTGGTCCTATTTGATAAATGGAATCTCCCAATTTATACTATAATATGTTGCATTCCACGGGATGCATATAATTTGTTGCTGGAGTATCATTTCTAGTTATATAAATTGAAATTTATGAGTTGCAAATTTGATTTACAGCAGAATTATTGTATATGTATGGCATGTGACCAATGTGATGCACATGGATTTTATGCAATGAATGCCTCTGGAAAGGAATGTCTAGTAGAAAGTTTAGGCACCAGGCAGTTGACCTGTATGTCAAAACATCTGAACTGGACCTGTAGATTCATTGATGTTGTCTATGTTTGTGCAATCCTCCAAAGTATACTCAAAGAGTGTCCACTGGGAGTCTGTTAAAACTATCTTCTCATTATATTTGTCTCCTTTCCATTTAATTGTTTTGCAGGGACCTCAGCTTCAACAAATTGAGTGGCAACATCCCTGACAACTTTAGGAGCCTGGGCGGCTTAGATTATATGTAAGTACTTGGATGCTGGACTTAGGCTTCTTTTTCATATATTAGATAAGAATCTAAATTTGAAAGTTGTTCCAATGGCCAAGCTATGGGCAACCCTTACTGTAAAGTAGTTGAGCTATCAATAGAACTTGGACCGCAATAACACATCCAGTTTATATCCCTTAAAGTCCTTGTGTCTTGAATGCTTATTATTTCACCATTCGAATTTTACAATGATTTGGGTTATGAAATTATGCTTGTTGTCGACTAATTATTTTGATGGGACTCTAGTCTTGGAGCAGATGTAGATCGATGATTTTCTGTTGCTTAAAGAGCTTACTTGTTTATGCTGGAAGAGATGAATGGATCCGTGTTACTTAAATATTTGACAGTTGTATGCATATGTACTTAATGCATGTCCTGTGTGCCAGTTTTATGATGTATAGGAGATTGAGGATAACAAAAGTCCTTAGGCTCTCTATTTGGTTCTTTCCACAACAATGGCCATAGATTGTTTGGTGAGTGCAGTTCTTACATGCTATCTTGAAGGTCTGCAGATAGGACCTTGATGTCTTGTCCCTTGTCTTGAAATGATGAGAAACTGTAGTCCTAAGCTTCTTGGACTATTTAACAATGGCGCATCTTTTCATCTTTTTGCTCAACGATTGACTGTTTGACATTGGCACATCTTCCCTCGTTATTTATTTTGTCTTAGAAGGACAAGAACATTATCGTGAGGAAATAGTTAATAAGCTAGTATGATAGTGTCCTTCATTAAGTTCAGCTTTCTGTACTAGTGTTATGGTAACCCATGCTCTCCAAGTTTTGCAAGGATCAAATTTTCCTCTGTTGTTGATTTTCTTTATCTTTCATCTCCAGCTGAAAGCTCTATCTTGATATCATGAGTTAACTTATTTTTTTTTCTACACCTAACAATTAAATGCTTTTAATCTGCTAAATAATGCATTTTCAAGAGGTAACTCTAAAATCTTTCAGTTTGAGTGCATAAAGTACATGAATAACTGACTCAATCAAATAATCTTGTTTAGCTATCTGACTGGAAACCAATTGACTGGAGCAGTCCCTGATTGGATCCTGGAGAAAGCAGATAGTGTGTAAGCTTTGCTGCCTGAAGAAAGTGTCTTGTTTAATCTCAAATTTGCTTCTAGCTCTATCTGGCTAATCCTGCACAGTAGTAAGCAACTATGCAGTCACATCTTGCATCTTTATGGTTTGTAGCCTATGGAGTTAATAAGTACCTTTCTGCTTGTTGGGATCTGTTAATTGGAAAGTTATATGTAAGACAAGAGGCTGAAATATATGGTATGCATGAAAGAATATAAAGTGGATTGTCCTGGAAGTGCCAAGTTAGCCCCACTTTCTGCTTTGCAAAAAGGCCTTCTCAGCTCTAGATCTTTTTCAGACCTTTTGAAATGATAAAAATAACACGGAAAATTTTTACTTTCTATAAATCCTCTTTGAAAGCTTGTCTAACGCATCTCCTGCAGAATATGATTAGTTGCTTGGGCTATTTCTTGCTGATAATAATATTTATGGGCTTGTGTATTTGAAAATCTCTACAGTCAACATGAGTGTACCTTGGAGAAAGTTGATATTATCTGATGGGTGTAAGAATGAAGCTCTTGTGAGGTAGTTTAAACATTTTAATGGTGGTCTGGATATTTTCTAATAACATGATCTGACTTAATAGCATTGAGGATCACAGTTCTATTTTTGCCTCTTTGCCTTATACATCATGTCCGTTATACTGTTTCTGGGTAAAAATGTATTTATGCACTCCAACTAGTTCTAAAGTTTCCATTGACTTCAGTCAGTCTTTCTCCTTCTAATTATTTAAGAGAAGATATCTTTAATAAAGACAAAATATTACTTTCATCACTTGTGATGTTTTTGCCTTTCGAATTGCTGTACCTGTCGATATTTTGCAATTGATCCGCATTTTTGTACACAATAATCATTTGATGTAATGACTTTGAGTGTACTCTTCAAAATGCTGATATTTTGGAAACGGTTGACTATTTCTCTGTGTAGTGACCTATCATACAACAAGTTCACTGCTGGAAACTTACAATGTGAAGTACGATCTGCTGTGTATGTACTACTTTCTTCAGTCTAAGTTTAGGGCTCCCCTCAAATGTGTGGTTGTGGGTACAAGATTTTCATTGCTCTACTGAATGTTGATCTTATCTTTTCTCTGCAGCAACTTGTTCGCAAGCTCGGCGGTTAACAATTCGTATGTTGAGATTATATTTTCCACCAAGAGACTTGGATTTCCAAGGACCTGCTTTTTAATTGTTTATCTACGTAGCATTGAACTTCATTCAAAATGATGATGATTGTAACCTTAAAATCTTTATTGACTTTTTCAGAATGTCATATCCTACCACAAGTGGGCTTGTCCCATGTTTGAAAAGTCAGCATTGTCCAGAAAGTAAGTTGATCTGCTGTATATCCTGTCATTATAACGAGATCCTAATATTGCATCATACTCTTTGTGTATCCCCTTGTCAACTCTTCTCTTGGCTATTGTGTCAATTTTTTATTGTTAATACATAATTACTCTACAAATTCAAAAACTGCCCCCATGAAATAATGTGTTGCTCATAAACTTGGAAGCTTATGTGATTTTCCAATAAATGAATGCTAGTTTAGTTGGGGCCTGTTTGGTAAAAATAATTTATGTTCCCTAGAACAACTATTTCTGTTTTTTTGTTCCAGGGTTCCCGGGAATAGATTCGGAATAGAAACAAAAAGTAGAAAAAAAGTAATTTATTATTCCCGAGAACAATTTTTTATCTTTCTCTTTTTTTTTTTTTTTTTTTCCTGCTCTTCTTTTCTTCTCTTGTCTTTCCTTCTTCATTTTGGCCGGTCACCGGCCTCGGTCATGGCTGGCAACCGCCGGTGACCTCGTTGGAGCGTCACTTAGGGGCCATGGTGAGGCTCGGCCTCACCGGGCCATTGCTAGGTTGACGTCGCCCAGTGGTGGCCCGGCGAGGCTTGGCCTCGCCGGTGGCTAGCGAGCCTCCGGCAAGCTCACCAACCCTTGCCCGATCGGTTGTCGCCCACTTTGCCATGGTTGGCAACGAGACCACGAAGGAGGAAGAAGGAGATAAAAGAAAAAAAGAAAGAAGAAAAAAAGGAAAAATATAATAAAAATATTAAAAAATTAAAAGAAACAATAAAACTATACAATTCTACCAAACGCATTTCTATCCTGAGAATAGAAATTTTGTGCAGTTACCAAACATGTTCTTATATTTAGAAATTGTTTCCAAGAACAGAAAAAAAAAAAACCATAGAACCATTTCTAAAAAAAAATTGTTCCCAGGGTTCGAATCGTTACCAAACCCCCTTAGGGCGGGTTTGGTAAAAATAATTTATGTTCCCCGAACAAGTATTTCTGTTTTTGTTCCGGGGAATGAAAAAGAATAGAAATGTGTTTGGTAAAATTTTTGTTCCCGAGAATAGATTTAAAACAAAAACAAGAAGTAGAAAAAAAATAATTTCTTGTTTTCGAGAATAATCATTTCTTTTCTCTTCTTCTCTTTTCTTTCTTTCTTCTTCCTTTCGGCCGGCCAACGAGGGCCGGCAATGCTGAGCCATGGTGAGGCTTGTTGGCCCGAGTCTTGCCGGTGGTTGGGCAAGCTCGGCCTCGCCTTGGCTGGGCGATCTCGAAGCTCGCCTTGGCTGGGCGATTTGGTGAGCTTGAGATCGCCCAACCAAGGCGAGGCCGAGACTCGCGGTGGTTAGGCGAGCTCGCCGGCCCTTGCCCATCCGGTCGCCGACCACCGCCGTGGCCGGTGACCGGCCACAAATGATGAAGAAGGAGAAAAAAAAAAATATATATATATATATATATATATATATATATATATATTAAAAAATAAAAGAAATAACAAAATTATACAATTCTACTAAACGCATTTCTATTCCAGTAATAGAAATTTTGTACAGTTACCAAACGCATACTTATACTCAGAAATTGTTCCCGGGAGTAGAATCTTTACCAAATGCGCCTTTAGTGTATTTGGAAAGTCTGCTCCATATTAAAAGAAAAAAAGAAGAAGAAAACCTGATTTCTCTCTGTGGCTATTTCTTTACTCCATCCAGATCGGTATAACCTCTTCATAAACTGCGGTGGGATCACAGAAAAAATAGGGGAAAACACATACAATGAAGATACAGCGTCGGCTACTGCTGCTTCAAGTTTCTTCCAGAGTGAAAATTACTGGGGCTACAGTAGCACTGGTCACTTCCCTGATGATAACATTCCTAGAGATAATTACATAGCTGACAATGTATCCGTACTGTCCACAGATGATGCCCGGCTTTAAATGAAAGCACGATGTTCTGCTACCTCTCTGACTTATTATGGCTTTTGTCTGATGAATGGGACCTCCAATGTAAGCCTTCATTTTGTGGAGATAATGTTCACAGGCAACAAAAGTCATACAAGCCTGGGAAGGCGAGCTTTTAATGTTTATATACAGGTAAATTTTGGGCGTCATGTAGTGCTGGTTCTAATATGCAAAGCATATAGAGCATTCGATATGTTATGGTTGGGTTGTTTTATCTGGATATCTCATATTTGCAAATCATGATCTGATCACAATCTCTACATTCTATCGAGACTAATAGTTTCACCTTGTTCAGTGTGGAGACACTTAACTTGAATCAGATTAAACATTATTTCAGGGGATATTGGTGTGGGAAGATTTCAACATTGAGATTGAAGCAGGTGGAGTTGGAAAACCGGTCATAAGAAATTTTCCTGCCAATGTGACCCAGGGCACTCTGGAGATACGCTTATATTGGGTTGGGAAAGGGACCGATGCTATACCTACAAGGGGAGTCTATGGTCCTCTTATATCTGCTATCTCTGTCTATCCTGGTATGCAGACAAACGCTTCCATGTTTTACTTGGTGCTTTTCTATTGAGAAAGTTACTCGTATTCATATTGGAAAAAAAAAAACTCTTTTTGGTCTTGCAACAGAAGTCATCAATATGCTATTCAGTTACTTGGTTTGGTCGCAAATGTCCAATATTAAATTCAGGCCATTGGCATCTGTTACAGTTGATCAGATAAATTTCCATAGGAGTTGACTAGGATATATTTTTTATCTCTAAAGAGGCAAAATTTGGCTATGGTTTTCTTTGTTTTCTTTCTATCTGGGCATTTTTCACCATGTGTCTTTAATCCTTCCATTCAGACTATGAAACTATAGCCTTGTTCGCTTTCTTGCTACGAATAAACGACCATCACGCCTGTATTATATAGTGCAGCCTTGAGAATGGAGAAGATATTGCTTTTTCTTTTTCCCTTTGTATTTAGTATTACATGTTCCAAAGATGATATTCTACTGTGCTCATTAATCTGATAGTTTCTGTGTGAAGTGTTCTGAGCATTTCTCGTTCTCAATTAGTGTGCTGTCCCATCTGTTGGTTTCTGCGTTGACCAAGAAGCTACCAATATTTTTCAGCATGTATGCCTACTCCATTTACTTGAACAGTTTTGGGTAAAAATATGTTGTTCTTTCTTCACTGCAGACTTTGAAATCCCACAAGAGTCGGCCAAAATATCTGCTGGTACAGTGGTCGGGATTGTGGATGCTATAGTTTTGGTAGTTTTTCTTATCCTGATTATCCTTTGGTGGAGAGGATGTCTTGGAGGTGAAGATGAAATGGCAGAAGGTAGTTGCTTACCTGGAATCTTTGTCATTTTGTTTGCATAAATCTATCAATTAATAGAATGTTATGCATTCTGAATACACTTCCCCTTCCCTATTCCTTTTTTTCTTTTTCTTTTTTTTTTTTTTTTGGGGGGGGTTGTTAATCACATTTTGTCATTTATATTTCACACAGTTGTCCTGTCAAACTGTTGGTGCGTGACTCTTCTTCTTCTTCTTCATATATTTTCTGGTGGGGGAAGGGGTAATCACAATGCATCATCATTACTGCAACTAGGTGACACAGTTCTCCTGTAAAATTTTTGATGCACGACATTTGTGCATTACATTGGAAATTCGATGACACAAAAAGAAAATAAATTTCTAAGCCATAGTACAGCTAAAGTGTCATCAATCCATTTGTCACACTCAACGAACTTAATTTTTATTTAGAAATCCTAAAAATGAAGGGATAGATATTTATAGGAAGAGGAAGATAGATTGTTTCTTAGATTTTTGTGTCTGTGTATTGGGTCTCCTTTGGGGCACAATCAGCCATATATATAATAAGTCTATGTTTCAAGACATAAAATACAAATGCTGGAACTTTGGATATACGAGATGTCAAAACGTACAAACCTTGCCTTACATTACCAAAGTGGGTTTTTTCTATGATTTTTCTTTTTCCCCTACTACTAAATACGTTGAGGACATTCTCATTTCATTTTTCAAAGTACATACTGCCAATTGAAGCCAGAGTTTCCTAGAAAATAAATTTCAAGATTTTAAGAGATACTTGTCCGAACTTGCTCAGACCAAATAGTTATAATTAGGTTTTCTGGTACATTGAGAAGGAATTGCTATGTCTTTGTTAGATAGTAGATTACATACTTTAGCCGTTGACTGCTCCAAATTCTTAGAAGTTTCAAAATGTTGTGCAGATTTGAAGGTTCTAGCATTGCAAATTGGTTCATTTACCTTACGACAGATTAAAGCTGCCACAAACAATTTTGATGCTGCCAATAAGATTGGAGAAGGTGGTTTTGGTTCTGTATACAAGGTCTGCTGGAAAATCGGTCAACTAACTTCCCTTGATTCCCAATAGAAAAGAATTGTAGAAAGCAGCATTCAATGTTTCTGAATCTTCACAGCATAAATCTTATGCCAAAGTTCTGTTAAGTTACTTTAATTGAGTTTCCTTTATTATCAGAGTTTTATTTCATTTTTTACTTACATAAGGGTATTATTGTCAAATACAGTTTATATTCAATATAAATACAGTGGGTGTAGGGTTTCTGTTACTACAGAAATCTAAAGCCCCTCTTTGTTTCTTTCTTTTACGTTCTCCTTCTCCTCTTCTCTATTCCTTCTCTCTTCTTCTGTCTCTCTTACTATTAGTTGCGGGTTCTCTAATCAGCTTTGTGACATGGTATCAGAGCAGATTTAACTATTTGATTACTTGATCTTATTGCTGGTTTGAGAGTCCCCTAGTAACCCTACTTCTTCTCTGGTGCGTAGCCACCTAAAGCTACAATTTTTATCTGTTTTCTCTTCAAGTCCCGATACATATGAGATCAGAAGATATCGGATTCATTAGGTTCGGTTTATGAACATGGATTACAACACTTGTTGATCAGCATATTCAAGAATTAGAGTACTCTATTGATTATGGGTTGACTGGTCTTGCTGGTTTTCCATCAAACATATAATTATTTGAATCGAGATTTCTGGTCAGATATTTTCTTCTATACAACAGTCTCTATTTATGAGTTTTCAGCATCCCTTTGGTTAATTGATGGAGCCAATTACATCTGATTATACATTAGTGTTGCTGCTTTGTTACTTGCACTAAAGTTTCAGCCTTCTTGATTAGTGGTAGATATACTTATATTGAGATTATCATCATGAGTGATACTAAGGCTCCTACATATAGTGTCAATGTTCAAATTACTACTATTAAACTAAATAGATCATCTAATTACTTGTTATGGGCCCAAGCTGTGAAGGTCTATATTAATGCCAAAGGGAAACTTCATTATCTTACCACAGACCCTCATGCTGAAAATTCTAGAGACTATAGTGATTGGATGAGAGAGAATGATACACTTCTGGTGTGGTTATGGAATAGCATTGAACCATCCATTGCTGCTAATGTCATGTTCCACACAACTGCTAAGGGAGTGTGGGATGATCTTATGGAGAGTTACTCACAAGACAAAAATATGTCTAGAGTTTATGAACTATATAAGAAGATCTTTCATTTTAAATAGGGAGACAAGTCTCTTGGAGAATATTATAGTTGTGACGTCCCAGGGCGTCAGGTACTAAGCATAAGCAGAACTATAGTTATCATTATCATCTTGTCTAACTGGTAATCTCCTTCGATTAATCTATAGTGTTTACCATTGAAGGTTAGCATGTATAACATGGATTATTTAAAATCTCAAGTTTGTATTATGAGGTCATCTTACAATCACTCTACCTTCAATTTAAGTATTGGCCAAATCATTCATGCACATAAACAAGATCACAAGAAGCTTCATTTCTTTTATCTTCATCAGGGCTTACAAAATTTATCAACCTGGACTCTTTCCATGTTCATCGCCTATATATATAATATATACATAACAAAAGTAAGGTGTAACAAAAGCCAGGGATAAAGGGTGAGGGTGTCTACTCCACGAGTTCCCACACAAGCCCGCATCTAACAAAAAAAAACAAAAGCCAGTCAGCTTCTACATGATCAAAGGCGTCTAGGCGCCGTTCATCCCCGCTCCAAGTCCTCCTACTCCAAAGGGTAAGGGGCCAAATATCTCCCCTTCATGATTGATAAAACCATGCAACGAACGTCATCGGTATCAAGTCAGCTCTATCGTCATCCACCCATAAAATAGCCTCATATTTGGAGAAAGTCATGTCAATGTTGGGATCATACACGTCATGAAGAGAAACATCAAGACGCACTACCGCCCCGTATCGAGCTACTGGCGGTACATCCATGCTATCAATATGAAAATGTAAGGTATTAGCAAATAACCTTGCCCAGTAAAGAATGATAAAACTCTAACTTAAACAATCCACAGTCATCAAGATTACAAGAGAATCATCAAACAATTTAGGATGCTAAAAGAAGTATATTACAAGCATAAACAATTGGATATTAACACATTATGTATATAATCACCTTATGAGCATCCATTTCTATGCTTACCTTTCTCAAGCTCAATCTCATATCAAGATGCAATGCAATAATAGTAAATGGACTCACTTGCCAAATAGAATTATATTTAGTGTGCATATGATCCACCCTCGATCAATCATTAACTGGAACTCTATCGGCCCGATCAAGTCACTTTTGGAAGTTACCTTATCCGGACTTCCACAATATTTCTATTATGGGCATCTCACTCTGAGGCATCCCGGTATCACACAACTGAGGTCCTCCCAAGACCACTTAGCAAGGCGCATCTCACTCTGAGGCATCTCAGTATCACACAACTGAGGCATCCTTCATTACACACAAGGGCATCTCACTCCGAGGCATCCCGGTATCTCTCTACCAAGGCATCCAAGACCACTCAGCAAAGGCATCCCAAACTTCCGGGGGCATCATGTGACATCCCGAAATTTCGGAAAAAGAAATTATTGGATAAAAATCGGAGATTGGAAGAAAAAGAAAAATGATAACAATATTATTATTATTATTATTTTTCTCTCTCTCCTCATTCCTCTCCTTCCCCCGACGTTCGCCCCACTCCCCACATATTTCTCTCTCCCTCACTTTTTCTTCCCCCTCCTTCCTACGCAATTTCCTCCCCCTCTCTTTTCTTCTCTCTCCCACTTTTCCACCCCCTCACTCATGCCAACCCCTCTGCAGCAATTTCCCCTCAACTTCCCCCCTTTACTTTATTGTTTCTCTCTCCTCTTCCCCTTTCCTCCCTCTCGACAACCCCCTCCTCTCTTCCTTTTCTCTTTCTCTCTTGAGTTTCTTTTCTGCTTTTGCTTCCAAAACAGCATTGTGTGCTGCTGTTTTTGTCCCAAGCCAGCCACCATCTTGCGCCATGGCCGTGGGCCATCACTGTCCGCAAGCCGCCATCCGCTGCCGAAGAGCTGCACCACCCATCCGCGAGCCGTCAGCCCGCCGTTCTTGCCAAATCAAAAACCACCTCTGCCGAGACCCACCTTTGCCGAGCGCCTCCGTGACATTTTGGACATAACCGTGCGTAGCCCTCGCCACCACCATCACGCTTATGTCGTTGGAATTGTTGTCGAGTGAGTTTAGTTCATAATCCATTAATTAGTGCCTAAACTTGCTTAGGAGGTTGATTAGGTTTAAGGATGGTTTAGACTAACTTAAGTATGGGTTAGTTATAAGTTAGAATAGTTAGAATAACATTAGAATGGATTAATGTTAGTCCAATTCGTGAGATTAACACGTTTGAGAATGATTTGGGTGAAAACAGAAGCTGTTCATCAGAATTGGTTCCTAGACGTCTGCTATTTGTAATTTTTTTAGATTGAAATCGGTCGCAAACGTGAAGCAGAAATCTTCTAAAGAAATGTTTTAAACATCCTAAGCTACAACATATATTTTTCTCAAGATTTTTAGGGACTAAGAAGCAAGAGATATTAGCTCCGCCATTTTCGAACAGAACTGCAATTTTCGCTGGAACCGGTGACCTTTTAGGATTCTAGAGGGTTTTTTTTTTTTTTTTATCAACTCTTGAGGTCCGAATTTGTGGCACCCCTCGACGGCCCCCGATTCGATTAGGGTAGCCACAATTCGCTTACCATTCACTTTTCCTAATAACATGTCACTCTAATACCATTTCAATTGCAATTGGTCCATACAACCTGGGGGTTTACATCTTTTAGATCGGTCCCTTGCGCAATTTATATACGGAAGCACATCCAACAACTCCCTTCCCTATATTCAGAAAACGATGCACACCAACTAAACATTTATAGGTAAAAGCCGCATACTTTTATTTACTTAAACCAGATGGACATCATTCATCGGTACATTAAAATTTCATAGTTTTCTATACTAGGCTATACTTCAAAAGATGATCGACATCTCTTCCAACAGTTGTATACTTAAAGTCCATCGATCAGTGTCGGCATCCAAAAGTTCCTTCCGTTGCTATCCTCCTCCCCACGGTCATATCAAATCACTTGATCCGCTTACTGGTAGTAGTGGCAACAGAGATATCATATTTAGTTTGAAATGTTATTCCCCAAAATGGGTGAGTACAGCCACTCAGCAGGTAAATGACCCAATAAATCACTCAATGCATCACACAATACAATCATAACAATCATAGCATAAAACATATCATTCAAGCATCCATGCATAATTTACCTTGGAGCCATGCATATGTCATCATACCACATGTACACACATTCTCATGTAATCATCACTGTCATATCATACATGTATCGTCATGCCATAGGTGCACATACATCCATGCACTTACCATCATCATGTCACACATACCATCATGGCATAGGTGCACATACATCCATGCACTTACCATCATCATGTCACACATACCATCATGCCATAGGTGCATATACATCCATACACTTACCATCATGCCATAGGTGCACATACATCCATGCACTTACCATCATGCATCCATGCATATATTACCATGCCATAGGTGCACATACCACCATGCACTCATCATCATGCATTCATGCATATCCATGCCATATGTGCACATACCACCATAATTCATATCATCCATGCTATCAAGCATACATCACCATGAGATCCATTCATGCCTTCATGATCGCATTTTCAATATCAAATAGCATTAATTTATTTTCATAAGCCGCTCATGCATCATGCCATATGCATTCACCCATGCACATGATTCATTTTCAATTCTTATCTTTCACAAGGATCTCATTAGTTTTTCTTTCCAAGGACCAATGTTTGCATCCCACAATTCATCGCTCGCACTCAATCCTGGCATTGCAAGGAACCTCCGGGCATGTATTCAAAATACAACCAGGCATCTGACCCCCCACATTCTAGGCATCTCGCATCCCAACTAGTATCATCAGGCATCCCCCTGGGCACAAACCTCCGGGGCTTCCAAGATTACATACCGACATACCACCAGGATTCCCCCCCTCTGGAATTACGTACTGTATACCACCGGGCATCTGAAAACTCCCGAGGACCCTCCGGAATTATGCCACTAGGCCACCGGGCATCCGGCACTCCCTAGCCAGGTATCCCGACACTCCCAGGGCATCGTCGGCTCACACCTCCGACGGCCTTCTCACTTATCTCAATTCACATCATCGTCGGCTCACAAAGTCTCGTGTAGCACCCCGAACCATTCGGAGGTCGCCACAAGCACCGATGTTACACCTTATTACCTTTTTTTATCTTATACTTAGAACAAACGCCGTTATTTACAGGCATTTTTTTTTTCAAACAAGCGGTCCCAACGCAACTTATTAGCGAAAGCAAAATAAAGCATCACCATCTCTCCCCCTACCAACCATGATACCAATACACACCACTAATTAACCATCATTTTATAAACAAGCCTCGACACTTTATTTACATACATATATAACAAGATGGGATTTCCTTCGGGTCGGTACAGCAAAAAGGAAAAGCTAGGACTCAGCCACGTCCAGCCTAAAACCTCAAAAAGAAACTCTCGACCCTCTATATCATATGAGCACAAACCCCTATCGAAAGTGTCGACTATCTACATCAAAAAGATCTAGCTCCTACTCATTGCGCACGGGTCTCACACCCAACCCGGTGCATCAGGCGGTGGCAGCGGCAACATCCCTCGCATAGCTCCATCCCGACGAACGTGCACAAAAATGAACTCCTGAATGATAGGGCCCCTAGCCAGGCCTATGTCGTACATCACTAGACAGCGTACTCGAATAAAAGTCAGTCCGGGAACAGAGGGACAGTCTATCTCAGCACACTCGACCTCTACATCGGATGGTAGACCATAAAACACCCCCCGCGAGATGGCAGGAAGCGGCATACTGCTAATCTGAAATGTTATTCCCCAAAAGGGGTGAGTACAATCACTCAGCAGATAGGGAAATCCAATAACAACTCAATGCACCATGCATATCATCATAGGCTGAAGACATTACTTACCTTCAAATCATGCGCATTTCAATCATGCATCATCATATCATACATATCATCATCATCATGGCATATCATATATCATTATCATCATCACGCATTTCATCATGCATATCATACCATGGATGATCATCATATCACATCACACATCGTCATCACCATGTATATCGTCATGCATATCATACCATAGGTGATCATCATATCACATCACATATCATCATCATCATCATCGTCATGCATATCATCATGCATATAATATCATAGGTGATCATCATATCACATCACATATCATCATCATCATCATGCATCATCATGCATATATCATCATAGGTGATCATCATATCACATTACATATACTCATCATCATGCATCATCATGCATATATCATCATAGGTGATCGTCATATCACATCACATATCATTATCATCATGCATCATCATGCATATATCATCATAGGTGATCATCATATCACATCACATATCATCATCATCATGCATCATCATGCATCATGAGTTTATTTTCATCTTTATCTTTAAATTTGATCACCACATCACCCATTTCTCAATCATCAATTTGAATCATCCCTTCGGGCAAAGACCTCCGACAGGGTTCCCAACATTCAGCCCCCCAGGCCACCGGGCTTCCGGCCCCCCACTTTCCAGGCATCTCGCATCTCAACTAGCATCACGAGGCATTCCCTTCGGGCAGAAACCTCCGACAGGGCTTCCGGCCTTTACTCTTCTAGCCAGGCATCCCGCATCCCAATCCTGGCATCGCGAGGCATTCCCTTCGGACAAAGACCTCCGCTAGGGCTTTCGGCCCCCCCACATTCCGGGCATCTTGAATCTCCCAGGGAATTCCGGCAATGCATCTCTGTACATTCCGGCCTCATCCTTCACCATAACCACTTACTCACTTATCATTATCCACATTTATCATTCTTTTGATCACATTATTACATGGCATATGATTGACACATGCATCACAATTCGTGGTCATACATACACCAATGTCTTATCATTCATGTAACAATGCAAAATTATTTATTAATAAATTCAATGGAATTTATGGCCAATAAAATAATCACTTTTTATTTTATTATTATTATTATTTAATTTTATTATCATATTTATTTATTTTCATAAATAAATATTAAATTCAATATCTATGATTTTCCCAAAATCATAATATTCAAACAATCATTAAACAAACCAATAGGATGACAATTTCATGCAAAATTCATGGCCAAATTGAAATTCACACAATTTCACAATTTCCACAAAATAGCACATGATATTCGGATAATAACCAGAATGCACAGTTTCCAAATAAATTCGATTAAAATAATCATACGGCTTCAAAAAATTACGAAATTTTACAGGGTGATAGACAAGACATTTTCGTGCAACTTTCATGCAGAACTCCAAGTCAGATTCTTTTTATATTAATTTATACAACCTCACGAAGCTTCTGGAACCATTACCGCATCATCCAGAATACACATCTCCGAAATATTAAGATTTCACCCATCTATTCTCTTTCGTTTCCTCTGAAATTTGGATATGTTATGTATAAAGGTGTCCTTTACAAGTTTCATGCAGAGATCTAGGTCAAATAACCAAATTATGGTCACCATTTAAGTCCATGAAATCTCGGGTGTCTCGGAACACATCACCAGAATCATCATCTCCAAGATCTAGCCGATTCACTAGGCTATACTTGTTCATTTCTCTTCAAATTTGAGTATGTTGTAGTTTAAGGTGTTACCTACAACTTTTATGAAGACATTAAAGTGAGATCTTCAACAAAAATCAACATACAATCAAGAATCCAGCAAGAGGTCGGTAAAAACTTCACAGATCTAGGGTCTCCGTAAAATAGGGCTTTAACCCCTCAAATCGCCATCATTTTCCACGAAATTTTACTATGTTATAGTAAAAGATATTAGCTACAACTTTCGTGAAGACATCAAAGCCAAAATCGGACTCCAAACATACATGCAAGCTCAAATAAATTACTGACTCCCACAACCCGAGCAAGAACAGTCACACGGCTTGAGAACAAACCAACCTTACCTCGGTTTTTCTCACTAAAAACACCCAAAATCGAACATGCAAACCATACACAAACATGCAAGAGAAGTTAGAGGACTCCACTTGCCTCTAGGATGGACAAACGACGGCGTGCGGCTGACGGACACGGCGAACGGGCGGCGGTATACGGCGGCTCCTCCTCGGCTCCGCCTCCTCTCCCTCTCGGTCTCTCCCTCTCTCTCGCAATTTCTCTCTCCCTCTCACCCTCTCTCTCTTGGCCGAATGAAGCAAAAAACCGGCCACCTTCTCTCTCTCCCCCTCTTATACTCCCTAATCCTCATGATTAGCAATCATGAGATTGCCTACAAACCCACCAATGCATGCCCTTCCCCTTTGCCACTTGTCACTTTGATTTTTGAATTGGGCTTTAGAGTTGGGCTTGGGCTTGGGCCATCCGGCCACTCCTCCTTGGGCTGGTCGATAGCCTCCTTGGGCTTCAATGGGCCGACTAGCTTGGCCCACCAAGCTTAGGCCAATGGGTCTAAGGCCCATTCCAAAATTAACTCCTTTTTCCCTTTTTTTTTTATTCCTTTCTATAATTATTTTTAAATTTCAATTTTCATCTTGGCCAAAATCTTAGGGCATTTTTGTTCATTGAAATTTAAATCATTTGGCCAAGCATAGATTATTAATCTATTAAATTTAAATTTCCACAATCACAAGCACAAATCATCAAATTAAAAGACTAATGGCTAAAACATAAGTCATGGAAATTCTATCACCTAATTAAAGACTTTAACACACCTTATGGCTTGGCTTTGAATTTCTGGGATGCCACAATTCTCCCATCCTTAGAAGATTTCGTCCTCGAAATTCAAGCACTACTCGCGCCTTCTTGAAACAAATAAGGGTAGTTTTCCTTCATCTGATCCTCACTTTCCCATGTGGCTTCCTCCACATCATGATGTCGCCATAACACCTTAACCAATGGGATCTTTTTGGTCCTAAGAATTTGCTCCTTTCGATCCAATATCTGCACAGGCTCTTCAATGTACCTTACTTTCTCATCCATTTTGATGGCTTCATGATCGAGTATGTGACCAGGACCCGGCTGGTACTTCCTTAACATCGATACATGAAACACATCGTGCAGATTTTCTAACTTAGGAGGTAATGCTAAACGATAAGCCATATCTCCTATCCTCTCAAGAATTTCAAAAGGTCCAACAAATCTAGGTCTTAGCTTACCCTTCATCCCGAATCGAGATATTCCTTTCATTGGAGATACCTTAAGGAATACATGGTCTCCTACACTAAATTCCAAAGGCCTTCTACGTCTATCTGCGTAGCCTTTCTGTCTACTCTGAGCTGCTCTAAGTCTTTCTCTGATAATATTGACAGCTTCAGTGGTAACTTGTACCAGTTCAGGTCCTGTCAACTTCCTTTCACCTACTTCACTCCAACAAACAGGCGTCCTCCATCTCCTTCCATATAATGCTTTATAAGGTGCCATGCCTATACTCTTCTGAAAGCTATTGTTATAGGCAAACTCTACCAAATGCAATCTTTCATCCCAATTTCCTTTGAAATCGATTACACAGCTCTCAACATATCCTCCAAGATTCGGATTACTCTTTCGATTGTCCATCTGTCAATCGAGGATGAAAAAAGTACTAAGCGAAGCTTAGTCCCTAACGCAACTTGAAGACTTCTCCAAAAATTCGAAGTAAACCTCGAATCTCGATCTGAAGTAATGGTCACTAGAACACCATGTAAGCGTACCACTTGACTTACATACATGTCTGCATACTTATCAATTGGGTAGTCCATGCAAATCGCTAAGAAATGTGCCGATTTAGTCAAACGATCCACTATAACCCAAATTGGATCATGACTCCTTGATGTCCTTGGCAATCCTTGCACAAAGTCCATCGTTATATGTTCCCATTTCCATTCAGGAATGTCTAATGGTCTCAAAAGTCCTGCGGGTTTATGATGCTTCGCTTTTTCTTGCTGACACGTCAAACATTGAGATATGTACTTAGCCGTATCTGCCTTCATACCATTCCACCAAAATTGCGGATGTAAATTTCTGTACATCTTTGTACTTCCTGGGTGAATACTATAATTACTCTTATGAGCCTCTGACAGAATTTCCTTCCTCAATTCCACATTGCCGGGAACACAAAGTCGTCCTTGACATCTTACTATTCCATCATCAGAGATTTGAAATTCTGATCTTTTCCCTAAAGATACAGCATCTTTCACTTTCAAAATCTCTGGGTCAGATTCTTGCAGAATTTTGATTTTCTGGATAATCTCCGACTCAATCCTTAATGCACTAAGCTTGCCAGTAAGACAATCCATTTCCAATTTAAATTCTGAATTTGCTACAGATTCTAATAATTCCCATTCCGCCATTCTCAAACTAGCTATTTTTAAACTTGCTATGGAGATAGCCGACTTAAGACTAAGAGCATCTGCTACTCTATTCGCTTTCCTTGGATGATATCTTATCTCACAGTCATAATCCTTCAACAACTCCATCCATCTCCTTTGTCTCATGTTCAACTCCTTTTGTGAGAACATATACTTCAAACTCTTATGATCCGTATAAATCTCAAACTTCTCCCCATACAAATAGTGTCTCCATATCTTCAAGGCAAACACTATAGCTGCTAGCTCTAAATCATGCGTCGGGTATATCAACTCATGGGGTTTCAATTGTCTGGATGCATAGGCTACAACCTTGCCATGCTGCATCAACACACATCCTAGTCCTTTGTGAGATGCATCACTATACACTGTAAAACCGTCAAGTCCAGTGGGTATAGTCAGAATTGGAGCTGAAGTCAATTTCCTTTTGAGCTCCTGGAAACTCCTTTCACATTCTCCATTCCATTCAAATTTCACATTCTTTCGAGTCAATTTAGTTAAAGGTCCTGCCAACCTTGAAAATCCTTCAATGAACCTTCTATAATAACCAGCCAGTTCTAAGAAACTTCGTATCTCAGTGGGTGTCGTTGGTCTCGGCCAATTTACTACCATTTCAACTTTTGCCGGGTCTACTGCAATTCCTTTTCCAGACACCACATGTCCTAGAAATATTATCCGATCAAACCAGAATTCACACTTACTAAATTTAGCATACAACTTATGCTCTCTTAGGGTCTGCAAAACTATTCTCAAATGCTGCTCATGCTTTTTAGGCCCTTTCGAATATACCAGAATATCATCAATAAAGACAATCACAAACTGGTCTAAATAAGGCTGAAATATTCTATTCATCAAATCCATAAATGTAGCCGGGGCGTTAGTCCATCCAAATGGCATAACAAGGAACTCATAGTGTCCATAACGAGTCCTGAACGCGGTCTTAGGGATGTCCTCCTTCTTAATTCTTCACTGATGGTATCCCGATCTCAAGTCAATCTTAGAGAAGACCGGACTTCCCTGGAGTTGGTCAAACAAGTCATCAATTCTAGGCAAATGATACTTATTCTTAATGGTCACCTGATTCAACTGCCTATAATTAATACACAAGCGCATCGATCCATCTTTCTTTTTCACAAACAAGACCGGTGCACCCCAAGGTGAAGCACTTGGTCTAATAAATCCTTTGTCAAGCAACTCCTGCAGTTGCACTTTCAATTCCTTCAATTCAACTAAGGCCATTCTATATGGGGCTTTTGGTATTGGTCCAATTCCAGGCATTAATTCAATTTCAAATTCAATTTCCCGCTCTGGCGGCAATCCAGGCAATTCCTCAGGAAATATATCTTGAAATTCGCTAACTACACAAACTTCCTCAAGATTAGGCTCCTCCCTGGCATAATCTCTAACTATGGCTAGGTACCCTTGACATCCTTTGTCAAGTAACTTACAAGCTTCTACTGCCGAAATAAGTGCTACAGGCAGATGGGTTTGACCTCCTAAAAATTCACAACTAGACTGATCAAGTAAAACAAATTGAACCACTCTTCTATAACAATCCATTCTAGCCCGATACTTACGAAACTAGTCCATTCCTATAATAACGTCAAAATCATTCATAGCCATTACAACCAAGTCTATTTCCATGTCCTTTCCTCCCATTGATATCTTACAATTTCCACACACCAGCGTAGAAATACCATATCCTTTAAAGGCGTGGAAACACAAAGAGGCGTCTCAAGAGGCATAACTTCTATCTTATTCAAACATCTATATCTTTCAGACACAAACGAATGCGTTGCACCCGTATCAAACAATGCATATGCCTTTTCACCATTAATAAGAATCGTACACGAGATAACATTCTTGGAAGCTTCCGCTTCCTCCGGGTGATCGCATACACCCTTCCTTGTGCAGGTGGTCTCTGAGGATTTCCTTGCGGATTCGACCTAACAGCACTCTGATATCCCTGTTGCACCGAGCCAACACTCACTTGCGACCTCTGTTGTGGGCAATTCCTCCTAAGATGACCCACTTGTCCACAGCCAAAACATTTCTGTTGTCCCGTACAAGGTCCTGGGCCATGGCGTCCATTACACTTTTGACAAATACCAGGCTGATAGGGTGCTTTCCCTATATTCAGACCACTCCTTGCCCCTCCAAAATTTCCAAACTTACTCTTCTTCTTCACATTCTAGGTCTGTCCTTGACTCGAATAAGGTCTCTTCCCTTTTCTCACATCACTAAAATTCAACGGCTTCTTAAACTTCGACCGTTCCCTCAACAGCTCCTGCTCCACTAACTGCGCCCTTTCATAAATCTCATTATAATCTCTTATGCTCAAAGGCACCAGTTGCTTCCTAATGTCAGTCATCAGCCCTTTCAGGAATCTCTTAGCCTTCTCTTCCTGATCCTCAATCAATCTAGGAGCATATCTAGACAATTCAGAAAATCTAGCCTCATACTGATCTACAGTCAATCCCTTTTGTTCTAGCTGAACAAATTCAGTAATCTTCCTATCTTTAGCACAATCAGAGAAATGCTTCTTATTGAAGGCTCTAACAAACTCCTCCCAGTTAACATTAGTACCTGGTGGAAAGATTATGTCCTTTGAAGCTCTCCACCAAAATTACGCATTTCCCTCCAACTAGTACTCTGCTAAAACTATTTTCTTAGCATTGGTGCAGTCCAACAGTCGGAAAATTCATTCCATCCCATCAATCCATTGCTCTGCCTCCTCAGGACTTCCCATTCCATTAGACTTAAGTGGCTTCAGCTTCAAAAACTGCTCCACTGGTCCTTGAGTACGGCGTTCTGCTCCGGGGCTGTTCTTTGCGCCTTTGCCTCTCCATCAGATTTCCAATATTGGCTACTGCCTGTAGGATATCTTCCATTCGAGGTTCAGCCCTTGCAGCAGAGGTTTCAGCTCTCGATGGATGAGTACTTCTAGCTCGCACCATGACTTTTCTGCAATTTCCAAGCATTGCCTTAGGAATAATCTGAGACTCACTGCCTCCACTCAAAGCAGCTACTACTATCACATAAGTAACATATACATGTTACTGGCACCTAAAGGCAATTCAAAATAAACTACTAGGGATCTACGAGTGAATACTCATCACCCGTTATTCAATTATTTCATTTACATCCTATGGTGTGCATTGCCATCATGTTCCTCAATTCCAAATGAGGCTCCTTATCACTTCACCTATAACCATTTGCTCTGATACCAAAAAGGGGCTTTGTAGCACCCCGAACCCTGCGGCGGTCGCCACAAGCACCGATGTTACACCTTATTACCTTTTTTTATCTTATACTTAGAACAAACGCCGTTATTTACAGGCATCTTTTTTTTAAATAAGCGGTCCCAGCGCAACTTATTAGCGGAAGCAAAATAAAGCATCACCATCTCTCCCCCTACCAACCATGATACCAATACACACCACTAATTAACCATCATTTTATAAACAAGTCTCGACACTTTACTTACATACATATATAACAATATGGGATTTCCTTCGGGTCGGTACAGCAAAAAGGAAAAGCTAGGACTCAGCCACGTCCAGCCTAAAACTTCAAAAAGAAACTCTCGACCCTCTACATCATACGAGCACAAACCCCCATCGAAAGTGTATCTACATCAAAAAGATCCAGCTCCTACTCATCGCGCGCGGGTCTCACACCCAACCCGGTGCATCAGGCGGCGGCGGCGGCAACATCCCTCACATAGCTCCATCCCGACGAACGTGCACAGAAATGAACTCCTGAATGACAGGGCCGCCAGCCAGGCCTATGTCGTACATCACTAGACAACGTACTCGAATAAAAGTCATTTCGAGAACAGAGGGATAGTCTATCTCAACACACTTGACCTCTACATCGGATGGTAGACCATAAAACACCCCCCGCGAGACGGCAGGAAGCGGCATATTGCTAATCTGAAATGTTATTCCCCAAAAGGGGTGAGTACAACCACTCAGCAGATAGGAAAATCTAATAACAACTCAATGCACCATGCATATCATCATACGTTGCAGGCATTACTTACCTTGAAATCATACGCATTTCAATCATGCATCATCATATCATACATATCATCATCATCATGGCATATCATATATCATTATCATCATCATACATTTCATCATGCATATCATACAATGGATGATCATCATATCACATCACACATCGTCTTCATCATGTATATCGTCATGCATATCATACCATAGGTGATCATCATATCACATCACATATCATCATCATCATCATCATCATCATCATGCATATCATCATGCATATAATATCATAGGTGATCATCATATCACATCACATATCATCATCATCATCATGCATCATCATGCATATATCATCATAGGTGATCATCATATCACATCACATATCATCATCATCATGCATCATCATGCATATATCATCATAGGTGATCGTCATATCACATCACATATCATTATCATCATGCATCATCATGCATATATCATCATAGGTGATCATCATATCACATCACATATCATCATCATCATGCATCATCATGCATCATGAGTTTATTTTCATCTTTATCTTTAAATTTGATCACCACATCACCTATTTCTCAATCATCAATTTCAATCATCCCTTCGGGCAAAGACCTTCGACAGGGTTCCCAGCAATCAGCCTCCCAGGCCACCGGGCTTCCGGCCCCCCACATTCCAGGCATCTCGCATCTCAACTAGCATCACGAGGCATTCCCTTCGGGCAGAAACCTCCGACAGGGCTTCCGGCCTTTACCCTTCTAGCCAGGCATCCCGCACCCCAATCCTGGCATCGCGAGGCATTTCCTTCGGGCAAAGACCTCCGCTAGGGCTTTTGGCCCCCCCACATTCCGGGCATCCTGAATCTCCCAGGGAATTCCGGCAATGCATCTCTGTACATTCCGGCCTCATCCTCCACCACAACCGCATACTCACTTATCATTATCCACATTTATCATTCTTTTGATCACATTATTACATGGCATATGATTGACACATGCATCACAATTCGTGGTCATACATACACCAATGTCTTATCATTCATGTAACAATGCAAAATTATTTATTAATAAATTCAATGGAATTTATGGCCAATAAAATAATCCCTTTTTATTTTATTATTATTTTTATTTAATTTTATTATCATATTTATTTATTTTCATAAATAAATATTAAATTCAATATCTATGATTTTCCCAAAATCATAATATTCAAAAAATCATTAAACAAACCAATAGGATGACAATTTCATGCAAAATTCATGGCCAAATTGAAATTCACACAATTTCACAATTTCCACAAAATAGCACATGATATTCGGATAATAACCAGAATGCAAAGTTTCCAAATAAATTCGATTAAAATGTTCATACGGCCTCCAAAAATTACGAAATTTTACAGGGTGATAGCCAAGACATTTTCGTGCAACTTTCATGCAGAATTCCAAGTCAGATTCTTTGTAGATTAATTTATACAACCTCACGAAGCTTCTGGAACCATTACCGCATCATCCAGAATACACATCTCCGAAATATTAAGATTTCACCCATCTATTCTCTTTCGTTTCCTCTGAAATTTGGATATGTTATGTATAAAGGTGTCCTTTACAAGTTTAATGAAGAGATATAGGTCAAATAACCAAATTATGGTCACCATTTAAGTCCATGAAATCTCGGGTGTCTCGGAACACATCACCAGAATCATCATCTCCAAGATCTAGCCGATTCACTAGGCTATACTTCTTAATTTCTCTTAAAATTTGAGTATGTTGTAGTTTAAGGTGTTACCTATAACTTTTATGAAGACATCGAAGTGATATCTTCAACAAAAATCAACATGCAATCAAGAATCCAGCAAGAGGTCGGTAAAAACTTCACAGATCTAGGGTCTCCGTAAAATAGGACTTTAACCCCTCAAATATCCATCATTTTTCACAAAATTTTAATATGTTATAGTTCAAGATGTTAGCTACAACTCTCATGAAGAAATCGAAGCCAAAATCGGACTCTAAACACACATACAAGCTCAAACAAGTTACTGACTCCCACAACCCGAGCAAGAACAGTCACACGGCTTGAGAACAAACCAACCTTACCTCGGTTTTTCTCACTAAAAACACCCAAAATCGAACATGCAAACCATACACAAACATGCAAGAGAAGTTTGAGGACTCCACTTGCCTCTAGGATGGACAAACGACGGCGTGCGGCGGACGGACACGGCGAACGGGCGGTGGTATACGGCGGCTCCTCCTCGGCTCCGCCTCCTCTCCCTCTCGGTCTCTCCCTCTCTCTCGCAATTTCTCTCTCCCTCTCACCCTCTCTCTCTCGGCCGAATGAAGCAAAAACCGGCCACCTTCTCTCTCTCCTCCCCTCTTATACTCCCTAATCCTTATGATTAGCAATGATGAGATTGCCTACAAACCCACCAATGCATGCCCCTCCCCTTTGCCACTTGTCACTTTGATTTTTGAATTGGGCTTTAGAGTTGGGCTTGGGCTTGGGCCATCCGGCCACTCCTCCTTGGGCTGGTCGACAGCCTCCTTGGGCTTCAATGGGCCGACTAGCTTGGCCCACCAAGCTTAGACCAATGGGTCTAAGGCCCATTCCAAAATTAACTCCTTTTTCCCTTTTTTTTTTTTATTCCTTTCTATAATTATTTTTAAATTTCAATTTTCATCTTGGCCAAAGTCTTAGGGCATTTTTGTTCATTGAAATTTAAATTATTTGGCCAAGCATAGATTATTAATCTATTAAATTTAAATTTCCACAATCACAAGCACAAATCATCAAATTAAAAGACTAATGGCTAAAACACAAGCCATGGAAATTCTATCACCTAATTAAAGACTTTAACACACCTTATGGCTTGGCTTTGAATTTCTGGGATGCCACACCTCACCAGCCACAAGCGAGGCCACCCTCGCCTATAGCCCTCGCCTACTGCCGATGATGGGCGTCCAACCCTCGCTAACCCTCATCAACAGCCAACACTCACTGGCCCTTCCCAAGTCTGATGTTCTTGAGAAGAAGACGAACGGGGGACGAAGAAGATGATGAAGAGTGCCACCATTGACCCGAAAAAAAGTAATAATAATAAAGAACAAGACAACTAAAAAAAAAAAAAGAAAATTGACAAAAATATCCCTAATCGGGCTACCGGAATATGCATCGAAGATGCATTTATTCACCAGTCAGCAAATTAGGTCCTTCTTTGAAACTAAATGATCACTTTGGGTCCTTATTTGAGACAAACTTCACTCCAGGTCCTTTTTTGAGAAAATGAAGGCACTTTGGGTCCTTATTTGAGACACACTTCACTTCAGGTCCTCTTTTGAGAAAATGACGGCACTATAGGTTCTTGTTTGAAATTTTTCCAAAAATATATAACAAGCATGTTCAAATGCTTCAAACGTTTGCATTGACATGTGTAGAAAGTCAACCTGTTCATGAAAAGAATGGGATTCATTAGGGAAAAAATAGAACTGTAAGTTCCTTCTACTAACTCTAACAGTAATTGCTTAACGAAAAATAACTATAACATTAAACAATTCCATTATCTTAACAAACTTAAGATGATCTAATACAGTTTGTGGAAAATTTTTATCTGCCTACCCGAGATATTAATCAAAAGATTGATCGTTTTCTACACGCTTCATTTAATACATTAAGAGTAGTCGAGAAAAACTTTCAGAAGGTAATTCAGTATGCCTCCCTAATATATTCTCTCACGCAAAAAGCATATGAAAATATTACGATACAATTATGACGCAATACTTTTTAACAACCTATACTGACATGTCATTTAATCGTTTTTATTATGCTTTTCCAATGACAATATAGTTAATGTAAAACAATCTAATGAACAAGAACAGATACTATATGTTAAGGATTTCAATGTAAATTATCTATATATATATTCCTCTGCATGAAAAGTGCAATTTTTCATAAATATATTTCATATGACATAAACATGGATGGTGCACTTTCAACTGAATTACAAAAGAATAAAACCAAAATTACAAAGCAAGCACATGAATCGCAAAGGCTGTTTTTCAGTTAATAAGCCTCTTTTCCAAGTTATAAGGATGCACTTGGTTCCCAACTCCGAAGCTATATGTACCCTGAAAGTTATATAAAAACCACAAATGTCTTTTTTCTTTTTTCTTTTTCTCATTGGAATCCTATTAAAAAAGTTCTAGAATGCACTTGTTTTTCCCTTGACTCTTGAGACCATGGTGTCATGATTAGGAATATCTCCTTTTGTATTT